>CM070505.1:31650430-32305052 GCA_036346375.1 Guadua angustifolia
TCTCTAACCCAAAGTCCATAAGGTCGATCTCATCGAGCACACAGCTCTGACAATGGCTGCTGACAACATACTCGGCCTCGGTGATTGGTCATGCGACTCGGTTGCTTCTTAGATGACCAAGAAACAAGAGAAGTGCCAATGAATTGGCAAGTGCGAAGTGCTCTTCCTATCTATCCTCTGACCGACAAAGTCGCATCGAGAAAAGGCTCTAAGAGATAGACAAGAAGAAGAAGAGTACCAAATACCATAATCAATGGTAGCTCGAAGGTACTGAAGATCGCTTCACCGCTTTGGCGATGAGAGAGCGAGGAGAAGCTGAAATCGAGTGCACATACACACACACAAAGTGTATGTCGGCCGCGAGCGATAAGATACAAGAAGAGCCAATCATGCTCAAAACTCCTTTTGATCAGCGGGCTCACCATCCTCATCGGGCTCGAGGACAGCGATGGTGGCCATAGGAGTCATCACGGGCTTCCCATCGGACATATCAAACCGTTTGAGGAGGTCGAGTATACTTACCTTGGTGTAGGAAAGTACCCTCCAGAGTCGCTTGATTTGGAAGCCAAGAAAGTAGCTCAACTCACCCATCATACTCATCTCAAATTCTGTGCTCATCACTTCGGAAAAATGAGACACAAGAGACCTGAGATGAGCCACCAAGATAATATCGTCCACATAAATCACGGGCGAGAAGGAAATGAGAATCTGGTGTCGATGAATAGAGTTTTGTCTACTATACCCATTTTGAAACCATGGTGAGAAGATAGGACTTAAGCCTCTCATACCAAGCTCTAGGGGCTGCTTAAGTCCATACAAGGCTTTGGAAAGCTTGTAGACATGGTTCGGGTATTTGAGGTTCTCAAATCACGGAGGTTGCTTGACATACACCTCTTCCTCAATGAAGCCATTGAGAAATGCACTCTTGACATCCATTTGATAGAGCTTGAAGCCTGGGATGCGAAAATGCAAGCGAGATTCTAATAGCCTCTAGTCTAGCTCTGAGGGCAAGGTCTCCTCAAAGTCAAGACCCTCAACTTTGAGTGAAGCCTGTGCAACTAGCCTAGCCTTGTTGCGACGACAACCCCATCCTCACTCTGCTTGTTTTTGAACACCCATTTGGTCCCAATGACATTATGACCGGATGGGGCTCTACAAGCTGCCAAACGTTGTTCCTCTCAAAGTTTTCTAGTTCCTCATGCATAGTATTAATCCATGATTCATCGGATAATGCATGAGTAACATCCTTTGGCTCAAAAGAGGCAACAAAGGCGAGTGAAAGCGAAAGAAGATAAGCCTGATTTTGAGCATGTCACCGCTCAAGCAGATCACCAATGATCTGCTCGGTGGATGAAGCGTTGAATGTGGCGAGGAGGACCGAAGCGAAGTGGCCTCTACCTCTTGAGGAGAAGAGGTAGGAATAGAGCCACTTTCTGAGGAGAAGTCTGAAGCAAAGGTGATCTTCTGAGGTGCGAGAAATGGAAGCAGGAGGCACCTCGGTGAAGAAGAGCTGGATCGGTGGAACACCATCATCTCCATCATCCTCATCCTCTACAAAGATGGTCTCGGAGGGATAAGAAGAGCACGAAATATCGGGTCTAGCACAGGCTAGCCTCATCAAAGGTCACGTCACGGTCTCTATGATCCTATTCGCATCACAACTCCGGACCCTATAGCTCGAGAAGAAGTCGAGTAACCCGAAAAAGATACCATCGAAGAACGAGACTCAAACTTATCTAGGTTACGGACTTCAAGATAAAACACTTGCAACCAAAAGCGAAAATGAGAAACACTGGCCTTCGCCCATACCTCAACTCATAAGAAGTGCGATGTAAATGTGCTCTCAAAAACACGCGATTAGAAACATGACAAGCAGTAGCTATAGCCTCAGCCCAAAACTTCCTAGGAGTACTGTACTCGTCTAGCATCGTCACAGCCATCTCAACGAGGTCCTATTCTTCCTTTCCACTCGCTATTTCTTTGAGGGGCGTATGGAGAGGAGAACCGATGCTCTAACCTAGACTCCACAGAAACTCTCAAAGTAGGAGTTCTTGAACTCGTGCCATTATCACTGCGTATAGCTCGTAATGCACAGGAGCTCGATAGACAACCTACTAACAAATCCCTCAAGTGAGAAAAAGTCTCATCCTTGAGGCCATGAAAAATACCCAAGAATACCTCGAAAAATCATCAACAATGACAAGGACATACCACTTCCCTCCTGTTGTTGCACTCTATTTGGACCAACAAGTGTCCATGTGTAAAAACTGTCTGGTGCATCGATCATCACTACGGTGGTTGGAGGATGAGAAGCAGTAACCATCTTGCCATGTTGGCAGGGAGAGCAAACTAAGTCTTTGACCATCTTGAGTTTGGGCAAACCACGAATAAGATCGCGGTTGCTAACTCTGGTCAAATGATCAAAACCAATGTGACCAAGTCTCCTATGCCAAAAGGAGAGATCACGGGACTCGAAGCAATCAAACACGAAGAGAGTCTCCGGAAAAGCAGAAAAATCAGCACGAAAGACTCTCCCAAATCTAGAAATCCATAAACTAACTCTCGATGAATCGAGAATTCTACAAGCATTGCTCTTAAAACTTACCTCGAAAGAGTCATCGATAAGCCGAGAAAGCGAGAAAGCAAATTATATTGCAGCTTACTCACTAAAGGCAAGCGTCTTTAAGAATAAAATTGTTATTAATGCAGACGGTACCTTTTGCAATGACCCTACGAAGCGCATCCCCAAAAGTGATCAACTCATCACGGGGCTCGGACTAGGGAAGAGAACCAACGAGAATCTCCGGTCATATGACGAGAACAACTAGGAATCAACAATCCAAACGTCTCCCTTCCCCATTCGACGAACCTGATCAAGTCAAGAAAGAGGGAGATGACTCAGTACTAGGAAAGAGTGAAGTCCTGGGAACCCAATCTTGAACCACCACGGCGCCTCAGTACCGACCCAAAGAAGAAGACTGGACTCGGTGTTTCTCTGACGCTCAACTCTAACAAGATCAGAAGAAGTAGCTGTAGTGGAAGATCTAGGAGCTGTCACTGGTTTGGCCTGCCGTGGTGCAAAGGCCGGACCATCCCAACGAGGCTGCCTAAATCTCCTACCCGAAAACACCTCACGCCGTTGATATCTACCTCGATGGGAAAAAGCGAGGAATATCAAGAGGGCGGCGAAAAAATCCCGACCACGAGCAACTCGAACTAAAACTCATTGAGCGACATGAAAACCGAGTCTGGATCTTTGCCCAAAAAGCAAGCGACTCTCTAACTTTGTCTAGAAGCGGTCGTGCCTTAGGAGCACTCAAAGTGCAGGGATGACCACGAATACCCTAAGTGCAGCAACACGCTCACGCTGGTGATCTTGGGCGTCTAAAACAGAAATCTACTAGGTGACCATCCTTCTTCTGAAGGTGCATGTGTACTTTGCCTTGTTAGGCGGAAAGCACAGGAGAAGCATCATACAGTCGGAAGTCCCATGGACCACACGGTGAGACCTAAACACAGTGGTGCTCACCGTGGGGCAACCACAATCTCACCACTCTTGGAAGCACGCATTACAAGCTGAAGGCGGATCGCGTCGTGCTCCAAGTAATCAAATCCTAGACCTTGATTGAATCTGCTAACCTTGGTGGTCTAGAATGAGATTGAGCTTCTTCTTACCTCCAACAAATTTCTCAAGAGTGCTCATGAGATACTCACACTCCCGGAAGAGAGGCACAAGAAGAGCAAGGGAAGGAGTAGAAGAAGAGCGGAAGAAGAGGATTGAACAACGCGTGCATATTGTTCCCTATACACGGCTGCCTCAAATTTGAGAGACTCACAGGGAAGCACAAGAAGCATTTCTAATTCTACCAACACAGGCCTTTATCTTCTTCCTAAGCTCTGCGTGGACCTTATCCACGTCATCCTTAACCCCAATACACGAGAAAGCAATCATTATCGACTTAACTAGTAAGTCCTTAGCAAGTTCGCACACTTGGCATTCAAAGCTTCATTATCAATTTTTAGTTGCTTCTGACCCTCACATGGTATTTGGGTCCTTAGAAGCATGCAATTCAAGTTCATCATTTCTAGTGAGCTTCCTAAGGTGACAACCCATGGCATCAATTTCAACAAGTAGCTTAGGGCAATTTTCACAAGATGCGGTTGTGTGATTATGAAGAAAACTAGCATCAATAGGAATAGGATCAATAGAACATGTGCTAGCATCCTTCGACCTAAGAGCCTCAAGATCGAAACCACACTATCATGCAGGGTCCTTAGGTTCTCCAACTCCTCAAGCAAAGCATCACGAGAGAGTACAACTATCGAGTCTCGGGAGGAACATGATTTAAGTGAAGCTAACTCCGAGACAATCTATCTACCTCCTTCTCTAACTTTCGAGAACACCTTGACCTAGCCTTAGCATGAAACTTGCCTAATTCTGAAGGCATCATTTAACTCGTCGTAGGTGGGTACCTCATCCGTGTCATTTGTGCATTTCGGGTCGCTCACTTCAATGGCGCTGCCATGAAGCACATGCGGAGAAATCGCGCCGCCTTTCTTCTCTTGCGGATCATCCTCGCCTTGTCGCTCCATGTCTCCGTGTCGGAGAGGTTGATGTCGTCGAGGCGGCGAGGGCGCGTGGAAAAACTTCTTGTTTTTGGAGAAGTTGCGGTACTTCTTCTCGTGGCGGTTCCTGGCTGGAGGCTTCTTGTTGCAGTTCTTGTCGGTGTAGTCGTTCTTGCCCAAACCGGCGTCGTCGTTCTTGCCCTTCTCGGCTTAGGGCGAGTTCGCTCGAATGTGGTTGGGGCCACCACACTCGAAGCGGTGATCATGCCACCTCTCTTCCTCTCTCTCACTCTCTTGTAAATATTGGAAAATTTTGACGACAAGAGCAAGCTCATTTTAAAATTGTTCGAATTTCATCGCTTACATCGCAAAAGCGAAGAGAAAAACCGAAGCAAAGTCAAGAGAAAATCGAGAAGAGGACCCAATGGGATCGGTGACCAAAGCCATCGATGAGATTTACGTCTTCGAGAGGCGACATCAATCTCATGAGTCTTGAGTAGGGAATAAAGCCCGTCAAGAGTCGAGTCGATAAATCGATGGTGTCCTTGATGGTGGTCACCTTCATCTCCCAAACCCGAAGGTCGAGTGCGGTCAAGAAATGCGAGCATTGTCGAGTCGGGTATATACAACCGCGCTCGGAGGTCGCTCAAAATCTTGGTAAACCGACCAAAGCACTCATCGAGACTCTCACCGGTAGCGTTGTTCAAATTTGTTGTACTCGGCGCTTGAATCGATCTGCCTCACGGTCTTGATTTGAGTAGTGCCCTCATGGTAAGCATCGAGGTTACCCAAATCTCGTGGGCGGAGCGAAGGTGAAAATCGATCATACTCACTTCAATGGTGAGTCCTGTATGAGAATGTTCCTCGCCTTAGCATTTGCCTCAACGTCGACCATATTGCGGCCGTGGCGTTCTCATCGTGAGAACCTCATATGGGAGCTTCACCTTACGCCATATCAGGAAGCCACAGGCGATGATGTATGACTCCATCAGGGATTTCAAAAGGAAAATCAACACCGAGAAAAAATTGGAGGCTTGGTGGAATATTTGTCCGTCGCCATGGCTCTTGAGATCGGTCAAGATCTATGGAAGAAGCAAAACCGGCTCGATACCAATTGAAGGATCGAGATGGCGAACAGAGGGGGTGAATGGTCGCAAATAAATTTTCCCCAAAATACTCCAACTAAAACCGAGAAAAGATCGCGCAAAGAAATCGTGAAAAACCATAAAAACCGAACGACTAGACAACTATGTGCATCCCTAGCTTACATGAATATTATCCATAAAATTTGTGAGGATTTTTAATCACAATCCTGGTTGTCAAGTGTCCAAAAGAAAGAGAATCAATTCAAATACTTCTTTTCTAAAAGAGATCAAGCCAAAACACAAAAGTCTCTTTTAGAAAAGCAAAAGCAGATATTTCCAGAATCTGTCTTTAATTTGAACAGGAGGTTGGTGGGTTTCTGCTGCTCACAAAATTATGAAAAATTTTCTCCCTATGAGAAGATGAGTCGTGAAGCTCTCCACCAAAATTCAGATCAAAAATCCAAGTAGAAAAATCATCATAAATCTATGAACACAGACAGTCAAAAACTTCGGGCAGAAAATTTAGGGCTCGGTTTTCACTTCATAGCACCCAAACGGTGAAACCAGTGGACTCCAAACTTTTTCTACAGATGAGTATAGGAGTCCCTCACAATCTCCAATAAGAATCACTCAAGAAAGATTTTTCTATATTTTTCTAAAAATCAAAGACTAACTGCTGCGCGAAAAACAAGTTCTGGACAGAACTGGAACTTGAAAGAAGAGATGATCTCTACTCAATCAAAGAGTGCAAAGAGATGTAAAACCATATGAACACACTCAAAACATCCAAGATCAGCATTTAGAAGGAGGAGGCAAATCCAAATTGCATGAATGTAGATTGCGGAAAGTAAATGCGTAATGTAAATGCTGAATTTAAATTGCGTAAAGTAAAGACATAATGTAAATCACGAATTTAAATTCACAATGATGCAAAGAAATTTCTTTGTATTTCTGGTGGGAAGGTTTACAAAGCCTCACTTCATGTGGGCAAAGCTCAAAGGAGCAACTCAAACCTTCAAGGGAGAGGCCACCCTCCACCCCTATTTATACAACTCTTGGGTCACCTACCACCCTTGGATGAGTCCCTCAACCCTAGGACACTCATCTAAGGGCTAGGATTAACCCACTCACACAGCCATGCAAGGGTAACCCAAAACCCACACACATACCGGGTTTTCTTGCAGTTTTCAAAGCATACTACCTAGACCCGCTAACCTATCAACTAGACCGCAATCCGCGGCCCTCATTGATCCATGACATCTAGCTAGCATCATCTCCTTTCCTTATCTTCTTGGCTTGCCGGACTCCGTCTCCGGTCATCTTCGGCGATCTCCGGCCGTCTGGACCTCGGCGCTCCTCGCCTAGTCCGGTCATCCTCCGCCTCACCATGACCTAGCAAGTCGCCTGCAACCATCAAAGACAAGGAAAAACCTTTCACATAGCAATGCCCACAAATATTTTCAATGATTATCCCACAATCATTAATCAATCATAATTAAGCCCAATGGTCGGTTACTCACGCCCCGGGCGGTAGCACTAGGAAAAACAACCAACACTCAAATTGCTTCAATTTGAAGATCCAATTCAAATCAAACTCAATTTCAAATCAATCCAATCACAAATTTTGTCAATTACTCATCACACACAAGGATAGACCTCCACATGGTCTTTCATACATAGATTGAAAAGACAGTAAAACAAATAATAACAAGTAAATAGATTCGGTGATTCTCAAATAAACCCAAGTTTTCCATCCTAAATCAAGTTCCATTATCCACATAGCATCCAGCCATCCCTTCCAGTTGTCCATTTTAATTAACTACCCCTTGACTGTAATTCCCAAGCTTTGCTCAATACCGTGAGCACGGCTATCCAAATAGTTTGTACACTCTGCAGAGGTTATGCACTTTACCCATATGATACAACCATGCACCACACAGGTGAACGATTATAACAAAGCCTTTACAATGCATCCTCTTAACCCAGTGCTACCGCTAAGGTTTCAACCTTTGAAGGGTTACACCACCTATGAGGCCCCCTCTTGCGCCATGTGAGTTTCTCCGTACACAGGACTCACACCACCACGATAGCACTTAAGTTAAGCATTTGCAAATTAGTCGGCTAAATTTGCCCCATAACAGAACATGTGGTTGCATAATCGACTCAGGTCAAAGGCTGCATAAGGTTAAGTCCTTAGGTTTGATTAAAGCAAGACATACACATACCCTCGGCTCCTTGAGCCCACCACAGCACACTTGCCCTTCCACTTGCTTCAATCTTAAAATGATTAAACCCCGGTTGGTTACCAAGCACCACGTGCTACTCACAAATCAACATCGTTGTGTGACCTCCCCGCCACGACACTTCATATAATTCTTGCATCTTGGTCCACATTGCATGTGCGCTCGAGAGGTTGCATATGAGATTGAAAATTTCTCGCTCCTGGCAGCTAAATAAAGCGTTAGTAGCTTGAGCGTCGAGATGTGAACATTTCTCCTCTTCTTTAGTTGGAGCAATATTATTTAGTGGAGAAGAAATGCAGACATCTCGATCCACCATATTTGTGGGCTCATGGATTTAAAATGATTAATCATAAATATTTTCCATGAAGCATAATTAGAGCCATCAAATATATATGAATCGGTGGAGTGCACTAAACCTCTATTTGCCATCCTTTTTACTCTCTAGGCGGTTAAGCCTAAAATGAGAGTAGTAGTGGCTCTGATACCACTTGTAGGGTCGAGGATGCGCCTAGAGGGGGGGTGAATAGGCGTTTTACAAAATTAATCGCTCACTAAAATCGATCGCTCTAACACACCCCTAAGTCAAAACCTAATCAAAGATATATGCGGAAGCGATAAATAGGTTTTGACAATTAAAGCCTAAATCAACTAGGCTCACTAGTGCACTAGCTAAATTATGTCTCTACACAAGAATTGCTAAATTGATCAACTAAATAATACTAGCAATTCTTATTCAACCAATTGATAATTATTCAATAATGTAAAGTGCTTGAATATAAATAAGACAAGAGACAACCGATATTTTTCCGTGGTGTTAGAGACTTGCGGTCTCCCTAGTCACGTTGAGGCAAGCCCACACTTGGACCGGCTCCCGCTCGAGCACCGCCTCTTTCCACTAGTCGTGGTTTTCACGCTTGCGTAGGCTCAACCCGAACCTTCACAAACTTCGCCGGGGCTTCTCACACCTCGAGAGCTCCCGCGCACGACGCCTACGCCGTCTAGGAGTCGGCAACCTCCAAGAGTAACAAGCCGCTCCTCCGCTTGAACTTCACCGAGCACAACAATGCGCAACCGGTGATCACCAAGTGCAACACATGCACAAGGACCTCACTCAAGTGCAACACATGCACAAGAGCCTCTCAAACCCACTCCTAATTGCAACACATGCAATTAGTTCACTCTTAAGCTCAAGAATCAAATGGGAGTATGCAACACATGCAACACCTCACCCAAAACCTCAACCAAGCCAGCAACCTCCTGCCCCAAGCCCCCCAAGGGGGTATTTATAGCCCCCCACAAGAAAACTAGCCGTTTGGGGGCGAAACGGGCAAAAGTCAGCAAAATCCGGTCCGGCCAAGACCTCGGCCGGTCCGGCCGCCTCCATGCCAGCAGTCGGAAAACCGGCAGATTACACGACGATCGCACCGCAATCCACCGATCGCGCCGGTCCGGTCGCCGGACACCGGCGGTCCGACCGCCTTTACAAAACCGAAAACAGCGCTCTGGAAAAGTCAAGCGGCCGAACCCGGTCGCACCGCGTGCATGCTCGGTCCGGCCGGACCGGGCGATCGCCTGCCCGCTTTCGGCCGCAATGCACGCCCTCTTTGGAAAAATCACACGGGCGGGGCAGTGCGCACCGCATGCGGTCTGCCGGACGGGACCGTCGCACCGCCTGAGACCAAACTCCGATTTTTAAGCGCAAACTCTTTTCCGACAAATCCAAAAATCATTCCTTGAGCCCACAAGTGATCAACACATGATCAAACACCCTTGCAAAACACATTTGCTCCAATTCAAACCATGCTCAAGAATTCAACCCAAATTGAAAACACATTTCGCAATCGACTCAGAACTATTCGCAAATCGTATTAAGCGAATCAAACTCGAGTTTATGAGATTAATCCCCTAGCCATGTGAAGGTCAACACAAGACCGGTCAACTTGCCAACACCCGTTGCAAGCCCCACTCACATGCTCTCGAATTCGGACTCATAAACCTCGGTTTATTCGCTGTGAACTTGCAAATAACACAACAAAAGCGTCATTTCATGCTTGGCACTACTCTTTGCAACACATGCAAAAGTCTAGCTCCAAGCAACACAAATTCAAGGTGCATGAACTCTCTAATTGCAACACATGCAATTCTCTAGTCCCATGCAACCACAAATCAAACTTCGACTAAAACCAAAACCATACGTATGAGCTCTTTACTGCTTAACACATGCAAGCCTCTAGCTCCATACAAACACACAACATAAAATCATGCTTGAGCTCTCTCCTTTTGCAACACATGCAAAACTTAGCTCCAAGCAACCACACGATTTTATAAAGATGTTTTCTTGAAACCAAAACATGAAGCTTCAACTAATGCAACACATGCAAAAGTGAACTTCACGCAAAAGTCAACGCATTAGCTTATCCTATTTGCAACACATGCAAATCAAAGCATTATCTGAAAACCAAATGCAACCAAGCATAAGTTTAACCCATTCGCAACACATGCCAAATGGTTAACCCTCATGCAAAAACCAAATCAAATAAGATTTGAGCTCGAGTGAAGCGGATTGAGATCACCAACACATGATGAAGCTCAAGCAAAGGGAACAACCCCTCTTAATAGCACGGCGATAAAACCTTAGACTCAAAGACTATAAAGTCCTTAGCCTATCTAATTATACCTTCGCCGTCGCGCGCAAGCAATCCCCTTTGGGGTCTTTATGATCTTCGCATATTTGCTCCCCCGGGATATCACACGACTCCTCTTCGGGATCTTCTCTTGACGCCCATCACCTCATGATGCCGTTCTTGTCCCGTTTTCGTCATCTCATTCATCTTTGGACCTAACTCAAACACAACTCATGAAACTTATTAGTCCAAGATGCATGGTTGTCTCAATTATCTCTTGCACTCCATTAACACATAATGGATGCCTTTAGATCAATTGAGCACAACCTAAATCAATTGAAATGATTGTAAATGTGTCTTAAGTATAATAATGCAACACATGCTTAATTATACTTAAGAACTATTCATTTGTCCTCAATTAATCACGGAGCACCATCAACACATGATGAAGTGTTCGTTAATGATTAACAAGACAAATGAACTCAATTTAAATTATCATTTAAATTGATATGAGTATATATTAACTACACAAGTTTTCATCTACTCATGTTGATGAGAGGTAATGATCCATTATGTGTAAATTATATGGAAATGATCATTACACTAAGTCATCGACTATAGAATATGCCCCACATGTATATGTGCATAAGTATGATTGACTTGGATATAATATGCACATATTCAATTTGATTGCATTGGAACATATCCTATATTTCCACGAGTATACTTATAACTAGGCAATTCGAATATATACTCAAGGATTTAGTTTCTTTGTCTTGATCCTTATATGTGTCAATAACGAATCGATCAATACAAAGAGACTTTTCAAGTTAAACTACAAACTCCCCCTAAATATGTGCATCCATGTAATATATGGATTGAGAAACATAATGCACATTTTGTGGTTAATATAATGGGGACATTCATATTTCAACTTGACTCCAAAATATGCAACTAATACTAGAATGAATATGCAAACATACCTTGGATTTTCCATTTTTCAATGCGATGAGACTAATCAAAGGTATTCTAAATAAACAAGTTAGTCTCGATATAAGATTTGTCATTAATAACAATATCGCATTAGGGGATAAACACAATATTAGATTTGTCATTAACACCAAAACCATAACTAATGAAGGTTGAACTTACAATCTACCCCTTTTTGGTGATTAATGACAAATCCAAGCTTAATGAGCACATTTGGATTAAAACTAACATATTGAGAAAATTTAAACCATTTGAATACATATGCATATTAATTCTCCCCCTTAATCATATTAAGCTCATTTTTTTTAAACCAAATGATAACCAAATGATATTAAGCTTCCTAATTCTCCCCCTTTTGGCATTAAACACCAAAAATGGATAAACCATCTTAAAAGAATATTTTAATTGTTTCTCCCCCTTTTTGGCATTTCATTTATCATTATCTCCCCCTTTTGGCATTTAATCATTTCTTTTGAATAAAGGTCATTCAAGAATTTAAATGAACATTTATGACCTTGGGAAAGAATTAAGATTTCAAACCAAATAAAAACTTGAAGGGTCATTCAAGAAGTAAAACAAGTTTTTATTTAACATATGGTCTAAAAAATAAGGAAAACTCGAAAAGAGACCATATTTGGGTTTGTGGATACTACTTGTAAAAATACCACTTGTAAAGATAGGCATGAAAAACGAAGTAAGTGTATCACACGGTTTATTTGAAACACATTCAAATAACTCACTCCTCATTTTATTAGGCTTTGCAAATTTTTAACATGATTCTCTTGAAGAATCCAACAAATTTGCCTAACCGGGTTAACGAGGAACCCAGAAGAATACCACTTGAGAAATTAGATACCACTTGTAAAATTAATCTCAAGGGCTTGCTTGAAGATCCAAAAGAAATGAGCATTTTGAAATTTTTGATTTAAGAACAATGCTCAACTAGATATTTTCCTCTTTTATGAATTACAACTCATAAAGACTCTCACACAGAGACATCTTAAGCGGTTGAACTTACAATTTTAGCTTGAGAGGAAAAATCTTAATCAAGAATGTGGGTATCGGAAAAATTACTACAAAGAGGCAATGAAATACCACTTGTAGGAAATAATTGAATTTAATGATACCACTTAAAGAGGAATTCAAATAATCAAGGATATCAAATAATTAAAGAACAATGAGATCCATGATACCACTTGAAGAAAAGAGAAACTCAATGATATCACTTGTAAGCATATGGAATGAATAAAGGCTCAATTGATACCACTTAGGATCAACTCACAAAGAATTGATACCACTTGAAGGAAATATCGATAACATTGATGGGTATCAGAGCAATATAATCAGAGCAACATATACTCACGGGTATCAAAAACTCAAGAAAGATCAATAAAGTTATGAAGATTCAGTATCAGAGCAAAACAAGGACATGATATCACTTGGAAGCAATTAAGTGCCCAAAACTTGCAATCGATAAAGTCCCCAAGATATTCAATAAATGAATCATGGAGTTATTTGCATTTGAATTGCACAAGTTTTGTCTTTTCGAAAGATCAGGTGAATATCACTCTTTAGTTCATTTAAAGTGCTCATAACTGATACTACTTGAAAACGCCTTCAAGTAAATTGAGAAACTTTTAAAATTTTGCACAAATGAACTTTGGGATAATAAGAATCTTTTCCAAAAGAATTTTTGAAAAATCACATTCAATAAAAGATATCCCAAAAACAAGCTTGAGAAAATTCTGAAAATTCAGAGCCAACCCTACCATGGCTGGTCCGACGCCCTAGCCGGTCAGCCGTGGGCGAGTCCAACCAGCGAGGGGTCGGTCCAACCAAGCCTTGACAGTGACAACTCGGACTTTTGCAAATTTTGTCAAAAATGATTCAAATGAAGTCAATTGATTTGAAATTTTGCAGAGATGAACTTTGGACTAATTAGAAGGTTTTCCAAAAAGAATTTTTGCAAAATCAATTTTATTTTGAAAGATATAGCAATTTGCGCTTTGAGGCATAAAGGAAATTGATTTTCACGAAAAGCCTCAAAATGCAATTCAACTTGGATTTCATGCAATTTTAATTTTCATGGCTTAGATTGGTGTATCAAGAATGTTTCTAGCCAAGATTTATAATGAAATCAACTTGAAAGCCACAATTTGAGCTATATGACTAAATAGGCCATTTCGGATTAAATCAAATTGTTTTGAGCCAAATTAGATTTCAACATAGAATTTTCATTTTGAAAGCTTGTAAAACATTTGAGATACATAATAGAATATTTTACAAGTCTTTTCACAAATTTGGGTTATTTAAATACAATTTTGACTTTTGATATAAATAGTCCAAATAAGAAGCAATAAAGAGCAAGGTCAAAAACAATCACAAGAATTCAAAATAAGCAAGGATAAGATGTAGAGCTTTGAATTACTGTGTATGAGTCTAAAATACCATTTTGAATTACAATTCTACACAGAATTGATCCAAATGGAGAAACTCACTAAGTGCAATAATATGACCAATTCTGGTCAAGTATAGTTTTTCGATGAGTTTCAAAATCAAATAATTTTTGATAAGTTGGCCTTTTGAAAAAATTTTGAACACAAAAATTGTTAAGAATGACTAACTCTAGGATTTTCATTTTGGAATTACTTTCAAAATCCTTTTACATTTAATTCTATGAAAATTATAAGTTTAAATCCAAAACAAGATACAAGTAACTAGATTTTGGAGTTAAAAACTTATTTTCTTTTGAAATTAGTTTTTGTAAAGCCAAAACCATTTGAAAACCTTTTGAAAGCATTTGTATACATTTTTCAACTAGTTTTTCACAAAATTAGTAATAGTATACAAAGTTTTGAGTTTTGGCTAAATGGTTTGATTTTGAAATTATATATATATGCACTTATATTAATATGGGCACAAGTAGGGATGTGATACACATGGATATGAATTAACACTCCCCCTTAATGTGCCACTTCTAAACTTGCTCAAGATTTGCAATAAGAGAATAGATAAGAGGCGAGAGCAAGTTCTTACAACAGGTAATCTAAATTGATTTTCATTAATATTGCAATATAACCTACAGGGCTATAAGATATAATAGTAATCAATTTAAATGCTTATTACCGAGATGGCATTGGCTTATGATGGACATGATTGTTTTCATGCTTGACACCACTTGTGAGCGAATGTAATCCTTCTCCTCTTGATGTGCAAGCGTCCAATCCATCTCTTTATTGCCTAAATTTCTTTTAGGCGATTTTTGTACCCAATCCTTGTTGGGTCCGACAATGTTAGTCACAATTGATTTAGGAACCCAAATGGTCCTAATTTTAGCATTTTGAATTGACTAACATGACTAGAAATAGAATTGCAATAATTATTTCTCCTAGGCAAATAATTGGCATTTTTATGAAATGGCTTAGGAGGACAATGATATTTTGCAAAACTATTTCTAGTTTGATCTCTTCTAAGCATGTGATAATTAAAATTATGAAATGGCTTAGAGGATCTAGCAAATCTAGTAAATGTTTTGCTATTATTTTTCCTAAGCATGTGATCATCATGATTTTCTTATTCTTAGGAAATCTAGCATTTTGAGCAAACACATTTCTAGAATTATTCTTCCTATGCAAATGAATATCATTTTTAGCGGGCATAGGGGACTTGACAAGCTTGGCAAACACATTGCCATTCTTGTCCTTCCTAAACAAATAATTTTCATTAATGAGAATAGGCTTAGGAGTTATACCTTTAGGACAATCCTTACCGATGTGTCCCTTTTCCGACAATTGAAGCATGTCACGCTATTTGGCCCTCTCTTGACCGATTTGACTTGCTCCTTGCCGGCTTGCCTCATGGTTGATGCTTGTGGCTTGATCTCCACATTATTAGGGCACCGGAGGCGAGGTGGCCCTTCTTGTTGCATCTGAAGCATTTGATTGTCTTCGTGTGTCGCGCATTATGCCTCGTCTTGCTATTCTCCCTCTTGGAGTTGTAGCCGAGTCCTCGCTTATCTTGAGGCACCCTTGGCTTGCTCAAGATCTCGTCGAGGAGGGCTTTACCCTTTACGCACCTCTTCAAGTCATTTTCTAATTTAATGACTTGGGCCTTGAGCTCATTGTTTTCCTCTACAAGATTAGCATCTAAACATATAGAGGAACTTGAAGCATTTTCATTAGAGCAATAAGGCAAATCATCGCTAGATGTGGATATGCATTTATTTGATGAATTGATTGTTATAGAATTTGAGTAAGGCAATTCATCATCTAGATTACATTGAATAGCACTATCCATACTAACTTTAGTGAATTTCTTGAAAAGGATTTTCTCATGATTTTCTTTTAGAACATCATAATCATTTTGAAGTGATTCATGTTCTAACTTCAAAATTTTATATTTCTTTTTCTCCTTTCCAAGAAATTCATTTAGCTCCTCTAGCATATTCATTAATTCATCATAAGAGGGCTCATCTTCATTTTCATCATTACATACCTCAATTTTACCTTTAGCCATAAAGCAGCGGATTCTTGATGGAAGTGAATATTAAGTAAATAAGCTTGAGGTAGAGGTTGAGGTTGATGGAAATGCGGTTCTTCACTTGATGTTGACGATGAAGAATCATCAACCGACATATCTTCCTCAACGCAATCCTCATTTGATGTGGACACTTCATATAATTCTTGAATCTTGGTCCACATTGCATGGCGCTCGAGAGGTTGCATATGAGATTGAAAATTTCTCGCTCTGGCGCTAAATAAAAGCGTTAGTAGCTTGAGCGTCGAGATGTAGACATTTCTCCTCTTCTTTAGTTGGAGCAATATTATTTAGTGGAGAAGAAATGCCGACATCTCGATCCACCATATTTGTGGGCTCATGGATTTAAAATGATTAATCATAAATATTTTCCATGAAGCATAATTAGAGCCATCAAATATATATGAATGGGTGGAGTGCACTAAACCTCTATTTGCCATCCTTTTTACTCTTTAGGCGGTTAAGCCTAAAATGAGAGTGACCGTGGCTCGATACCACTTGTAGGGTCGAGGATGCGCCTAGAGGGGGTGAATAGGCGTTTACAAAATTAATCGCTCACTAAAATCGATCGCTCTAACACACCCTAAGTCAAAACCTAATCAAAGATATATGCGGAGCGATAAATAGGTTTTGACAATTAAAGCCTAAATCAACTAGGCTCACTAGTGCACTAGCTAAATTATGTCTCTACACAAGAATTGCTAAATTGATCAACTAAATAATACTAGCAATTCTTATTCAACCAATTGATAATTATTCAATAATGTAAAGTGCTTGAATATAAATAAGACAAGAGACAACCGATATTTTTCCGTGGTGTTCAGAGACTTGCGGTCTCCCTAGTCCACGTTGAGGCAAGCCCACACTTGGACCGGCTCCCGCTCGAGCACCGCCTCTTTCCACTAGTCGTGGTTTTCACGCTTGGCGTAGGCTCAACCCGAACCTTCACAAACTTGGGGGCTTCTCACACCTCGAGAGCTCCAGCGCCTGGCCTTCGCCTCGCCGTCTAGAGTCGGCAACCTCCAAGAGTAACAAGCAGCTCCTCCGCTTGAACTTCACCAGAGCACAACAATGCGCAACAGGTGATCACCAAGTGCAACACATGCACAAGGACCTCACTCAAGTGCAACACATGCACAAGAGCCTCTCAAACCCACTCCTAATTGCAACACATGCAATTAGTTCACTCTTAAGCTCAAGAATCAAATGGGAGTATGCAACACATGCAACACCTCACCCAAAACCTCAACCAAGCCCGACAACCTCTTGCCCCAAGCCCCCAAGGGGTATTTATAGCCCCACAAGAAAACTAGCCGTTTGGAGTAAGCAGGCAAAAGTCAGCAAAATCCGGTCCGGCCAAGGCCTCGGCCGATCCGGCCGAGCCCTCACATGCCAGCGGTCGGAAAACCGACAGATTACACGCTTGATCGCGCCGCAATCCACCGATCGCACCGCCGGTCCGGTCGCGCACGACACCGCCGTCCGACCGCCTTTACAAAAACCGAAAACAGCGCTCTGGAAAAGTCAAGCCGTAGAACCGGTCGCATCCGCATGCATGCCGGTCCGACCGGGACCGGACGATCGCCTGCCGCCGCACTCAGCCGCAATGCACCGCCCTCTTGGAAAAAATCACACGAGGCGGGGCAGTGCACCGCATGCCGGTCACATCGGACCGGGCGGTCGCCACCGCCCTGCAGACCAAACTCCGATTTTTAAGCGCAAACTCTTTTCGACAAATCCAAAAACCATTCCTTGAGCCCACAAGTGATCAACACATGATCAAACACCCTTGCAAAACACATTTGCACCAATTCAAACCATGCTCAAGGAATTCAACCCAAATTGCGAAAACACATTTCGCAATCGACTCAAGAACTATTCGCAAATCGTATTAAGCGAATCAAACTCGAGTTTATGAGATTAATCCCCCTAGCCATGTGAAGGTCAACACAAGACCCGGTCAACTTGCCAACACCCGTTGCAAGCCCCACTCACATGCTCTCGGAATTCCGGACTCATAAACCTCAGTTTATTCGCACAACGAACTTGCAAATAACACAACAAAACGTCATTTCATGCTTGAGCACTACTCTTTGCAACACATGCAAAAGTCTAGCTCCAAGCAACACAAATTCAAGGTGCATGAACTCTCTAATTGCAACACATGCAATTCTCTAGTCCCATGCAACCACAAATCAAACTTCGACTAAAACCAAAACCATACGTATGAGCTCTTTACTCGCAACACATGCAAGCCTCTAGCTCCATACAAACACACAACATAAAATCATGCTTGAGCTCTCTCCTTTTGCAACACATGCAAAACTTAGCTCCAAGCAACCACACGGTTTTATAAAGATGTTTTGCGAAACCAAAACATGAAGCTTCAACTAATGCAACACATGCAAAAGTGAACTTCACGCAAAAGTCAACGCATTAGCTTATCCTATTTGCAACACATGCAAATCAAAGCATTATGCGAAAACCAAATGCAACCAAGCATAAGTTTAACCCATTCGCAACACATGCCAAATGGTTAACCCTCATGCAAAAACCAAATCAAATAAGATTTGAGCTCGAGTGAACGCGGATTGAGATCACCAACACATGATGAAGCTCAAGCAAAGGGAACAACCCCTCTTAATAGCACGGCGATAAAACCTTAGACTCAAAGACTATAAAGTCCTTAGCCTATCTAATTATACCTTCGCCGTCGCGCGCAAGCAATCCCCTTTGGGGTCTTTATGATCTTCGCATATTTGCTCCCCCGGGATATCACACGACTCCTCTTCGGGATCTTCTCTTGACGCCCATCACCTCATGATGCCGTTCTTGTCCCGTTTTCGTCATCTCATTTATCTTTGGACCTAACTCAAACACAACTCATGAAACTTATTAGTCCAAGATGCATGGTTGTCTCAATTATCTCTTGCACTCCATTAACACATAATGGATGCCTTTAGATCAATTGAGCACAACCTAAATCAATTGAAATGATTGTAAATGTGTCTTAAGTATAATAATGCAACACATGCTTAATTATACTTAAGAACTATTCATTTGTCCTCAATTAATCACGGAGCACCATCAACACATGATGAAGTGTTCGTTAATGATTAACAAGACAAATGAACTCAATTTAAATTATCATTTAAATTGATATGAGTATATATTAACTACACAAGTTTTCATATACTCATGTTGATGAGAGGTAATGATCCATTATGTGTAAATTATATGGAAATGATCATTACACTAAGTCATCGACTATAGAATCGCCCACATGTATATGTGCATAAGTATGATTGACTTGGATATAATATGCACATATTCAATTTGATTGCATTGGAACATATCCTATATTTCCATGAGTATACTTATAACTAGGCAATTGAATATATACTCAAGGATTTAGTTTCTTTGTCTTGATCCTTATATGTGTCAATAACGAATCGATCAATACAAAGAGACTTTTCAAGTTAAACTACAAACTCCCCCTAAATATGTGCATCCATGTAATATATGGATTGAGAAACATAATGCACATTTTGTGGTTAATATAATGGGGACATTCATATTTCAACTTGACTCCAAAGTATGCAACTAATACTAGAATGAATATGCAAACATACCTTGGATTTTCCATTTTTCAATGCGATGAGACTAATCAAAGGTATTCTAAATAAACAAGTTAGTCTCGATATAAGATTTGTCATTAATAACAATATCGCATTAGGGGATAAACACAATATTAGATTTGTCATTAACACCAAAACCATAACTAATGAAGGTTGAACTTACAAACGTGCCCTTAAAGCGCTCTGCACGTGCCTCCCATGATCTTGATCTAGCACTGGCAGCATCCTCTTGGAAGAAGGACCTCTTCATATGCCCTGCATCTATGGCAAGCACCCAGCCCTTATAGTCAGGCTTCCCGATTGCCAAAGACAGGATGTCTCTCGACCCTTAGCTCTAAAAGGTCCCTTGTTGTTTGTGTTGGCTTACCTCCTTCTGCAAGAAACGAATATAAATTAGTTATAAAATACAACTAGATGGTCAAATGCAATGAACTTAATTAGATATCTTGTGATAGTAGAGCCGATCTGCGTGGTTGTAGGGTTCGAAACTACAATTTGACCATCGAAGGTTTTCTTCATCCTCTCTAATAGCCAGTTGTGTGCCCACTCCTCACATATGTGGGAGTAAGGCATTACCGACCCAGAGTTCGCACACTCCTGGGCTAGTTGCACCCACTCTTCCTTCTTCCATTCATATCCGGTGGAACCGAGGTGGTGCACCTGTGTGTTCTTCCTCTGGATAGCGATGTTCTTCTCTCTTAGCTCCTCTGCCTCGGGCATTCTCTTTATCCTTGTGAACTTCTACTAAATATCAGAAGTCACAAACGGATACCTCTCAAAGGGAGTACAATCTTTCAATACATACTCATCGTGCATGATAACCCTAAAGTGCCTCAAAAATACACCCATTCTTTTCAAAGCGTACTACCCACATTGCTTTCATTTTTCTCTAGTATAATCCATTTCCCCTTAATTTCGTCTCACAACTGATTCTTCTGCTCTTGATCTACAATACAGCCTTTCTTGATGACCTACATGCATGTAATTTGTTCAATGTACGTCATCGTCACTGCTAAGACATGCCCTATTTGTAAACGAAGGTATTTCATCGAATGGGAACATGAGGTGTACTCTTCATCTACGATATTTTCAACTCCAATAATCTGCCTCTTGCCATGAAGGACGATGTGCAATCTCAGATTGACCGGATCACGCACGTAGAAGACTTGATTTGCTTCCTTTGCATGGACAAACGATTCATCTTTGTAGGCGAGTCTATTGAGATCCACAAGAGTAAAACCTCTCTTGTTGACCTTCACTAACAATGGAATTTGGTATATTTTGTAATCGAGCTTCTAAATTTTTTTGATCATCCCTAGTAGTTCATTGCGGTTGAGAATCCTCCTTTTAAGTGATCATTGGACAAAGTATCTATACTCACACCACAGTTTTAAATAGTATTCTTTGCATATTGACTTTTAGTGTAAAAGGTATATGCATTAATATTGTATCTCTGCCATATTTGTACATTAAATCTTGATCTGTCAGCCAACCATTTGACATCCTCACTAAGGGAGACCTTTGCCTTTTTTTTAACCATGTGAGGAATCGATCGTTATGTTTTCGCGTGATGGAAAGCCCCTCATCCATATATGGATTCTCTTCCCGTAATATCAACTTGTGCTACTCATTGTATAGATGAACTTCTGCATTGTACTGCAAGACTATCAAATGGGCTTTGTAATACATATAAAACGGTGGACTCATTAGTTTGAATCCAATGGTTCCTTTGCCAATAAATCTGTCCTCATGACAAGATACAAGAACACCAAGTACTTATCTTTTACCTAGATAATCCACGCAGAACTCAATAACCTCTTTAGTCCCATAACCTTTAAAAATACTACCCTCAGGTATCGACTGATTCCTCATATACAACTTTAATATACCTATATACCTCTTGAACGGATACATGTATCATAGGAAACGCAAGTCCACATATTTTAATCTCTCTAACAAGCTGAACAACAAGGTGGACCATAACGTTGAAGAATGACAGGGAAATGCATCTCAAACTGACATAGAGTCTGCACCACCTGACTCTGCAAGTTGTCTAGTATATCGGGAGCAATAATCTTGTAAGAAATCGCATTGAAGAAATAACATAGCTTCGTGATTGCCAACCTGACATCCTCTAGCAAAATATTTCTAATTACGATAGGGAGCATTTCATCAAGACACAACAGTCATTGGACTTTATACCAAACAACTCCAAATCATTATGAACACAAGCTTCTTAATATTTGTGGAGTAACCCGATAGAACTTTAATACATTAAAGACACTTGTAGAAGCCTTCTTTCTCCTTCTTGGACAAGGTGTAGTATGCAGTAGGGATGTACATACCTTTTACTTCCTCATCTATTACTGCAAGCTTGGGCCTGATTCCTATGTAGGCCATGTTGTAGTGAGCATTCACACTATCCTTGGTCTTCCCAGGTATATTCAGCAGGATACCAACCAAATTGTCACAAACATTCTTCTCAACGTGCATGACATCAAATACAATGCCATACATTTAACTCCTTCAAGTGTGACAATTCCCAAAATATCAACTTCCAAATGGCCTTGGGACGAACAAATTTACGGCTCTTTCTATATTGAAAATCAATACTCTCCAAGCGTGAATATACTACTCATGGGCTAGGGGCCGAACAAACTTTTCTCTTCCTATCAAATTTGTCATCCATCATACGGTATCGATGAATTCGAGGTTGAAAACTACAGTGACCCATGGACATATTTTTTATGGAATTCGGCAGACACAAACTCTTAGTCTCCTCTTCACAAATAGGACATGCTTTAGCGCCTTTCGTACTGTAGCCCGCCAGATTAACAAAGACCAGAAAATCATTTATGATATAAAATATCATAGCTGCAGGGTGAAGTTCTCTCTTTGTATACATCCCACACTGCGACTCTCTCGTGCCACAATTTTGCCAATTCCTTAATGAGTGGTGCAAAATACACATCAATACCATTTCTCGACTGTTTGGGTCTTGAGATTAGTATCGACATCATGATATACTTCTTAACCCTTCGGTTTCTCACGGTTTTCGAGCGTTTTTTTCGGTTTTCGAATTTTGAATTTCGAATGATTTTTGCAGTAACAGTTTTTTGAAACCCTAGGAGAGGCCAAATAAACCCATCAACTCAATTGATCAAAAAAACCAAGCAACAATCTTTGAAGCGTGAACGGCCTTTGGTCGGGAGCACTCTTGTGTGGATAAAGTGTTATGTGTCAAGGTCATTGTTGACTAATAAAGTTCGCATAAACATAATATCAAAACAGAGACACAAGATGTTGATCTATAGCTCTCTTCTCTTTATTGATAATTTTTTTATGTATATAATGTACCCTGATGGTCCCACTTATATATCGAAAACGAGTGGACCTTTCTTGTAGGATAAAAAAGTTAGATCCTAGAGTAGTCTTCTAGGACAGCGGCGGATCCACCATTGGGGCTGGCTAGGGCGCTAGCCCCACCTCCAATCGGCTGAACCCCTCTCCTCCCAGTATCTCCAACGCTATGGCGGCAAATCAGTAGGTTTAGGAACTGGCAACTGGGAGTAAGATGTAAGAAAAAAAAGTAAAAAAACAATACTGCCAGGCAAGTGGGCCATCAAAATTAGTCACGGGCTCCTTACTCTCATGGGGTTTCACAGTGCACAAGATTTCGGCATCATTCTTGAAGCGCAGACACCGAGTCCGAGAGGCGAACAATGTCGGTGTCGTCTCACAAAGGCAGAACAGCCGACAGACGATTGCGGGCGGCAGAGCCGACGGCAGTGTGACCACGCGGAGGGGTAGAATGCGCATCGCCAGAGGAGCACCAGGCAGAACGCACATCACCAGCCGGAGCGCTGGGCAAAACATGCATTGTCGGGAGCTGGGCGGAACACGCATTACTAGAGGAGAGGAATCGGCCGCTCGGAGCACCGTCTAGCTGGCGGCCGAACACGCATCTCTAAAGCCCAAAGAGGAACCGAGGCTCGCTCCGTCCAGCCGGTGGCCGAACACGCATCGCTAGAGCCCAGATAGGAACTGAGACAATCAACAAGGAGGAGCGACTGAGGACGAGGAGCCTCTCAGCTTCATATTGATCGCTAGGACGACCACACCAAAGTTAGACTAATTCGCTAGCGCCATTGATTGCTTTGCTCGATATAAAAAAATTACCCCAAGCCCTAATGCAATGCCTCATGCCTGAATACCTTTTGTTGTGATAACTGATGTTTGATTTTTGTACTCTATTGTCCCAAGTCTATATTATATTGACTGATTGATATTTTTGTCTCTCCGATTTAATATGTATGAATTTGGAATTTGGTTTGCAATAAATCGGTAGATATAACATTAGTATGCTTATGTTGAGTTCGAACTTCGACGTAGAAGCCACACCTCTATTTTTATTCTGGATTCACCACTGTTCTAAGACTATGAGTTTTAATTAAAAATCTCATAGGAGTCTATTTAGAAAAATATCCACACACATATAGAATAAAATATTCGACAACAATATTTTTTTTAGTACATATATAAGTGGGAAATCTGTGCTCAAGAAAAATAGCCACATGCAGATTCCTCAAATTGGTGTGGGTAGAGGTTGGGGGGAGTGAATCCTTGAGGCCCCAGCCTAACTACACATAGATCAAGAAGTGTTATTATTGTCTGCATTTAATTCTATTGACCCTTACACAATGCATGGATCCACATGTGTTCTAAGTCTAAACCCCTGTTATATTCGGTTTGGGGTCCAGAGGTGGGTTAAAGATCCTTTAAACCCCTTACTCAAGATTAAGTTAATCTATATATCTATCAAAATGGTGGAAAAGCGAATCCAACACAAGTAACCCTCTCGATTCCTGTTTTTTCTATAGCTAAGCCAGCGCCCACCCGCGACCTAATATAAAATTTTTCTGCCCAAATTCCTGTTCAGCCCGAAAGATCCTAACCCGCCCAGGCACCCCACTTACACTCCTCATTCCTTCACCCGACTGAGAGCACAGGCGGCTATGGAGAATTCCCTCAAGAAAAAAAGGCAGCTATGGAGAAAAGGATGGAACTCGGGGAAGATGGAGCGTCACCGGCAGGGGGAGGGCCTCCCACGGGCTCAATTCAGCTCTCTGAACTCACATAGCACATACAAGAACCATGGTAAGTATATGACCGGATCTGAAACCATTTTGAGAGTTTTTTTTTCCTTTTTTGAATTATTGGACATCTCAATTTGGCATTGTCGGTCGAAATTTTCTGGAAAAACCTGATATTCGTGAAAATTATGTCTCTCTGTGGGGAACTGCACATTCTTGTGAACAAAGAAAAAAAAATGCGCCAATCTAATCAGTACCATTAGCACCAAAATTATTACTTTTTTTGCAATGTAAAAATATTACAATTTGAAGCTTAGGTACATATGGATACGGATTAATCAATGAAATTAAACCTTGTGGACATGTGATAGAAAGTTTAAGGCAGTGTATAAATTAAATGAAAGTTGAATTATCAAACATTGTAGCATTTTTTTTTCTTTTGAGAAGCAACCAAATTACCATGGACTTCTTTCTGTTCCTGAATAGATGTCATTCTAGATTCTTGCACTTCCACTGAGGTACATCTACAAAAGACTACAGTACCCTACTTTATTATATTTTTGGACGGTGTTTCTTACTCTAGGATATAGTATTAAATGACATTAGAAATTGCTGATGGAGGGCGGTACAAAAGGAAAAATGGTAAAAAATCATATTAAAATCGTAGAATAACATGTATTTAAGAATAAAATTGAAAGCTAAATGATATTATTGGGGAAACGGAGGGAATATCTGTTACGTGGGCAACACACCCAACAACCAAAGCACACACATCCACACCGACGCCAATCACACGCATGAAAATTAAGGGAGCCACAATTAAGTCAGATGCACGACATTCCTTTGCCTGGGTACACACTCGCCTAGCTAGGTGCAACTGTCAGCACAAGCAAGGCTCTAAACGCGCATGCATGCATGCTTCAGGCCAGTTTGGAGATGTCCACAGGATACTGATGGATGGAATCAGCCCACGGCGCCCCAAGATGGGCGTTGTTGCTGGCCGACCGGATGCACTCCCAGACGACGCTGTTGCACTTGAACCCAGACCCGAACCCGATCATCCACACCCGGTCGCCCTTCCGTGTCCGGCCTTTGGCCTCGATGTACGCCAGCTCGTACCACAGCGAGCTGCTCGACGTGTTCCCGAACCGGTGAAGCGTCATCCGTGATGGCTCGACATTCTCATCCGACAAACGTAGGCTGCTTTGCACCGCGTCGATCACTGCCCGGCCACCGGCATGGATGCAGAAGTGCTCGAAGGCCGTGCGGAAATCGGGGACGTACAGCTTGGTCTTTCCGTTCAGCGCCTTCCGAGCAATGAACGAGAGCGCGAACAGCAGCTTCTCCGAGGACGGGAGCACGA
Organism: Guadua angustifolia; assembly: GCA_036346375.1. Taxonomy (NCBI): domain Eukaryota; kingdom Viridiplantae; phylum Streptophyta; class Magnoliopsida; order Poales; family Poaceae; genus Guadua; species Guadua angustifolia. The sequence goes on from CM070505.1 coordinate 31,676,569, forward strand.
GGGACCCTATCGCCGCGATGTTGGCCTTGAGCGTGTCGCCGGCGACGGCCACGAGGTCCCTGGACAGGTGCACCCCTGTCTTGCCCTCGTCGTCCTCCTCCTGGAACGCGCACCGGTACGCCTTGTCCTGCGCGGCGGTGAGCGTCCGCACGACGTGCGTGAGCCGGAACCGGGACTTGGACCTGGAGGTCGACAGCAGCACCGCGGCCGCGCCCATGCGGAACAGGACCATCGGCAGCAGCATCGCGCGGTTCTTCCCCGTGTAGTTGTCGATCGAGGTGGTCTCCGTGGACACCACCAGCGCGCGCGCGCCCCGGGGCGCCACCTGCAGGAGGTTCCTCGCGACCTCCACCGAGATCAGCCCCGCGCTGCACCCCATCCCGGATATGTGCACGCTGCGGATGTCACCTCGGAGCTTGTACCTGTTTACGATCACGTCAGTCAAGCACGGCGTTGGGTTGAAGGCGCTGCAGTTGGTGATGAGTATGTCGATCGATTCAGGAGTGATGCACGTCTTGGCGAGCAGGTCGTCGATGGCCAAGAAGATGACCTGCTCCGCCTCGTCACGGCCTGCGCTTAAGCCGCAGCGTGGGGGAACGTAGTGGGCGGTAGGGGGGAGGTAGGTCTGGTCACCGAGGCCCGAGCGCTCGAGCATGCGCGTCATGAACCGGATGCTGCAATCGTCAAGGTACGGCATGATGTGAGCGTGCTCGGTGAAGGAGGCAAACGAGACGCGGCAGTTGGACTTAGGCCGGCAGCAAGCGTAGTCCACGAGATACACGCTGCGAGGGCGGCGCATGAGGTAGAGGGTGGCTGAGGCGATAGGAAGGAACGCGGCCAGGAAGAGGTGGACGTGCCGCAAGCCATGGAGCCAGGCGAGGAGCTCGTCGGGGCCGACTTGCACGGCTTTGCGGAGAACGGTGGCGGTGAGCGGCACGGCGACGATGACGAGGAAGTTGTTCACGACGAATTGGTAGAGGGGTTTGAGCTGCTTGACATGGGGTGGCGAGCTGATCATGTTTTCGAGGCTCGTACTGGATTTATCGTCGTTGTTTCTCGGTGTTGATTCGTTTGTGGATTTGCTGAGGAGGGAACAGAGTTTTGTAGGAGATTTTAAAGCGCGCGGCTGTCCATGCATGCCACTGCTTTGGGTCCTTTTCTTTGTACCTAGCCGTACACCGCGCCATTACAACGTCATGGAGAAAATATGCAGATTCGAAAGATCTGTAATGCTGACAACTAAACTTTATGGTCTACAAAATAAATGAGCCCCCATCCTTTCGCAATATCCCATCTTGTCACAATAAACTGTTGACGCCTCTGACTTTTTGTGTTCTCCTGGATGCAACTTGGATTATAGTTTTTTATCACAATAATAAATTTCAAGACTGATGGAACTATTTCTTGTGTGATTTATCCAACCCATCCTTAGCGTGTAATCGTGCAACCTGGTCAGTTAAGGCACCAATAAAAATTCCGAAAAGAAATATGCATGTACTTGTCAATTCCATCTACCTATGTATAAAATATCAAGTTCAAACTAATATATATATATACATCTCGGGTGAGTAACAAAAGTAAGAAATTTCTGACAAATGATAAATCAAAAGCAAAAAAGGAAATGTTATTGTTCACAACAAACTTTCTACAAAAATTAGTTAATAATTTTCCTCCTCCACTATTTTCCGACTCCCACTTGTAGGATGATTAGTAAATGGTGAGATAAATGCATAATTTACATACACATGTAGTCACTCACAATAAAAAAGTGACCATTTCAATTACAAAAAATATGTCAATGAAAATTTAAAACAATGTGGTATCATAAAGATTTGTGAAAAAAAGTGGGACACCAAGACACCAATGCAGCGAGAAGGCAAATGAACTTTGACTTTGGAAAAAAACACTCCCTTGAAACACTGTTGTGAAAAACGGCCAACTCAACAAATTAATCGTGACGGTGACTAAACCATCACGAATAATTTAATCAGTGCAATTAACACATGTGAACGATTAATTGTGACCGCATAATGCAATTAATCGGTTGTTTTCCGATTGATCATCCATTTTTCCTATTTAATCACGAAAATAGCTTATTTTTATTCACTAAGTACAATAAATTAGTTTATAATATTGTGTTATAGTGTTCATAGTATGTATCTTTTGGATAAAGTATAAACAATGAAATGTAAAACATATTTTGTATAGTGATAATTTACAATAACTTTAGGTAACTAAGATATTTCTAATTAATTCTAAATGTAAATAAATATATTAATAAGAACATATAATTGTCCATTAAATTCTGATTAATTTGCCGTATTGCGATTAATTGCTTAACAGTTCCACGTTCATCCGTTGAGCGCATACCGTTTTTCACAACACTGCCTCGAATAAGGGGTAACACGAATGTTGCTTACAGGGGAAAGAAAAAGGCCCAAATTCCTTTCCAGGATCCCAGAGGTACTTCCGAAGAACAAATTTATACTTGGACCATCTATTAGTCCACTTCGAATAACATTGCTTCAAAACTTTGTGCAATTTAATTTTTTGGATCATAAAGTACAACTGAATCTACTTTCTTTTTTGTAAATACACTACTCAATCTATTAAGGGCTACGTAGAGTCCTACCTTAAGGTGAATAGACTATACTAATAAAAAAAAGCTTGAAGATTTTCGGGGAAAACATACCAATTACAGTTGTTTGATATGTGCTATAGTTTGACACCAATAAATTTCATGCTTTACCTGCCTTTACAACAAGAGAAACAAAAAGGATTATTTAGACCTATAAATATCATAGAGTAAATTTCTCAAAACTACACTACCCTAGTTAAAACTATCATAAAACTATACTTTTTAGAAACGTTTTCACAAACAACAATGTTTTTAACATAACATTGTAGAGAACTACACATCCCTCCATTACCATTAGATCTGACAAGGAGGTCCCACATGGCGGAGAGACAAGGCCAAGCATTCCTATTTGCTGAGGTGGACTAGGATGTCATGTATGCACTTGCTTGGCATGTCATCAAAGCCTCATCTGGATGCCACTATATGCACTAGGTTGGCATGTCATCCAAGCCTCATCAGCGCAAACTCTAGATAAGGCTTTGATGATGTGCCAATCAAGCGCATGTGGCATCCTAATCAATATCAATAAATAGGGAATGTTTGGCACTGTCTTTTCATCATGTGGATCATAATGTCAGATCTATAGAAATGGACGGAAGTGTAGTACTATGTAATATTATGTCAAAAATATATTGATTTTGTGAAATTGTTTCAAAAAAATATGGTATTGTGATAGTTTTAACAAAGATACCTTAGTTTTAAGAAATTTACTCAATACCATAATGTCATTTAACTTGGTGCACGATTACGCATAAGCTGTTCACATGTACCGGAGATTACATATCAGAGTTGTTAGTTGTTGGTGGATGGCAATATAGGTGCGAATGATGAGAGAGATTTTTATTGCTTAGGCAGCTCAGCCATGGCAGGGCCACAGTCCCTTTCAAGTACATCATGGAGGAAGTCCCGTACATGTGCAAGACAAGTACATTATTCCTAGGCATCCTACACTATATATCACTTTCCTAATCTGGGCCACATCGACATCCTGCGTTGCCTCCATCCAAGATGTTTTATCAATAGCAAACTCATTATTTACCGCTAAAAAGTTGATCGGATCTCTAAAATATTATCATGAAACCACTCTTCCCTTTATTGCTTTGGATCTAAATTTTGATTCCGTTTTTGCTACTGTAGTCAGTGGCCCGTTAGTTTTCTTGTTTTCTGATTTGATTGGTGGATTTGTGGAATGGGGTTGGCTATGCTGTAAGATCCCCCAATCAGTCGATTTGGTTCAGCGATTGTTGATACAATCCAGTTAGTAGCGGGTTTAAGCAGTTTGGAATGGATGTTCAAGAAAAGATTGAAAAGTTACAGGTACGTCTCGCCGATTTGGAGATCCTTAAGACTGATGTTGCAGAGATTAAAAGCATGCTCATAGGGAGAGCACGTATTACAACAAATCCTTTGGAACAATTTAGCTCATCCGTGGTTGTGGATGGCAGTGTTCCCCCAGTTTCTACTGACATGAACAGGGCTGGGTTGTCGATGGCATCTACTGGCGTGCATATGGAGACACCTGGTATAGCAAAACCCCAGTTGATTGGAAGTAGTATGCCACCAGTGTTTACACCTACGATCAGAGAACATCATCTTATCCTTATCTGAGAACTCCTGGAGGAATGGGAGCAGTAAGTAATGGGTTTCACTTAGCTGCACAACCGTCCCGGCAAATGTATTCTGGCACGTAGTTTGGAACTGGACGGTTTATATTGAATTTAATGTACCGCAAAAGAGCTCAAGAAATTATGAGCAAGTTTCCAAGCAAATAGCCTCACCTTAGCGGGTACTTTCACGTCCACAGAGATTTCCATTGCTTACAGTTCGCTATGGTATTTGAATTACCGGCTCTGCTTTCTAGCCAATCTTCTCTGATGTTCCTTGCCTGAACTAGCATGCGGTACACCGAACACACTGAAGAATTCCACGACTTCCCACAGTGACACGCCCATTCGTCCTCCTGCCGAACAGTACTATGGCTAATTTTCAGGATAGCTTCAACATCCATTTCATAGAAGAATTTGTCGAGGATCTCCCGACGCCAAGATATTGTCGTCTGATCAAGAGCCTTTGCCACGACCAGGTGAAGCATACCTTCTCTGGGAATTGAATTAGGACCCAATATACGCGTGTTCTCCCCAGTACTGATTTGTTTGATCAAGCTTTGCTTGAACAAATCCCGACCATCTAATAGTGCACACCAAATTTGAGAAGGTCTGGACCCAAGAGACGCTTGCAACAATGTCAGGATGTCTGGAAGGAGAACGACGAACAGCAGCAAGTCGGCAGGCAAAATAACGATTCAACGACTCCACTTAATGAAGATCAAGAGCCGGAAATGATCCGATCAGTGGTGTGATCATCCCAGGGTCAGATGACAGGAAACTGTCGTTTCTTCATCTTTTACGGCTATTTACTCTGACTTACAAAACAATTTCTGTTTTGGTGAATCGCTATAACTTTTCCGGCTATAAAGCCTGAGAACAATGTGAAAAATGGAAATATCTGATGTTTCCGCATATCTTAGTGTTCTTTCCTCGCAAAGTAGTATAGAACCCTTATTTCTATTCAATCTGTGGCGATCTGATCATCTGGACGCAGTTCTCTGTTTTGTTCAAATCCTTCTTATAATCGGATTTGTGTTGGGCCCTGACATGTTGGTATCAGACCTATTGTTTTCTGGTTTTCTGATTTGATTGGTGGATTTCTGGAATGGGGTTGGCTATGCTGTAAAATCCCCAATCAGTCGATTTGGTTCAGCGATTGTTGATACAATCCAGTTAGTAGCGGGTTTAAGCAGTTTGGAATGGATGTTCAAGAAAAGATTGAAAAGTTACAGGTACGTCTCGCAGATTTGGAGATCCTTTAGACTGATGTTGCAGAGATTAAAAGCATGCTCATAGGGAGAGCACGTATTACAACAAATCCTTTGGAACAATTTAGCCCATCCCTGGTTGTGGATGGCAGTGTTCCCCCAGTTTCTACTGACATGAACAGGGCTGGGCTGTCGATGGCATCTACTGGCGTGCATATGGAGACACCTGGTATAGCAACCTATCGATCAGAGAATTTTTTTTAAATAATACATTTTTATTCGAAATTTCAAAAATATACCACCGAGAAAAAAATCTCAGAAATATACACCTGTCGCATTGGGCGACAGGGGCCTAAATAGAAAAAATGCAAGGGCGACACGAGGATGGGCGATGATGTGGGTTTGTGTCGCCCGGCGAAAGAGCGAAAGACCCCGAAACGGAACGTGTCGCCCGGCGAAAGGGCGAAAGGAGTCCGTGTCACCCGGCGAACAGGCGACAGACCCGTGTCGCCCGACCAATGGGCGACACGCGGCCATTCCAGAGGGAAATCGTGGGCACTTAAGGGTTAGGGTTTAGGGTTTTCGCAGCCCCGCGGGAGAGGCCTGATCGAGTCCAAAAAATATGAGAAAAATCAAGAGCGACCTACGCAACACGTGCTACTACTTACGTATGGGCGAGATAGTCAGACGTTGCCCCGGTATGAAGTTGCGAAAATCGGAAAAGGCACTAGCGGCCATGAAACCACAGAAATCGTGGCCACTTAAGGGTTTTCGTCGGACCGCGGGACAAGCCGGATACGGGCCGAAAAATATGGGAAAAATCAAGGGCGACCTACGCAACGCGGGCTATCACTTACGTATGGGCGAGATAGCCAGACGTTGCCCCGTAGGAAGTTACTGAAAATCGAAAAAGGCACTCATGACCATGAAACCACGAAGTTACGGCATCGGAAAATTTTGAAATTTTTATGGAGGTTCCTGATAAAGCAGTGATATTACCATAAAAATTTCAAATGATTTGAAGATGTGAGGAATTTTAAAATTCAAACAATACAACTGTCCTGATAAAACGCTCGCCGACAAGTTTGAACCGAATGAAAAATGAAACAAACCACGTTAGAAAATTTGAAGGGCACATACAGTGAAACTTCAGATGATAAAATAAGCAGTAGATTAGATTATATTAGAAGGGCATTACAACGGTGGCGAAATTGCTTGATTTAACTAACTAACGAAAGCAATGTTCGTCATGGTAGAACAAATGATCGTTGACCTATCGGATATGCCGAATGATGTCCAACATTTTCGCATATTACTGTCCCGTTTTATTGTGCGATTCGTCCTCGGACACCGCTCAGTCCCTACTATGAAAGAACTCCATGGGGATCCGCAGTTCTCCCAGCTATCGCCGAATGGGTGCCCTATGCCGTACGTCTCGGGTGTATAAGACATAATTTTTTGGTCTTTTTTATGTGGATTTCTGCCCTCCCATATGGGCATGTCATCCCGATTCCTGGCGTCCCCTATGTTAATACCACCCGGGTTCCCGGTTGGTCTGCAATAGCGTCAAGGATTTGTTGCGTCTTTGCGGACCTCTACCGTTGCTTCCCTTGTCCCTTCTTCGAGAGGAGGAACCCTCTTGCACCTCTGGTGTGTTGGCTGTTGGCGGAGGCATACGGAGACGCCTGCTCTGTTTCGGCTCACACTCCACTATATAGTGCAGGAGGTGTGTGTTGGGCTTATCCTTGGACAAGCGGGCGTGCCCATGATCAATGCAAGATGCCCGCTTGATCGTTGAATAACACCGTGGCGTACTCGAGTCCAGCTTTTACGGGCGGTAGTGGCACCATGGAGATGGTTGCTCCCCCCAGTTATCCCATGCAGGAAGCATGAGATGTGGGTGGTACGTCTCCGGGTCCACCCAGTTGAAGTACCAGCACCGTTCATCCTCGGCCAAGGGGCACCGGTAGAATCTCCGGTCCGCTAGATCATCGTGGTAGGTATCAACCACTGCTTGCAGGTCATGTTCACAAACGTCGGGGCTTTCGGGTGGCCCTGGAGGAGGTTTCTCCTTTGACTTGAGCAAATTCGCAAGTTTCCTTTTGAACTCGTAATGCGATGAACTGGTTTAGAACTACTACTTTGTGAGTTTAACATGAGTATGTCGCATGAAACTCACCGATTGGTTGGCCCCTTGCCCACCGGCCCTAAGCTCTGGTCGATCTAGAAAAGAGCGATATCCTGGCGGCCTCTCCCACCGGGTGAAGTTCTCGGGCGAAGCGGGGTAGGTGTCGTGGCAGTTGTAGAGAAATTTGTAGTCACGTCGTTCCGGCCCGTCGATCCATTGGAAGAAGCAACACCGGTCCTTGTGCTGAGAAAAGAAAGAACGATACATGAGATGGTGGTGTTACCCTGTATTGTGCGGACACCAGTAGGTTTACCTTGTAGGTGCGGCCACAACAGTAGTGAGCGCGGGCGGCCGTCTCTCCATGGGTAGATTGCATCATCTTCGCCGGTAGGTTGCAGTCGCATTTCGGTCGGGGCAACTCCGCGAGAACTCGCGTCGGCGCTCTTGGCATCCGGATATTGAGGCGGGATGACTTCGCTTGTCAAGAGGCGACAGTGAAACGACATTGTGCCCTAATTTGTGTAGATTCAAGCGGCGTTTATTCTTTGGTTTGGCGTGTTTGGATGTCTCGCCTCGGCCTGTTTTATAGTGATGGTGAGGGTTACTCAACACAATTACACACTTGTCCGAGTGCACGATGTGTCACCCTTGCGAAAGTCGCCCGACGAAACCGCGTGTTGTCGTCTCGGTCTGGCGGGTGCGGCGTGTTGTCGTCTCGATCCAAAAGCTGGTGCAGATGTTGTCGTCTCCGGCTGAAAAGCGGGGTGCAGCGTGTTGTCGTCTCAGTCTGAAAAGCGGGGTGCAGCGTGTTGTCGTCTCAGTCTGAAAAGCGAGGTGCAGCGTGTTGTTGTCTCAGTCTGATAAAGCTACTAGGTGTGTCACAAAGCTACTAGCTGATGAAAGGATTAACTAAGGACATAAGATTTAAATTACAACAAAAGGGGAATGCAATTGTTCGTGCAACATGACGTTTCAAACGAGTAACTAAGTACATAATATACTACCAATAATAAAAATCAAAAGAAACTACTGTCGGCCTCGCTTCTGGGGAGGCCTCCTCCTCGAACACGGTCCCATGAGTCGTCAACCGACTCGTGGCAGCGGGGCCTCTGACCTAGCCGATTTGGGCGTCGCGTACTCGGGTGAGTAGGTGCGTCGGTGGTGGCGCTCCGTCTGTTGTGATGACCTAGCTCAGTCCGGGACGAGGAACCTCGCTACCGGGTCCTCGTAGTCCACCGGGTCTGGGTCGTCACCCTCGTCCTCGTAGTCGTCGGGGAGGCGGTGGAGGTCTTGCAGCGAAAAACTATACTGCGGGCTGTAGCAAATGAAGAATTGTTTAGAGCATTATGTCTGCGATTGTAAGGCGTGAACAGTGCATCTCAAGTACTCACCGAAGCAGCGTGCCTCTCGCGACTGCGGGGCGGTAGGGTGAGAAGATGTACCGCCATACCCTGCCCCGCTAAGCGGCATGCCTGTCTTTGCGTCGGTAGGGACGCGATATCCGGACAACTCGAGGGCCCATGTCGGCGTCCGAAACCTCCCGGCGTGGAGGTGACCTCTGTCTCGTCACCTCGACTCGGTGGTCACCGAGTATACAAGCCACAAACTTCATTGTGGTGATGGAGCACGAGATCACCCGCCAAGTGAATTACCAATTAGTTAGCAAGATAAATTACGAATCGGTAAGATTATACCGAATGTATGGCATAGCGCACCAAAGTGTGCGCCGCCGAGTCCATATGGGCGGGTGCGTGTCCGCCACAGGAGCGTGTGTAGGAGGATCGGGTCGACACGCACCAAACGCAGCGAGTCCGGGGCGTGCGGTCATGACGCAGCGCGATGCGTCGCTGGTCGTCTGGCGTAGCCTCGACGTAGACGTCCTCGAGGGCTCCTCCCCACTCCTCAGCCCAAGGCACCATACGTACGTGCCAGGGTCCAGGTGCGCTCTTCCTATTGTGCCTGTGGGTAAGAAATAAATATAGCGTTATTACATGGCATTACACAGTAATAATTATGAAAACATCGATACGGGGAACTTACACGTGGGCTGCGGGTGGGACTGCACGGTCGTCGTGCACCGGGAACACCTGTCGTAGGCCAAACTGCCTCATCACACGATGGACAGTGTAGCCCTCGACGTAGACGTCGAACACGAGGAACGGACGGGTGAACCAGTAGCCCGCGACACGAGGTGCGTCCCGTGTGCAAAGGGTGGACAGGCCACCCGTGACACGAGCCTGGACCTTAGCGTCCACGTACGGCGTCCAGCGTACGTGGTCCTCGGTGAGGTGGTCGAACATAGCCGTGAAATGCGGGTAGGCTACCCGCCTGACCTCAGACGCCAGAAGGTCTGTAGTCACGATATAACGAACCGTAGCTTTTCGGAAAAGTAAAAAAGTACCAAAATCACGGTTGCAATATCTTACCCGTCGGCGGCACGGATGGTGCCCACGGTCGGACCATCGACGTCGTCGCCGGCTGTGCCCTGTACAGGCTGGAGGTCGATCTGGGGCCGGCCGATCTGGAACCTCTCGTATGCCCACAATTTGCCGGCGGTGGACATCCTCCGAAGGTTGCCTGGCCGCCGATCCGTGTACACCCCACGCAGAGTGCACGGTAGGTGGCGCCAAGACGGTCGATCCCGAGAGTCTTGTGCACGGCGTCGAGGTGCGTCGCCGATCTCCCTCGAATCGCACTAGGTGCTGTCACGCTATCCCCATGGGACGTCGTGAACATGCACCAACCGAAGAGCCATAACAGGTACACCTCGGTGGCGGCTGAGGCTCTGCTCGTCCACTGGCTCGACGATCTGGTCACGCTGTAAAAAAAAGCTCACTTGTTATTTTAAGCAGTACGTACACAATTTATTTTTAAATGCTAACGACGTACCACAAACTATCCAAGCCAGCTCAAGGTCGGTCCGTGCGTGTGGTCGAAGGCCCTGTACCCCTGGGGTGGTAGCACACCGCGAAACTGCGCTGAGCTCTCGGCGCGCCGATCCTCGGGGCGTCTGGGCACCACAGCCGCACCGGCGATCGGGAGGCCGAGGAGGTAGGAGACGTCCTGCAAAGTGATCATCATCTCCCCGATAGGGAGATGGAAGGTGTGCGTCTCCGGCCTCCACCGATCCACCAGAGCGGTGATCAGCGACCGGTCGTACGAGAACCTTCGTCCCAGGAGCTCAACCATCCGGCCGAGGGGCAGCAACCTTGAAGCGCGAAGCCTAACAAACAAAGACATGTCATTAATATCAGTGCTGCACTAGTCATGCTGCTAGAACAAACATGTTTACAAATTTAAATCTTGATATGTTACACAGGGACCCAGCGGATCGATCGTCCAGGACTGCTGCGCTGGTCTAGGTCGAAGGACGGTCAGCTCCATAGGGTCCCCTTCCTCCTCTGGGACAGCAGTGGCGAAGCGGGCACGGTGACCACGGTTCGACGACCGGGTCCAACAACTCGAAAGGCGGTCGTCATCTCCTGTTTGGTGAGCCATCGCTGCAATTTACAAAAATAGAAGTTAGAATCGAAACACATATGTAAACAAAAGAGTCTCAGAAAGCGCACAAGCATCACAACAATATGTCGAAACAAATACGCATATAAAAAATGGAGAAGCTCATTACAAAATATCCTGAAACAGTTGCAACAATTTATCGAGACACAACACTCGCAAATAGCAACAGAGTTCATACAACACACGTTATATCGATGAAATATAAATTTGATATATGACATATGGTAATGCTTGTCATCCGGTGCGATGGCGTCGTGCAGCAGTTGGGTGGCCATCTCCTCCTTCGTCTTCTTCGTTTTGTGCTTGGCAGTTCTTGAACGTATGTCCTCGTTGGTTGCATAATGAGCATTTCTTCACGCGTTTGCCATCTTCTGACTCATCCATGTCATTTCTTATACGTCTTGTTTTTCGACGCCCTGCTTTCACTCTTCTCGCATCAAGATCGGGGACCCAGAACCTTTCATCAACACCAGGAGTTGTGGTGAAAGAACCCACAACCCCATAGCCATAAAGCTCTTCGCTCCAAATTGCCATCACCCTTTCCTTCATGAAATATTCAGATAGGTATGTACCAGGTTGCATTCCAAATAAAGCACACGCGGCTATGACATGAGAACATGGCCTGTGCAAAAGGTATGGCTTGTTGCACGAGCATTTGCACTTACTTTGTAAGATGCACTCTGGGTGACAACCCTCGGTTGGTTCCACGCCTTCCTTTATCCTGCAGATCACCTCGGCGCAGTGTCCGTGCACCAACTTTGATAGCTCTGTGTTTGGCTGCCTTCTGACTCTTCTCATCCATGTATTTAGCGATCATCGAAGAGTACAGGAACTTCTCATCTCTCATTACTATGTCAGCAGCTGCATGCCTGTCCACAAAGTATTTGGTTGTACCCCTCAGCACTCCCTCAACAATTCCTACCAACGGAAGACACCTCATCTCTCGCATTACTCAGTTGTAAACTTCTGCAAAGTTAGTGGTCATCACACCATATCTGGCACCATGTGTGTCATATAACAGTGACCACTTCTCTTTCGATTCGTTCTTGATCCAAATCAGAAACATTTGATTGGCCTTTGCCTCCGGCGGCGGTTAGTCGCCTCATCCTCTGTTGGCGGGGAAAAGAGGCTCACTTTGCTCACGTGTTCCACTCGCCACTATTGTTGTTAAATCGCTCCTTGTGTTTCCTTGTCGTCATCAAGATTTTTCCACGAATCCGGAACTTGCTCTCTGGTTGCGATTACATAGTCTTTTGAACATGTTCATCGCTTGCTTGTTCTGAATTGCTTATAGAAGTTTGCACCCAAATGCCTCATGCACCATCGACTCGCAAGTCGAGGCCATCGGAATGGCTCCTCTTCCCATGTTTGCGGTGGTTGATAGCACTAAGCAAGCAGGCGTGCTGTCATGGAGACGCACACACAGGACGAGTTTTGACCACCCGATCTTCAAGTTTCAGAGGAACCCAGACCAACTCTAGTAGTTCTCGCTTTTGACGAAGGCAAAGGCAACAGCAGAATCTGGTTGTTCCTTCGACGCCACAATTTGTCGAGATTTGCCCTCTGTATTTCCGGTCAAGAATGTGCCGTCCACGCACAACAATGGACGGCAGTGATAGAACGCCTTAATGCAAGCTCGAATCGAAGAACACCCTCCTCGGATGCATTTTAGTTGGCCTTTGGATTGACGGACAATCTTGATAATCATAGTAGGTCCCGAGATTTCTTCCTGAATACAAGCCCGGCGGTCTTGAGGCGGGTTGTGGTACGAGTCTTCAAATTTCCCAAACCTCATTTCTAATGCCTTCATTTTACGCCCTCCACGCCTTCCCATAGCTAATTGTGTCTCGATATCTGTTCTCGATCGCTCGGATAATAGCACGGGCTCAAAACTCGGTTCTCCACTATCTCTACGTACATGATGTTCGCGACATACCGGATGATGAGTTCTGTGAGCCATCACTTGTTTCTCGATCATGCATGTGTCTTTGCTCAACCTTGAACATATCCAATGGATCGCCATTTGGGCTTGTACGAGTGCACTCTCCACGGACACCCATGGATCTCACACACCACGTCGTAGCAGGTTGGGGTTGATTTCTTAACCCTGAAAGTCCTTCTTAATGATAGAGCCCAATCTTTCACGGCATCCTGCACAGCCTCTTTTGTCGGGTAGATACTGTCAAGCCTAACCTCATTATCAGTATACTGCCAAAGCATGTGGTTGCTTTCATTGACAACTTGACCTATCAAATTCTGCGTGCTCCATTAAAGGCCGCACAGCGCTCCGTACCTCCATCTTCCTCATCCGACTCATCGTCGTCCTCATCTTCTGCTCTGCTGTACTCACGGTCTTCCTCTTCCATCCTAGCTGTTATTTCATCAATTTGCTCACCTTCGTCTGCCAGTCCCCGCGCTTCTTGGCCAACATTTTCATCATCCTCCGAAACTCACCTGTTCACCGCTTTGGCAAGCGATGTCATCGTTGCATTCTCAACATATCTTTGCTCATGCCTAGATCCCCCAATTTGGTGTCACCAAATGAGCTCATTTTGAGGCCGATTGCACTCACCGACGTCAAGCCAACTTTCTTTGGAGGCAACATCCTCTCATATGCTCGCACTAAAAGCACCGATTCCATCCCCTTTGCTCTGCGCCTCACATATGATCTCCACGATGGGGTTCCTTCACTCAACTAGCTCGATAAATAGGGTCGTTTAGCATACTACATAGGCAAAATACCTTCAACTTACACTTCTCTTGTTCCATCCGAAAAGTATAATACAACCATTTCAACACGGAAGCAAATGTGCTCCGTCGACCCTACTCAAACTTACGTCCACATCTTGCATGTTACTAAGATCTGCACCCTCCAAACCATGCATTACAACCCCATCTCCATAATAGATTCTAAATGGAACTCGATTACGCCATATCTGCGAATCCATTCATTCACTCACAAATTAATTACTTTCAGTATAAAATACTATGACGTAACATAACTATACCTACATGCTACGAGAATATATATCTAACCGTAAAAACATCTACATTCCTAATAATTCATATCGATGTACTTATATCTCGTAAAAACATGTACATTCATTCCTAACAATATATACATATCGATGTACTTATATCTTAACAAAAAATATACATTCGCAACTACATTACCATCAATATATACCGATATACTCCTTTTCTTAAAAAATATCTAAATTTTCTAAACTACAACTAGCTGTGACCTATCAATTTACCTAAAATTCTCTATTCGTAACCTATCAATTCACCTACATTTATCCCCTACATTTATCCGTAACCTATATCTAAAACTATTTCTAATCTACCACTATTTACTGCTCAGTGCCCTAGATCTAAAACTATTTCTAACATATCATAATTTACTACTAACAAAAATAAACAACAGAAATTTACCTCCAAACACTGGCGCAGAATCTCCCCCTCTTCCTTCTTTTCTCTCCTCTCCTCTCCTCTTCCTCTCCCTCCCTCTCTTCTCAATTCACCCGAATGCCAACAGTAACCGGGCGATGCCTTTTTGTAAACACGCGTGTCGCCCGTTCGTCAGGCGACACAGGCCCGCGCCACCCCCTTTCGCCTGTTCGCCGATCGATTCTCTTAGTATCGCCCTTTCGCCGGGCGAGACGCACCGTTTCGGCTTCCTTCACCCTTTCGCCGGGCGACACGAAGCCACGACACCGGCCGGCCTCGTGTCGCCCGTGTATTTTTCTATTTAGGCCCCTGTCGCCCAACTAACGGGCGACAGTAGTATATTTCTGAAATTTTTTTTCTCGGTGGTATATTTTTGAAATTTCGAATAAAAAATATATTATTAAAAAAAAATCTGTCGAACATCATCTTATCCTAATCTGAGAACTCCCGGAGGAATGGGAGCAGTAAGTAATGGGTTTCACTTAGCTGCACAACTGTCCCAGCAAATGTATTCTGGCACGTAGTTTGGAACTGGAGGTCAGCAAGCCCCAGGTTATTGTCATCCAGCCATTCCACAGTATTTCCAACATGGAGTAATGCACAGTTGGGGCGGTATGACACAACCCCTGCATTATCCAGAAATCCAACTATTTGATGTCCAGCGAAACGTTTATTGTGGAGAAAATCATAGTGTTCACCAATACGCTGAAGCTGTTATCAAAGGGGCATATCCAGTGCAATCAGCAGTTTGGTGCAATCACCATGCAATCCAACTAAGAAAAGTTTCAAAAAATTCTGAAAAAAATCATGGATGTACATCTCATCTTACCCCATCTACATATAAAATTTCATGATCAAATTCGTCCTATTCTAGAAGTTACAAAAAAGACAAATTTGAGGTGCATTTGAACTATTCAAGTTTGTTAAAAATTTGTCTTTTTTATTACTCTTAACATAGGACGAATTTGATCATGAAATTTTATATGTAGATGGGGTAAGATGAGATGTACATCCATGATTTTTTGCAGAATTTTTTGAAACTTTTCTTAGTTGGATTGCACGGTGATTGCACCAAACTGCTGATTGCACTGGATATGCCCCCGTTATCAAAGGGCCAAAGCTGGAGTTAGCATTATTCTCTGGTGAGAACCCGATTGGGTGGATTGATCAATGCGAGAATTTTTTCGAGATGGCTGGCGCTCCTCTTGAGCAGTGGGTTAACTTAGCCATTGGGCATTTGTCAGGCAGGGCCAGTACCTGGTTTAGAGGTATCGGCTTTAATAGACTCATCTCTTAGAAATTATTTCCATTGTTTGAGATTTGTTTATTAATTAGCTTGCTTAAACTTTTGCAGACCAAGACTGTAGGGAAGAAGCCAACCAATTCCACCAGCACTGCTCAATCAAGCAAACATCCTCGTCCTGCTGTACCCGCCTTAGTGGGATACTCGTCGGGCACACTTGCTGTTCAAGCACCCTCTCTCTGGCCTCAACAAGCAACAACCAATTATTTTCCAATTGGCTAACTTTTCTTTTATCTTTTTGACGAGTGTCCTTTTATCAACGGATATCTCTAGCCGATTAATTTTAGAGAAAAAGCTTGCCAAGTACACCAAGGCTCTTGCCAAGAGAGGCTCAAAGCCTTAAGAACAAAGCGGTGAGAGCTCGCCACACACGTCGGCCACTGGAGAGGTAAGTTTTCTTGAGTTTCAAACTAATGTGTATTCATGCATTGGCTTAACCTATTTTAATTCCTTTTTTTAGCCAACCCTATCGATCCAGGTGGCTAACATCCTGGTCGATCTGCCTGCCACCTCCTCCAAGCCTTCGTCGCCGTCCTCTCAGCTGACACCGCCAGCTCCCTCCGTTCCTACCCCAGCTTCATTTGATCTGACAAACCTGTTGGGGTTCTCCCTGGCTGATCTCGATGATTCGGAGATCATGGCCCCCGTGACTACCCCACGGATATTCACAAGATCATCAAAGTCTCGAAAGAGGCGTCGACTATAGTGACATCAGCTCCAGGAGTTCAAGAGCGATTGAATAAGCTCTTCGACCTGGTAGAATTGGAGAGAAATTTTATGATGCGTTATACTAATAGTATATAGTGAATAGTAGAAACCAGATCCAGCTGTTGATTTATTAAGAGTATTTCTACTACTCTACTATAGGAGAAAATATAAATAAATTCTAGTTAATCTGATCTATTGAATAAAAAAAATGAACGGTTTATATTGAATTTAATGTACCGCAAAAGAGCTCAAGAAATTATGAGCAAGTTTCCAAGCAAATATCCTCACCTTAGCGGGTACTTTCACGTCCACAGAGATTTCCATTGCTTACAGTTCGCTATGGTATTTGAATTACCGGCTCTGCTTTCTAGCCAATCTTCTCTGATGTTCCTTGCCTGAACTAGCATGCGGTACACCGAACACACTGAAGAATTCCACGACTTCCCACAGTGACACGCCCATTCGTCCTCCTGCCGAACAGTACTATGGCTAATTTTCAGGATAGCTTCAACATCCATTTCATAGAAGAATTTGTCGAGGATCTCCCGACGCCAAGATATTGTCGTCTGATCAAGAGCCTTTGCCACGACCAGGTGAAGCATACCTTCTCTGGGAATTGAATTAGGACCCAATATACGCGTGTTCTCCCCAGTACTGATTTGTTTGATCAAGCTTTGCTTGAACAAATCCCGACCATCTAATAGTGCACACCAAATTTGAGAAGGTCTGGACCCAAGAGACGCTTGCAACAATGTCAGGATGTCTGGAAGGAGAACGACGAACAGCAGCAAGTCGGCAGGCAAAATAACGATTCAACGACTCCACTTAATGAAGATCAAGAGCCGGGAAATGATCCGATCAGTGGTGTGATCATCCCAGGGTCAGATGACAGGGAAACTGTCGTTTCTTCATCTTTTACGGCTATTTACTCTGACTTACAAAACAATTTCTGTTTTGGTGAATCGCTATAACTTTTCCGGCTATAAAGCCTGAGAACAATGTGAAAAATGGAAATATCTGATGTTTCCGCATATCTTAGTGTTCTTTCCTCGCAAAGTAGTATAGAACCCTTATTTCTATTCAATCTGTGGCGATCTGATCATCTGGACGCAGTTCTCTGTTTTGTTCAAATCCTTCTTATAATCGGATTTGTGTTGGGCCCTGACATGTTGGTATCAGACCTATTGTTTTCTGGTTTTCTGATTTGATTGGTGGATTTCTGGAATGGGGTTGGCTATGCTGTAAAATCCCCCAATCAGTCGATTTGGTTCAGCGATTGTTGATACAATCCAGTTAGTAGCGGGTTTAAGCAGTTTGGAATGGATGTTCAAGAAAAGATTGAAAAGTTACAGGTACGTCTCGCAGATTTGGAGATCCTTTAGACTGATGTTGCAGAGATTAAAAGCATGCTCATAGGGAGAGCACGTATTACAACAAATCCTTTGGAACAATTTAGCTCATCCGTGGTTGTGGATGGCAGTGTTCCCCCAGTTTCTACTGACATGAACAGGGCTGGGTTGTCGATGGCATCTACTGGCGTGCATATGGAGACACCTGGTATAGCAAAACCCCAGTTGATTGGAAGTAGTATGCCACCAGTGTTTACACCTACGATCAGAGAACATCATCTTATCCTTATCTGAGAACTCCTGGAGGAATGGGAGCAGTAAGTAATGGGTTTCACTTAGCTGCACAACCGTCCCGGCAAATGTATTCTGGCACGTAGTTTGGAACTGGAGGTCAGCAAGCCCCAGGTTATTGTCATCCAGCCATTCCACAGTATTTCCAACATGGAGTAATGCATAGTTGGGGCGGTATAACACAACCCCTGCATTATCCAGAAATCCAACTATTTGATGCCCAGAGAAACATTTATTGTGGAGAAAATCATAGTGTTCACCAATTCGCTGAAGCTGTTATCAAAGGGCCCAAAGCTGGAGTTACCAGTATTCTCTGGTGAGAACCCGATTGGGTGGATTGATCAATGTGAGAATTTTTTCGAGATGGCTGGCACTCCTCTTGAGCAGTGGGTTAACTTAGCCATTGGGCATTTGTCAGGCAGGGCCAGTACCTGGTTTAGAGGGATTGGCATTCCTTGGCAGACCTTAAACTAGCATCAATTTAGTGCCATTGTGTGTGACCTTTTCTCCGAAGCTAGTGCACATGAGGCGGTGGAAAAATTGCAGGGCATCAAACACATAAGTACTGTGGGGAAGTATATAGACTATTTTGAAAATATGTAGAACTTGTTAAAAGAGATCATGCCTATTTACAAGAGACTTTCTTACTGAGTTGCTTCATTGGTGGGCTGAAAGAAGAAATCAAATATAATGTAAGTAGTAACCAATCGAAAGGTCTATTGGAAGCCTACTGGTATCCAAGCTAGAAGAAAAGGCGGTGATTGAAAGAAAAGTTAGCTAGTTTGGTGGAGGTTCTAAGCCAAGGTCCTATGTTGCACAACGACCAGCTAATGCAATGATACATATAGTGGACAAAAAGGATAATCAGCAAGGGGGTCAGCCTGGTAGACAAGGAAGAACAGGTTGGCATTGTAACGAAACTTGGACTCCAGGGCACAACAAAAAAATGTAAGGTCAAGAATGCTTTACATAATTTGCTGATGCAAGGAGTTGGGAATAATGTAGCAGCTGATGAGGAGGAAACTCAGGCAGATCGATCAAACTGGTTTTGTCACCGCTCCTGGGAGTCCTGACCATGATGAAGCGGCTGACAACACAGAACAACTAATGCAAATATCTGTATACGCAGCACATGGAATTTATGGACCGATCACCTTTTCCTTGATGGTCAGCATTGGAGGGAAGAGAGCCATAGCATTGGTGGATAAAGGTAGTACTAATTCGTTCATGGCTAGCACGTCACGAATGGATCTGAATCTGGCATTCTCGTATGTTTGAGCCAATCAATCATTCATCATATTTTTTGACGCAACATTTTTATAATCCCAAAAATCAAACTTTAACTCCCTCGCATGTTAAGAAACTATGTTATTCATTGATTTTTTAAGTGAAATGATATACATTGATAATAAACGTGATTACGGCAAGAGTGCACAACATGTTGCCAAGCATTATGGCCCAAAAGAAGACAAATCAACGGGCTTATGCCTCTGGCCCAAACAAAAGTAAAAAAAAAGGTGCAATAGCTAAAAGGGCCTTCATTGTTAGGTTTTATAGATCACAAATCATCTAAAGAGGACTTTTTACTACGCACTCCGTCTAAATTTATAAGACATATGTTTTAAATAATTTTATATATAAATATAGGATGTATTATATATTTTAATATAAAATTAGTGTAATATTCCCTCTATACCTCTAATAAATATTCAACTTTACTTCATATTCTCTTCATGTAAGCATCGAATATAATGCTTAGAGATAATAATTAGGGATAATCTAATCATTATCAAAGTTCCCTTGATCTATGTGTTAAGAGAAAATATCATGAAGGTGTGTGCCCCGGCAAACAATACTTTGTGACGTTCTTTCTTGCTAATAATTGAGCAAAATTTTGGTGTAACTATAGTTTGGCCATGCATCCAAACCAAGCTGGGAGCTAAAAACAGATGTAATGTTAGTTCCAGATGTTCAAGCCTAAAATTGCTGTGATGTGAATGCCAATAGTTTTACTTTCACTGAAAAAGTAGGCACGTTACCTTCGGAAAAATAGGGGGAAAAAAGAAGTGGTGCAAGTTGAGATACATGTGTGAAACGAAACGCAACCGGATTATTCACTTCAAATACCAACATAAATCATGGCAGACGGGCTAGAGCAAAAGCAAAACAATACATCTCGAAGATTAAATCATGGCGCCTACAGAAAAAAAAAATCCTTCTCTCACGGACCACACAACATCAACACCGAATCACCGTTTTCCGGGTTTATTGGACCGCATCCACCGGGTACCGATGGATGCAACCGGCCCACGGCCCGCCATCCGGCCCATCGGGCGCCCGCCGGCACTCCCACACCGCGCTGTTGCACTTGAACCCGGATCCGAACCCGACCATCCACACGCGGTCGCCGCGGCGCACGCGGCCCTTGGCCTCGAGGTAGGCCAGCTCGTACCACACCGAGCTGCTCGACGTGTTGCCGAACCGGTGCAGCGCCATCCGCGACGCCTCGACGTGCTCGTCGGCGAGCCCGAGGCCGCGCTGCAGCTCGTCGATCACCGCGCGCCCGCCCGCGTGGATGCAGAAGTGCTCGAACGCCGTGCGGAAGTCGGGGACGCGCGGCGGCGGCGGCGCTTTGCGGTGCTTCTGCTCTCCCGCGCCGAGCAGCAGCTTTCGCCTGGCGCGCGAGAGCACGTACGCGATGAGCTCCGACGACGGGAGCACGAGCGGGCCGAGGGTGGTCATGTGCGCCCTCAGCGCGTCGCCGGCCACGGGCATGACCTCCTTGGACAGCGCCACGCCGCGCTCGCCCGCGGCGTCGTCTGCCTGCTGCACGCACAGATAGGCGCGGTCGTCGCGTCCAGCGTGCGTGCGCACCACCCGCGAGAGGCGGTACCGGGCGCGCAGCGCGGGGGACGTGGACAGCAGCACCGCGGACGCGCCCATCCGAAACAGGCAGTTCTGCAGCAGCATCGCGCGCTCGTTGCCAGAGTAGTAGTCGGTCGTGAGAATCTCGGTGGACACCACGAGCGCGTACTTGCTGTCTCCACCGCCGGTGGAGCACTGCAGGATGTTCTGTGCGAGCTCGACGCCGATGATCCCTGCGCTGCACCCCATCCCGGAAAGGTTGAAGCACTGGACGTCGCTCCGGAGCCCGTACCTGCGCACCACCATGTCGGCCATGGACGGCGTGGGGGCAAACAGGCTACAGTTCACCACGACCACCCCGATGTCCTCTGCGCGGACGCTGGTCTTGGCGAGAACGGCATCGACGGCTGAGAAGATCCCGAGCTCGGCCTCGGCGCGGGCCGCATCGAGTGACTTCCCCGGCGGGATGATGTGGCTGGAAGGCGGGAGGCACGTCTCTTCGCCGAGGCCAGAGCGCTCGATGAGGCGGGACTGGAAGCCGACGCTCTTGTCATCAAAGAACGGCGCGAGCCTGGCGTGCTCGACGTACTTGGCGAGCGGCACGCGGAGCTCGGGCGGCGGGCGGAAGCACGCGTAGTCTACGAGGTACACCGCGCGCGCCATGCATGTCGAAGTGAGGTACACGAGTAACACGACTAAGACCGCGAGCAGCGCGAGGGTGGCGTAGAGAGTGCAGTTGTTGTCGGTGGCGCCGATGGGGATAAGCCAGGCTGTTGCACGGAGCGTGGCGGTGGCCGAGAAGGAGAAGAATGCGAGCACGAAGCGGCGAGCGGCGAGGAAGCTGTAGGCTGGCGCGAGGAGGCTGAGGTGGAGGGAAGTCGCCATTGTAGAGAGTCCTAGCCTCCTACGAGACCAGGTGCGCGACGGTTGTCGAATGGTTTACGACGGGAAGTGTATTCCAAAGTGAGAGACTTGCTCAAGAGCTGATTAAAGTCCTACATTGTTGTACCCTCTAGGCAAATAATGTTCTGTTTTGTACATATAGCTGTAGCATTTTAGAAAAGTAACTTTTCGCTGGGCAACTGAAGGGCTGTATGGCTGAACGGTTAGGTTGAAAAGGTGTTGGCGCCAAAAACTTGAAGCAGGTTTTGTCAGCAAACAACACACCGAACGAACTCCGGGTTTTGCAGTTCAAGGCGTGCCAACCGATTTAATCCTGCAATCGGTAAGAAAATATAAAATATGCTCAAAACCGATCTTGTAGAACAATGTGCTTAGATCTAATATGCTAAAAGCCAATCAAATCAAGAATAAAAGCAAATCTAATTAGCCGATTAGGGCTAATTAGAGGGTAAAGGCATATTCTTTCCGAAGAAGGTGTTGCGCAATAAAATCGGAGAAAAATCGAACTTGGTTGGCGTAACAGAATATGATCAACAATCGGCGATGCACAACTTTATTAATCAAATCGAGTTACAAAGAAAAATTTAAATTACAGATGCTACTCCTAGTCAACAGGAAAAATAAAAGGTGTGTTTGTTGATTGGGTTATGTTGTGTTTTTTTTTGCTTGCCCACGATTATCTTTTTTATACCTGTCAACCGATCGTATCCTTTTCTAACACGTTGTAAACATAATCCGTATCGGCATTAATCCGAACGGCTCCTTCCAAAAATATCGGCCATAATCCAAATTTGAACTCTTTCCCGTATTCGATACTGGCCAAAATATCTTTTCAAATCGTTGAACCAATAACCAACCAAATTCTAGTGCAAACATACGCCCTTCATTTTTGGGAGATAACTTGTTTATCTTCTAAAAATCTTGGGCATCAGCTTTCGTAGTATCGGCTTAACGCAACATTTTCACCAGAAACCATCGCATTAATGGCGTCGTAAAAATTTTGATACGCGTATCGTGCATTTTAACTACTTACACCCTTCTAAATTCTCTCTCGTTGTTTCACCTTTTCACCGCGCTTAAATACGCGGCCCCTATACTGTCATTTTCACGCTCTCGAGCTCTCAGATCATCTGCTATCGGCTTTGAGCTCATCGGCACTCCCAACCTTTAATTAGTCAGCCTTCCCCTTCATCAGATCGGCTGAATGGATTCTCAACAGGTACTCATCCCGATTCCTAGTAGTGATGACCAGTAATACTTAGAACCACTAGGGAATACTAACCGTCAGTCGTAATAGAGCAAGATTACCCCGTCTTCCTTTATCGGCTCCAGAGTATAACATAGAGGGGTGGAGTAAAAGTTTTAGGGCTTGACCGACGACGCTTGAGGGTGGAGGAATTGGTACAACCGAGTAGTAGTCCAAAAGAGAGAAGTCTGGGAGAGAATGGGAATAGCGGAGTCCCTTCCTTTACCGCTAGTCGATCTAGAAGCCAATGAGCCCTTCGTAGCCATGGTCTGCTATTTCTGATCGGATATTTTTAACGCCTTCATGTTTAGGCCTGGTCCGATTGGCCTGACGCTACTGGATGTTGCCCAACTTTGCTGCTTAAGGCCAGACGGAGAGCAGCCATCAGTCTTTAGTGCCAAGCCTTCGTACAAGCTAATTTAGTCTAAAGGAGAGGGTTGGAACAAGTACATAAGTAACAATCAAGGATCGAGCCCAATATCTGACAAGGAACACATTGCCTTCCTCTACATGTGGCTTGACCGATTCCTTTTTTGCAGGGTGTCTCTTGAACCAACACAAGTTTATCAAGTTGTTGTAGAGTAGCTGGTCACGGGTCATCGGCTAGCATTAGGGAAGCTTTTTCTAGGAGCTATTTTCCAGATGATGCACACTATCCGCAGTCAGCTTTTCACCGGAATGGGTCTGTACTCAGTTGGTAATGTTGGTGGCCCCTTGTGGTTAATACAGGTCGAGCTATATTGTGTGTTCAACCAACCGTTCGGTATTTGACACTAGTGAAGTCTCGGCATATCCTTTGGTAGGCACGCTTGAAGGCCAAGAGCCAGTGTTTAGAGATAGCCGACAATTCGGTGAGAAATTTATACTTTGTTCTTGCAAGCAGCCAAGACTCACTCGTCAGAGCAAGGAAGTTCCTGGCCTTTTTCTTTCAGCTTGATCAGTTAGATTTCAACCAGAATGACTTCTTCAGTTATACTGAAGCCAAAAATTTCCCTTGGTCGTCATTCATTCAGTTGGCAACCGACAGTGACGACATGTCCTTGGAGGCGCTGAATTTGTACAAAATTTTCATACCCCCCAGTGTACTCTCTGTCGGCTTACATACAAGAAACCGGATACAATAGCCTTCCTATGAGTTATACCATCCTTCAATGTACGCTCGTTAGTTAGAGTTTGGTCAAGTATGCCTGAGTCTTCAGCTGCTGAATCGGATAAGGCCAAAAGAACGACTCCACTGCCTGTCCAGCGTCAGCATCACGCTCCACTTAGCCGACGATCTTCAGATTCAAAGTCTTCCACACTTCAACCTACAGATTCGAAGGGCCAGTAATTAATCAGCATGGTGGTCAGCTATCCGCGCCGCTTTGTTCCCAACAGAGCGGACTAGCCGCCAGTCAAGTCGGCATCGACTAACGCCATTAGCAGTAGTTCAAGGTCTAGCAGTGATGCAAGCTATTCAGGCTACACTAACTTGAGCTTAGTGAATATTATCGGTGAGGAATCGGCTATAATAGACTCATCATTTAGCATTCCTTTTAATCATCTATGATTGTTTATTAACCAATTTTGTTTAAACTTTTTCAGACCAAAGCTATAGGAAAGAACGTGGCCAATTCTATCGACACCTCCCAGTCAAGCAAACACTCTCGTCCTGCTATACCAGCCCTAGTAGGATACTCATCGGGTACGCTTGGTGTCCAAGCCCCTTCTCTTTTCGATCTAGACAAGCAACAACCAAGTACTTCCCAATTGGCTAACTTTGCCCTTCTTCCTTTAACAAGTATTTCTTCATCGACTAACTATAGAATCAAGGATAATTGACTAGAGGGGATGAATAGGAGGTTTCTAAATTTTTCAGCTCAAATTACAATTAATAAAATCACTAAGCAAGAATTGCAATTTTGACAATTTAAGAACTAAGCTTTCTAGCGATCACTAATGTTCCAATAATTCAAGTATAGGCAAGATAAGATTCTAAGCGCAAATCTATATACCTAATTTGCTAGAAGTGTAAATTGCACAAGAGATCAAGAAATGCAAACCATAAGAAAATGGATACAAGATTTTATCCCATGGTCTCGGAGGCTTGCCAGTCTCCCCTAATCCACGTTGAGGTAACTTGAACAACTTCAAGTTGACTCCACCCTCCGCAACCTTCCTTGATCACTATGATAGCTTTTTCCCGCTCAGGGTAGGTGAATTCCAGCCTTCACAATCAATTGGGCCTTCTCACAAACTTCTTTGAGAAGATCACCGATTCCTTCACTTCCAAGCCATCTAGGAGGCGGTAACCTCCAAGAGTAATAGATTTTGACGATCACTTGAAGTAAATCAAGTGTCTAAATGACTCAACTTAAAGCTCTCACTTGATTTCTCACTCAACTACTCTTCAAATGTGAATTTAATGCACTTAAGTAGAAGTGATGCAAACTAGAGCTCAAGAATATGCAATAGGAGTTCAAGACATTCTCTATGCTGCATTTGGGGTGTATTTATAGCCCTCATCAATTATACTAGCCGTTGCTACCAAACCGCTAAAAATTTGGGGTGGAAAACACTACCATCCATCTAGGGCCAGTACTGCTGGCCTTAGGTTCAACGGTCTACTGTGGGCATTAAATGCATTGACAGACTAGTCGTTACCCTAAGATCAGCACTACCACCCATGCTAGATCGGTAGTGCTAGCTAAGCAGCAATACCGCCCAAATGGGTTGGTAGTGTCGGGCTAACATGAACCAAATATGCCCTTTTGGAAAAAGACTACCACCCTTAGGGTTGGTACTGCCAACCGAGTAGCAGTACCGCCCTCACATGGGTGGTAGTGCCAGCCAAGCCGCAGTACCACCCCATGGGGTCAGTATTGCCGGGTGAGCTCTAGACCAAAAGAACTTATCTCTATTATATAACTACCAGCCCTAGGGCCGGCACTACCGACCAAGCGGCATTACTGCCCTACCATGGGTGGTAGTGCCACTCTAAGAGGGTGAAAAGGGATTTAAATATTTCTTTTATCCCAAGTGAGAATAATCATTTATATGAGCATAAATTGAGCCAATTTCACTAAAAGCACATCAAGCTACTGATCAAAAAAGTCTCTCTTAAAAGTACGACTCCTAATCTAGCAATCCGATCTCTCTCCAATACATTGAGATCGGTAAAAGGTATGAAAAGGTCCTTAACTTCATACCTTTGCTCTTTAGCTTGACTTAGCTCTTTCCTTTTGATTCATTTTCATGCTCTATTGTGTTCCAAGTCTAGGACCAACCTATTTTTCAATCATTCTCAAGAAAATATTAGTCATGAAATTGCCATTGCCATTGCCATTAATTACCAAAACCAACAAAAATTTGGGGGCCTAGATGCTTTCACTAACACCTGTAACCGATCATTTCTAGAGAAAAAGCATGCTAAGTATACTAAGGTGCCTGCCAAGAAAGGCCCAAAGCCTCAAGAATAAAGCGATGAGAGCTCACCGCACGCATCGGCCACAGGAAGGGGAAGCTTCTTATTAGATGCTTCTCACTGTTAAATATGTTATTGTGTTAGCTTAAACCATTTTGTTTTCTCTCCTTAGCCGACCCCATCAGCATAGGTGGCCAACATCCTAGCCGAACTGCCCGTCATGTTGCCTCCACTTGCATCTTCTCAGCCGACGTTGCCTGCACTTTCCATTCCTGCTCCGACCTCATCCAACCCCACTAACCTCGTGGGATTCAGCCTGGCCGATCTCGATGATTCAAAGATCATGGCCACCAATGACTTCCAGACGGAAATCCGCAAGATCCTTGAGGTCTCGAAAAAGGCATCTACTACAGTGACATTAGCTCCTGGTGCTCAAGAATGACTGAACAAGCTCTTTGACCTAGTCATGAGGCCCTAGGCCGAGATGCTTGACATCAACCAGCCAATCCGAGACACGATGGTTACCATTGAAGCCGATTTGCCCCGGCAACAATATCAGCTCTTCTTGATGTCTGTCACTTAGATAACAAGAAAGTGATGGTTAAGGTGGCCCAGGCTAGGATTGCTCAAAGGAAGTGCAGGAGGCTGACCAGAAGCTTTTGGATGAGCTAGTGGCTAAGGCCAAGGCGAAGAAGAAAAAGTTTGACGTTGACGCCTAGGCATTCAAGGCCAACAAGGCAGCCCTACAAAAACATGAGTCGGTCAAGAAGGTCCTCGAAGAAGAATTGGCCCAGCTAACCAAATAGATTTCTGATGGCTGACTGCAAGTCGAGCAATCAGCATCTTCCATTAATGAGCAAAAGCTCCCAGAGATGCTAAAGAAGACCAAAGAATCGTCGACATCATTGCCAAGGCTATGGGCGCACTGTCGGCTTTGGGCACCAGGCTCCTTGGCTCTGGCCTGTAATTCATATTCTACAATGGATGTAATATTTTTTGGGATGTTGTCTTTTCTTCAGAACAATGCTTTTGAAATGCTAAGTTATTACAATCGGTTGTTAGCCAATGTTATTATCATTTTGCTTTTTCGTATCTGTTATATAGCATCTTTTGTCAGAATTAACTGCATCGAGTTAATTTGGCCTTTTAAATGATAAATCTTCATAGCTGATTAAGGTCCAATCCAAACACTAGGATGGTATCTTTTTTTCAAGTATTTTCCATTGATCGCTTCAGGGAGCACAATCCCATCTAACGTTTCTAGTATGTAAGAGCTTTCATCAACAAGCCGATCAATCTTATATGGTCCTTCTCATGTGGGTGACCATTCACTGTATCGGTTATCCCTAGAGCCAATAGGCAATGTAGTCTTCCAAACTAAATCGGTTTTATAGAAAGACTTAGGCACTACCTTTTTATTGTAGGCCCTAGCAACTCTTTCCTTGTTTCTCCTAAGCTGATTTAGGGTACACAACCGTAGTTCTGCCAAATCATCTAAATTGTTGGCTATCAGATCATTGTATTCTTGAGCCAATAAACCAGTCTGCCTAACTACCAGTACAAAGTCAATATTGACATCTATAGGCAAAATGGCTTTTCGACCATAAACCAGCTGATAAGGCGAAAGCTTCGTTGCCCCGTGGTATGCTAGCCGATATGCCCATAGTGACTCCAACAATTTTGAATGCCAATTTTGTGGTTTTTCATCAATCTTCCTCTTAATCAACTTAATCAATGTTTTGTTAGATGATTCGGCTTGACCAATGGCCTGAGCATAACAAGGTGATGAATTCAATAATTTTATGCCCAAACTCTTAGAAAATTCCTTAAACTTTTTAGACATGAACATTGTTCCTTCAGCAGTCATAATAGTTTGCGAGATCCCAAACCGATGCATAATATGCTCATTAACAAATCCGATAGCTTCAACATGTGTAACCTTTTTAGTGCTATAGCTTCAATCCATTTGGAAAAATAATTAGTCACGACCAAAATAAACTTATGGCCTTTACTTGAAGAAGGAAATATTTGTCCGATTACATCTATACCCCAGCCTCTGAATAGCTAAGGCTTAATTATAGGGTGTAAAGCCGACACTGGGTTAATTGTACGTTGCCAAATTTTTGACAATTCTAACACCCCTTATAATATTGGAAACAGTCTTCCAACATCGTCGGCCAAAAATATCCCATTCGCCTTATCATCTGCTTCATCTTATAAGCCGATTGGTGAGATCCACACATGCCTTCACGCTCTTCGCCCATCACCACTTTAGCTTCATCGGCCCCAAGACATCTTAGCTGCAGACCTTCCATTTTTGATATCATAAAGTGTTATCAAGAACTACATACTTTAAAGCCCGTTGCCTGATTTTTCTCTCCGTCGGCTTAGATGGATCAATTAAATATTTTATTATTCTCGTCCTCCAATCAACAACGTCTACACACAATATTGTTTTATCAATCATCTCGCAATCCTCAATTTGGCCAAGAACCTTATAGCCAAATGCCTGTTGAGCTAATACATTGGTCCTATCATTCATTTCTCAAGGAATATGATTAATAGAGAATGAATTAAATGAACCAATTATAACAAGTCATCGATCTAGGTATTTGGCTAGAAACTCATCATAGCAATTGTACTCTCCCTTCACTTGCTGCACAACTAACAAAGAATCTCCATAGGCCACAATAGTTTCTACTCCGATATTTTGAAGCAACTGTAGGCCTCCAAGCAATGCTTTGTATTCTGCCTCATTATTTGAACATCAACAATTTAGCCGAAATGCAAATTCAAAATGATACCCCTTAGGTGAGACGAGTACTATTCCAATATCGTCACCCTCTCAGCATATTGATTCATCAAAATATAACTACCAAGGGGCTATGGACATGAAATCGGCAGTGGTTTCATGCCCTGTTATGAAATCAGCTATAACTTGACCTTCAACCGCCTTAGTCGATTCGTATGATAGGTCGAACTCGATTAATGCATAAGCCCATTTGCCACGTCGACTTCACAAAATTGGAGCTGATAGCATATACTTGATAACATCGATTCTATAAACCACTTTTTAAGCCGATGCTAAAAAGTAATACCACAATTTTGTACAGGCAAAATATAAGGATAAGCACAATTTCTCTACAAAGGGATACCTAATCTCGGCATTAAGCAATCATCAACTTAAATAGAAAATCACCCTCTCCTTGCCTTCTACCTATTGCACCAAGACTGCTCTAATAGTTTTCTCCTCAGTCGATATATATAATTTGAATGATATCCCCTTCTGTGGTGTAGCCAAAACCAGAGGGTTGGTCAAATACTCCTTGATATTGTCGAAAGCCTTTTGTTAATCAGCTCCCCACACAAACTCTTGGTTGTCTTTTAATTTCAGCAATGGGGTAAATGCATGAATACGGCCAGACAGATTTGAAATAAACCATCGTAAGTAATTGATTTTGCCGATCAACTTCTGCAACTCATTTTTGCATGTCAGTGGTTTTGTTTTGGCTATAGCCTTCACCCTTTCCTGATTGACTTCAATTCCTCTCTCATGAACCATGAAGCCCAAACACTGGCGACCAACACACCAAAAGCACACTTATGGGGATTCATCTTCAAACCATATGCTCTTGTATTCTTGAAAACCGTTTCTAAATCGACTAAATTTTGCTCATCGTATTTAGATTTTACAACTAAATCATCAATGTAAAGCTCTACAATTTGACCAATTAAATCATGGAAAATTAAATTCATAGTGTGCTAATATGTTGCCCTAGCATTTTTCAGCCGAACATCATCACCGTCCACTCAAATAGCCCTAAGGCACCAGGGTATCTGAAGGCAGTTTTTGGTATATCGGTTTCTACCATGAATATCTGATTATATCCAGCATTAACATCAAGAAAACTAATAATTTTATTTCTGGATGCAGCGTCGATAAGCATATTGGCTATTAGCATTGAATACTCATTTTTCAGCGTGGCTTTATTTAAGTCCCTAAAGTTAATACACACTCTGAGCTTACCATTTTTCTTCATAAGAGGAATGACATTGGACACCCATCAGCGTATCGGTAAGGCGTGGTAAACTTGGCCTCCAATAATCGTTCAATTTCTTCTTTTATGACATTGTACAAGGCCAAATTAAATCTCTAGGGAGATTGTTTAAATGGTTGATAGCCTGGCTTTATAGGTAGCCGATGTTCAACAAGCTGTTAGTTTAGGCCAGGCATCTCATGGTATTCCCAAGCAAAATAATCTCTATAATTTCTAAGAATTTCAACCAACTTTTTCTTATACTCTTGATCTAGTTTTGGACTAATAAAAGTTGGTCTCTTCCTATTATCATCACCTATATCAATTTCTTCGAGCAAGTCGATCGATGTGAACCCTCAGCCTAGCTTCTCGATGTCTTGGAAATCTTCGATGGCCTCATAGCTATCCGTTATTTGCTGATAGCTTTATATTTTGTCTTGTAAGATCTTCACTACTTGCTTAGACTCCATCGGCATATTACTTCATTCGTCCGATCAAAAGCGCTCGGCCTCACATTTATTGGAATCAACCCTATCTTTTTATACAAATAAAATCACAGTCATCCAAAGCTTTCCCTAATAAACACTCGGTCTCCTCATGATGCCAATTAGCGTCTAAACTAGCCATAGCAATATAAGACGATTTGTCGGCTTGCATGAGTTCAACCTCATCTCCATTCTATTGGCAGAGTAATTGATGCATGGTCGATGAAATACAACAATTGGGGTGAATTCAATCTTGTCCAAGCAGGACACAGTAGTTGCCTTTGGCGTCAACAACAAGGAAAGCAGTCAGCAATGTTTTGCTACCAACCGTTAATTCTATCACCATAGCACCCCTAGCCTCAGTAGGATTCCCTGTGAAATCATTCAGCACCATGTTAGTCTTAATTAAGTCCTTATCAGACTTACCTAGCTTTTTGCGGGTGGTGTATAGCATCAGGTTCACCATCGCTCCGCCATCTACAAGCATCCACGAGATCGCCTTACTATTTATGTGCCCCACCAAGTACAATGGCTTGAGATGCCGATGGCCGATGGGTGTCTCAGGGCTTCTCAAAGATCATGTCTTGGGCTTCCAAACACAGCTAAGCAAAGGTTTTCATAGCCAATTCAGTCTTTATCTTGAACTTGGCCGGTAAAGTGAACACCATGTTGATGTCCATAGGTGGAGTGTCGTCCCGAATCATAGGGGAATCTAGATCATCTCTGAGTCCAATTCATCCTCGACCGGCTCTTTTTTCCTCCATTCCTTCTTGACAACTTTGATTGATTAAAGCTCATTGAAAACCTAATCCCTTTGTCTTTCTTGTTCGGCCACCTTGATCTCCTGGGTCTTGAGCCTTTGCAGTCGCTAGCGCTGAGATCGGCTAAGCCCTGGAGGACACCATCTTGGCTTTGGTTCAATCGACTGGCGTATTTTGCCAGCCAAATTTTGTTGAGTCGCAAAACTTGATCCCTCTGTATTTGTTTTATCCAGACTCAACACAACAACCCATAGGCTTTTCATGACTCTTATCATGATAATTTGGCATCGGCCTAGACAATCTGTCTTTAACTGATCATCTCAGCCAATCATCCTAAGGGTAGTGTTCCATCGGGCAAGTGCACGCCGAAGGCAAAGCTACTCCTATTTCCCAACAGAACTGCCAAAAAGGGCACCATTGATGAGCCCTCTCTAGATTCTCTAGCCAATATAAATTACTTGGCCGATGTGTAGGGTAACGCGACATGTTGCTCATCCTCTTGTACTTCTGTAGTATTTGAGAAAAAGTCGGCTTAGGCCTATTCATTGGCCGCCATAGTGGCGATTTCTTCACCTTATACCACTTGTCGACTTGCAATTCCCCTTCAATTTAATGGTTCTGGAGTTTTTCCCTTTACGGTCGGCTTCTATCTATAATGAACATAACATAATCCTTAGGGTCTCCTTGCCGCTGGAAGTTGAGAGGATATCAACATGATGCACCAACTTCGGATGCTCATCTTGCATCGGCTCTTTTCCTTTTTCTGAACAATGCACCATGTTTATTGGAAAAGAGTTAATGTCCACTTGCATTGTCAGCTCATCATCAAATTTAAGCCAGCCATCTTCAATAGCCGATTGTATCTGTTGTCAAAAGATATTGCAATCATTAGTGTTATGAGAAAAAGAATGGTGCTATTTACAATATCTTCGCTTTTTAATTTCGTCAGCTGATAATATAGCAAGTCCTTTGAGTAATTGTATGATCTTCTCTTGTAGCAATAAATGAAAAATATGATCACACTTACAGACATCAAACGCATATTTCACCTCCGACTTACCCTTGGTCGGCTTGAGCCAAGAACAGACCAAGGACTTTTTTTATCCTTTGACCCATTTAGCTATATTGATTTTCATTTCATCGTCTTCAGATGACTCACTTGAACAATATTCAACCATATTTACTTTGCCTTTTTCTTTTTCTTTAGTACTATTTAACTTGAACTTATCCTTGAACCCCATATTATCGGAAAATCGGCTTTCTTGAGCCGACATCCCGTGAAATAGATGACTCAGATCTGTAAACTCTTGCCCGCCAAACTTCTCCCTTAGCGGGGGAATCAATCCTTGGAAAGATAAATCGGCTAATTGATTGTTAGGTAAAGTGACGCTAAAAGATAGATTTCTAACTTTCGTGAACAACTTAATATAATCAGTTACCGATTCTCAAAACTTTTGACGGACAAAGCTCAGATCAGAAATTCAGAGTTCCAAGCTACCGGGGAAAAGTACTCATGGAATCAACTTTTCAAATTGTTCCAAAGGTGGACCTAATTTGGAGGTAAAATTGTGAACCAGGTAAAAGAAGCCCCAAACAATGACAATGGGAATAACCTAATTTTAAGCGCGTCAGACTGAGCAGCTTCGCCACACTGTGCGATAAATCATCTAACGTGTTCTAACATGGTAACAAAGTCGTCACTCAAAAACTTAGAAATCAGGAATCTTAAAATTATTCGGTTATAGCATACGATCAATATAATAAGGATATGGCTTCCTATAGCCGATAACCTTACCTTTTGGTTGAATGCCAAACTGATCTCTCAATATGGCAGAAATCTGGTCGGCCCAATTAACATTAGTGGCCAACATAGTAGTAGGGTTTTGCCAACTATTGTAGCTAGCATCCTGGCCCCCGACTGCAAGCTCGGGTTGTCTGTTAAGCTGAGCCGGCGTATATTGAGGGAGATGGTCATACCCATTGTTCCTCGTAATGGTCGGTTCTAGCATTAGGACAAAGTGCTCTGAGTAAGTTACCACCTTGTATGGAGCCAGATTTCTAGGCGGAATTGGCTCGGAATTTTGCGGGTGTCTAGTAGGTTCAATCGGCTATGCGGCTATGGAACCGACTACGGGAATGCATAGAACGAGACTGATGGTGGCAAATTAGCCAATGCATCTATTTTTGTGGCATTAGTATAGGAGTGGTAATGCACAACCCCACTTTGGTGAGAATCTCGTGGTAATATGACAGTAGGTTGGGTTGGCATTAGTGATGGGCTTGCAGCCGATGGTTTTGGGTCAACCACCATGCCTTGAGTAGCCTGTGCTATCGAGTAAATGGGTAACTCGGCAGTGCTTGCAGTAGGTCGAGTAGGCTTCCAAATGAAGCTAATTCCTAAGCGATAGTCTTAATACTATTGGCTATCATCAACTTAAGAATTGTAACCAAAGCCGATGACTGGTTGACTAAAGCGTGATGAATAGATTGATTAACCATAGCCAATAGTTCGGCCTGTGTAGGCATGTACTGACTTACCGGGCTATTCTTGATCCTTGCGTCGTCGAGAACGTTTATCGTCGGTAGTGCGGTCTTTTGAGTGACGCCACGCTGGGTTTTTTGGTAACATCCCAACATCAACTCTTCTAGAGCAGCCTTCCAATTTTCAATCTCCTTACGTTGCTCTAACGTTAAATCATCCAAGGTAGGGATGATTATAGCTTCAGCATTGAGGTCAGATGGTGGAATTGTCTTGCCGGATGTAGACATATTTTGTGTCCCACTGGGCGTGCCAAAAGTGTGTTGGCGCCAAAAACTTGAAGCAGGGATTGTTAGCAAACAACACACCGGACGAACGTTGGGTTCTGTAGTTCAAGGCATGACAACCGATTTGATCCTGCAATCGATAAGAAAATATAAAATATGCTCAAAGCTGATCTTGTAGAACAATCGACTTAGATCTAATTAGCTAAAAGCCAATCAAATCAAGGATAAAAGCAAATCTAATTAGCCGATTAGTGCTAATTAGAGGGTACGGGCAGATTATTTCTAAAGAAGGCGGTGCGCAATAAATTGGAGAAAAATCGAACCTAGTTGGCGTAACAGAATATGATCAACAATCGATGATGCGCAACTTTATTGATCAAATTGAGTTACAAGGAGAAATCTAAATTACAGAAGCTACTCCTAGCCGACAGAAAAAAATAAAAGGTGTATTTATTGATTGGGTTGTGTTGTTTTTTTGCTTGCCCATGATCATCTTTTATACCTGTCGGCCAATCGTATCATTTTCCAACATGTTGTAAACATGATCCGTATTGGCCTTAATCTGAGTGGCTTCTTCAAAAAATATTGGCCATAATCCAAATTTGAACTCTTTTCGTATTCGGTACTAGCCAAAATATCTTTTCAATCTGTCGGGGATTGGTAAATCCTTTACCCCTGGCAGCTCCCGGATTATATCAAGTTACCCGGATGTCCGTGGCCCGGATGGTCAAGCCTGGCATGAAGGCGCATTAACTCCACTTAATTGATGGTTATGACAACTTTATGACCATAATTACCGGTGCAATAATCGGCACCCATTATTGTGTAATTAGTGCACTTATTGGGGCGCATAATTAGCAGGCTCGTTGCACCGCGTGGTTGTGGTATAAAAACCCCCTGCACGGGGAGTAGAGGGGATGGATGGATCTCATTCGATCACCCCGTTGTAACATCCATGTACTTGTGTTCAACATTTCAATACAGAAAAACGGCACTAGGCGACTGGATGTAGGGCTATTATCTCGACCATGAGAGGCCTGAACCAGGATAAAATCCTTGTGTTCTTCGTGTTCTAATGGACAATCTTCCACGTCTTCAATGCTACACTTTTGACAGAAAGAGGGCCTGTTGATCCTTCAACTCAACAAGTAAGCTCGACGGGGACCTGTTTCCCAAACATCGACAGCTAGCGCCGACCATGGGGATCCGACGGATTCTTTGCCAAAGGAATCCCGAAGGTGTCATCTTCCACATCTGACAACCAATACTACACAAATTATGATGAGGTAAGATCGAAAATAAGTTCTTTACCTTAAGCAAATTGTGCTTTCAAGAATCGTTTATGTTTTGCAGCGAGCATGTTCTTCGCTCAGACACAAATTTCATCCCCTTGCCCGAGCAAGCGTTCCGCTCGGATATGTGTCGAGTAAATTTTTGCTCAGACGCGTGTTTCTTCACACTGAGCAAGCATTGCGCTTGGGAATTGATCTTGTTCCAACTTGGGAACTGCTCTTATTCTGCGCTCGGGGACGCATTTAAATGCCTCCAAGAAAGCATTGCGTTTGGGGACTTATGCTATGCCGCGCCAAGTAAGTTCTGCGCTTGAGCGCAGGTCTTCCCAAGCAAGGTGCGACGGTTCCAGTGCGCCTTCTAGTAAGCAACAATTTAAGCGAGTCTCATATATAGTTCCTCAAGAATTCGATCCTTGCTCCAGATGTGATGGCATGAGTCCTCTCATGACAAGTCAATACCTAGACATCTGATCCATGTCTAGTTTCCCCTGTGCATCTGATCAATGCATGGGATGCGGCAGTGTGAGTTTGTTCACAATCTGCTAGTTACCTTGTCCCTAGACATCTGATCCATGTCTAGTTTCTCCTGTGCATCTGATCAATGCATGGGATGCGGTAGTGTGAGTTAGTTCACAATCTGCTAGTTACCTTATCCCTAGACATCTGATCCATGTCTAGTTTCCCCTGTGCATTTGATCAATGCATGGGATGCGGCAGTGTGAGTTTATTCACAATCTGCTAGTTACCTTATCCCTAGACATCTGATCTATGTCTAGTTTCCCCTATGCATCTGATCAATGCAAGGGATGCGATAGTGTGAGTTCATTCACAATCTGCTAGTTACCTTGTCCTTAGACATCTGATCCATGTCTAGTTTCCCTGGGCATCTGATCCATATCCGGGATGAGGTTGTACGAGTTCACTCATGACCTGCTAATCTTTTTTCTGTCCTTTTCATGTTTTTTGTTTCCTAATTTGCTCGCATTTTGTTTTTTAATCAGTGCAGTTTGTGCCAACCTTTTTCCCCGAGTATCTGATCCATGGTTTGCTCGAGATGCGACAGTGTGAGCCCGCTTCACCTATCAGTTCCTTTTCCTGGTCAATTCATGCCCAGATGCTGTGGTATGCATTTCACCATCAAGAATTCAATTCCTCCTTGGACTTCTTAGTCTCAAGGAGATGACCCATCTCACTTGAGCCTCGGGGACTAGCTGTCGGGGATTGGTAAATCCTTTACCCCTGGCAGCTCCCGGATTATATCAGGTTACCCGGATGTCCGTGGCCCGAATGGTCAAGCATGGCATGAAGGCGCATTAACTCCACTTAATTGATGGTTATGACCACTTTATGACCATAATTACCGACGCAATAATCGGCACCCATTATTGTGTAATTAGTGCACTTATTGGGGCGCGTAATTATCGAGCTCGTTGCACCGCGTGGTTGTGGTATAAAAACCCCCTGCGCGGGGAGTAGAGGGATGGATGGATCTCATTCGATCACCCCTTTGTAACATCCATGTACTTATGTTCAACATTTCAATACAAAAAAACACCACTAGGCGACTGGACGTAGGGCTATTATCTTGACCATGAGAGGCCCGAACCAGGATAAAATCCTTGTGTTCTTCGTGTTCTAATCGACAATCTTCCACATCTTCGATGCTACACCTTCGACAAAAAGAGGGTCTGTTGATCCTTTAACTCAACAAGTAAGCTCGGCGGGGATATGTTTCCCAAACATCGACACAATCCTTGACTGATAAGCTACCAAATTCTAGTGTAAACAAGAGATTGGGTGTTTGACAGTTTGGCTTTTAGGTGTGAGGGGTACAGGTCGGGAATAAAGGTGAGAATGGTGGAGTTTAGGATTTTATACTTGGTAAGATGGGGTAATTTTTTTCTACTCTAGTGACAAAGTCAGAATCCCAATCTATTGAAACCGTGTGAAGTTACTCTAGACCAGCTTGCGTCTTTAAGCTTCTCCTAGTGAAATGAGATGTTGGCTTTTGGCTTTCAGAGTCACCAAGCTCTCGAATAGGTCGACACTAATGGTGTTCATCAGCTGTGAGGATGGCTTCAAGGCCTACAACGCCTACAACCCCATGGTATGTAAGATGTATATCACATGCGATGTGATCTTAGAGCAGGACAAGCCGTGGAACTAGGAGACGACACCTGTCAGTCGTGTTCCCAACGGCAACATAGACATGTTTACCATTGAGTACACCACAACTTATGTGGCGGATGGTGCTCCGATGAATAGCAACTACGCTCTAGCGATGTTGACAAGCACAAGTCCAATGGCGCCGCAGGAGGCAAAGCTGCGAACACCAGCAGCTCGAGGAGCAACTACACTGAGCGGCTTGGAATCTTCCACTCCACGAACCGGTGCGTCACATGACTTTGATGGCATGCCACTGTGATACTGTACTGTCAGCAACATCTACGACATGATAGAGGTGCACGATGTCGACTATAGTGGCTTGTGCATGTTGGCTGCCGAGGAGCCAGCAAGTGTCGAGCAAGCATTAAAGGAGGGATGCTGGAGATGCGCCATGGAAGACGAGATGCGCTTCATCCACGACAATGCCACATGGGAGCTTACCACGCTCCCAACTAGACACCGTGCAATCGGTCTCGAGTGGGTCTTCAAGGTAAAGAAGGATCCACAAGGTAATGTCGTCAAACAAAAAGCCCACCCAGTTGCAAACGGTTGAGCACAACGACAAGTTGTGGATTTCAACAAGGTATTTGCACCGATGGCGCACATGGAGACAGTGCGTGCACTGATCACACTGGCTGCACATGATAGATGGGAGATCCACCACATGAACATCAAATTGGCGTTCCTCAATGGTGACCTCATTGAGGAGGTGTACGTGTGACAACCACCTGGATTTATCAATGTTGAGCATAAGCACATGGTGTCAAACTACGCAAAGCGCTATACGGTCCACGACAGGCGCCACAGGACAAGAACTCCAAACTACATAGCTCGCTGGTGGCGCTCAGCTTTGAGAATAGCCTACTGAGCACATTGTGTACCGGAGCATGGTGGGCAGCGCATTCCTACTTGTCGGGGTGTACATCGATGATCTAATCATCACCGGCTCCAATGTTGACCACATCGCCGATTTCAAGGCTCAGATGATGAGCATGTTCAGCATGAGCTAGCGACATCAGGTTCCTAAGCTACTATCTCAGGATCTAAGTCAATCAAACTACTGGCGTAATCATGCTGTGCAAAAGCAGCTATGCGCGCAAGGTGGTTGAGCTAGTGGGCATGGCCGGTACATGAGTAGCACGACTGGTTTCGGGTGTCGCTATGAGTAGCATGGCACGCCGGAGCCCAAGTTGGTGGGTACAAAGACAGTGACCTCACCGACAACATTAATGACCGCAAGAGCACCACGGGAATTGTGCTCTTCCCATGTGCTTGTCTGATCACATGGGTGTTGCAGAAGCAAAAGATCATCGCGCTCTTGTCCTGTGAGGTGGAGTACATCACGGCAGCCACGGTGGCGTGCCAGGGCATCTGGCTCAGTCGAATCAATGACCTGACCAACACGACACCGACGAAGGTCAAGCTATTGGTGGACAAAAGTCTACGATAACGTTATGCAAAAACCCAACGCACCACGACCGCAGCAAACACATCGACATGAGATTTCACTTCATACGTGAATGTGTCAAGGACAACAAGGTTGACGTCAACCATGTGAGTACTAAAGGGCACCTCGCCAATGTCCTGACAAAGTCCCTAGGCCGAATCAAGTTCATTGAGCACTGTGAGAAGCTTGGTGTGGTGGAGGTAAAGTCCGAGCGACATGAGTAAGGGGGTGGTTTGTTAGAGTTTACTCATGTTTCCTAATTTGTTAGGATAGAAAATTTTGATTTCTTTGATGTTTGCATCATGCACGGGCTCAACGCATGGTGAAGATGTGCATGGGTTTCACGGACCGAAGACATGCGTGTTCACGTCGGGGTTGGTGTGTGTGCAAGTAGTGGTGTGCGTGTGCACTCTAAATTAGGCCATGGAACCATGAGAACTGGTCAAGTGGTTGTGAAGGATCGAGATGGCGATTAGAGGGGGGTGAATGATTCCAAATAAAATTTTCTCACTAAAAATTGTTCACCCAAGCCCTCAAAGAAAATACTCAAAAGAGAATAAATGAGAAGGAGCGATAGCATCGACCCCAAGAACAACATCAAGAATAGACTCTAAAAATAGCACGACTCAAAAGCAAATTTTGCGGAATCTTTTGATCGGCTAAACAAAAACTCATGAAACTTGGTAGATGTACTCCTAAGGATGTCAGAACTTATTCCATCCTTCAATTGCAAGGATTGGCATCAAAGTTTCAATTTTTTTCACTTTGAAGGAAGAACACGCCAAATTTGAGCAACACTTAAGAAAACTTGATCTCAGACTTGCTCTTATGGTTTTGATAATCAAGATGATCTTAAGTAACCTCACACATATCCCAGTAAGCATGAACACAAGTCTTAAATTCCACAAACACGATCTAGAGGAATGAATCACTCAAAAACACAAGATCGATTTCTTGCAAGAAAAATGCATGGATTACCTAGATGATTGGGATATGATCTGAAAGAAGATTCATCCAACAATTAACATCCTTGGCATAAGTAGAAGGAGGGAAGGCAAATCCAAATTGTGTAAATGTAAATTGCAAGAAAGTAACTGCAGATATTAAGACACAATGTAAATGCATAAAGTAAATCCAAACACAAGAGAAAGTGTTTTGGATTTCTAAAAGGATGTTTATAAAGCCTCACAACAAGGTGGGCAATGCTCAAAGGAGCACATAAACCTTCAAGAGGGGGAATGCTACCCCTACCTCTTTATTTATACTACTCTTGAGTCACCCTCCACCCTTGGATGAGTCCCTTCTACCCTAAGGACCACCATCAAGGGTTAGGGATGACTCATTCACTCATACATGGGCTAACCTGAAACCCACATACATACCAGGTTTTTGCACTCTTTTCAAGGCATACTAATTAAACCCACTACTTTATCATCTAGATTGCAATCCAACGGTATTCCTTAATCCGAGCAACTCCTAGCTAACATCTCATCAATTCCTTGTCTTCTAGGTTTATACCGACTCTGTCTCCGATCATCTTCGGTGATCCTCGACCATCTGGACCTCCAACGCACCTCGTCTAGTCTTGATCATCCTCTGCCTCACCATGACCTAGCATCGTCGTCCCTCAACCATAAAAAACAAGGAAAACACATCACATAGCATTGCCCAAAATAATATGCAATAATTCTCACATAAATTCAAAATGCATATCCCAAGAAAATCAAGTAAATCTTCTCAGAGTCGAGTCGATGAGTCAATGAGTTGATGAGTCGATGAGACGGGCTGATGGCAGGGCGCTCAACCCGGCAACATCCCTACTCAATACTTAGTGATTCCCAATCTATTCGAATCATTCGACCACAAGCCGACGGAGCATTACTCGACCAAGCCAATACTTGGCAGTAATCGACCAAGCGCTTGAACGAACCCTCCATTGGGCAGAGTTCACACCGAAGGTACCGATGGTTGATAGTGCCTCTCATGGCAGACTCAACTCAAATTGCTTTAAATTGAAAATCCAATTTAAATCAAACTCAAACTAGAACATAACAAGCTCAAATTTAGTCAAATACTCATTACCAGCATGGATGGACTTCCACATGGTCTTTTAGCTTGTGCATGTATTGTGGGTTGTAGTTCATGTATTCAGTAGTGCTGCTTTGGATGTTGAATAAGAACTGGAAAAACAGAAAAGGTGAAGGTGGTTAAGAACCACAAAGAAGAGTTCTCTTTATGTTCAAGTGTTCGCTTGTGTGCATCCTGGTAATGGTGTGTGTAGTCGCTAGTTCAAGACATCAGTGGAGTCAGGGGCTCCACTCGGTCCTCAATCCAGCCGAGGTAGGAGGGGACACTATTACAAAATAGCACATAGGTGACACTCTATTTGTGTTGGTTTTTCTGGAACTGTCACAAATTGCATTATCAGTGGCGGTTTTTTTTAAAATAGCGTGAAAACTATTTGTGACGGTTTTTATTTGAAACCATTACAAATAATACATTATCAGTGGCAGTTTTTCTTTGGAACCGTCACAAATACATCTATGGCGGTTTTAACTAAAAGTCGTCACTGATAATGTGAGTATCTGTGACGGTTTTTGGCTAAAACCGCCACTAATAATGTGAGTATCAGTGGCGGTTTTAGCCAAAAACCGCCATTGATAATGTGAGCATATGTGGCGGTTTTTGATTAAAATGACCACTGATAATATTATCTGTGGCGGTTTTAATTTGAAACCGACACAAATAATAAAAAATAGAAAATTTTAAATATTGCTAATTATCTCTCCTGCCTTCTAATTTGAAAGAATTGAAATTAAATAATATTATATTTGAAATAATTGAAACTAATATTCCATTTGTGATAATTGAAAAGAATGACCGAAACAGATTCAAAACTTCGGAGGCCGTTTTGAGGCCATAAATGACCTCTTTTTGGAATTCCGTCGCCATGCACGCACTCGCACAAACTATCAAGATCCGACCATTTGATTTTCGCACACTTTTGAAATTCGACTGCTACTATCTTTCTAACGAGCCAAAGAACGCCCCGATCGGAGTTACGAGTCAAAAGTTATGACCATTTTAACAAAATTGCTCGGATTTCATATTTAAAAATTAGAATCGGTGCCCAAAAGAATATAATTGGAGAGCTCATCGTGTGATGATTCCAAAAAGCACAAGAACACCAAAATCGAAGGTAGGAATTAAAAGTAATGGTGTTTTTACAAGTTTCATTAATAGTAATGGCACATATATTGCAAGCATAATTAATAGTTAAAAGTATGAAAAATAATTTTGAAAGTTTTAAATTTTGCTAATTACCTCTATAGTTTGCTAATTTGAAATAATTGGAAATTAGTGTTCGGGTGCTTCATAGGGTTAAGAGGAGGAGGGACACATTATATATCAGATGTTATCATACCACCACTAAAGTAAGTCCTTGTGTGATGTTAAAAACGTTCAGATCTAGAATTCTGAAATTGAGCGTTCTTGGGTGAGAATAGTATTAGGATGGGTGATCTCATGGGAAGTTCCCCCTAATTTAGTGTTTTTAAACTACCAGCTAGCCAAAAAAATGCTAATGCCACTGATAATCACATTATCAGTGGCGGTTCTTGGCTAGAACCACCATTGATAATATTATCATTAGCGTTTTTTTGCTAGCTGGCAGTTTAAAAACACTAAATTAGGGGGACTAGCGGTTCTAGCCAAGAACCGCCACTAATAATATTATCAGTGACGGTTTGAAAACCTCCACTGATAATCCCCGATTATCAATGGCGGTTCGAAAACTGCCACTAAAGGTAGTTACAAACCGCCACTAATGGCAGTTACGAACCGCCACTGATTTGCA
Organism: Guadua angustifolia; assembly: GCA_036346375.1. Lineage (NCBI taxonomy): Eukaryota > Viridiplantae > Streptophyta > Magnoliopsida > Poales > Poaceae > Guadua > Guadua angustifolia. The sequence goes on from CM070505.1 coordinate 31,719,997, forward strand.
TTTTTCTAGTAGTGGGACCGACCGAGTCACTAAAGGCCAAGAGAGGACACTAAACACTGAAGAAAAGAGTGAAGAACAGCAACTAAAATGAAGAGCACTTAGGGCATGAACAGTGATACAGACAGCTGTTGTCTATAGTACTCTGCCATATCATCTGTAAACAACAATAAAGACTCCTCCTAATATGGGTTGTCTATAGGTTGTCTATATAAATTCCTACACTTGCATTACACTTGCAAACATGATGATCGATAGAATATTATAACTTTGTAGTCTGTTGTGTTGCTTTTTTGCCAAAACATAAACAAACCTATGTATTAATATTATGGATGCACTACAGTAACAAAATATTAGCATTTAGGAAAATGATTATTTCACACACATTAGGCAAAGAGAGAATCGCATGGGTATCTCCTAACATTTTTTAGAAGCATGTCATGCTCCATACCTTTCTTTTGTATAAGTAATGTTTAGTAATAGTAACTTTGAGTGCAGTATTCAAAATATGATAGTATTTGTTCTGAATAGAATTTGTCAAAATGACTACATATGGAAATTGTGGACCAACAAAAGGAAAAAACTGCATAATAAGGCTACTCAAATTAGGAAGCACTAATTTCACTTATTCCTGAAGTTTTCCCATATATGATCCGACTAAATCCCTTTTCAGTTGTGTAAATGTTGGACAAGCAAGAATTGTTGAATTCCTTCGTAACACGTCCGCGAAGCAAATGTTAGGGCTATTGTTGACTTCTGGTGAAAAAACAAAAGATGTCCCTGGAATCTCGTTTAAGTCTAAAGGAACTTTTGCCATTTCTCGTTCATCTTCAATAATCATATTATGGAGAATAATGCAAGCTTCCATGATTTTCCTTGGCATGCTAGGGAGCATCGATTGCATGCATTGACAATGGGAGAAATGTCCTATCGCGTGGAGGGGCCAATTTATTAGTGGTGATCATGGTGTCCATACTATGATCCTTGAAGCGGTTGCTTCACATGACCTTCGGACATGGCATGCTTATTTTGGTGTCACAGGGTCAAACAATGACATCAATGTGCTCAATCAGTCACCATTATTCATTGACGAGTTGAAAGGGGGAGCTGCACGGGTGCAATTCACCGTCAATGAAAGGCAATATGACAAAGGTTACTACCTTGCCAACGGAATTTACCCTGAATGGGCCGTCTTCGTCAAGACTACACCCCTCCCTCAAACAGAGAAGGACAAATTATTTGCACGATATCAAGAAGGGGCAAGGAAATATGTTGAGAGGGCATTTGGGGTATTGCAATCTCATTTTAACATCGTCCGACGTCCAGCACAGTTGTCGAAACATGTCGCTGTCATGAAAATCATAGAAGCTTGCATTGTTCTCCATAATATGATTGTTGAAGATGAACGAGAAATGGCAAAAGTTTCTTTATACTGTAACGAGATTCCAGGGACATCTTTTGTTCTTCCATCGGAAGTCAACAATGGCCCTAACATTTGCTTCGCGGGCGTGCTACGAAGGAATTCAACAATTCATGCTCATCTAACACATACACAACTGAAGAGGGATTTAGTAGATTATATATAGGAAAACTTTAGGAATAAGTGAAATTAGTGCTTCCTAATTTGAGTAGCCTTATTGTGCAGTTTTTCTTCTTCTGTTGGTCCACAATTTCCATATGTACTCATTTTGACAAATTCTATTCAGAACGAATAATGCTATCATATTTTGAATATTACACTCAAAGTTACTATTACTAAATATTACTTATATGAAAGAAAGGTACGGAGCATGACATGCTTCTAAAAAATGTTAGCAGACACCCATGCAATTTTCTCTTTACCTAATGTGTGTGAAATAATCACTTTCCTAAATGCTAATATTTTGCTTCTGTAGTGCACCGTAATATTGATACACAGGTTTGTTTATGTTTTGGCAAAAAATCAACACAACAGACTATAAAGTTATAATATTCTATTAATCACTATGTTTCCAAGTGTAATGAAAATGTGGAAATTTATATAGATAACCCATTGTAGGAGGTTTCTTTATTGTTATCTACAGATGACATGGTAGAGTACTACAGACAGCAGTTGTCTGTACCACTGTACATACCCTTAGGTAGGGAGGGGACTGAGTAGTAATCACCGAAGGTATAAGTAAGAAGACTGTAGTCTATTACTATTTGAACTAGAATAATTAGACTATTATCTCTTATACATGTGGCTGAAAAGGAAGCCCGGAATTCGTCCGGTTAAAATTAAATAACAATCACCAGTTCCTGCAATCGAACAAACAAGCAATTTCTGCTTAATTAGGACCCTACTCACAAAAGGCACTAACAACTAATTAAGCTGAGAGTATGATTTACAAACTTACAATGTATCTAGTAGTCTTGCACAAACGAAAAAGCAAGCAGGAGCCAAATGCTTGCTAGTGATTTTGAAAAAGAAGAAAAAGATGAGGGAGAAACCTATAAACAAATTACCAGCCAAAATCATGTTGTAAGCTCTTCAGTTAGTAGCTAGGCCTTCCAGTTGCAACGGGGTCAAATGATTTGAATGACCTAAATAACAATGAATGTGTTCTCAATCCAACTTAAGAGGAAACTGCCAGTGATGTTTGGGATTAGAGCAGAAAATAAGTAAAAGGGCGCAATCAGCCAAGTTGGATCTGCCCTGAATCTAGAGCATAGTATTCCATTCAGTACACGGCCAATTACTGCCAATTCCACGCAGTGTGTCAGTATAGGGACCACCTAGCCATAACCAGTGTACTTTAGGATTTCGAAATCCTATCTTGTACAGTTTTACTCAGTGGCCGAGCCACCTCTTGGTGACCTGGAGCTTTCTAAGCTTGCCGGCGCGACCCTGCCCAGTCTCCCATCGAGCATGACCCGCTACCATCGAAAAACAAGAAAAGAGGTTGGAGGATCTGCGCAGCGCCGGAAGAAAACGAAGCTGTCAACCTTTTTTTTTTTTGCAATTGGGTTATACATTATTTGATGGTCTAGTTGGCTTGACAATTAAAGCATAAGAGCTAATAATCTAGTCCATTTACGGAGTATACGTATGCAGTCCATTTATGAAATATACGTATGCAGCCCATTTATAATTGATTCAAAAGAAGCATCAAATGATGGCATCGATTGGCTTCTTGCCATCGAGACACGAGCCAAGCAGTAGGGTTTAGGTCAGGGCTACGGGGCATACGACGAGGGTGTTTATGTTCAAGTTTAGGTGCGCGGCGAGGCGATCGGGCCTAGGGCGACGGACGCACAAGGCGCACAGCCGGGAGTCTTAGGCGGTCAGGGCATAACATGGCTTGCGCACAGCGAGCTGACAACCAATGATGTCCTCACCTCGTATCTATATGCATGAGTTGTATCGATTTTATACTTATTTTTCTTGGTGGCTAGGGATATGAATTAAAGGATTTCTTTGCACCTTGACTGTATTTGCTCGGACAAACACTCAATATAGTTAGACCTATCCAGGCTCAAAAAAATTCCTGACTTTGCCACTATTTCATGGTGCGTGTTAAAACTTAAAGCAAACTGCTGCTCTCTCTAAGGCTACGCAAACTGTCATTCTCTGATGTTTGTGCATGCTACCCTGTCACTCTTTCTTCTCACTACCAACTACCAACCTCTTGTTCTCTTTACATGTGATGCTTGTGCGTGCTATTCTGTTTCTCTCTCTCTCTCTCTCTCTCTCTCTCTCTCTCTCTCTCTCTCTCAACTATTACCTTGATTTTGCCTGCTGTTGTTGCATGCAGCAGCAAACTCCAGCATTAGATAATACCGTGCACAAAACACACATTCCTTGTACTGGCTCAGTGCTAGCTACACTAACGCATCTTGACAAACTTAGCCCAGTTGTTAATGCTCTCATAAAAGCAATCTTGACACCATGCACGATATGATATTAAGACCCATAAAAGTTTTTTTTAGAGGAATGAGACTCATATATGGGCAGGTGAGCCTCGTCGTAAGCTCTGGGCAGATGGCTCATGGCAATCGATGCCGGCCGGCGGAGAATTGAGCGGAAACACCACACATTACGTACCATGCCCTTGAATGCTCTTCAGTTCATGGCTTCCTGGGCGCGTCCACTTGCAAGTTGCAACACCGGCTTAATCGCGGTATGTAATGGCTGAATATTCATGCGCTGCCCTGACTCCACCTCCGTCTCCAGTGAGCTCGTGAGCACTACCTCCTCCAATGAACTTTCAACTGCCGCTGCGCCCCCGTCGCCGAATGCAGTACCCGATCCTTGTCAATAGATTAAAATTTTTTAATCATTTCCAGTGCCGGAGCAGTCTATTTCGGCGATTATGGAATTTTTGCCAACGGGTACCAGTGATCGACAGTTCTAAAAAAACTCTCGGTGATTACAAAACGATAGACGGTTTTTCTATTTTACCAATAGTTCTATCAAAATTTGTTGCCGATCATTTTTCATCTTTTACGTACTGACAGTAGGGGTGGGCAATCGGTTTTTTCGGTATTTTCGGTTCGGTTTAAAAAAATTTCGGTTTTTGAGAACTGTGAACCGAACCGAACAAAATCTAAAACCGAACCGAATTAACCGAACAAGTTCGGTTTGGTTAATTCGATTTTTCGGTAAACTGAATTTCATTTGAGTCACTGGGAGTCTAGGAGAAGGCACAAATTGACAAGAAGACAAGCAAAACAGCACTAGCATCAGTGGCAACATCATCTATCGGGTCAAGAATTTAGCATCCAAGATGACCAAGAAGCCAGTCCTTGATTGAAAGTTTGAAACTCCCTAGACGAGGAGCATGGAATGGCGGCGCCGGCGAGGTCATTGCCAATCAATTGGCCAGCCCAAACAATTAACCATGAATTTGACACGCATCCCACCTATTGATCGCAAATCTCGCCGTGAAGAAAGAAATTACAGGAGTTGACCTGAACATTGCTGGCAGAGGAGAGGTCGCTGCCTCGGGGGAGACGGCGTGGAGCGGCATGGCGGGCTCGGGCCACGGGGGACAGTGGCGACGACTGTTGGCGGCAAATCTGATAGCTCGGTTGTGGCTCGGGCCTCGGGGACACTGCCGCCTGCGCTCCTCTTCGCGTTGCTTGGATCCACTGGTCTCCGGTTCTTCCCCAGTGTCGATGCCCTCAGCCCTCGAGTCTTCTACGCCGCAGCCGCCTTCGACTCTCGGCCGACGGTGCCACCACTGGCTTGCGCCTCCTTGGCCACTAGCCGATCTCTCATGCAGATGTCTCCCACAAGACGCCCAGCTCCAATGGCTCCACTTGCTCTTCCTCGATCGAACAATCATGATTGGGAGGGAAATGGGGAATGGAATTGGGGAGGGAAATAAAGGAATGGAATGACCGAATGAGAACGATGCATGATCGCCGACCGGATGGGTCAAGCGAGTGAGTGGTTTGGATGGGTCATGGCCTCATGGGGAATGGAACGATCGCCGACCGGTTTCTCCGAACTAACAATGTTCTTTCTAATACGGTTTATTCGGTTTCCAAAAATTCAAAACCGAACCGAAAACCGAAACCCGAACAAAGGCAAAATCAAAACCGAACCGAAAACCGAATAAGCCAAAATTTTCGGTTAATTCGGTTTGGTTTTTCGGTTTCGGTTAAAATTTGCCCACCCCTAACTGACAGTGTAGAAACTCTTATCTACTAAGTTTGCCAACTGTAGTTGCTAAAACCGCACTACTACGGAAAGGGCATTTAGTCCCGGTCCAAAACTGCCTTTAGTACCGGATTTTGAACCTAAGATAGCCATCCGGATCGATGCTCAATGGCATCGCCCCTGTTCACTCACCCGATCGATGGAGTATCGATGCGGTTCAATTCACACGCGGCGGCGCATTGGGAACCCTCGAGTTTCATCAAGATCGGTTGGTGTCTCCAACCTGCATCGATGAGTTTCACATCAAGATGGGTTAGTTTCTCCAACCGGTACTAATGTTTTGTATATATATAGGTCTATTTCTCCAGTAGCTATTATATATATGTGTGTGTTAAATCACAACTAATTAAAAGCACGATAATCAATCATGCACTTTGCTCGATAATTAAATCCTTGAACATTCATTAATAAATTTAATTACATCTAATGTATTAAAATATGTACACATATTTGTTCTTCTAATGTATTACAATATATATGTACACAACTTTATATATGTACACAACTTTAATTACAACTTTAGTATTTCTTTTTCTTCTATTCATCGGGATCTTTTACGCAAGATCGCTCTTGCTAGTCAGAGATGTCAACCACGACGATTCACTTGGTCCTTATCGAAGGGCCCCACCTGTTAAAGTTTGGTTCGTGAAACTCGCTTTTGGATTTACAACCTCATCGTAAATAAAGCCGACGAGTTGTTCTTGGATTGCTCTCACTCGTGCGGCGAGAGTTTCAACCTTGTTCCGCTAAATATTGAGGCACCTATCGTTAAGTCATTAACTAATCAATACTTGAATTTGTACAAGATATAAGGAGTACCTATACACAATTAAAGCTAGTAATTATATTTACTCACCCCTTGTTGCCTTTTAGCATGCGTCACGGCTCCGGTTTGGGTGTGTATAAACTCAAGATACATAGTAGCCGCAGATAAATTGTTACCCGCGGTGAGTCAAGATCTCGGTGGAAAAAGTTGAAAGCGTGAAATGGATGCAAAGAAATTAAGTTAACTAACTAAAAGCTAGCATTATGATATACATACATGAGAGGCAATTGCAATGTCAAATTTCTCCTTGAATACGCATACGTTTTTAGCATGGAACCGTGTGAATGCACTACACATGTGATTACTGAATTGTATGTACATGATTAGAATTTGTTTCAAATTGAAGGAAATAGAGCTAGTACGATAATGAAAGGAACAAGAATTAATACCGGTCGAGCATGTCGATAAAGTTTTGATACTTTTCAACTGGTCTCCTTTATGAGTCCATAATTGTGATAGAGCTACGATCTAGCTCGATCATAAGAAGAATCCAAATGAAAACTATACATAGATGTGTCAACGAGATAACTAATTAGTTCTAACATCGTGTTATGAAAAAGGAGTAGAATGAGGTGGTACGAAAACACGTACTCAAATGAGTAGGCTAGATATATCTTTGACTTATATCTTTGACCCATTAGCGCATTGAATATGTTAGTCTCTGCTTTCGCTTGGGTGGTCTCTAACGGTTGTCTTGTTGATAACTCATCGGGTCCATGAAGCCTATGTCGAAAATACGATCCCTTCTAGCATCTTTGTATCTCCATGCTACATAAGAAATTAGTTAGGCTTGCAAGTTAGTATAGTACAAGGAAGTGCACGATAGTTTTTGCAAATAATTAAGACACTTACAGAGTCCAAGAACCCATCAAGCTCACGCCGAGGGCGTCTGTTCGGTATAGATCATATATGTAGTCGATCGACAACAAATTCACCTTCACCCGAAAAAAATCTTGTTCCTTAAACTTGACAAATAACATCTCAGAGACCATGCTTGGTCGCGCCCAAGTACCATTCATGAAATTGCCGATCTTTGTCGTTAGTCGGGCGCCTCCTCCTCGACCAATGATCTCGCCCATTTTAAATGACCATCTTACTTGGGCAACCTCAATCTTTTTCGTGCCTAATATTTGATTTGCGGTAAGGCCGGTTTCATCGAAGAATTGTTGCATCTCGGTGGTACACGGAAGAAGACAAAGAACCAAGTCCATGATAAGCGAGCTCGCCTCCTCATGGCTTCGCTCTGCAATTCTGGACGCCTCCTCACATCCATGCTTCTTGAACTTGTAGGGCTTTTTTTAAATCATTTTAGTGTGGAATAAGAATGATTTATTATTTTTATTAAGCAGATATATTCTTAAGAATATATGAATTTTTTCATTTTATTTTGTACAATTGTAGGATCAAATTCATTATATACCGAGAGTTACAAAAAAGAGAAAATTCGGACAAGTTTAAGATCTTTAAACTTGTCAGAATTTTCTCTTTTTTGTAATTCTCGGTATATAATGAATCTGAACTTAGAATAATTCACATGATACATATTCATTTGACATGATACATATACATTTCAAACTTCACATATACATAGAAATCTCACACATACATAAGTATTTGAAGATTTGCCTAATAATGACAAGTAAAAGGGACATCACAACTAGCATAGTGCTCAAGTTGTCAATTTTGTATTGTTCTCAGATAACGGGTTGCCTTAAAGACCGTCCTCGTCAGTAGGGACAAAGATCATTGACCAATTTGTGACAACATTACTTTAGTGAAAATGAAACAACTTTTCCAGCACTTGACAACTTAGAATAATTCACATGATACATATTCATTTCACATGATACATATACATTTCAAACTTCACATATACATAGAAATCTCACACATACATAGAAATCTCACATATACATAGAAACTGATCAATAAAAATAGAAATTTCAAAATTCACCAGAAATTAGAATAATTCGCATGATACATATTCATTTCACATGATACATATATATTTCAAACTTCACATATACATAGAAATCTCACACATACATAAGTATTTGAAGATTTGCCTAATAATGACAAGTAAAAGGGACATCACAACTAGCATAGTGCTCAAGTTGTCAATTTTGTATTGTTCTCAGATAACGGGTTGCCTTAAAGACCGCCCTCGCCAAGAGGGACAAAGATCATTGACCAATTTGTGACAACATTACTTTAGTGAAAATGAAACAACTTTTCCAAAGACTTGACAACTTAGAATAATTCACATGATACATATTCATTTCACATATACATAGAAATCTCACACATACATAGAAATCTCACAATGTCATTTAAGCACGAAATTAGAATAGAGACATAATCTAATGTCACAAAGATACAAGCTCATGAATAAGTATTTGAAGATTTGCCTAATAATGACAAGTAAAAGGGACATCAAGATATATATGTGCAAACAATATCACGACACAAGGAAATGATTCTAGCCGACAGAAATATAAAGCAAACACAGGTGAGCCTATCCGAATGCAAAAGGAACATACAACTTACTAGAACTTACTTCCGTAACTCATCGCAATGATTATTATGCATGAACAAGAAAGATCAAGAACCACAATCTTCCGTAAAGACACAAACAACATAATACTTAGAAATGTTATGTCATCCTGTATTGGAATCATGTCTAATACCTCAAGAGAGAAAGTTTATTGTGCTCTCAGACTTAGGGTTGGATGAAGATAAGAATCTTCACCACAATCACAAATGGACTAACAACTTATTCAATGAATCGGGCCTTGAACCCTTACCACCTTAACATGCACAATGAAGTTTTATGTAAAACAAGTTTACTGTTCCCAATTTAGGTATCAGAGTATAATTAATCAAAGCCAACTTTTCTAACAGAATTACACTGATCAAGTTCAGAAAAGTAGCCAAACAATAATTATAACTGAACCACCAGAAGTCTATAAACCAATACTCAATTCTATCAGCTGAATATAGACAAGAAGATGCTAATCAATAATCTATCCTACTAGCTGAATATAGATATGAAGAAACCGACATTGGAATGTTCTACCTTCCAACCAAAGAAAAGACTACAAATCAGCAAGCAATTGCGATCATCAATGAATCAAAGAAATATGTTCTAATCAGCAGAAGATAAAAGTGTTTGCTATGTTCAGATTTAACAGATAACAAATCGTAATCAATATCAACCATATCTATCGGTTCTTTCAATACTCAAATTTGAAACTTAACATTGATGAAGCACATATACCAACTGAACAAGTTGAGGATTGATTATATCAATGAGCAAGAAACAAACTTCCTAGCATGTATGTCTACCGGTTCAAGGCCCAGATCACGAATAAATGTTCTACTCATATAAACCCTAGATCATCACGAGCAATACCTCCCTAAATGTCAAGTACTAGATCATCAAAGACACGTACATAATTGATCTAACAACTAAATGTCAAGTACTGGAAAATTGTTGTTGTCACAAATGGTCTCAATACAGCCCAATCTTCATCGAACAATAATCCCACTCTTGCAGCAACGCAACCAAAACCAATCACTCGGGCACCAATGAGGTAAAACCACACGGTTTCAGACCACCAAACCAAAACCAATCACTCGGGCACCAATGAGGCAAAACCACACTTTCACCATCTGTTAGTGACAAGTGATCTCAACGGGTAAGGAGGGCACAAACCCTAGGGTTGGCGAAGGCCGGAGGGGAACAGCGGCGGAGGCAAGGCGCGGAGGCAAGGCTTCGGAGGCGAGGACGACGGCGGTGGGGTCGTCGGGGGAGAGGAGGACGGCGCGCGGTGGGGTCGCTGGAGGCGTCCCGGTCGTCGGAGGTCTTTGCAAACGAGCGGGAGGAGGAGGAGATTGGGGAACAATGGCGGGAGTAGAAAAAATGGGGATGAGGAGGCGGCGGGATGGGTTTATAGGTGCACCATCGATCGGTTGGTGTATTCAATCGATCGATATCTCACATCGCAAGTTGGAGTATCCAACCAGATCGAGTGAGACATCATCTGATTGATACACCAACCGGGATCGATGGGTCACCTTGCCATGCGAGAGGAGCCCCTAGGCACTATCGGTCGCTGAAAACACCAATGTGATGTTAAAAGACTCAAAACAATTTAGCGCCCATACTAATCGACAAGAAATCTTCCTCCTTGGCTAGCGCGAGGCGCTTGAGTTCATGAGCTCTCCCGATCAGTGAGGTCTCGGTTCGAGCCCCGCTCGTGCCCCCTAGCCCTTCTTTTTTTCGTCTTTCTTTTATTTCTTTTTCTTTTATTTGTTGTTTAACTACTGTTTCATGAAATAATTTTAAAAATGCTTTTACCATTTTAGATTCATTTAGTCTTTTGTTAAGATTTCTTTTTTGAATCTACTGCTTAACTATTGTTTCATTAAATAATTTTTAAAAATGCTTTTACCACTTTAGATTCATTTAGCCTTTTTTGTAAGATTTCTTTTTTAAATGTACTGTTTAACTATTATTTCATTAAATAATTTTTAAAAATGCTTTTACAATTTTAGATTCATTTAGCCTTTTTTTTAAGATTTCTTTTTTAAATCTACTGCTTAAAATTGTTTCATTAAATAATTTTTAAAAATGCTTTTACCACTTTAGATTCATTTAGCCTTTTTTTAAGATTTTTTTTAAATCTACTGTTTAACTATTGTTTCATTAAATAATTTTTAAAAATGCTTTTACCACTTTAGATTCATTTAGCCTTTTTTTAAGATTTCTTTTTTTGAATCTACTGTTTAACTATTGTTTCATTAAATAATTTTTAAAAATGCTTTTACCACTTTAGATTCATTTAGCCTTTTTTTTAAGATTTCTTTTTTTGAATCTACTGTTTAACTATTGTTTCATTAAATAATTTTTAAAAATGCTTTTACCACTTCACAATATTTTTTAAATCTACTGTTTAAAGTTATTCTTTACAATATTTTTTCCAACCATGTAATATAAATTAACATTATAGAAAATTGTAAGAAATAAAGTAATTTTTGCACTCTTATAATTCCATTGCAAATTGTCACCTTGTTATATTAGTACAGAGGGACTTTGAACAATATTGTTAGTCAAATATTAGTACAATTTGAACAGAAAATACAGGAAAACCACTAGAGGAATGAGAAACTAGTATGTTAGTAGTCTATTACACCAAAAGCAATCCTTATTTGCTAACATACTTTGCTTTTACAAGTGATCCTTCATTATGATCGCGGCGTACGTAGGGAGATTCCTCAGATCATTCAAGACACTAATGTCTACGCCCACCGTGAAAGGAGGCAACTCGTCGAATCGATTATACTCTTCTTCGTCGTGACGCCTCAACTCCAACAATCCTTCTTTTACTTGGAAGAACCACGTGGCGCCTTGGCCGATCGCTATCGCTAGTCTTCTCTTCGCTTTTTTGGTTTGTTGTCCATGTCCATCACATAGAATACCGTGTCACATCATTAGCGAAAGCACGAACGGTTCGTCCCTATAGGCCACTTGCTTGAGGTCCACAATTGTCATACCGCATTTATCGATATCCACTACTGTCGGTTTGACCCATTGGCACCAAACAGAGGGACTTTTAATGGCCCGCATCCAGCTCCCAGATCTCCTCTATGAAACCATAGTAGGTGTCCATCTTTCCATTTTTGTCCAAGGCATCTATACTGACGCCATGCTTTTGGTTGGTGCTCTTGTTATCCCGGGTTGTCGGTAAAATGTGTACCCATTTATCTCATACCCTTGAAATGATATGATTGTTGTGGACGGTCCTCGAGCCAAGAGTTTCAATTGTTCATCGTCATTCGCTTGCCCAACAATTGCTTTTGTAACCAACCGCGAAATGATCCATTTGCTCCATCGCGATCCACTTATCTCGACTTCTCCGGTATTGGGGCCAGAACTCATCTCGTGATCATAGATATACTGAGCCACTACAGCTTGCTTGTTTCAATACCGTGAAATGTGCTTGTTTAAATGCAAGTAGATCGTCGCTATAGGATTCTTTTCTCCCTAAAGTCCCTTTTCCGTAGCCTCCCTCATGGCGTGATACAGGACGCCAATCGGATTCAGATCATCCATGTAACTAACACAAAACTCGATCACCTCCTCTGTCTCGACACCTGCGCAATGCTTCTCGGCGAGACCGTTACTTAACATACTTCTTTAGGATACCCATGTACCTCTCGAAGGAACATATTGTGGAGGAACACAGTCCGAGAATTTCTATCTTTAACAATGTGGACCATGAGATGGACCATAATATCAAAGAAGGATGGAGGGAAGATCATCTCAAGGCTAACTAGACTATTGACCATGTCATCATGTAGACTAGATAACTTATTCGCTCGATGACCTTCTGCGACACCGCGCTGAAGAACGAACACGCCTTTATGATTGTCCTCGCATCTAATCGCGTAATACCTCGCACCGCCATCGAGCAATCAGGTCATCAACACATGACAATCATGGGATTTTATGTGTACGATTTTATTCTCTTTCATGTTTATGAGTCTCCTTATGTTCGAGGAGTATCCACAAGGACCTTCACACTGCTCAAGAACTTAATCATGTTTTTTTTCTTCCTTGCTCGAGTGTAGCTCATGGGGTGGAGGTAATGTTGTCATTTCTCTCTCTTTCCCGGATGTAGGTCGCTCCTCGAGTCCCAATAGCTATAGGTCCTTTCGTGCTTGAAGTGTATCTTTTGACTTACCGTACATATCTAGGAAACCTAGCGTGTTCACGCAGACATTCTTCGTGATATGCATGAAGTCCAAATGAGTGGCGGACCTCTAAGTCTTTCCGAAGAAGGTAAGTCCCAAAATATTGACTTCTTCTTCCAAATGGCCTTCGTGTGACCTTGTTCAAGACAGTGTTTGCTACCGTGACCTTTTCCAAATACTACTTTCAGATCCTTTACCAAAGAAAATACAAGCGCCCCATCGCGATGCATGGGCTTTACGCTTTCTTCTATCCCATCAAAATTCTCACCCTTCCTCCGTGAACGGGTCCTTCATATGGAGGAACCTACGGTGGCCCATGTACACAACCTTTCGAGAGTTTTTAGGTACTTGCTGTCCGTATCCTCTAAGCAAAGGAATGCAGCTTTATATCCTTTGATAGATAGGCCCGATAGATTACCAAGTGCAGGCCGACCGTTGATGGTTACGAATAGCAATGCACGAGAGTGAAGTGCTCTCTTTTGTACTCATCCCATACACGTACACCATCGCTCCACAAGTGTTAACAGATCTTCAACCAACGGTTTGAGGTACACATCAATGTCGCTTCCTGTGTTGCTTCGGCCTTGATAAGCAATGGCATCATAATGTACTTTCGCTTCATACACGTACCAAGGAGGAAGGTTGTAGATACATAGAGTCACGGGCCAAGTGTTGTGGATCGCCGCTCATATCGCCGAACGGTTCATCCCATCCGTACTCAACCCAAACCTTATGTTCCTTGCATCCTCAAGAAAGTCGGGTATGTTCTATCGACTTTCCTCCACCGGGAGCCATCAAGAACGTGTTTTAGCCTTCCGTCGTCCTTACGGTCTTCCTTGTGCCAACAAGATCATCTAGGCATGCGCTTTGTTCGCAAATAAACGCTTCAACCGGGGATTACAGGAAATACCACACCACCTTAGCAGGAGGTCTCTTCTTCTTCACGCCTCTACCTCACCGGGTCATCACACCGGTCTTATACCGCGAAGTTTTGCACACGGACAAGCTTCCGAATCCTCATACTCATTGCGATAAAGGATACAATCATTACGGCATGCATGTATCTTCAGACCTCCAACCCCAAAGGGCGCATAACTTGTTTGGCATCGCACGTAGTTTCGGCAAATGTGTTCTCCTCTCGAAGTAACTTCTTTATGAGGCATAACAACTCGTCAATCCCTTATCGACAATCCATTGGTCGCCTTCCATTGCATCGTTCTAGTGTGGTACGCAACTTTTATGGCCCCGTCGACGCTTTGGGTACAACAAGTTGTTCCGTGGTCCTCCCATAGGCGCCGGAACTTTTCGTAATGTCTTTCATCGATGTATTCTCCTCTCCATCACGCAAAGATCTGGTCTAGGTCATCATCACCACACTCCCCAATGTATCTTCGAAGAACCGTGTTGACCGGCGTCCAGGGATATTGTTGTCCGCCTCTTCTTCTTCACCGCCTTCCTCAGATAATCTCTTCTTCACCGTGCTTGGTCCAAAGCAGTATAGTTTGACATGAAACCTCTTGTGAGCAAATGAAAGTGAAGGTGGCTGGATTTTGGCCACTCCTTCTCATTCTTGCAGCCTATGCATGGACAAAGATATGTAGCCCGACGTCGTGTGTGCATCGCCAAGACGAAGAAAATCTTGCAAACCCCGCAAGAACTCCGGGAGCGCCGATCCATGTACATCCATCGCCGGTCCATCTACATTATGTTACATCAAGATAATCATTACCTCATTTTTCGATAATGAATTGTTGAACCAAAACCTAAATATTAGCTAGATCCACACCTTCAATCCGAGCTAAATAATAATCCAAGCAAAATATAAACCCACACAACAAGTTTTTGCAACCTACAAAAAGAATTGGTCGATCGAGTCCGGATTCAAAATTCGAACAAAATTCACAGCGACTTTGTTTGCAAATTCGTTGAAATTGTAACACCCTAAAAATTTCTAAATTATTATTCAATCATTTATTTTTATTTTTTTTTAAATCTCTAGCACTTAATTAATGATGTTTTCAAAAATAATTTCTCGATGGAAATTAAAACCAAAATTATACTAGAAGTAATTTTCTAAGTTTAAAATATTCCAAAGTATTTTTGAAAACTTTTCTCAAATATTGAACTCATTTTATATTTTCTATAAAGCCATTCATATTTCGATATTATTTTAATTCGCAAATGAATTTAAATTTCTTCTTTTCCACATAACCATTGCCATTTGAAGATCCCAAACTCCATGATTTCCATGCACCATTCTCCCGACTACGCAACCAAACCTCATCCTTCATCGATCGATGGAACTAAAACCTAAATTTAAGCTAGATCCACACATTAAAGGCGTAGCTACATTATAATCCAAGCAAATTCTAAGCTTACACAACAAGTTTTTGTATCCTATTTGAAAAGATCAAGCTAGATCTCTACATTCATATTAATCTTTCATCAATCATGGGAAAAGATCAAATTTTTTTCATAATTCAAGCAAAAAAGAGGCTCCATTTAACACCAAATGATGTGAGGAATGATGTTACTAACCTTAGTTACCTTGGTTGCAGTAAAATGACCAAAATTTTGAAATTTGGGCAGACTCCTCTACATTCATAATCTTTGATCAATCATGGGAAAAGATCAAATTTTCTTCATAATTCAAGCAAAAAAGAGGCTCCATTTAACACCAAATGAAGTGAGGAATGATATTACTAACCTTAGCTACCTTGGTTGTGAGTAAAATGACCAAAATTTTGAAATTTTGGGCAGACCTCCCTCCTTCAAGCTCTTGGTCAAGCTCCACCGTTCTTTTCAAGACCGAATGATCTGGTCCGCAGAGAGCGGAGGAGGAAGAAGTTTAATTGGGACTCAAGACGGTTGAAGACACGAACCGCATCGATGAGATAACATCGACGGTTGGTGTCACGAACCGTATTATTTAGGGTGCTAAATAGTACGGTTCGTGACACCAACCCAGATCGATGTTATCTCATCAAGACGGTTCGTGTCTTCAACCGATATTAATCGCTTCCCCGCAGTTCTGTAGTCGTTGAACCGGATCGATCTAAATATCAATCCCGGTTGCACTCCAACCGCATCGATGGGCCGGTAGGAAAGGTCGGTTCTGTAGTAGTGCCGTCGGCCACACATATATTAATTTAGTTACCGACCAGTTCCAACAATAATTATAGATGAAAAAACTGTCAATCAATAGAATATCTAATGGTTCGAGAAAATTTCCAGCAATTTTTCACTCCCTGGAAAAAAAATGCATACGATGCAGTGAGCTGCAGCATGAGATATGGGCATGGCAGACGCGCGGGGAAGACGGTGGCGTAGGGGACGATGAGGCGATTCCATAATTTAATGAGGAGGATGAGTTGGTACGGAGGTCCGACGTCGGCTAGGCAACGCGCGCTAGTGCAGATTGGTGCATGTTAGGGTTGGGGGAGGGTGGGGACCAGGGGCGTAGCCAGCCAGCCTGGAAGCCTTGGGTCCAGGCTTTGATAATTTTGTTCCTATGCCATACAGTGATTTTGTTCAAAACCTCTTCATGGTGATTTTATTGCCAGGCCTCTGGTTTAGGCTCAGGTGGTCCGAGGTCTGATTTCGCCACTGGTAGGGACTATTTTAGGGAAGCTGGTGTGAAGAGGGTCCTGTTTGGGGGAGTTACGGCTGGGCTGATCTTTTATGAAAAGCTACTTTGGTTCATTGGTCAGAAGCAACCAGAATGAGTGGTATGGTAGCTTTTCTTGTATATATTGCTTGGCAAATTATTTATTATGGTCAGAATTTTGGAGGCCAACCGAGCGGGGAGGTAACAACATAGCGAAATACAGCGGCGTCTGAGTGGGGAGGTGACGTGGAGGCGGCGAGGCGGGGTGGCGGAGGTCGAGAAGGCAGAACGACCGAGGTAGGAGGTGGTCAAGCCAAGCCACAGCTGAAAAGCACCTCCTCAGCAGGTTCAGCTTTTGAGGGTGATTCTGTTATGATTTAGTTTCTCAGCTGCTTTGTAGCCATGTTATTTAAATTTTTAGTTGAGCGATAAATAGACCGGCCCTAATGTAGCTCACGATCATCTGGTGAAAAATTCAATTTAATTGAAGTTCACGCGAGCACAGAAGCGCAGTGCGTGTAGAGAACATAGAAATGTGTAGGGATTTACTTACTCATAGGTCATGGTACATGCGGTGCTCCAAAATTCCAGCAGATCCTGCATTTCAAGGGAACCTTATACTATTGTGCTGGGCCATAAATTGCGGTGTTTAATTGGAGAGAAGAGTCAATTGCCTTAATTTGTAGATGTACTGTTGTACTGTCAGATTTATTGATGCGCTGATATACCATATACACATATTAATACATACACACAGTCATGCAGTGAATGATCGACCTCCAGTCGAGCCTACTGTATGCAGAATGCAGGAACAGACCTGAGCGCCCCAAATGGCGCCCGTCGCGTTACAATGCAATTACAAGCGAACAGTAAACACTGCTGAGCTCCACATAAAGGCAAGCAGCACGCATGTGAATCGTCCGTCCGTCAGCAGTTAAGAACGGATCGATCCATGTGCCAAGAACAGTACTAGAAATGACAACAGGGCGTTTATTCTTGGAAGAGGACACTGCATGATCGCGCTGGGGCACACACGTGTCGATTCCATAGACACGAATTGAAATCTTCGCTTTCCAGTGTTGTGTGATGTTGTGTGATACATACACACAGTTAGCCGGGCACCATGATTCAAAATGAATATTTCCTCTATGTATTTACATGTCAAAATGTAAAAAAAGTTCTAGAACGTTGAGCAGTGCTGTGTGATAAATACACACAATTACCCAGGCACCGTGATCCAAAATGAGTATTTCCTCTATATATTTGCATGCCAAATTTTTTAAAATTTTTAGAATGATGAGTTTAACCAGTTTACTAACTAGTTCAAACAAGTTTGATCTGAAATTCAAAATGTTTTGGGCCCAGGAAGCGAAAGGAAAGAGCTCGACTGCTTCTCCTTCACACTTCTTTATTTCTCCATGCCCCTTCGCATGCGCTTCGCACACCATTGGCGCTTTGCTCTCCTCTTATTTCTTCATTGGAGAGTTCGGATGGACTTCGCCGTTCTTTCCCAACGAAAATGGAAATCTAATATATGTGTTTCATTTGAATTTTTATAGATGGGAATATAGCCTAAATTTGAAAGTTTTGAAAAATACACTCGAATTTGACTTGAATTCACACATTTAAATTATGCTGCCCAAGGCCCATGGTGCCCCATTTCACTGTTTTACATATATATATATATGTGTGTGTGTGTGTACACGCGCACACGGTAGCACTATTCTACTCTTGCGTGTAAAGATGCTTATTCTACGTGTCGGTCATAACCTGTCGTCATGCAAAAACAAGGCAGAAGCGTACAGCCTAAAAACCATCCACGTATACCCATGCGACATGTGTTGGCTAAGCCAATTACCTATGTAGTCAGAGCAGCTAGTAAATGCGTTTTTTGTTTATACATGAACCTGTTTTTTTTATCTATAACTTTTTTATTAATAGCTCCAATTTACGAATAGTTTTTACTAGTATAGCTTACTGATGATGCTGAGAGGAATGTAATTATATAAGTCTCACCAATAAAACCGTATGAACCAGATTTTACTATTGGTGTACATAAATTTTATTGCAGTAGCATATCAGAGTGCAAATAGCAGCATATATAATTTTTTATTGTCAAAAAAAATATTATACTATAAAAAATTCTTAAAAAATTACCACACGTAGGAGAGGTGATATTCTACAACCCTATAAAATTTGAAAACCAAACTCAATCTGATTTGACAGATATGAAAATAACAAAGTGGTAAACAACAGCATATACTACCTTTTACTAACAAGAAAGTAACACTTTACTGCATATTACTCAATGTGTTACTATATGTTATAAATAAAGTAAAAACAGATTCAAGTACAAAGTAGAAAATGTGTTCTCGACACATTCTGATTTATCTAGTCAATACATGTTCTTGTTAATGTACACGCCAACTTTTTTACTATGACACATGATGCAGATTACTACCAAATTCTATAGCAGTGCGTACATGATAGTTTTGGGCCGTATTTGCTTTTTTGGGTCATACGTTGTCAATTGGTTCATTGTACATTTCGGCTATGTGGAATAGCCTAATTTGTTTTTTTCATATCTTTCAAATACGATTGAGTTTTATTTTCAAATTTTGTAGGATTGTAGAGGCACACCTCCCCTACATATGGTAATTTTTTGAGAATTTTTCAAAACTTTTACGGGTGGTTTTTACGGAGTTTTCACGGTAAGGGTGGTTTGCACCACATATGCAGCCATATATATAGGGAAATGGTTCCATACTCCTGGAGTACGTATTCCTACTCTAAGTATACCAATTAAATGATATTGTTATACATTTTTATCATTTTAAGCATACTCTAATACTGATTATAAGATAATCCAAAGTGAATTCCAAGAAAAAATTTGTCATGGTCCACTTTTTATAGCAAGATTTGTGTGTACACTCCTTTTACATATGGAGAAGGCTATAAATTTTTTTCAACCATGTTGATTTGGAGTATCTTAGAATTATTATTGAAATATACCAAAAGTAATAAAGGGGTATAAAATGTTTTTAGATGGTATATTAGAGATGGGAGTATGTACTCCTATGAGTACGAAAGGCTTCCTATATATATATATATATATATATATATATATATATATATATATATATATATATATATATATATATAGTGCAAACCACCCATGAAAAACACTGAAAAGTTTTGAAAAATTCTCAAAAAATTACCATATGTAGGGGAGGTGAACTTCTACAATCCTACAAAATTTACAGATGAAACTCAATTGCATTTAAAAGATATGAAAAAGACAAACAGAAAAATAAATAGTGCTAAACAGTGAAAATTACTATTTATGCTGAATTTGTCTTTTTCATATCTTTCAAATGCGATTGAGTTTCATCTTCAAATTTTACAAGATTGTAGAAGTTCACCTCCCCTACATATGGTAATTTTTTGAGAATTTTTCAAAAAATTTTCAGGTGGTTTTCACGGAATGCGTGGTTTGCACCACATATTTGCCCATATATATATACACACACATACACACATACATACATACATGCACGATAGCGCTATTTTACTTCTAAGCATAGAATACCTATTTTGTGCTCCGGTCGAATGCAAATAATACCATACTAATTGTTAGCAATTCGGTAGTAAACCACGAATATATTTTACTATAGGACAACTGATGCAATTACTACGGAATAGTTACTAGTTAGCGCATTGGTTAACCCAACTAGTTAATGCGTATTGTAGTTTGTAAATGAATATGTTTCTTATTTATTTTAATCATATATTTTTATTGGTAGCTCGGATTTGCAAATGGTTTTCATTAGTAACTTACTGATAATGAGAGAAATAAAATGATATAAGTCTCGCTATTAAACAGTAATTTTGCTGACTGGTATAATAAATTACTATTTTTATAACATGAAATTACTACATCTACAACTAGAAATTACTATCATACAATATAATTAAAAAATCCTACAGATAAACTATATATACAAGTTCTAAAAAATTCTCAAAAAATTACCATACGTAGGGGATATGAGCTTCTATAGCCCTGTAAAATTTGATTATCAAACTTAATTGCATTTGAAAAGATATGAAAAGGACAAAAATACTATTCATCATTGATTAGCACTTTTAATTTCATATCTTTCAAATCAAATTGATTTTGATATTTAAATTTTACAGGATGTAGAATCTCACCTCTCCTACTTATAGAATTTTTTTTTGAGAATTTTTAAAAACTTGTACATTTGATTTTCAAGAATTTTACATGATAACAGTAATTTACACAAGATATGTTACATTTTATTATCTAGAAAATAACATGTTATTTGCTATTACACAAGATGTCATTAAACCGAAATAAAGTGAACTATCAGAATAAGAATTTACCTCTGTTTGTCGTCCCTGTAGTAAAATATTTTATGGATGGTTGTAAACATTGCTATAATAGATGATAAAATCGGTTGAGAACCGATCATAAAAATGTTAAGCATCTGTTCAGTAATAAAATCCTACAAAGAGCGGTCATTTAGTAGTACAACATCTTTATTGTGTAAAGTCCGTGAAAACCATATGTACAAGTTATAAAAAAAATTCTTAAAAAGTTACCATAAGTAGGGGATGTGAGTTTCTATAGCCCTGTAAATTTGAAAACCAAACTCACTTGCATTTGAAAGATATGAAAAAAAACAAATTTACTATTTATCACTAATTAGCGCTTGTTAATATCATGTCTTTCTTCAAATTTTCCAGAGATGTAGAATCTCACTCCCCTACTTATGGTAATTTTTGATAATTTTTAAAAAAATTCTACATATGGTTCTACATGATAGAAAAGGTTTACAAAGTATATATTGCTTTCTATTATTCAGAAAATAATATATTACTATCTATTATACAAGTTGTTACTATATTCTGTGTAAACCACCTTTGTCATGTGAAATACAAGAAAATCACATGTATCAATTTTCAAAAATTATACATAGGGGAGGTGAGCTTCTATAACCCTGTAAAACTAGAAAACCAAACTCAATAACATTTGAAAGATATG
This sequence comes from Guadua angustifolia, assembly GCA_036346375.1. Classification (NCBI taxonomy): domain Eukaryota; kingdom Viridiplantae; phylum Streptophyta; class Magnoliopsida; order Poales; family Poaceae; genus Guadua; species Guadua angustifolia. The sequence continues at coordinate 31,741,931 of CM070505.1, forward strand.
AAATTGACAAAGCATTAAACAGTGCAAAATCACTATTGAGATAAATTTGTCTTTTTCCATATCTTTCAGCTGAGAATGATTTTGAGCTTTAAATTCTAAAGGATAATAGAATCTCGTCTCCTCTACTTATGGTAATTTTTTTAGAATTTTTGAAAACTTGTACATGTGGTTTTGATTAGTAAGAATTTAGTTTTGTTTCCCAGCACTTTAGAAAAATAATTGAAAATTTTTTAAAAAAATTCACAACTAGGAGAGATGAGATTCTACAACTATATAAAATTTGAGGACCAAAATCAATATCAGCCGAATGATATGAAAAAGACAAATTCAGCTCAATAGTGATTTTGCACTGTTTAGCGCTTTGTCAATCTCATATCTTTCAAATGCAATTGAGTTTGGCCTCCAAAATTTACAAAATTATAGAAACTCATCCCTCATACGTATGGTAATTTTTTGAGAACTTTTGAAAATATATACATATGATTTTCATATATTTTACACAATAAAGATGGTTACCACATGATATAGTAATATCTTGTATAATAGTAAGTAATATGTTATTTTCTAGTTAGTAAAAGTTGACATATCCTGTGCAAACTATAAAATCAGTAACATCTTGTGCAATAAGGAGTAATATTGAAAGGACAGGGGATGTCGCCTAGAGGGGGGTGAATAGGCGAAGAATAAATTTAAAACTAAATCACAGCGGAATAAAATGAACCCGAGGGTATCAGCCCGGAGTGTCCGGAGTTTTTATCCGGATACTCCGGTATATCCGGACTATCCGGAGTTGGGGGTCCAGATACTCCGGATTGGAGACCTTGAAGATCTGAGGGGTCAGCAGGACTCTCCGGACTTTTACTCCGGATATCTCAGATGTCCGGATTATCCTGAGTCAAGTATGCGAATGTCGGGTTGGGTACCTCGAGATGAGATTTCAAATCTCTTCAACTTTTAAGCTATCTACTTGAACACAAATATTCTAAACACTACCAGGTACCTGGAATAAGTAGAGATCTAGCAGAAAACTTAATAGAAAAGTAGATCGGGCAATTTCAAGATTCAAAATCAAATACTAAAGCAAGAGTAAGAAGCAAACTTGGAGACGATGATTTTTCACCAAGTTTGATACTTGAGGATCCCACGCCTCGTTGTGGCGTGCTCGGTCACACTTGAGCCGGGTCTCTTTCAACCCTTTTCCTCCGGTGTTGCACTTTGCACTCGCCATGTCTTGGCCACCCAAGACACGGGGGTCTCTTTCAACCCGCTAGCCGCCCGGTGTTGCACCTTGCACTCGTCGGCTTCACTTCTTGATCCCTTTCCTTCCGGAGGCGGAATCCAACCTTTACAAACTTCCTACGGCACACCACACAAAGAAATGGTGGCTCGTAGGCGACCTCCTAGCCGTCTAGGAGTCCTCAACCTCCAAGAGTAACAAATGCTCACGAAGAACAAGCTTGGAGATGAAATCAAGTGCTCAAACAACTCAAATCACACTCAACCCGAGCACTACCCGCTCTCACACCCAACCCTTCACTCAAAAGGGGATCACTAAGATCTAGGGTTAGAGGGCCTTTTTGGGAGCTTAAGATCACTAAGAATACACCTCAAAGCACCAAGGAACCAGCCCAAAAGCCCTCTCCCAACGGCTACCCAAGAGGGGGCTTTAAATAGAAGTCCCCAAAAAACTAGTCGTTTGAACTGCGCAAAGTCCGGATACTCGAACTTAAACCCCGGATACTCTGGACTCATCCAGATACTCCGGATTGACCAAACCGAGAGTACCAACCCGGATACTCCGGACTTAACCCCGGATACTCCGGATTGGACTCAGTAGCCCGACGAAAACAAGCATAACTTTTAACTCCGGACTCCGATTTTAGTGATTTTGGACTCTATTAAAAGCTAAGAACAAGGGCTACACAACTAACAAGGTCTCACTACCCAAATTTCAAAGGATAAATCCAGATTTCACAAAGAATCCAAAAGAGACCTACAATTCTCACTTTCCGGCACCACCAACACCACTCTCTCTCTAAGTTTCATAAGGATGGATCACTTGAGCACTTGTCACATCTAAAAGTTTCATAAGGAGAGATGGGGAGTAGGGCAAGGTCGGCCACGGAGAGCAACTCGCTGGGCGCTTGGACAGAGCTGGAGATCGACGACCCTGTTGGAGACCGACGGAGGGGACGGCCGACGGAGGGGATCGCCAGATCGGCCACACAGTTGGAGATCAAGACACTGAGGTGAGGGAGGGGGACGGCCGACGGGAGGGGTCAGGGGAGTGGCGGCCACAGCTGGAGACAGGTGAGGAGGGGATCACGAGTTGCCGACGGGAGGAGCGCGGCAAGAGCCGAGACCGAGATGGGGTGAGGGAGGGGACGGCCGACGGGAGGGGAGCCGGGAGCGGCGGCCACAGCTGGAGACGGGAGGGTGAGGGATTGGGGTCTGGTCGTCGTCTCCCGTGACCCGTCTGGCATCTGGGGGTGGGGGGAATGCTGGGGTGATTAGGGTTAGGGATTGTTTGCCTTTGCCTCATTTCCTGCCGGACTTGGCCCATTTGGGAACTTGCGATTTGGCACATTTGGGAACGGCACTAGAGGGCTTTCGGATACCCGCGGGTACCCGTGGGTAATTTTCTAAATCCGAATCCGACCCGAATCTTCGCGGATACCGGACCCGAGAAACCCACGGGTAAAAAATAGGACCCGAAACCGAACCCGACGGGTGCAGAACCCGCAGGTACCCGAACCCACGGGTATGATTGCCACCCCTAATCTCTCCAACTGCCGCCTGCATGGTCTCCGCCCACCTGCTCTGCTTGCTCTCCGGCCAGTCGCCCTCTGTAACACCCCAATTTTTGCTTTCCTTGCATTAAAATGGTATTTTGAATTTTTGAGAAATTTCTGGAATTTATTTGGATTTATTTGGATTTACTTTGAATTAAGCCATTTACCAAATTAATTAAATAATAGAAAAGTTAAAATAAAATTTTGCTGAAAATATTTTATTTGAGTCACAAATGTCCTAAAATATTTTTGAGAATTTTTCCAGAATTTTTCTGGTATTTTTAATGCCCTAAATGAATTATTTAATTTTCGGGAATTATTTTTAATCGGAAAAGAATTAAAAATCCGGATGAACAGTGTTGGGCCGAACACTGTGCGGCCCAGCTCGGAAAAAACCCTAGCGCCGCAGCCGTCCGATCTTCATCCGACGGTCCACGTCACGCCATGTCATTTCTCCGAGTCGCCGCCGGATTTCGCCGCCGCACCCGAGTGGGCCTCGGTCTCCGCGAATTTCACGGACGTCGAGGGCACTATTTAAGGCGCCGCCACTTGTGACGTGATCCCAACTCGCCAGACTCCACCAGACACCGACGCCGCCCGAGCCTCCGCTGCCGCCGACGAGCTCGCCGAAGTCCCGAAGCTTTTCGCCGTCGTTTTTGCTTCGCCCCGTCGCCGCCGGTCACTCTCCGCCGTCGCCCGTGCCACCCTCGAACTCATCTCATCGCGCGGAGCGCTTCTTCACGCCGAGGAGCTCGGGAACACCGCTGCCAGATGTCGCCGTCCTCGTCTCCGGTGAAGCATCGCCGCCGCACCGCTTCCACCGAGCCCGAAGCTTCCACCGCCCCGATCGCGCGATCAACGATCCGGATCTCGCCACGCCGCCTTGAACAAGAAACCTCATCTTCAAACTTCATCCGTTAGATCTAGATTCAACGGCTCGGATCGCACCGCATCGCAGCCCAATCGTGTCGCGGACGCGTGGCACACCGAAGCCGCACTGCGCACCGGCGCGACATGTCACCGACAAGACGGGCCCACGACGCCACCAGACCAACCGGCGGACGTCGGCCGACGCCACGGTGGGTCCCACTGTCCGCCGAGGTGACTGAAGTCGGCCGACGCCAAGACGGAGCCGGTCAGTCCGACGTCAAAGAAGGCCACGTGTCACTCTCTAGTGGCGACACGTGTCACAGATGACGTTAATAATTATTTTTCCTAAAAAGAAAATATTTATTTAATTCGGATTATTGATTTAAAATGTATTTTGAATCTTCAAACGCTTATAACTTTTATGCGTTTTAACTCCGATTTGAGTGATTCCAATTTCTATAAATTTGTAAAATCAAGATCTTTCTGTTAGTGAATTTTAATTGAATTTTTGACTTGAGTTGCTCTCTGTATTATTTATTTATTGTTGTTTATTTGCGTGCTACGCGTGAGACGTTGAAGTGCCCGCGGTTTCGAGGAGAAGTTCGACCCAGAGCAAGCTCAGAACCGTAATCAGTACTTTTTGAAGGCAAGTTGTGTTTGATCATGTTGAACCTATCGTAGAAAAAATTATTTCGATTTAATTTATTGCATGCTAATTTAGTAAAAATTGGTTTGAATGAATTTTTGGGATTAGTTAAATGCCTAGTTGTCAGATGCCACCTTGTCGATATAATTGTAGGCCATGAATCATTTGTCACCCTAGGTTGAGGATTAATATTTGGACATTAATTATTGGCCAACATGGGTTGAGTAGACCGTAAGTAGTATGCTTAGCCCTGCCATGTGGAAATTTCATGATTTTGGAATACCGGGTTAATATTGATTTAATGAGATATGGAACGATTTTGTGAATGAGACATGTGTTATTGAGTTGATGATGGCACGTGGTGCAATGGTAAAGAACAGGGTGGGAAAATGATTTAGACCGAGGCATGTGGCAAGATTGTTTCGTGGGCCAAGAGTGGCAATCTGGCGGTCGATTTGTTTTATTGGTTTTGGATATTTAAGGTCATTCTTGGTTAGTCTTGCCTCGGTCAACTAAGGACTTAACCTTGCGAGCATTTGAACCGAAGTCTTTCATACAACCACAAGCTCCGTAATGGGACGGACCTAGCCGAGTAAACCGGGAAATCTATTCTTTGGTACTGTCGTGGTGGTGTGGGGCCGGAGGAGCGGGTGAGAACTCACATGATGCAAGAGGGGGCCCCTGGTGTGGTAACCAGTCCCTCCAAATGTTGAAACCTTAGCGGGCAAGATCGGGTTTAGACGGAACTTTGGAAAGGCTTTGTTACTGGTTATTTGCCTTGGTGGTATTTGATCAGATCTTGTGGGTAAAGTGTATAACCTCCGCAGAGTGTACAACCTATTCAATAGCCGTGTTTCACGGTATTGAGCATCGCCTATGATTACAAATAAGGGTTAGATTTTCATGAAAATGGCTTGTTTATGGAAAATGCTTGGGTTGGTAATGATGAACTTGACTTAAGACGGAAAAAGGTTTACGATTGAGTTGTTTGTGAAAGCTACTATTCCTACTATTGTTTTACCGCTTTGCAATCTATTATCACACTTTGAATGTCAGATCTGCGATGAACCATGTACCTATCCTTTGTACTAAGCCATGCATGTAGCATATTAGCATTGCATTCTGCATGACTTGTCGAGTGCTCAAAGTACTCACCCCACACAACAACAACTTCGCTTGAAGAAGAAGCAACCCCCGCCAGAGGAGGAGTATCAGAGGAGCCGATTTAACTAAGGAGCGAGCCGATGGGCCAGTTCGTGGCAAATTGGTTGGCGCCACGAGTTTATTTTATTTCCGCTTTGAATATTTTAATAAGTCTTCGCTCATGAGGCGATCTTTGTAATTTGACCATAAGGTCAATCAACTAGTTTGAGTATTTAATTAAAGTACTTCATTACTTATTTGGTTATGACGTGATACGTACCAATGTTGAGATCGTGTGCACTAGCGTGATCCTCGACTAGTGCAGAATACAGAGGGTCCGGATTTGCATATTCGGTCCCGACAGAGGTGGTATCGAGCCATACCGATCGTAGGATCTGGCCCTTAGTTAGAATGGTCGTAGTGAGGATAAAACTATTTTCTAAAAGTTAAAATACGCCAAGATGATAATGCAATCTCGACTTACCCCTTCTCTCCTTTCATACCCCTTGCTGAATTTATCATGTTTCCGCTTTGTTTTAAAATTTTTGAGTTTCACGTGAGTGTCCTTTGGCAGATGAGGATGATTCACTCTTTTGGTGAGCGCACTGGAGGGTACGCCGGAGCTTTGGCGTATGATGCAGCTGCTTGGAGGTTACGATAGGCCGATCTCTGGGGGACTCATCAGAGTGTGCAGGATCGATATTGCTCGATGTCACCATCACGATTTACGCCGGATAGGGCGCGGCGAAGTCGTCCCATCCGCATCATCGCCAGAGGTCGTCATTTGACGCCGATCCGTGAGACATCGCGTCTAGCGATGAGGCAGATTGCTCGTACCTACCCCAGGGAGTTGGATGGCATAGTGTTTCGTCACCACCCACGCAGAGACACTCGCTACAACCGAGAGCCCATAGAGGAGGAGGATGCCACGATCACCCACTGCGAGATATGTCATCGCCAAGAGGATGCTATCGACGAGACGGTTCAGAGCCGCAGAGGTCTCATGACGCGTTCACGCGGTGAGGGCTCATCATTGTGCATTTGTGAGTACTTGGCCCACTCTATCCAGAGGATTGGGAGCTGGAGATAGCGCCAGATGGACTCGAGCCGAGCTGTCCGAGCTACACGATCTGACCCGAGGAGCCACAAGCAGAGCCGCAGCCTGAGCCGTGAGCCGGTGGAGGTCAAGCGAGCCGGTGGAGGTTGAGCCCGCGAGGAGGAGGCAGGAGGCGATCCGGTGCGGATCGTTGGGATAGGTTTGTACTGAAGACCAAAGACACCCGCCTGTATCCACCGTGAAGTTCCGGGGGTTGGCTTGAGGAGTGAGCGTTAGGATTAGCGGCTGAGACTCTGCGCTGAGTCGCGTCTTGGAATAAGAGTCACCCTTAGAGGTGTTTGACTCCAGAGTATTAGCTTGATTTGCTTCTTTCATGCTTGTGAGTGATGGATATGTGTTGCATGGCCCCTAGGCATTGTGAGCAACCATACCTCGGTAGATAATAAAGTAATAAAATAATAAAGTTGGTTTTTGCTATTTCACCATTGACCCCAGATAAGTATTCTATTACTTGTCTACTCTTATTTCTCTCGTCTCTAAACCATGGAGCAATCGGCAGATGGTGAACACCCGTGGAAACCAAGGAGGAAATGGGAGTGGTTCACGCTCAGCTGGGAACATCGATGATGAAGGACAAGGAACTCAACCAGCACCGCCAGTTGATATGCAGAATTTTGGAACCTTTATCGCTGCACAGACTCAGTTAATGCATGCCATGATGCAGCAGATGCAGCAGGTCACCGCCCAAGCCGCCGCCGTCGCCCAAGCTAATCAGGTCAACCCAGTGCAGAGGCAACACTCGAGGTTATCAGAATTCATGAGGACTCGGCCGCCTACATTTTCTGGGAATGCCAATCCATTGGAGACAGATGATTGGCTGAGGACGATAGAGAGGAAGTTGCACATTACCCAGTGTGAAGGAAATGAGAGGGTACTCTATGCTTCTCATCAGCTTGAAGGAACTTCTGATAGAATGGTGGGAAAACTTCGTCGCTCATGAGCACCCACAGACATCACCGAGGAGTTCACGATTGCTTTCCTAAGCGAGATCATGTGCCCAAGGCATAATGGAGTTGAAAAAGGAGGAGTTTAGGGCATCAAGCGTAGGCACCAACCAAAGGTCCGAATATCTCAATAAGTTCACGCACCGCACGCTTACGCACTGAGGACGAGTAAACGAACAAGGCTAGGCGCCTGCTTCATGAAAGGCTCAATTCGTGGTTGCAGTGGGACTCATAACCCACAGCTTTCCGAACTTTCAGAGTCGGTGAACAAGGCGCCGACATTGGAGGACAAGCGCAAGGAGCCGGAGGACAACCGAAGCGAGGATGGCACAACAGGAGCACGCTGGGCGCAGCTGCTTGAGGGTTGCACCAAACCAGCTTCTTCAGATTTCAGCCAAGGAATGTGGTGACGACGCCGCCACCAATACCAAGACCAACCGACAAAATTTTCGACATCGACACCGCTTGGGAACGCAAAGACGAGGAGCCAAAGAATGGCGCTAGACGTTGTTTCATCTCAGAACGAGCCAGGCACTTTGCCAATTATTGTCCTAAGAAGGAGGTGGAGGACACCGTTCGCTTCAATCTCGAACTACTCCAACGAAGACACTGCGCCAGAGCAAGCCGTGGAGCTACATTAACTGAGCTGCCACACGACCGTGGTAAGAGGCAGAGTCAATCATGTCATCAAGAGATGCAAAGGAGAATACATCGGACGTCAGATCGGGTAAGTTACTTGTCAACTCAAGACTGCAATGATTTTATTTGATTCTCGAGCTTCACATTCGCTTATATCTCGGATTTTTGCTGTGAACAATGGGTTGAAAATGGTGAACCATAGGCATGTGTTGCTAGTACAATCCTCGGGATCAGAACTCCGATCTGATGTAGGATGTTCGGGGTAAGGTTGTTTATAGATGGAGCAGAGTTCCTAGCTAACTTAGTGGTGTTGGACACCTGCACCTTAGATGTTATTTTGGGAATGGATGGTTGTCTAAGCACAAGGTTGTGTTAGACCGTGGACGAAGAGTCATATCACGAGAGTCCTAGCGGAGAAAAATAGAGTTCCGTGCAACCGCTGCTCGGATGGTCATTGATGGTCAATAGTGTGAAGGCCACAAGATAGAAGATGTACCATTGTCGAGAATACCGGATGTATTTCCAGAGGATTTACCGATGCCACCGACATGGGACATAGAGTTTGTAATCGAGTTAGTACTGGGAACAAATTTCGATAGCTAAGAGACCTTATTGGATGTCAACCGATGAGCTAGTGGAAATGAAGAAGCGATTGAGGAGTTAATGGATAAGGATTTATCAAACCCATTCGTCACCCCGGGAGCACCGATTCTATTTGTTAAGAAGAAGGATGGAAGTTATCGGATGTGTGTGGATTATCGAGCACTAAACGAGGTCACTATAAAGAATAAGTACCCACTACCCAGGATCGATGACCTATTTGACCAGTTGAGAGGAGCTGGAATTTTCTCCAAGATCGACCTACGATCATGATATCACCAAATGAAGATTAGATCAAGGATGTGCCAAGACCGCATTTTCGCCAAGATATGGGCACTACGAAGTTTACGCTATGTCCTTTGGTTTAACAAATGCACTGCATATTTCATGAACATGATGAACAAGGTTTTCATGGAATACCCAGACAAGTTCGTTGTTGTGTTCATAGATGGCATTCTAGTCTACTCCAAGACGAGAAAACAAAGATGCCTAACATCGAAGCTAGTTTCGAGAAGTTAAGAGAGCAGAACTTTTCGCTAAGTTTAGCAAGTGTGACTTCGAAGAACAAGGTGGAATTTCTTGGACACGTGGACCGCCAAGGAGTCGCGAGGATCCAAGTAAGGTGGAAGCAGAGTTGCATTGGGAGCCACCCAAGACGGTGACTCAAATCAGTAGTTTCTTGGAATGGCCGGTTATTACCGCCGATTTATTGAAGGATTCTCAACGATTATGTAGACCTCTTACGCAATTGTTGAAAAAGGAGAAGAAGTTTGCATGGACGCCGGAATGTGAACGGAGTTTTCGATGGAGATGAAGAAACGTTAGTTTGACATCGGCACCTTTGTTAGTTCTATCCGGATCTAAGCCAAAGCCTTTGATATATACCGTGATGCATCGCGCCAAGGACTAGGATGCGTGTTAATGCGTAATGTAAATGTCGCTGCATATGCATCAAGGCGCTTGAGGCCGCATGAAGAGAACTATCCGACGATGATCCGGAATTAGCGTACTGTGGTGCATGCCCCGGTTATGGCGGCACTACCTAATTGGGAACAGATGAGGTGTACACGACCACAAGAGTCTTAAATATATATTTACCCAATCGGACCTGAACATGAGGCAGAGGAGGTGGTTGGAACTAATTATGACTACAACTGGGGATTCATTATCACCCCGAAAGCCAATGTGGTGGTGATACTTTGCCGAAAAGAGCCATTCTCGTGAACATGTTGGTGAAGAAAAGCCGTGGAGTTGTGCAAGGAATTTTGGTAAAGTTGGAAATCGTGCTCTAAAGGATTTATAGCCGCTCTAGAAGTGAAGCCTACCCTGGAAAATCAGATTCATGAAGGACAGAAGAACGATGTTAAGATTCAGAGGATTAAGTCTAAAATGGAGGAAGGTAAGGCAAAGGATTTCAAGCTCGAGGAGCAAGGTACATTGTGGATCAAGAAAGCGCATTTGCGCATCGCATAAGAAGGAATCAAACAGTGATTCTCGAGGAAGCTCATGACTCAAGTACTCTATCCATCCGGAAGCGCTAAGATGTATCAAGACATGAAGGAAAGATTCTGGTGGCCAAGCATGAAGCGTGAAGTTGCAGAGCATGTTGCGTTGTGCGACATATGCCAAAGAGTCAAGGCAATGCATCAAAGGCCAGCAGGATTGCTACAGCCACTGATGATACCTGAGTGGAAATGGGAGGAAATTGGAATGGACTTCATTATTGGTTTACCAAGGACCCAGAAAGGATATGACTCCATATGGGTTATAGTGGACCGTTTGACAAAGGTTGCTCACTTCATACCAGTAAAGACTACATACTCCGGGGACCGCTTAGCAGATTTGTATATGTCAAGAATTGTATGTCTACATGGAGTTCCGAAGAAAATTGTATCGGACAGAGGTACCCAATTTACCTCAAGATTTTGGGATAAGTTGCATGAGGCCCTAGGGACCCGTCTGAACTTCAGTACTGCATATCACCCGCAGACGGATGGGCAAACAGAAAGAGTTAATCAGATACTGGAAGACATGTTGAGGGCATGTGCATTGGCTTATACAACATCGTGGGACAAGTGCTTGCCGTACGCCGAGTTCAGCTACAACAACAGCTACTGTGCAAGTTTGCGCGATGTCGCCATTCAAGCGCTTATATGGAAGACCCTCGCTTAACGCCATTGAATTAGAATGAAACCGGGAACGCTATATGTTTGGGCCGGATATTCTTCGAGAAGTCAAGAGCAGATAGCCATGATCGTGAAAGGTTGAAAATTGCGCAATCAAGGCAGAAGAGTTATGCCGATAATCGCCGCAGGGATTTGAGCTTTGAGCCTGAAGATTTTGTGTATCTCAGAGTTACCCCACTCAAAGGAGTTAAGAGGTTCCACACCAAAGGGAAATTAGCGCCAAGATATGTTGGCCCATTCAAGATCCTAAGTCGTAGAGGTGAAGTAGCGTATCAGCTGGAGTTACCGCAGTCTCTAGCAGGCGTGCATGATGTGTTCCATGTGTCGCAATTAAAGAAATATCTCCGAGTACCAGAAGAGCAGATGCCGTTAGAGTCGGTTGAGGTGCAGGAGGATTTGACTTATAAGGGGTACCCGGTGAAGATCTTGGACACAATGGATCGAGAAACGAGAAATAAATCGACCCGCTTCTGTAGAGTTCAGTGGAGTAACCATTCCAAGGGCGAAGCAACCTGGGAGCGCGAAGAGGATCTGAAGAAGGAATTCCCTAACCTATTCCTTAGTTAGCCCTGAATCTCGGGGTCGAGATTCCGTTAAAGGGGGGAGGTTTGTAACACCCCAATTTTTGCTTTCCTTGCATTAAAATGGTATTTTGAATTTTTGAGAAATTTCTGGAATTTATTTGGATTTATTAGGATTTACTTTGAATTAAGCCATTTACCAAATTAATTAAATAATAGAAAAGTTAAAATAAAATTTTGCTGAAAATATTTTATTTGAGTCACAAATGTCCTAAAATATTTTTGAGAATTTTTCTAGAATTTTTTTGGTATTTTTAATGCCCTAAATGAATTATTTAATTTTCAAAAATTATTTTTAATCGGAAAAGAATTAAAAATCCGGATGAACAGTGTTGGGCCGAACACTGTGCGGCCCAGCTCGGAAAAAACCCTAGCGTCACAGCCGTCCGATCTTCATCCGACGGTCCACGTCGCGCCACGTCATTTCTCCGAGTCGCCGCCGGATTTCGCCGCCGCACTCGAGTGGGCCTCGGTCTCCCCGAATTTCACGGACGTCGAGGGCACTATTTAAGGCGCCGCCACTCGTGACGTGATCCCGACCTCGCCGCACTCCACCAGACACCGACGCTGCCCGAGCCTCCGCTGCTTGGCCCAGACGAGCTCGCCAAGTCCCTTTTGCGTCGTTTTTTCGCCCGTCGCCGGTCACTCTCCGCCGTCGCCTGTGCCACCTCGAACTCATCTCATCGCGCCGGCCGAGCGCACTTTTTCACGCCGAGGAGCTCGGGAACACCACGCCAGACGTCGTCATCCTCGCTCTCTCGGTGAAGCATCGCCGCCACACCGCTCCACCGAGCCCGAAGCTTCCACCGTCCGATCGCAAGATCAACGATCCGGATCTCGCCACGTCGCCCTTGAACAGTAAACCTCATCTTCAAACTTCATCCGTTAGATCTAGATTCAACGGCTCGGATCGCACCGCACACTACCTTGAAAAACGTCATCTGTGGCGGTTCGAAACTGCCATCAGTGGCGGTTTTCGAACCGCCACATATTTAGTGCCACTGATAATCCAGGATTATCAGTGACGGTTCTAGAACCGCCACAGATAACATTATTTGTGACGGTTTGTGGCTCGAACCGCTCATTGATACCCATGATATCGGACGGTTCGAGCCAAAAACCAGACGATACTAGTACTATCATGGCGGTTTTGCTCGAACCGCCACCGATAGTCCGACACATGAAAATAAAAAGCGGCATTTGTGGCTAGCCTCAGCAAAGGCTAGCTATGCCCTCTGTGCAGTAATATATATAAGAGAATTGATAGAAGTGTCATACAGAAGCGAATTGATAGAAGTGTCATACAATAAGTCGACAATACAATATGAACAAATGAAGAATTGAATGAAATAGTATGTTTTTATAATACAAAGTAGAATCTAACAATGTTGGCAACTGTGCAATTCCAGAGAACGACAAAGTAACTTAGTAACTAATATTCGAAATTTCAGACTAACCATCTCATCTTGTCATTGCAACCACCTATCGAGACCTTTAAACATATACAATTAATGTTTGAGTTTCAATTCAAAATCGTCTAATACCGCAATTTCATAATGCATGAAATTACAATAGACAAGATGAATATTTTACAATGAGTGAGCAATGAAAAGGCTTTAGGCATGTGAAACACGATAGGAAACAAAAGGACCATATTAATCGAGAAACTCGAATCCAAGAGAAGTACGACTCGCCGAAAACAGGATCCGATTGTCGGGCAAGTTCTCGTTCTTGTCCTGAAAATTTATAATCTTATTAATCTACAACAATTTATTAAGTATGAGCTAGGTGTCCAATTGGTCCACTATTGATATGCTCCTTTCCTGCTCGATGATTTCTATTTATATGCCATGTATGCTCCAATTTACTAATTAGCTACTTAATCACTTAATGTCACTAATGTTGTTAATATCTATATTTATGCGCATGCATGCATGTATGGTTTCATGATTAACCGCTAATAGTCTTAATGCAAAATATGGCAATGTTGATAGTCTGCATGCAATCGATCCGCTCATTTTCAACATTTCTTCATTTTTCCCTTTTCTCTTCTTTCTTTTTCTCCTTTTCTTTCTTCTCTCTACTCTGTCACATCCTTCTTTTCCTTTAGACACAGTACCAAATCCCCATTCTCAAGCTCTATTAGTGGCTGTAACTACCCCCCTTACCTCATGAGCTAAGTTCCTTACCCATCTAATTTCTCTAGCTATTGGTCTCGTGATTCATTTGCTACCTCACTAGTTCTAGGTTTTTGCAACTACACTAGACTAGACTTACTTGCTTCTTCTTTGGTTTGGCATCGGGATGTTGAGGTTGCTAGGGTTGGGGTTGAAGCGAAGGTAAGAGGTAGCAGCTGCAGGTGGCCGACCCTTCTAGCTCCTCTTCTTGCTTTGCTTCTTGGCCGATTACACTTCTCTTCTGCTCCTTTTCTTGCTTCTGGACCGAACTCCTTCCTTGCTCATCGATGGTCATCCTCGATTGCCTCCTTTACTTGCTCTTGACCGAATGGACAAGGGACGAATCTCGTTGTGTTCGGATGTGTTTTGGTTTGAGGGATAGGTATGGGGGTGAATACACTAGTGGGCTAGTTCGTTGCAAGTAAAATGAGGAAAGAAGTGGTCAGCTGGCTATCTTCGTTGTGGAGGTGAAAAGAAGTGAATGTTTGGTTAAATGGGTGTTGGTCTTGGTCAGAATAATAGCCGCAGAGCTCAAGCAGACACTCCTTCCGACTACTCTTATCTCGGTCTTGGTTGTATCGTGATTTACCCTCGAGTGAAGTAACTTGCCTCTCTCTCTCTCTCTTTTACTAAATCACTCTCCTGCCGCCACCTCCCAACATGCAAATGCCAAGACACCATCTCACCGCCTCCCTCTCTTGTCGCCACATCCCAACATGAGATGCCAAGACACAAGCAGTTTGCCAAAGACCCTCCTTCAACCGCCAACACATCTCATGCATTACTACCCTGACGACACCTTCTCATGCAATGCCAAGACTTATCTCATCGCCAACACTCTGCATTGCCCACATCGTCTTCTGACCGCCAAGACACTTCATGTAACGCTAACACCTCCTTTGCATGCGTAATACTAATTACTATATGTCGATGCATGCATGCCATTGCATTAATGTTAATTAGCTACTAATGCCTATACTCATGCTTAATTGATGATCATGATTAAGACTAATGCTAATGATAATTACAACATGCTTATGATTAATAATGGGATTATTTGGGAAGGGTCCTCACAATGTAGGAGCCTTTTGAATCCATTGTCGCCAAGTAGAGCCAGAGAGTTAATCAATTACAACGTGGTATGGAGGATTATGTATATAAATTTGAATAATTAAGTACATTGTTACAGATGTCACGTGGAATAAGACCAGAAAATACAATTTAGAAAATGAAATTATTGAAAAGAAAAAGAAAACTCAGATATAGAAGGAGTGACATTCTCAACAAAATATGATGTATTGTACCAGGCTCAATAGAATTAGTAGATCCTTCAAATTTTTAGACTCCCAGATTATTCTATAGAGACACAGAGAAGTATTACGTCAAATAAAGAAGAAAGGCACAATATTTAGCTTCATATGCTCATTTATGCAAAGTCGCAGATCATATGGTGCCATAACTTACCAAAGAAATAACAAGTCTTAAGATATGAAGGTAAGGCCAACTACCACAAGATTTAAATGGCCAAAAACCTTACATTTGAGGAAAGATTATTTATGCCCAACGATGATGATTGCCAAGATCGCTAGCAATTTACTAATGTCACCATCTCAGATACTTTGTACTTCTTCTAAAAGAACCAATATATGTATGTTAACTTTGACTACTACTTCGAAAAGAACCAATCTATGTATATTTATGTGTTGAGATATGAAGAGACAATGATAGATATATAGGGCAAACAAAGCTGCCATCTGAACCATAAACCATCAAATAATTTTCTCAAAAAGTATGTGCAATACATAAACCATGTGCCCGATAATTACCTCATTAAAGATCCGCCATTGATTCCTTCTTCTTTTAATAGGAGAAGGTATTTGAAGACCAATCCAACAATGTCCTCCATGTGTTCTCAAATCATTGCATGTGCACATAAGAGGCTTAATAACATCAAAATGTGCATGAAAATGAAATGGTCGTGTCAATTGTAAAAGAACAAAATCAAAATGGAAACCGACCATGACCAAAGATCAATGAGCCTCATGCTTATCGAGAAAAGGAGTATTGAGTTTCAGAGCTGCCCTCCCAAACCATCAAGTTCATGGCCACCCTTGTAAATAAAAAGAGAATACATATTAATAATGTCGTAATTGAAGGATGATATTAATAAGGTCCAGAAATATGAGAAGAATCATCATACCACGCCATCGACGCCTAGTATAGTGGTTGTAGAAACAATATGCCTTTTTTCACTTGGTTAGTTTATCAAAGTAACCAAGTAATTTTTTTCACTTGGTTAGTTTATCAAACTATTACATACACATGAAATAACTTCATATGAAAAAATAACCATGTAAGGCAAACACATGAAATATTTAGAAGTGCCACTGCATGTGTGTACATGTGTTCCTCAAGAAGACAAACATACATGCTACAAAGAGCGTAACCAATCGACAAGAGAAGTGGCATTGATGAAAGAAGGGCTCCCATTTCAAAGGTACAAAGAGTTATTTACACTTTGTAATGAAATAGAATTGAAGTAACAAAAGCCTAAATTAGTTTTCTAAACTAGAAGCCTATGGGTCTTGAGCTTGGAGACACGCGATGTGAGACATGAGTATGGAGGAGTGGATCGTTGTTGTCTTCGTCATAAAACTCGCCTTTTTGTTGAGTATTTCCTTCATGATGAAGTAGGCGAAAGGTGCCCCGAACGGCTTGGATTTGAGCTAAGCAGTCCTCACCAGAGACAAATTTTGAGGCGTCAGAGGTATGAAAAAATGTAATTAAGAGAGCATATAGAAATCGAGTGGCGCTGAATCGATGTGTCATGTCAAGATGACCGACCTCCACGCCATTGTCTTTTATTGTGCAACTTAAGATTTCCGCATGTCTTGGCACATAAGTACCCACATAGATTTGTTCCTTGCTTCGCCAGACACGCTAAAATCGAATGAACTAAGATGTCGTCGAAGGAGCTATTTACTATGAAATACGATATAAGAATATTCCTTGCGTATGCATCGAAATTTAGTACGGATTGTAAGGGTTTTTCGATATATGTGTCTCGTGCTCTTCGACAATATCTTTTGAATGCCTCGTTGATTAAACGTGTCATCACTTCATAGTCCGCTTTAGGTTTATCCAAAGGATCCATGATCGAGATCTTGCTCTTGTCTCGATGAATTACTACGAGAATCCAATGGAATCTGGATGCCATAGCCATTAGTCGTTACGCCGAGTAAATAACTAAACCAACGAGTAATTTAACTCGCTAGTGAGGAACTTACTTAAAATTGTATGGTACAAGTATAAACTCCTTGTCTTGTAGTTTAAGCAAAGCTTTATAGACGCACTTCTCGACCTCCTTTGGTACTCTCGATTTCTTCTTGGCAAACCGCTCCCGGGTCGAGGAATCCCATCGCCCCTTGGTTCTTCGAGTTCTTGAATCTCAGATCTATATAATCTAAATAGTTAGACATGACATTTATCCAGATTACGTGAATGTAGACCAAGATTGATATATTAGACACTTACAAGGTCCAAAGATCTCAAAAACATATGTCGAGGGCGCCATGATAGAACAAGTTGTGCATGTTATCGAATTCTATTAAGAAGTAGCCATAGCCCTCGTGGTGAAAATGTTCCTCACTAACACCGCAGTGATCACCTTCGAGTACGCCTTGGTTGGATCGCCCATGTACCATGCATGTAGTCGCCGTGATCATGGGTGTTAGATGCTTAACTCGAATCGGTGACTAAGGGCTTCCCAACCTCGAATTTCAATCTTGGCTGATTTTCTTGTTCATCGACTTCTCCTTGCCCTTACTTTTTTCACAGACGACATCATACTTGGTCCCGGCTTCCTCGATCTAGCCGATACGACTGCCTAATGTGCCATTTTTGGGATCGGGGTTGTAGGTTTGTCCTTTGAAGTACCGTGTGTTCTGTGTTTCGTTGAGTACTAACAGGGCCATATTTATGGGGCCCTCAATGGATTTCTTTTTCACCTCATCTTGCTTCTTCACCATTTCACTCTCAGTCTCAGGATCGATGCGATTATTGCACCGCAGAGAGGCCGTAGTGCATGATCCAAGATGATGTCGAGAGGTGCCACCGCATGGTCCAAGATGATGTCACGCTTGCGCCATCGATGAATGAGTGGACGGCACCTCCCGAGTTGTTATCTCGCCATTGGCGGGTTTTTCTAGCCCGATATCAGCAAACCGGTAACTACCGTGTCCACCGACCTTTGCATAACTGGCGCTATCGGGGCATTGTGCAGACACCCCTTGTTGGCACGGATAAGCTACCCTCAGAGCCTCAGAGAAAGATGTTCATCACGCATGTTGAGTCGACAGGTGTGGGGTCATGTATGTCGCCCACAGGATAATGGTTTAGGTCCGCTTGTGCCGGGCGTGGACCAAGAATCGCCGCGACGACATTGTAGGGTCGAGAGAGCGTTTTCGACTGCGTCGGCTCAAGGCTTTTTGTACTTGTCGCTGAACTTGTTCGTGAATGGTGGGTTGTAATTCTCGTAACCCTTTCCTTCATACTTTCCATTTCTGCGCGTACTGCTCTTCTTTAGCTCTTTTCCGACTCCTATAAGAGTCTTCGTGCTCGTGAATCCCATCTTCCATGGAACCTGACCCCGACGCCGTGTTCGACCGGGGTGCTTTTGTTTCGAGGGCCGATAGCTCGTCTTTCTCCTGCTTGGGTGGAAGGATCCTGGGTGGATCGGGCGCATAACCGATGAACTCTTTGCGCCACTGCTTCGTCTTCGCCGCTCTTGAATGATAAACTCCCAGTAGACAAGAGATCTGCCCTCGCTAGCACGTAGTGCTTCACTCGATCTGGTAGTCCGACCAAGGGACTTGTGCCAGTCTGTTGGATCACTTGTAATTCCCCGTGTCCCATTGAGCAATTTCACCGTGTACCCACTCGTGCCAAGTCTGTGGGGGTGAGTATTCCTTCTTGCGATGCTAATGTGGTCCTCACTAGACTTCCTTGCTGCTTCAGATTGCTTCATCGCCACGAACTCATCCCAGTATGGCTGTAATCTTGGGTAGTCTCCGACGGTCGACCGCTTTTGCTTCACATAATTTACGCTCACCTCGCTTTTGAAGTTTCTCCACGCCGCATCCATGGTCATCAATGCATCGCGACACACGAAGTTCTTCGACTCCTTCGGGAATGCGAAGGTTCCTTTGAGCTCATTCCACGATCCTCTTTGGTGGCTTGGGGCACTTTATGCCAATCCAAATAGGTGATTGGTACTTTCTCCCTTACGATGTACCCAAGATGTTGACTCAGATTTTGTCTGCTGCCTTTTTTCGGCAACAGGGACCCAAGATCCGAGACCTCCGTGATGGTGTACCGCCTTCAGTTTTTATTCTTCCTCGCCTCTGCGTGTTGCAACAGAAGTGGAGGCCTTGGGAACAATGGTCGAGGCCCCTGAACAATGGTGGAGGCCTCGGCAACTTCGTGGTTGGGTGGAGGGTAAGGTACTGCCGGGCTCTCCTCCATTATAGGCTCCGTTTCGGCTCCATTAGAACTACTCAATAGAAAGGGAGATATTTCAGAGAGGAAAGAAAATATGTACTAATCGATAGAATAACTAAGTGTGTCATATTGAATTAGCACACCGAGGAAAATATGTACTAACCGAGGAGTAAGATAGAAGATGTACTAACCGAGGACTATATTAGATCCTTAAAGTGTCTCATCCATGGCTCATTTCGAGTCACAAATGGAATAATCCACTAATAACAAGAATGACATAGATAAGATAGAACTTAGCAATTACAAAGACAATTAACCTCAGATTTGTTTACTATTTTTCTATAGTATTCAGAACAAGAAAAGACAAGTACTATGCACTACAACACGGGTATGCCTTTTGGGGCACTTAGTTTTATATGGCACTTGACCTAAATGCCACTAAATAAAGAATTCACGGCATTTATTTGGATTTAGGGGCATTTAATTGCTTGGCACATAATATTTGCCGGGTAATACTTTTCTTGTTATAAATTATGTGCCGGCTTATCTTTTTACAATGGGGACATTTATAAATGCCGGATTAGACTCTAACCCGACACATGTTTTTTGTCTGGACGATGAGGAAAGAAAGACGATGATAAACGTCTGGATAGGTAAAACATGGCATTTAATATGTGTCGCAGATTCATTTTGCCGAGGAAGATGAAATTTCAAGCTGGCTGGAGAGGAGAATTGGTGCCGCGCCATCGCCCTAATCCCCACCTATTCTCATCCCCATTTTCATCTTCTCAAGCCAGCTCCGGAGGGCGGCTCATCCCCAATTTCAACTTCCTCATCCCCACTGCAGGCGCCTCCCGCCATCCCCCCTCATCTCGACTGGCTGGCGACCAGGCCAAGACGCCGCCACCGCTCTCCCATCTCGCCTCCCCACTGCCGCCCGCCCGCCTCTTCCTCTGCCCGCCGCCCCTACCCTCCTCCTCCGGGCCGCCTCCCCACCTTCCCATCGCCCGCCGCCGCCATCCCTCCTCTCCGACGCCCTCCCCATTGCCCGGGCCGCCTCCCATCCCTCCTCCGCCCTCCTCCTCCTCCGCGGGCCCTCCCATCCTCCGTGCTCCACCACCCACCGCCCCGCCCGTGCTCGGTCAGGTCGCGGCTCCCCACCCACCACATGCTGCCCTCACGCCTCCCGTGCCGCCTCTTCCTCTCCCCGTGCCCTCGCTGCCGACCTCCTCACCCCCTCCTCCTCCCCTCCAGTTGTGGCCGATTTTGGTTTCTTCCCCAACTCCGACCGATTCTTCCACCGCCATCACGCTCAACTTCTTCCTCCTTGCTCCATTCTTCAATTAAACTTGCATGAAGCATCACCGCTGACCTTAGATTGTTTTCCGAACTTAATTGTAGATTTCCTTCATCGTGGATTTGCCGCCATGGAGCTTCTCCGCCACCGAGTAGTTGATGGAGCAAGGAGGAAGAAGTTATACTGAGTTCTCGCTGCTACTATTGCTCAAACAGAATTGGTGCTATTTTTTGTCTCTAGCATTTCTCCTATATGTATTAAGATTTTTATACATGCTTGTTTCATGAGCTAAATTGCTGATTTGATTCACATATGCATGGTTGGTTAGAGGGTGTGATTTTGGGGTAGGTTGTGACTGCACATGGAAGTAGAGGACTCTGCTTGTATTCCGCCACTTTTTAGACGTATTCGCATATACATACCCATATCAAGCTTCTTCTTCATCTTTCTAGCTTCGTCCCTACTATATATATATAGTCTCCGCCTATATGTTCTGCGTGACATGGATCTTACAGATACGCGATTATGAGAGGTCGAGTCATGTCTAACCGAGGAGGTCCTTGGTATGTATATGTGAGGCAAAGGCTGAATTGCGTGTGGTGCCCAACCATTTTGCTACCAGAATTAAGTTTTTTGAGCAGATATCTCTACAAGCTTATTTCTTACTACAGCATTTGCATATATGAAGGCTCGAGCATCTCAGAATAACGATGTTTCTACAAATTGTGTGATGCATTTGTGTGTAGAGCAAATGACATCTTATGGTTGTTGCCCTTTGTACTATTAAGATCAATGTAAAACAAGTGGTATAGTATCTAGTTGAGATTGGTGTCTTGCAAATGCTCCTTCCCCGCTTTCTCGACATTTCTTTCTTTTTTTTTTTTCTTTTTTGAGGGAGGACAAGTCCTCCGATAGATCACAGACAAGAGAACTAGGCCGATACAAACCTTGAGTAGGATTTGCTCTAGCATTTCTCCTATATATATCAAGATTTTTCTCTAGCATTTCTCCTATATGTATCAAGATTTTTATACATGCTTGTTATTATATATAGAGAGGGAGAACTTTATACTAATAGACTGATGCCTGCTTATTGGTCCCGGCTTGAAAGCTTCTTGGTTGGCTCAGCTCCCTTGCTTCTTTCTTGCTATTGAGCTAGCTTCTTGTCTATAACTGCTATCTACAGCTTGGCTTTTTCTGAACATCTAATTCAACTTGATCTCCTACTGATTTCGATTGCACATCTAATGAAAATCTATGATATCCCTATCTTTTGTCATTTGAAATGAAATGAAATGATTTCGATAAACTTATCTTTTGTCACTAGGTGCGTGTGTATACAATCCACATGATGCAAATATAATGATTGTTGGGCTTATGTAATAGCCCTTGTAAACACATTTTGTAAGTTTCCAAGTTCATTGCTTCATTAATCTAGGTATTTTTTTCTCAGAATGCAAAAGGCTACACAACCATTTGGTTATTTTTTTGGCACTAGGTGCGAGTGTATATAGCCATATGATGCAAATGTAATGTTGACTTCCTATGTTATGTCGCAATATTTCTTAATCGATTGTAGCATCCTCCAAGTATATTTGAAATGTATACACTGATAATTATTGTTGTTTTGAATTTTGAGTGATATTCGTGATCTCGTGAGATATTGGCTCTCACGGTGTACTTGATCCCAATTTCATTGAGAAGCTGAGTGAAGAAAACTTTATTCTATTCACAAGGTGATGCTTTAATGATGTCTGATGAGTTTAAGTATATGGGGGAATTTTAGCAAGGTATTGCCATCATGTATAGTCAATTGGATGCTGGAATAATAGCTATAAGATTTCCTGCATGGATTTTGCAATTAATTATACTGCCAATTTCGTTAGTGCTATTAGAGAAATCATTGAACTGTGTGACTTAGGGTTTTGTGATTTGAGTTTTGATCCATCTGTTGATTCATGTTTGTCATCGGCAACCATTTTTCTGCAAATTGGTAGATTAGGCCTTATAATTGGTTGTATATGAGGAATAGGCATCCTTTGGAGTTCCTACATGATTCGCCTGTTAGGCTGTATAATTACTAAAGCTTTATTGAGTGGCAGAAGCTACTATACCACTTACATAAATATATAGATGTGCTCACTTTCACAACTTCCTTATTTTCGCAATGTGGCTTAACATTTAATTCAACACACAGGAGTAGCTAGTATGTATTGTGTGTGTGCATATAATGTGTGTGTATGAGATTAGTATGCCAATTTCATTTGACTTTAATTTCAATATCCAAATATGAATGTGTGTGTATATATATGTGTGTAAATAGAAGACTACAAACAAATTGAACTAGGGCTTAAGGTTAGGAAATTTTCAATATCCAAATTGTTGTTTTTTCTTTTATCATTAGATAGATATTTTAAAATGGAGTAGTGAAAGAGAGCAGACTGATCTAATCACTTTCCTTGTTCTAAAGAATAAAGAAACTCTTTTGAACTATAATCTACCTAGTGAACAAAATACCTCTCATCTTACAAATGTAGTGCTGATAATGACAACCATCCAACCTGATTCCAGATAAAATTTAACTCTCTTAAATCAAGATTTAATTTACAGTGGAGAGATATGTAAACTATGTGGATGTATGATGTCTTTTGTTCTTTTAATATTATGCATTTTAACCAACTACTTGGGAACCTTTGTTGTCTCACTAATGGTCACCATAACCTTGTGAATTCAAGGTTCAGGCAAAGTCGGGAGGTGGAAAATCAATTTTGTGTCAACCCAAAAGTATGTTTCTTGTTTTGATTTGCTGGTTCTTTCTCATGACTCATTTATCCAAAATCTTGTGTCGCTGTTAGATGAGCTACTTCAAGAGGGTATCAACCAAAAACAAATTGCCTCACATAATTTTAGTTTTATATCTGAATTTATTTTTTTCAATTAAGTTCTTTTGTGCTAGTCTATTTTCATAAGGCTTTTTCAACTATTATAAGATTGATGATTTGATACACAATAACATCTATTTATTAGGAGCGAAGCATGGACAAGAAATGGATGCACTTACCTAGGCACACACTCTAATATGAAAAAGGTGTCAATTTCTTTTGGATTTTGCATTTTCCAAGTCAAGCAAGAGCCGACACAATCCGCCGCCCATGCAATAGTTGTGCTAATCTGCATTGGTTAGAAAAGAGTATTGTTTATGACCACTTGATTTGCAATGGTTTTTAAAAGGATATAGTGAGTGGATGTTCCATGGTGAGAATTTGTATTCTCAACCTGTTCATAGCTCGATTCACAAGGAAAATTGATATTGATGATGAAATAGATGCGATGCTTTCGAAGGGCTTGGGTTTTTGATGACAAGATTAGAGATATACACAACAATGGTGACATGGGAGAGAAAGATGTAGACACCGAGACCTACTATAGGTTGGCCAATGAAGCTAGCAAAGAGTTGTATCCTCGATGTCAAAGGTTTTCAAAGCTTCAATTCATTGTTAGGCTCTTAAACATAAAAAATTTATGGGGAGTTAGTAATGCATGTTTTGATGAACTTATTGTACTTTTAAGGAAGCACTTCACGAAGGTGAAAATTTGCCTAAAAACTATCATGAGGCTAGAAAATTTGTCAAAGATGTTGGCCTTGGATATGTCACTATCGATGCATGCATAAATGATTGCATAGTATATAGGAAAGAATATGCCAATGCCTCATCATGCCCAACATGTGGCACCTCTAGGTGGAAATGTGAAAAGGTTGGTATGGATGGAAAGCGTGCATAGAGTTCCAATAAAAGTTGTGAGGCATTTTCCACTTAAAAGGAGACTTCAAAGAATATTCATGTCACCAAAGACAGTAAGTGATGCGAGATGGCATGATGAAGGTCGATAAAGGATGGTTTGTTGAGGCATCCAGCAGATTCGACTCTATGGAAAGACTTTGACTTCAACCATCCCGAAGTTTAGTTTCAATGTCGCAATATTAGGTTTGCTTTGGCATCAGATGGTTTCAATCCATTTGGAACTTGCAGCGTGTCCCATAGCACATGGCCTGTTATTTTGATTCCATATAATTTCCCACCATGGATATGCATGAAACAATCAAATTTCATTCTCTTTATCGATTTCGCCCAAAATCCTCGAAATAATATTGATGTTTACCTCCAACTATTAGTTGAAGAACTCGATTACTTATTTCGTGAAGGTGTATGGACATTTGATGCATCTTGTTCGTAATGGTTCATATTACGCAGCATTAATGGGGACCATTAGTGATTACCTGTAATGCATACCTATCTCGAAGAAAAACCAATAGAGAGGTAGGTTGTGCTACTTGTTACCATGGAACTTGTTCAATAAAATTAAAGCATGGGCATAAGGCATGTTACATGGGCAACCAGAGATTCTTGCCGTTAAATCACAAGTTTAGGCAAAGAAGCAAAAGCCTTTAATGGTTATAAAGAGTTGAGAGAAGCTCCTATCCCAATTTCGGGTATGATGTGTCCGAGGAAACAAAAGATTTGCATGTCGCCTTCTTGAAAGCTAGAAGAAAAGAAACGTACAAGAAGCGTAAAACGGGGATGATGAAATACAACCTAAGTGGCATAAGAGATCTTGCTTCTTTTCACCAACATATTGGGAGTCTCTTTTAGTACAAGCATAATCTTGATCCAATGCATATTGAGAAAAATGTGTTTGAAAACATTTCAAACACTATTTTAAATATTGATAAGAAGTCAAAAGATAGTCTAAGTTCTCGTCTTGATCTCCAAATAATGGGTATAAGGCCAGAACTCCATCCAATCTTAGAAGGAAATAAGACTTATTTACCGGCAGCAATTTACTCAATGAACACATCTGAGAAAAAGATGTTCTGTCAAGTACTAAAAGATGTAAAGTTTCCAGATGGGTTTGCATCTAATCTGCACAACAAGGTTCTGGTTGATCAAAGGAAATTTGTTGGTCTTAAGAGTCATGATTGCCATGTGATAATGCAACACTTGCTTCCTCTAGCCATAAGGAAAATTTCGAAAAGGTTTGCACAAAGATTGATTCGATTGAGCAATTTTTTCAAGCAAATGTACTCCAAGGTTATTAATGTTAGTGATATGGAAAATTGGAATTTGAAATTGTGAAACACTTTGTCTCCTTGAGATGATTTTTCCACCTTCATTTTTGATGTTATGGTTCATTTGTGTGTCCATCTTCCAACCGAAGCTAGGCTAGCCGGACCAATACATTACCAAATATGTATCCTATTGAGAGGTTTGTCACTTGATCATATTAGTATCATTAAATTCTCATACGCTATGATTTTTTTTATAGACGTGGTGTAAATTAAAATTGTAGGTACCTAAAGAAACTAAAATCAATGGTTAGAACACGAAGTCACCTGTATGATCGATAGTCAAGGCTACGATTGATGAATGCATTACATTTTGCTCACGATACCTTCATAGTTGTCGACTAAGTTCAATCGTGGATGTCGAAATGATGACAATAGTGATACCGCAAGTCTCAACTATCGTATCTTAAATGTATACGCCCTTTGGTTGGCAATTATAGTATGAATTTGGACAACATATCATGGCTTCAGCTCATAGATATGTTTTAACAAACTATGATCGATTGGGCCATACGTCAAGTAAGCTATCATAGTTTGAGTTTCCTAACTATTGTTTTATTGTTTTACTACTAAATTCTCATAAATATATGCGAAAGCACCTTGATTGTCTTTCAATGACAAACATATTAAAAAGCAAGACATAGAACGATCCATCATGAAACATTTCACACATGGTTAGCTAAATATGTAAGTACATAGTTTAGCTTGATGGCCCATATAGAGATAGTAATATATAATACTTATTTCTAATTTGTTGTTATTATGTTCTTATAGGTTAATCAATTGGTTAGTGAAGGTAATATGAGTTCAAGAAGAATTACTTGTCCTAGCAAACAAGCCTTATAAAATTGTGACCAAATATAGCGCTTACGCTTATAAATGGCTATAAATTTCAAACAAAATGTTACTTGGGGAAAAGACCACCCAAAATTTTGGTGTAGCCGTGGTTGCGAAAACATCAAATTTGTCTCATTGAACTTACATATTATGGTATTATCAATGAAATCATTGAACTTAATTACTCGGACAAAGGATCCATTGTATTGTTCAAGTGTGATTGGGTTGACACAGTTGAGGGTAAAGGTATCGATAAGGACAAATTTGGGATTATACTTGTCAATTTCAACCACTTGCTATACAAAGGCGAAAAAATTTCTGATGAGCCATTTATTCTCGCGAGACAAGCCACACAAGTGTTCTATGTGCAAGATCCCACTGAAACAGAGTGGCATGTCAGAATATTTGCAAATCCAAGAGATATTTTTGACTTGGATTCAAGAGAAGAGGATGATGAGGATGAATTATACTTGTGTAATCGAACCTAGGCAACCTTCAATCGACAACATACCTATTGATCTTGGTCACGATGATAATTGTGCAAGGATGGACATTGATGGGCTAACTGTTGATGATGATAATTATGTAATTAATTCAAAATGGTACAAGTTTAGTTCATAAAAATATCTTTCGCTTTGTATGTTATGTCGTCTATCAATAAAATGTTGATACAATACCATGTTATCGACACAATATTTTCTAATCTTGCAGGAACAAAGATGATAGAAAAGGGAAGAGGAAAATCCAATAGTAAGACGCCATATGAGATTATGCGTGACCGCAACATTAGAAATAATAATTCCCTTCTTAAGAAACTAAACCTCAAAACAACAGCAATTCCTGGTGAAATATCATCTGATCAGCCACAACAATACGATCGCTCGGTACTATTGCAAGTATAATAATCTTATATATATATACTAATTAACCTTTTGTTATTATAGAGTTTACCTTGTTTATTTGTTTTTATGAAGGCTCCCCATCCTGAAAAATGTGTCAATTCTGCTACGGAAAATGATCCAGATTATGTCTTGGAAAATGAAGAAATAGATAATGACAATGATAATAATGATGAAGGAACAGATAATGACAATGAGCAACATGGAGTGTGTTATGAGCTTGTGGCTGAGAGGTCATACGATGATGGTAAGTTTAAATTATTTAAATTTCCATCATCATGAATTATTCCTTAACAAATTAGTCAACTTATGCCGTGAAACATTACTTGAAAAACTATAGCTGAATTGAACAAGCAAAGAAATGTGAGAGGTCCTACGAAGATGAAATCAATCATAGCAACCCAAGGAAAGATAAAAATATTTGTGAAGATTAATCAAGATGGCCAACCATGTGGGATAAAAACTTGCAACTTCACAAATTTCATTGTCTGTCCTAGTCAAAGGAGGTGATATATCATTGAAGCACAAAGATTGGAGGACCGTACTAACCAAGATAAGAAGAAGATTTGGAATTTAGTCAATGTAATGTATCTCTAGTTTTTGTTTGTTAATACATAAATGTTTTGCTGCATGATTAATTTAATGCCCTCTTGCTTACTTTATTATAAAAATTGTAGAAATACTTCACAATTGATCCCATATGTGAAGACTGGGTGATGGCATCTCATGCGAAGAAATGGCGTGACTTCAAAAATACTTTAAAGAAAACATACTTTGATGACAATCTTTCAAGAAGAGAATGTTGTAATGGTTGTAAGAATAGGATTCCTTGCCCGTAATGGGCATGGCTTGTGAACTATTGGTCTAAGGAAGAGACAAAGGTTTTAATATTTAAATATTAAGGAAAATTTTAAAAATATTGAGAAGTGTTGATTTGTGTTGTTGACAAAAAGTACACTTATGTTGTAGGCTAAAGCTCAAAGGAACAAAGAAGTTCGTCATAACCAAGTCAATGCACTTCATACATGTGGATCAAGAAGTTATGCTGTAGTGTCTCACCAATTGGTTTGTACAATTTCTATCATGTTTTTTATTATTTCATAGATTTCCTTGTTTATGTTATTTTACGGACTATATCTATAATATTGTCTTAGTAATTATACTTTATCAGGAAAAAGAGCTTGGACGTGAACCATCACGGGCTGAACTTTTTATTGTTACGCACACTAAGGCAAATGGACAATCCACTAATGAAGAGTGTCAACAAAAAATTGTAAGTGTTTGATACCAATAATATACATGATCATTCATCACTTCCTTGCACAACTGAGCAGTCATGCTTGAATTATATTTTGTGTAACCTGCTTCAGTCTTCATGCGTCAGCCTTGAGAGTTGAGGTGTTGTTAATTAACTTGTTGATATTCAATTTGTGTTCAATAGACACATGAGGCTAAGAATATTTATTGGTCCTAAGCTGGGCTACTAAATGAATCTGCTTACATGTAATGTTCTTTCTATAATATTTGTTGACATGTGCTTGATCAATTCAAGAACTATACAGTGCTGTTCAACAAGGCCTAGGTGTTTTATCTTTCTTTGTTTGCATGCTTCATCAATTCAACTTGCATTCTTTCTGGTGAACTCCAAGAATGCAAGTAAATATTTACAATGGCTAACAGAATATTTACAATGGCCTAGGTGTTTTATCTTTCTTTGTTTGCATGCTTCATCAATTCAACTTGCATTCTTTCTGGTGAACTCCAAGAATGCCATTGTAAATATTTACTTGCATTCTTGGAGTATGCCGGTAATACCGAGTGGAGCAAGAGATGAAACTTCTTTCGTAATCAAAATCTACACGTAAGGTATGAATTAATCATCAGATCGAGTTGCTTGTCCCGAAAAGATTCATAACAATGAGATCATATAATAACCGGGTACAAGATATTCCATGAGACTCATAAATTTGAAATGTTTTCAGCCGAGAAAACTCAACACATATTTCTAATTTTTTGTACTAAAGGTCCTTTTCCTATATAAAATATACACCGGAGGATTTACTTCTCTTAACACCACTAATAGAAAGTCGCTTCGCCACCAAGTTTCATCACATTGTAAAACAACTATGTTGTAGCACCAAGCTCTCATTGAATATCTTATACCCGCTATTATATGATCTCATTGTTATGAATCTTTTTCAGGATAAGCAACTCAAGATAGTATTTTATTGCAACAATGTGTGTTTTTCCCACAAGTATTGCTGTAGTGTATGCAGCCCGTATCCGGATCCGGATATTATCCATCCCATTTTCACCCCTAAATGTGAGTAATACATGTCTTCTTTGTAGGTTTACCTTTCATACATGTAATGTTTGTAGGATACGATACGACAAAGGATAGAGAATGATGATAGCCTTGCAATGAAATCAATAGAAGAAGGTGACTTGTATGCCGATGTTTTTCCAAGTGATCAAAAGGAAGAATACGTGGACTAGGTTTGTTACTGTGTGGTTTTAAGTCTATTGTTCTAGCAAGAGCTACAAAGAACAATGAGGCAAATGGAGGTTGAAAATGCTGAACTTAAAGAGAGGGTAAAACACGCTGAAGAAAGGTGTGAAAAATCTGAGCAAAATTACATTGAACTAAAGAGTATGTTACTAGCAATGCAAAGAGCAGGAACGCATGGAGTAGGTTCTGCCAATGCTAACCATGGTACAGGATCTGCTGGTGACGAAGAAATTGGTGCAAGATTTTCTGGTGAAGGTAATACTAATGCTGAGAATGGTGCTGAAAATGTTGGAAGGTTAATTGGTGTTGAAAATGAAGGCAGATCTACTCATAATGATATTGGAGGGCAAACTCTTTGTCATAATAATGGTAGAAGATTCACTGGTTACAATAAAACTTGTGCTAGAACTCCTAGTGATATTGGTGGAAGGTTTATTGGTGTTGAAAATGAAGGCGATTTGCTCGTCGTGATATCTGAGGGCAATCTCTTAACAATTGTAATGACAATTCTGCACTTAATAAATGTAGGATGGAACAAAAATGCATAACAATGTGCGTGTGTTGTACTTTGACTTCATACAATGATGTTTTGCTATTTAGCTTACAATTTAGCATTTATTTTGTAGTGTATGATTGTTGCTAAGTTCTTAAAATTTTTAGGTTCAAAGTGTAGCAAATGGCTCATAGCTTGCAATCATCATCATCGATAATGGGAGGCTCTTGGATAGCTTGAACAATATAAGGATCGAAAGCTTGGAGAAAACAAGATGCAAGATGAAACTATTACAACTTTTTGCTTATTTTATAGTTTGCTTCTAAGTGGATGCTAACTTTTACAAATATATTATCATTCATTTTGTAGATTGATGGTAAGGAAATTGCTTTTGCGCTTCTGTAATTGGTTCCAAGATTGTGGCATATGGTAGACTTAGAAACACTAATAAAAAGCTAAAGGCATGGATGGATTGCCCTTAGGAGAATACTACGAGGTCATAGTTGATATTGTGTCGATAAAAATGTGATATTGCCTCGGTGCAAGGTCAAGCTACTAAGTTGGTGCAGCTATTGGTCGTTGCATAGCATGGCCATTTCAAAATGTAAGAAATGCACTTTATCATTTATCAAATTATATTAATTGTGCATAATCTTATGTATATATGATCTTCTATTCATTCATAGGTTGTTGAAAAGGATGGATCGCCCCTAGTTATGTCCAAGCGTGCACGAGGTACTTTCTAAATTAGATGCACTAAATTAAAGTCAATTTAAGTTTGTAAAAAAATTATCTCAGTGCTCCTACTGTTTTGTCCATCCTTTCGATTTCAAAGAAGTGATCAAATGGTGCAGCTACAAATCTCTATGTACATGATGATATATAGTTGCAACTAATCTTTTGCTACAAAAGGTTTATGAAGTGATCATGATGACTCAACGGGTACTCTAGATGCGATCTAACTATTTTGACAAAATATGTAATCGATGGCTATTAACGATTTGAGGGCCTACTTAATGATGTCTCGACTTAGCATGTAAGGTATAGGTGCAAAACTATATTTTGCTCTTTTGTTTGGCTAGCTTGTTTATTGTGAACTATTGACATGCATGTATGATTGATAATTATATTACCTTCTGAGTTCTGATTTCATGCAAGCTGTCCGTATCAACATGACAGAGATGTACTACCTGTACAAATATCATGTTATTTTCCCTCAACGCTGTCTGCAAGTCATTTTCCTTATGATTTATAATTCCTTTACTTGCTTACATATTCTTCCTGCCCTTTACTTTTGGAGTGGTGAATGCCATACTTTCACTTGCGAGCAAATGTCTATTTGCTGAATTTCGAAACAAGATGAAGCCAGTTGATAGCCAATGTGCTGAATTTGCGAGCAAATGTCTATTTGCTGAATTTCAAAGAAGATGAAGCCGCTTGATAGCCAATGTGTTGAATTTGCAGCAAATGTCTATTTGTCGACTATTGATACCATTATATGAATCGATTCACATCCCACCAATTAATGTGGCTTGTTATGTGTCAGAGATAATTCTTGCCGCTTATCATATGCCATTATTAATGTACCAAGGCAAATGATATATGCTATGTTATACTTTTTCCGACGTTTACTATGTGCCGTGTTAAAACATTTCCGACGCTTGCTATGTGCCGTGTTAGTTTCAGAACTGTGCATATGTTATATGCCATGTTAGACTTTTGCCGACGCTTATTATGTGCCATGAATTTAGGAATTTCCGACGCTTGCTATGTGCCGTTTTAGCTTTGTAACCAGGCATATGTTATATGCCGGCCTAGATAAAGGCTGACACTTATTATGTGCCATGCGGAAAATGAATCTAGGGCATTTGAACTTTTCCCGATGGCATTTTTTCTGACAGCAAATAAACGCCGTGGAAAGTCTTTTGGGGGCATTTAGACACTTAGAGTGGCATATATAGATGCCACGTCTGACTTACCATGTTGTAGTGATGGTTCCTACATGGCAGTCTTGAACACGAAGGTTGGAGTATTTGGTTTTATTCTCGCAAAGGTCGGATATTTCTCTCTCCATATCATATTGAATTAGCACACAATCGAGATATCAACATAGACAAAATAATGCTTACCAACATAGAGAGGAGATATGAATGATTTGCTCTCGATTTAGGGTTTGATGAAAATAAGAATTTTCACTACAATCACAAATGGGCTAACAAATTATTTAGTGACTAGAGCCTTGAACCCTTACCACCTTAGCATGCACAATTAAAGAGTTGTTCAGAATTTCATCGTTAAATATCTATGATCGATTGATAACAAAGATAGTTCAACAATTACTTCTACCACCGCACAAGTGAATTACCGGTGAACAATTATCTCTAACTATTGAATCAAAGCAGATACTAAATATCAACAGATTCGAATTAACAAAGAAGTCGACTAACCACAAGAAAGTATCATCCTTTGATATGCGTAAAGGAAATTAACTACTTAGATGCCATATGGATATGAGAAAACAATTTGAAGCATGTTGTTCTACCAGCTCAAGGCCCAAGACACATAATAATTGTTCTTATCATTCTTAACCCAATATCATCATAGAGCAACACCCAAACCTTCACCAACAAGAACAAGTGCGAGTAACCACCAGAAGATGAGCTCAACTAACATTAGCCAACAAGAACAAGTCCATCTCGATCATTTTACAATTTCTATTTGCAGACATAACCACTGTGAAAATTTGCATAAAAGCAACAAATATAAATGATTCATGTAATGCAAGGTAACAAATTACAAGTGAGACACAATGTACCCATCAAATACCAATAAAAATTCACGTACCATTAAAATCGAAAATTCATGATAGCACATGGCAAAGACAGAAGAATCTTCAGAGGAACCTTTTAAATTGTCCAGCATTTTTATGTTAGGTCGACACCTATGTCATCACTTCACCCAAGATCTAAAAAAATCTAGAACAACCAATGATTATGTGCTTTACTTATCAGATAAACTTGGTGGACATAATTTAATTCCCAAAACAAGAATGACAAGCAATCTGCTCAAACAACATGTGTAGCACTTGGAGTAGCAGATTTAGACTTCAATAGGAATAAGCATAACCAAATTTTGCCTCAATTCATGAAATAATCGCATAGTAAATTCAAGACCATCACAGAATTTATGAATTAACCGCATTGTAAACTTGGAGTTTATGAATGAACCTGCATAGTAAAATCAGTACCATCACAGAATTTTGCCTCATATCACCATCTATTATCAACAGTTTGTGCGGTTCACAGGCCTACGGATCTAATTTGTGTCAGTCAAGCTTCATCGGTTCGGTTCTAAAACTTTTTTTAGAGCAACAGGACATGATCAAACCCGATGTCCCAGTTTCAATTAAGAAACTACCACAATTGTATCCAACGTTATTACATTGTAAAGCCCATTAATACTACCAGACTCAAAACCCAAAAACCACCCAGTAGCATCAAACCTGACACAACTCTATGACCAAAACGGCTATGACCAAACTCCAAAACATTCTTGACAGCATTCATCCTGCTATACTTGCCTATTTTCGGATCACCAACAGAAACACGCAACAGCATCTAGCAACATCACTGTGACCTAACCTGTGTTTTTGTCAAAACCATGAATAGGTTGCTGAACTTCTCACATTTGCACGAGCCAATTAATCAGCTTACCTGGGTAGGGTTGGAGGGGGCGCCGCCGGTGGGGAGGGCGTTGGAGGGGGCGGCGCGTCGCTGGAGGGGGCGGCGCCGGTGGGGAGGGCGCTGACTGCCGCCGGAGGGGCGGCGAGTGGGGGGGGCGCGGAGGAGCCTCAGGCGGGCGCTGGGTGATGGGATGAGCCAGGCGGGCGGCAAGGAGCTAGGCACATGGAGTGGAGGGAAGCGATCGAAATTTGCGTAGTGTGCATGTATATGCGTGGGCTGTGGTATATATAGGAGTATCGTGGCGTTAAGAACAATAATCACCATATAACGTTATCTGTGGCGGTTAAGAAAAATAATCACAGATATCGCTTATCTGTGACGGTTATTTTTCTTAACCGCCACAGATATTTATCTCGTGATTGTTATTGTTCTTAACCGCCACGTATACTCCCTCCCACACCATACATACAGATGACAATCATATTAAACTCCGTGAAGCATGCATATCACAATACATGATTTTTTCTTCCATACATTAATACATATGAAGCATGTATAACATAAGTCCTACAAGCATTTAAATGTTTATATCCTAGAGCACATAAAAATGAGTTAATAGAATTATTCAAGCTACTACATTTCATAGAAGCTATAGAAACCTGAATTCAATTGAACTCGAATTCCACGTAAATGTACATTTCTTACATCACATTTCCATTACTCCATACAAATGGCGACATGTTGCCATTACTCTAGCTAATTATTTTCTTTCACAATTTGGTTTTCGCAGATCATCGCGATGATAGGTAACTTCTTGAGTGGTTTCTTCCTCGCCTCGATGTCGCTCATGAAAGGAGGCAACTCATCAAACCGGTTGTACTCTTCCTCATCCACGACATTCTCAACTCCAACGATCCTTCTTTTTCCTTGCGTAACTACGTGGCGCTTCTTATCCGCCGGTCGATTATGTAGAATACTTGTGCTACTTGATTCGCAAGTACGAATGGTTCGTCTCAGATCCGACATGTTCGATGTCCATGAGTAAAGCCGCACTTGTCCACCTTGACACCATTCGGGAGTCGCACTCCAATGACATCAAACACCGGATCTTGAAAATGCAGAGTCCAGCTCCCAAATCTCCTCTATGAACCCGTAGTAGATGCTCTTCAGATCGCTCGTGTTGTCGTGAGGCATCTATACTGACACCACTGCTTTTGGTAAGTGCTCTTGCTATCTTGAGCTCTCGTAAAATGTATATCCATTGATGTCATATCCTTGCCATGTCGTGATTGTACCAAGGCCCTTTTGCCAACCACCTCAATGTAACACTCGCTTCTTCACCGCATATGTGCTCCCTGAACCAATGACCGAACAAACGATTGTGTTTTTGTTATCCAAATCTCCGACTTTCCCCGGTTTTCCTCCTTAGCTTACCCTTGTGTATGTCCATATACGGGCACACCTCAAGTGATCAAGCAAATATCGTGAAATGGGCTTGTTCGAACAAAATATTATCGTAAGAATTTGTAGATTTCTTTCCTATTACACCTTTCCCACCTAGCCTACCCTCATGGCGTAGATATCGGCACTCCTACCGGTTCGACCTCCTCCATGTAATCGATACGTAACTCAATAACCTCCTCGCTTGCATAACCTTCTACAATTGAGCCTTCCTACGAGATCGACACGTACATATTTTTCGAACACCCATATACCTTTCAAATGGGTACATCCGATGCAGAATACGGGCCATATAAATATTTATCTCATTGACAAGGTGAACAATGAGATGAACCATGATATCAAAAATGATGGGGAAAATACATCTCCAGGTGGCACGTAGTCTTTACCACATCACCAAGTTCATAAAGTCCAACGGATCGATGACCTTTCGTGAAATCGTGTTGAAGAAGGAACACAACCTCGTGATTGCCTCTCGACCTTATCGTGCAAAATACCTCTAATTGCAACAGGAGCATTTGTGTCATCATCACATGACAATCATGAGACTTCATGCCGCTTAACTTCAAATCTTTCATCGATACCAGCTTCTTGATGTTTGCGGAGTAACCGGACGAACTTTCATACCATGCGTGCACTTGCGAGTTCTGCTTTCTTTCTTACTCAAAGTGTAGCAAGTGGGGAAGGTAAAAGCCGCTTTTCCTGTCTTGAGGATGTAGCTCGCTCGATCTTCATGTCTTCCAGATCCTTTCGTGCCTTCACCATCCTTTGTTTTGCTAGGAATAATCAAGTAAAGACCAACCACGCCTGTCACATACATTCTTTCTACATGCATGACGCCGATGCAAAGGTCGAACTTCCAAGTCCTTCCAAAGAGGGTAAGTCCCAAAAGATGGATCTCTTCTTCCACGTGGTTTTTGCGCAGTATGGGACCGCGATGTATTACAAGTACTCCTTTCCGAGTACAACATTAAGATCCCTAACCATATCATACACCTCTTCCCCACGAAGACGCTTTGGAGCTAAACCGTCCTCCTTTGTCCCGTCAATTGTTTCTTCATATTGCGGTACGGATGATTCTCGCAAGGAACCTCCGTGACGATGTACACTGCTTTCCTCGAGTTGTTGAGCCACACACTAGCGTTTCATCCATGCACGGGGCATGCTTGCCCTTTTATAGTACGGCCGACAGGTTACCAAGCGCAGAAAATCATTGATGCCGCAGAACAACAATGCGTGAGAGTGAAGTACTCGCTTGTACTCATCCCATACCAGCACACCTTCGCTCCACAATATCACAAGATCTTCCACCAATGGTTGTAGGTATACATCAATATCGCTGCCAGTTGTCTCGCCCTTGGATAAGCAAGGACATCATAATGTACTTTCGCTTCATACACAACCGTGGTGGAAGGTTGTATATACACGAGTCACGGCCAAGTGCTATGAATGTCGCTCATGTTACCGAAAGGATTCATTCCATCCGCACTCAAGCCAAACCTTACATTCCTCGCCATCTCCGGTTCTCCTCAAGAGTCTATCGATGGTTCTCCACCGGGCGTAATCACCGTGTCTCGCTTTTCCATCCTCTTACGGTCTTCCGAAAGTGCCATCGCATCAATTTAGCGTATGCTTTGTTTCCAAATAAACGCTCAATCGAGGTATTATCGCAAATACCACACCACCTTTGCGGAGCTCCTCTTCACCTCGATAGCTTCTTCGCCGCCATCGCCTTACGCTTGTATCGCGACGCTTTGCACACCGGACATACATGAATGTTCAGATAGTCTTTATGTATACAAAGATATAATGCTTGGACAAGCATGTATTCTTTCTACTTCCAATCCCAAGGACATACAACCTTCTTAGCTAGATATGTGGTTTTAGGCAACACGCTTCTTCAGCAAGATGTCCGCTAAGAGATGTAACAACGCCGTGACACTCTTGTCGGACCAACCATTGGTGCCTTCAATTTCAGAGCGAGAGCACCGTGTGCAACTTTGTGTATTCCTCCTTACAACCCGGAACAAAGGTTTCTCCGAATCCTCCATCAAACCCGTGAATTGATTAAACTCTCACGACTAGTGTAGTTCTTCACGATCGCGCAACATTTGAGCAGATTAATGTCGCCATCGACGACCAACCTATCCTCATCGGATCCATAACCGATGTCGCCTTCCACATTGCCGCCTCGCTGCCGCCGACGCTATCACGCTCAAGTATGATCTCCTCTTCACCGTGCCTTGTCCAACTTGTATAGCCAGTACAAAACCCTCCGGATCAAATGCAAATGGATATGGTTTTTGTTCAAAACATCTTCTCATTCTTGCAATCAATGCATGGACACAGTATGTATTCGCCTTCTTTTGCAAGTCGTTCTCCTACGCTTCTTAGAAAAACAGATACACCGTCGATATATTCTTGGTCGCAACGGTTCGCATCGTACATCCATCTCCGGTCCATCTACGCTCATTAATTTAAGCAATTTATTAATATCCAAAAATCTTAATTAAATAAATTGTTATTCGAATATTCAACAATATGCACTAACGGACAACATTAATACTAAGTAAATGTTGCAAACTTAATTAATTAATTTTAATATATACTCATACGTAACCAAAAATTATATATATCCTCCTAAGATCAACATTATAAATTCTCACCTCAAAATTTCATGATCACCCGACTACCATATTAACTAAAATTTATTTATCATTCACATCCAACAATCTTAATTACATAAATTGGGTTTATATGCTTCATAAAAATTCACTAACAATACCCACTAATGGAGCAAGATGTATATGCATGCGCTAACGAAAAAAATTAATGGTAACTAAGAAAAATTTTAACTACGTAATTTTTATACATATCCTTCTAAGAGCAACATAATAAATTTCCTCATCTCAAAATGCAAGGCAATTAACATCATGATCACCCATCTATCATATTAACTATAATTTATTTTTCATTAATATCCAATAATCGTAAATACATACATTTGATATATGCTTGACAAAACATTCATCATCTAAACAAGGTAGACAACCTAATCTAATACAAAGAAGGTAATAAATTCATCATCTACAAATTGCTAGGTAAATAAAAAACAAACTAAATGTAGACCTTGCATCTAAACCTTAATTAAGCTAGAATAAACCATTAATGGCAATTTTAAAGTACAAATGAAGAGAGGAAACATATTTTACACACCTTGGAACAATTCTAGAAGTAGAAGCACAAGATCTTGTCCAAACAAAATCTGAAATGAAAAAGCTAACTTTTCTTCTCTAAAACAGAGGAGGAAGATGACCGCCAGTTAAGGGCTTTATATAGAAAACATTATTTCGGCGGTTTTAAATTAAACCGCCACAGATATTATATTAGTGGCGGTTGTAAAACCAAACCGCCACAGATAATTTATTATCTGTGATTTGCCCATCTACCAACCGCCACAAATAGTCACAATATATCGATGGCGGTTTCAAATATAAACCGTCACGATATGTATTATCGATGGCGGTTTTTGGATGAAACCGCCACAAATGGTCCTCCCGCCAATTTCCACAAAGAACCGCCATCGATACATGTATTTGTGACGGTTCAAATGAACCGCCACAAATACTGCGCCACCTATGTGCCGTTTTTGTAGTAGTGGCATCGCAGCCAATCGCCGCGGACGCTGTGGCACACCGAAGCCGCACCTGCATCGGCGCGACGTGTCATCGACAAAGACGGGCCCGCACGTCACCAAGACCAACCGGTGACGCCAGTCGACGCCACGGTGGGTCCCACTGCCGCCGAGGTGATCGAAGTCGGCCGACGCCAAGACGGGAGCCGGTCAGTCGACGTCAAGAAGGCCACGTGTCACTCTCTGGTGGTGACACCTGTAACAGATGACGCAATAATTATTTTTCCCGAAAAAGAAAATATTTATTTAATTCGGATTATTGATTTAAAATGTATTTTGAATCTTCAAACGCTTATAACTTTTGCGTTTTAACTCCGATTTGAGTGATTCCAATTTCTATAAATTTGTAAAATCAAGCTCTTTCTGTTAGTGAATTTTAATTGAATTTTTGACTTGAGTTTCTCTCTGTATTATTTATTTATTGTTGTTTATTTGCGTTACGCGTAGACGTTGAAGTGCCCGACGGTTTCGAGGGAGAAGTTCTGACCCAGGAGCAAGCTCAAGAACCAGAATCAGTACTTTTTGAAGGCAAGTTGTGTTTGATCATGTTGAACCTATCGTAGAAAAAATTATTTCGATTTAATTTATTGCATGCTAATTTAGTAAAAATTGGTTTGAATGAATTTTTGGGATTAGTTAAATGCCTAGTTGCTGTATGCCACCTTGTCGTATATAATTGTAGGCCATGAATCATTTGTCACCCTAGGTTGGGGATTAATATTTGGACATTAATTATTGGCCAACATGGGTTGAGTAGACCGTAAGTAGTATGCTTAGCCCTGCCACGTGGAAATTTCATGATTTTGGAATACCGAAGTTAATATTGATTTAATGAGATATGGAACGTATTTTGTGAATGAGACATGTGTTATTGAGTTGATGATGGCACGTGGTGCAATGGTAAAGAACCGGGGTGGGAAAATGATTTAGACTGAGGCATGTGGCAAGATTGTTTCTGGTGGGCCAAGAGTGGCAACTGGGCGGTCGCATTTGTTTTTATTGGTTTTGGATATTTAAGGTCATTCTTGGTTAGTCTTGCCTCGGTCAACTAAGGACTTAACCTTGCGAGCATTTGAACTGAGTCTTTTATACAACCACAAGCTCCGTAATGGGACGGACCTAGCCGAGTAAACCGGGAAATCTATTCTTTGGTACTGCGTGGTGGTGTGGGGCCGGAGGAGC
Source organism: Guadua angustifolia (assembly GCA_036346375.1). Lineage (NCBI taxonomy): Eukaryota > Viridiplantae > Streptophyta > Magnoliopsida > Poales > Poaceae > Guadua > Guadua angustifolia. The sequence continues at coordinate 31,782,305 of CM070505.1, forward strand.
GGGTGAGAACTCACATGGCGCAAGAGGGGGCCTGGGTGTGGTAACCGTCCCTCCAAAGGTTGAAACCTTAGCGACAAGATCGGGTTTAGACGGAACTTTGGAAAGGCTTTGTTACTGGTTATTTGCCTTGGTGGTATTTGATGTATCTTGTGGGTAAAGTGTATAACCTCCGCAGAGTGTACAACCTATTGAATAGCCGTGTTTCACGGTATTGAGCATCGCTTCGGTGATTACAATCAAGGGTTAGATTTTCATGAAAATGGCTTGTTTATGGAAAATGCTTGGGTTGGTAATGATGAACTTGACTTAAGACGGAAAAAGGTTTACGATTGAGTTGTTTGTGAAAGCTACTATTCCTACTATTGTTTTACCGCTTTGCAATCTATTATCACATTTTGAATGTCAGATCGCGCATGAACCATGCCTATCCTTTGTACTAAGCCATGCATGTAGCATATTAGCATTGCATTCTCAGGCATGACTTGTCGAGTGCTCAAAGTACTCACCCCACAACAACACAACTTCGCTTGAAGAAGAAGCAACCCCTTTCAGAGGAGGAGTATCAGAGGAGCCGATTTAACTAAGGAGCGAGCCCGATCATTGTTCGTGGCAAATTGGTTGGCGCCACGAGTTTATTTTATTTCCGCCGCCAATATTTTAATAAGTCTTAGCCTGCGAGGCGATCTTTTGTAATTTGACCATAAGGTCAATCAACTAGTTTGAGTATTTAATTAAAGTACTTCATTACTTACCGGTTATGACTGTGATATGTACCAATGTTGAGATCGTGTGCACTAGCGTGATCTCGACTAGTGAGAATACACAGAGGGTCCGGATTTGCATATTCGAGTCCCGACACCTCGCCCCACACCGCCGGTTATCGCCAGATCGCCTCACACCCCCACGGCCCGACGGTCACGGACAATGAACTATCTTTTCTCTTTTGCTAGGTTGATCTTGATATGGAGCAATTGTAGTGATTATGTGGATTAGGATTCTTGGATTGAGTGCTTATATCATGCGAATCGTGGCTCGGCTTATATCATGCTTATATTCATACTAGTGAACATTGTCAATGCTCTCAGTATCCATACTTCCATAGAACATTGTCAATGCTTATTCCGCCAATACTTATATTCATACTTCCAAAGGAACATTGTCGATGCTTATTCTGAATCTGTCATTGCCTGCTAGTCTGTCTGTGTTTGGCTATTTGTTATCAGTATAAACCGTCGCTTGCAATTCGGGTTCGGGTTCAGGTATAGATATTTACCCGATATGTCATTCGGGTTCGGGTCGGGATTTTCGTTTCGGGTTTTTTTTCGGGTCGGGTTTTATAAAACCCGCACCCGACCCGACCCGTTGCCATCCCTAGCTAGTATATACGCAAGGTACGTTACTGGACGGTTTTGCGGTGGATCTCGGCCAAGTGGTTTTCCCTTCCATCCTTCCCGTTTTGCGTTTGCTCGATCTCTGCTTTATCCTTAACCTCACAGTGGCATCTATATATATCTATATTGTTAGAGAGCAGACCTGAAAACCCAACACGTGTCACTTTTCACTGAAAAAATTACAGTACTCAACTACACTACTTAAGAACATGTACAATGGTACATGTCAGCAGTCTCTAAGCTTTGCCACGTAGAATAAAAAATGACGTGAATGAGAGAGGGTGCGTATAGAAAGTTGAGCTGTCTCTTAATCTAGAGTCGACTCTAACACGAGAACCAAGACAGATTGTGTGTGGGAAGAAGCTATCTGCTCATAAATGTGCTGTCTATACCATTGCATAGGTTGTCTCTAACGCTATCTATAAATAACACGTCAGTTTGTTATAGACAGTAGCTGTCTATACCATTGTACATGCTCTAAGTAACTTAGGAGGTCCTGTGAGCATGTATCTTCTATAGAGCAAAGATGAAGTATTTTATTTTTAAAAAATTTAAAATAGATTTTTTATTTTTTTTATTGAATTTTTTGTTTTTTAAAGACATTTTTTGAAACAATCCCCCCTGTTAGCATTGAGTTAAAGTTTTTATTTAGATTTCTCTCTTCTTTAAAAGAAAATTTCCCCTCTCCTGTTAAAATTCAAACGTCGCCCGTGGCAATGCATAGGATTTTAACTAACTAGTTAGTACCTGTTTTATTAACCTTATTGGAACAACACTCAGGGCCTTTTTGGGAACTGTAGCTTTTCTGAAAAGTTTTTTTTTTTTTTTGCTTTTTTGGCTGAAAAAGGACTATACCTTTTTATAAGAGACTATTTGATAAATTGCTAATTTCCACGAGCAATAAGCTGCAAAAGCAGGTCCAACCCAATTATCAGATTTTGGTTTTTACTAGTTATATATGGCTTCTAACTTATGTAAAAAAATCACTTAAAAGCTAAGCTATTTAGAGAGCTTACTGATTTTTTAAAAACTGAAGCTGACTTAAGATCCTGATCTCAGATCCTTTGTAACCACCAGGGTTTAATATTTCCAGTGTAAACCGGCCAGGTACCATCGACAAACCGAACCCTGATTACAGGATAGATGGAGGCGATGATTGCCTCTTTGGATGAGATCCTCTGTCTCTCGAAGGTAGAATGACGTAGGTAACCATGCCTTTTAACTTATCTTAAATTCTGTTTGGATGGTTTAAAGTCAGTTTCAGTTTTCAAAAAACCGATAAGTTTTTAAACAACTTAGCTTTTAAATAGTTTTTCACATAAGTTACAAGTCATATGTAATTAACAGAAATTAAAAGCTGAAAGCTGGGCAGTACCTATTTTTGCAATTTATTGCTGAAAGAAATTAGTTGTTTGCCAAACAACCTTTTACCCAAAGCCAAGAATTTTTGTCAAATTTTCACAAAAAAATAAACTTTTACAAAATTTCAATCTTAAAATTAAAAATGTTGGGCGGTCACGAATTTATTTTTTCAAAACAGCAGGGAAAACACTGGCCTCATGGTTGCACCCATTATACCGGAAAGAATTGGCGTGAGATGAGGACGTCCATCTGTCACCGGCGCCATTTTTCGAAAAAACCTCTCCATTCCTTCAAATTACAGATAGGTCCTTCCGGATTACAAATAGGTCCTTCGCGATTTTTTGTGATACGAAGATAATTTTTTTCCCTTCGCGTTTGGGTCCTCGCGCAGTATTTTACTAAAAGCTTAACAGATCCAAAAATAACAAACAGGTCCTCGCTTTACGTTCAGTCCTTTCTCCGCTTTTTCCGAAAAAATGTTTTTGCCACAAAAAACTCTAAAAAATGTTTTCGCCACCCAAAAACCCGAAAAATGTTTTCACAAAAAAACATGATTCATCGAAGGTTTATAGCAACTTATGGATTTGCCAACGGATCATAATCGCGGATTTTTTTTTAAAAAAATGTAGATTCGTCCGAAGATTTATAGCAACCCATAAATTCGCCGATGGGTCCTAACGACCCATTTTTTTTAACAAACACAAAAAACCAAAAAAAGAAAAAACCAGATTCATCGAAGGTTTATAGCGGTTCATAGACTCGCCCACGGGTCCGAGCATTTCTTTTAGAAAAACAAAAAAAAACACAGATTCAACCGCAATTTTCTAAATAAAACACGCATCAACAAAAAAAACACGGATTCGTCGAAGGTTTATAACAACTTGTGTATTCGCCAACGGGTCATAACCGTTGGTTTTTTTTTTTAAAAAGTAGATTCGTCCAAAGATTTATAGCGACCCGTAGATTCGCCGGCGGATCCTAACGACCCATTTTAACAATTTGTGTATTTGCCAACAGGTCATAACCGTGTGTGTTTTTTAAAAAAAAAGTAGATTCGTCCAAAGATTTATAGTGACCCGTAGATTCGCCAGTAGATCTAACGACCTATTTTTTTAACAAACACAAAAAACAAAAAAAACACGGATTCAACCGCAGTTTTCTAAATAAAACACGCATCGACAAAAAAAACACGGATTCGTCGAAGGTTTATAACAACTTATGGATTTGCTAACGGGTCATAACCGCGGGTTTTTTTTAAAAAAAACGTAGATTTGTCCAAAGATTTATAGCGACCCATAGATTCGCCGGTGGGTCCTAACGACCCATTTTTTTAACAAACAAAAAAAAAGGTCGAATATCCCGAAATGCGTAAAAAAACAGCCACGGTTTTCTAAAAAAAACACAGATTCGTCGAAGGTTTATAGTAACCCGTAGATTAAACGCGGATTCATCGAAGGTTTGTAATATCCCATGAATCCGCCAGCGAGTCCTACCAACCCATTTTATTTAAAAAATACGGAAATCGAAAATTCGACAAATTTTATCAGACGACGGGTTGTAACCGCGGTTTTCTAAAAAAAACGTAGATTCCTTGAAGGTTTATAGCTAACAACCTATTTTTTAAAACAAATATAAAAACCGAAAATACAATCCCTATGGATTTACCGACAGGTCCTATCGACTCTACAGAACGACGCAGCGTAGCGCGCTATTATTGCTAGTATCTCTAAACCCAACTAGAAAGAGCCCAGAGGTCATGCAGTACTACTGAAACCGATTAGCTGCATTTGCCTACGTGAAGTGGAAGTTCAGAATTCAGACGTCAAGGTTTGAGTACGTATGTGCATGTCTAGTTTCCGAAAAATGCAGGTGAGATACGACTTGCTACACGCTGTGAGCGGACCGATGCATGCTTTGAATCTGGCCCGGCCCTCTGTTCGTGATCGAGAGTCCGAGAGAGCTTATAAAGGATAGGCCAGTGTCTCGTTGCGTCGGAGGTATGTGTAGGGCTGGAAACGAGCCAGGCTCGGCTCGGCTCGGCGCGGCTCGATGAGATGGCGAGCCGAGCCAGCTCGGCTCGCCCCGAGACGAGCCCGAAAACCGCTCGGCTCGGCTCGAGGTCGGCTCATGAGCCGCTCGTTAGCTCGCCGAGCCAGCGCTAACTTGAAACAATCTCCTTTTGTTAGCGCCATCCCAGTTCACAAATCTTTCACATCCACCGGTAGCAAATGTGCCATATCTGCGTATGTTAGATGAGGCCATTAAAGAAACTGAAAGTTAATTACTTCACTTAATTGACACTGCGAGAGATGAAGGAAAATTTACACTGGGTGGAATGAAATTGCATTGACAGGATAGATAAAATCCCTTCCATCCTCAGTTAATCGATGGCACTTGAAAGCATACCTGAATTGAACAAACAAGACAGTAGCAGCCTCCAGCCTGTGCGGGTGCGGCTGTGCCCTGGGCCCATGCGCCTGCGCGGTTGCGCTCGCAAGCACTGAAGCACAAGAAGCCTAGCGCCCTGGCCGAGTGGCGAGTGGGGATTGCCGGACGGATTGGGGAAGGGGAACTGAATGGGGAACTGGGGAATCCTTGGCGGCTGCTAGGGCTTGGGCGCTTGGCTGATTGGGGAAGACGACGAGGTCACTCACGGGAAGGTAATCGCCGAATCGCCAGGAGTCCAGGACGGCGAGGACGCCACGCCACTCCAGTCGGCAGTCGCCACAAGCCGCCAGAGCCAGCCGCCAGGCCAGGGAACGGGGTCACGGGACTACGGGAGGGGATTAGGGCATAGGGGAACTGGGGAAGAGACGTTTTGCCCTGGGCTGGGTAGCGCTGGCCGCTGGGCTGGGCCCTCGGGCGCTGGCTTGGGCTGGGCTGCCGAGCCGGTTTGGCTCGCGAGCCGGCTCGGTGGTCGAGCCGAGCCGGCTCGGTGTTTTTACGAGCCTAAAAAACAGGCTCGGCTCGAGCTCGGTCCGAGCCACGAGCTCAGATGAGCCGAGCCAGCGAGTCATGAGCTAATTTTCCAAATTTCTAGGTATGTGAGACAACCATAGGAATAATAATATTTTTTATGTTTATAATTTACTATCTTATTTCTTAATAATATCATTATTATTTATTAGCAAGTATGTAATTTATTTATAAAACTTTATATATGACTTTGTGATTATTATTCTAAAGTGATCCTTAGTCCACAAACATAAGAGGATACATATGAATAGATTAGCTTATATATTTGTTGATAATCAGGTTTCATGGGTTATAGATATGGAGATATCAAACCAATAATATAGGTACATGTTAGAGAATATGGAGTTAAATTGACCCACCATGAGACACCGCGAGAACGTTGTAATCTTTCTTGTCATCAGTTAGTCTTATATATAATGTGTATGCCATATCTTTAGACTTAAGGTTGACGCATGTACTCGAGATGTGTAATGACTTACTTAAATGTTACCAAACACTACTATGTAACTAGGTAGTTATAAAGATGGCATTCAGGTTTGTCGTGAAGTATGCTACGAGGAGTGATCGATTGAGATGGGATTTGCTTCTCTATATAACGGGAGAGATATTTCTACGCCTCTCGTATAGTCGAATTTCGAAAATACATGGTCATGCTACTCATGGTTAAAGAGTTAACTGTAATTGAAAATTTGAAGTCATGTAATTGAGAAAAAATAATCGAGCTAACTAAATAAGGATGGCACATACTCACCTTAAGTTTGATCGATATCATGAGGCAAAGTGAAATATATATAAATAAGCATTGTTAAGTTTTGTCCGATGTGATCTTACATCTACTCGGGAGTCGGTACGTCTTGTTAGGAACTACTATCGATTAATGATCGAGTAGGAGTACTCGGGCCATGTCTAAGTATATGTGAATCTATAAGGTCGCACGTTTATAGGGTTAGGACTTAATTTGGATGGTGATCCAATTTTTGATGGGCTTCAAGTTCCTAATGCGCCTCTAATGTATAAACTCATTTTAGGGCCTCTATATAAAGGGAGGGGTTGGTTGCTTTAGAGTTAGGAGACACTATGAGAATTCAGAATTCTCGAAACCCTAGCTATCACATCTCTTTCGCTCAAAACCGCGCAAACAGAGCTAGTACTCCAAGTGTGGTGTTTCTGTCCTGTACATGTGGATACCTTAGAGGCGTTAGTGCGAGGCTTCAATACTAAGACAATCCACAACCTGTAACGGTCACGAGGAGCTGTTGGAGAAGGCACGAGGCTAGTACGACTAAAACTACACCAATGTTGCATCGACTCTATTTTCGCTACGAGTCTTCATGTCTAATGGTAATTTGTAATCTTTAATTCGCAATGGTTTCTTAGTTACGCGATAAAATTTTTTGATTTTATGCTAGAATAGCCTATCCATTCTCTTTTATATAGAATAGGGGAGGACAATTAGGAGGAAGGAGACCGTGGAATAAAAATTACATACGGTCTTTCGAGTCGCGATCTATTCCCAATTAGTGCCAGAAGGAGCAAAGCAAATGCCCCTAGACCTAGATATAAATAAATAAAAACAAGTTCTTTTAGATATAAATAGAAAAAGTAACATGCACTATTTCATCTAAAAAATATGTTGTGACCTTTTAATTTTAGTGAATGTTGTTTGTATTATTGTAATCCATCTCCTCATTAACCGCAAAACATATTCAGTCCCTGCATTCTAAATTCGGGGCTCGACCCCTAAATCTAGACTACTAGGCACAGGTGGTACTATATCTGGGTCGCCCCCTCACCTATCGACACATGTCCCCTCCTACATTTCAACCCCTCACAATATTTCGTAGATGAAATTCCCTTTCGAGTCTGTATTTGAGTTTTGTATTTTTCGCCATGAAAGTGAAATATACTATGTACGACAGACGGCATGCAATAGCTGCATCTCAACAAGGACATGAATCAAGTGGATAAACACGAGCCCACCAGCAAACAAAGAGAAGCTTGGTTTTATGTGCTCAGCCCAAGGTCATTCCAAGGTGTTCAACCCAATCCTTAACTGTACGTAAAACCAGTAACAACGATGTAATTATATTAGCACAACAACTCTACTACTCTAACATGCCAAATTACTGAGAACTACCGATACTAGAAGATTTAAGGTTGAAAATTAACATTTTTATGTTGTACATATACTATGGTTTGTCGAATTTTCGGGAGGACGAGAGCTGAGAGTTTACATGCGCTCCCAGTAAAATTTGGAAAAGAAGGACGTGTCACTGTCAGCGATATGGACACTAGTCGCATAGGACCAAGATCTGGATGTGCAATTGGCAATTAACATGCTTTGGGTCATGAAGGGTACACCATCTTCTCCCATTGGACCGCAGGGATGGGCTTGACGTTGATGCCCCGGCTAAGCTCACTCGCCTCCAAATGTCAATCCGCTGTCCCATTTTGGAGGAGGGGCACTTGCTTGGATTTCGCAAAGAATATACCTTTGTTGTGAAAGCATGTACATATATAGACTACTAAAACTTTTTAAAAAAAAATTGTAATATACCTTTTCGAAAGGAAAATATGTTCCGATGAGAGGCGTGGAGTGCCAAACAGCCGACAAGTAGGCAACTCTCCTGCTGAAAAGAAAGAAAGAAAATCCATGATATCGCACTGAATATCTATCTGATTCACAATAATTGTAAAAAAGAAGAGGAAGAAGGAGGAGGGTGAACGTCTTAAAAGGAAATTTTTCGTTGGAGTACCGAACTAATGTTTGCCTGTTGAACTATAACTGGCATAGGACCAATATACAAGTTGACAGTGTAGTAACTCAGTTTTACTCCTCAAATGCTTACTATGATGGAGCTGTATCAGCGCGGAAGTTGACGGACGGCGACCTCTGTTTCGTCCAAGTAACAAAACAGGGGAGGAATAAGGTGTCAACGGACTTGTAATTTGTAGAGTTATATGTTTGGTCTCCAATCATCTATTTCAATTTTGAGTGACGTGGAGGTTTTGCTGTCCATGCTCTTTTTGGGATGTCGTTTATTTTCAGAAATTGGGGTAGGAGAAGGAAAGGAACGTCAGGAAAGCGACCTGAGAGCTAGAGAACCAGCTAATTATTGGAAAAACGGACGATCTGTACCGTACGATGTCAATGTGAGCGAAAGAGATCGTGTGCAGTTAAAGGGACCGCAATCTAAACAGTCCCTAGCTATTTAAACCGTCCGATTGAGATTGAGACACAATCGAGACAATATATTATTCAGATTATTGCTACAGTACCTAATACAATAAAAAGTAGTAAGTATGGTGCTTTTAAACAGTACTCTCTATAAGATCTGGACTATAGCATTTTAATCAAACGGTCCATATGTAACTGCTTAAATTACACCGGATCTCCATTTCAATGTGATGTGAGTGCCAATCTGCTCTGCCATGTAGACGGAATCGAGGCTTGAGAGAGGATGTTGTCTAGAACGGTTGTCACTGGGCTCAAGCTGGCTAAGCTAGTCGGCTTGTAATTAGCCTCTCCAGGGTTATACTTGCGGCTTGTGCAACTTTGCACGGTCTACTTTGCCGTGAGCATTTTCACAGTCCCTTAACCAGGTGACATGTCGTATTTTAGGAAATTCGATGTCCTATACGTCACATCGATGAATCCTAACATGCGTAAACTAGTTCCCACACGTTATATACTAGATGTTACTCTTACTGTTCTCGTGTTGTCCAAGTTAGAAGTATCCATAAGCCATGACGAATTACCCTGATCAGTTACTGTGGCGAGGGAAAGGCGAAATAGAACCCTCCGCTTGGTACTGTTTAGAACGGCTAAACTCTCAAGCAATTAATGTGAGGGGAAGAAGCATTTAAAACTAATTAATTGCTGTATCAACATAAACAATACTCTCTGCTAAGTTTATAAGACGTATTTTTTCTTAGCACAGATAAAAAGATATTAAAATAACTAGATTACTCTTAATTATTATTACTAAGCACTACATTTAATACATGCACGTAGATAATATAAAATAAAGATTAATAATGTTGTATTAGAATATAAAATACGTCTTATATTTATAGACAAAACTATTCACAAAATACGACTTACTTAATGGAGTACAAGATCGGACACCTTGGGACCGTGGGGTTCACGGATGTCGTGGTATGCAAGAATTAACCCAACGTATATATACTTAAGAATTATCATGAGAAATTTATACGTCCAGGTATTGCATCGTGCTATATATGGACGCAACTATATCTTACTCCCTCAAGTCGCAAGAAAGTGATATAGTCAAAATTTCTAAACTTTAGATATCGATATTTGATAAATATTTAGATTAGGTATGTGAAAATGATATATTTAGATTTATCTTAGAAAATACTTTCGTAAAATTATATTATAGTATATTATATTATAATGATTAAATTATGTTTTGTACACGTATCCGTACTGTAAACCTCACTTTGTTGTAACAGGAGCGAGAAATTACTCCTGCTTCAGTGTGGTCAAAAGCATATTGCCCGGAGGTCATGGAAGCTGGCCCAGGCCTTCCGTCCATCCCTGCGTCTTTTGGATGGAATGGCACTGTAAGCGTTATTTTCTGACCCAACCAAGGTAATGGCACATTGTCACTACAACGACTGCATTGGTACTTTATGACGGTATAAGATCCCATTACGTGCGTTCCTGATGAAATGATGATGTTTTGTTATTTCTAGATCTTGGAAACTAGCAGGAATGATAATTTTGAACAAAGCAAGCACACGTGCACCTTGACAATGGCATCAATAAAATTAATTTGCAACTCTAAGAACTTAGATATTCATACTCTGAAAAAAAAAACATAGATATCCAAACATGGGCAAGGAATTAACTGCATGCTGTCAAGTCCATACGCAAAAGGGATAAAAAAAAACTTGAGAAAAGTGGACGTAGAAGACATTATCTTCTAGTACTTCGACACTAGCTGCATTACCTTGAAAAAAATAAAGATACTGCACACAGCAAAACAAGCATGTAGAAGACATCATCTTTTCTCAACGCAATCTGTAAGACATTGTCTTAACTGGATAACAGGATAAGACCAGTGTAGTTTTGGCAGATCACGTCGGCATCTACGAGAGTCCGAGTGTTTTGTAAGCGCATGCTGACCTGGCTGCTAAGTTCCAAGCAGCTAATCAATCGCTATATTCCACCACATCAACATTTCGAAAAGGATACAAATCCCCAGCCAGGGGACCCAAGCAATATATTTCTTTGGATTCGGGTGTGTTGTTTTTTATAATTATGCTTACTTTTGCGATTAGTTTAATTTCTATCATATAGATCATTATAATCGAACCATATACACTAGACATATTATGAAACTATAGAAGGTAGTATGATCATAAAAACAAATACACCTATCTCATATATATGTCCTAACACAAAGATTTAAATAACATGAATACTCCTAGCAAATGTAAATAATATTGCTAATGCAAAGTATTCTCCTAAAATGATTCAATAAGAGGTTCAAGTAAGACTTACAAAGAAATGCTTCGACGGAGGTTGGCACGGAGTCGGATGGCGTTGCGGAAGAAGACGTAGCAGGGAGCAACTAGTAGTCGCACAAAACGCTTATCAAGAACAGGAAACTCCTAGCACATCTAAATAATATTGCTACTGCAAAGTATTCCCAAAATGATTAAATCAAAAGAGGTTCAAGTAAGACTTATGGAGAAACTCTCCGGCGGAGGTTGGTGCAGAATCGGATGGAGTTGCAAAAGAAGACATACACTACTACGGAAAGGGCATTTAGTCTCGGTCCAAAACTGCCTTTAGTACCGGTTTTGAACTCAGATAGCCATCGGGGCCGATGCTCAAGCATCGATCCGGTTCACTCAACCGTCTTAATAGAGTATCGATCTGGGTTCAATTCACGTGGCATCGCGTTAGGAACCCTTGAGGACCTCATGACTGGGTTGGTGTCTCATCGATGAGAACTCATCATCGTCTGCGATCGATGTTTTGTATATATATAGGTCTATTTCTTCAGTAGCTATTATATATATGTGTGTGTTAAATCACAACTAATTAAAAGCACAGATAATCAATCATGCACTTTGCCTGATAATGAAATCACTAAACATTCATTAACAAATTTAATTACATCTAATGTATTAAAATATGTACACATATTTGTTCTTCTGCTCATCGTCTAATGTATTACAATATATATGTACACAACTTTAATTACAACTTTAGTATTTCTTTTCCTTCTATTCATCGCGATCTTTTACGCGCATCGCTCTTGCTAGCTGTAGATGTCGACCACGACAGTTCACCGGTCCTTATCGAAGGGCCCCACCTGTTAAAGTTTGGTTCGTGAAACTCGCCTTTTGGATTTACAACCTCATCGTAAATAAAGCCGACGAGTTGTTCTTGGATTGCTCTCACTCGTGTCGGCGAGAGTTCCGAACCTTGTTCCGCCAAATGTTGAGGCACCTATCGTTAAGCCATTAACTAATCAATACTTGAATTTGTACAAGATATAAGGAGTACCTATACATCATTAAAGCTAGTAATTATATTTACTCACCCCCTTGTTGCCTTTTAGCATGCGATTGGCAGACTCGGTTTGGGTGTGCATAAACTCGCATACATAGTAGCAAGATAAATTGTTACCGACTACCGGTGAGTCAAGATCTGCGGTGGAAAAAGTTGAAAGCGTGAAATGGATTCAAGGAAGTTAAATTAACTAACTAAAAAGCTAGCATTATGATATCGTACGAGAGGCAATTGTAATGTCAAATTCCTCCTTGAATCATACGTTTTTAGTATGGAACCGTGTGAATGCACTACACATGTGATTATGAATTGTACATGATTAGAATTTGTTTCAAATTGAAGGAAATAGAGCTAGTACGATAATGAAATGAACAAGAATTAATACGGTTGAGCATGTCGATAAAGTTTTGATACTTTTCAACTGGTCTCCTTTATGAGTCCATAATTGTGATCGAGCTACGATCTAGCTCGATCATAAGAAGAATCCAAATGAAAACTATACATAGATGTGTCAACGTAGATAACTAATTAGTTCTAACATCGTGTTATGAAAAAGGAGTAGAATCAGGTGGTACGAAAACACGTACTCAAATGAGTAGGCTAGATATATCTTTGACTTATATCTTTGACCCATTAGCGCATTGAATACGTTAGTCTCGTTTCGCTTGGGTGGTCTCTAACGGTTGTCTCGTTGATAACTCATTGGGTCCATGAAGCCTATGTCGAAAATATGATCCTTTGGCATCTTTGTATCTCCATGCTACATAAGAAATTAGTTAGGCTTGCAAGTTAGTATAGTACAAGGAAGTGCACGATAGTTTTTGCAAATAATTAAGACACTTACAGAGTCCAAAGAACCCATCAAGCTCACGCCGAGGGCGTCTGTCAGTATAGATCATATATGTAGTCCCATCGACAACAAATTCACCTTCACCGAAAAAAATCTTGTTGCTTAAACTTGACAAATAACATCAGAGACCATGCTTGGTCGCGTCCAAGTACCATTCATGAAATTGCCGCATCTTTGTCGTTAGTGGGCAGCTCCTCATGCTTGACCAATGACCCGCCCACTTTAAATAACCATTTTACTTGGGCAAACTCAATTTTTCCGTGCCTAATATTTGATTTGCGTTAAGGCGGTTTCATCGAAGAATTTTTGCATCTCCTTACCCTTCCCTCGGTGACATCTTCTTCTTGGGGCATTCCTTACTCAATGTGCGTCGTAGTTTGATTGGCGAGGCATTTCTTTTTATCCTTCAAATTTTTAATAGTCATTAAGCCTTTATAAAATTCTTTACGCTGTGTTGAACCTTCTTCTCTGGTGACTTGGATTTAAGAAATTTAGTTACCTCTCCTTTTACCACCTTCTTGGTCTCCTCATCGCTCATATCATATGGCCGCTTAAGTTCATGACTTCTTGGATTGGGTGGAGGACCCGTTTTCTTGGGAGCTCTTGGCGAGTGGCTTGTTTCCTTGGTCGGCGCCTTCTTGGGAGGAGACGGGCTTCTTGTGGCGCTTATGTGCGCGGGAGGTGGTGTAGGAGTCGGCGCCTTCTTGGGAGGAGACGGGCTTCTTTCAGGGCTTATATGCGCAGGAGATGGTGTAGGAGACGGGCTTCTTGTCGGGCTTATATGCGCAGGAGGTGGTGTAGGAGTCGACGCCTTCTTGGGAGGAGACGGGTTTCTTCTCGGGCTTCTTCGCGGAGAGGACATGTCCATGTTATCTCGAAAAATTATGTACCGTTTGCGCCACAGGATGAAAGTGTGTACTGCCTCTCCTAGCTTCGTAGTCCCGTCACCTCCAGGAATTTCGAGGTCAAGGTCCTCGTACCCTGGGCAGACCTCCTCCACCGAGACCTTGGAGTATCCTAACGGTATCTATTGGCCATGGATAAGCTGCCCGGCTCTAATGGGTGAGCCATACCATTGGCGCCTTTGAAGGTAAGGTTCCGCTTGGATATGCAGACTCACAAGGTATCCATTGTCGATGTCGTCTCACGGATACTTGTCCAAGTCCGCTTTACCTGACCACCCGAAGGCAGCTTGCTTGCCGCCTTGAGGGGCCGATGATGTCTGGATTACTTGGAGGTTCTTGGCCCGCCTCGCTTGTTGGCTCAAGGCTAGTTTGCACCTCTCTTCGGATCTCTTCTTGCATTCTCTCATTTGTTTGATTCAAGCGTTCTTCAAGCGCTAAGTCATTGTGTCTGCCGAGCCTTGCTCCTCGCCCGACTCCTATAGGTCTCGGCGTCTGAGTGAAACCAACCTTCCACGGACAACGCCGACGCCTGTGTACGTCCTGTGGTGCTGGATTTTGCAAGGCCCTTGTTAGCTCGTCGTTCTTCCCTGCTTGGCACAAAGCTACCCAGGAAGTCTCCTCGATGGAGTGTACAAGCCTTTCGCCACATCTCTTAGCACCTCCCCAAACACAAGATTGCCGTTATCATCAAGGGCGCCGTGAGCATAGAACCAATGCTTTGCTCTGTCGGGCCAATCCGTTGTTCTTGGTGCGATACCCTTCGCTAGCGTGTCTGTTCCCTCTTCTCCCATTTTGGTATTGCATGGCGGTAACCACGGTACGAGTCGGTGGTGATAATTCTTCTTCTGTGCATTCATTTTATTCTTCTCACTCAAACTTTGACCTTCGTCCAAAGTCTTGTATTTCACAAACGCATCGGTGATCTTGCAACTTTGGGTGCTTGTTGAAGTCGAGCGCTCGATTCTTCTTGATATACTCCGTGTTCACTTCTTTTTATAAGTCCGAATGCGACCGCCATCTTCTTGAGAGTGTAACTCTTCACCTTCTCTTCGGTCCCTTGGGGAAGGTGAATGTCTCCTTCACATCGCTCCAAAGCATGTTCTTCGTATCTTGAGGACTGATCCCATTTTGCTATGCTAATTGCCACGTGGTCCCTAACGTGGACGCCGCATGCCAATTGAACGCGGCCAAGCGCCCGAGGGTGCAAGAGGTCGGCCGTCTCGCCGACTTCAAAGTGATAACATGTCTTGCCTTCTTCTTCTTGCTTGGACCTCGCTGACATGATTGCCTGCCTGGTTGACCGATCTGAAAGCATGGTACAATCATGAACGGGTCAGGATGTTGGCTTAGCATGGTAGTGGAACCGACAATCATGAACGTGACTGATTGTTACCTCGCCGGCCTCATCGTGCTCTGCAGCCTCATTGGCCTCGGTGGTGGGTGTAGGCTCCGCCGTCTCATGATCATCACATCCCGCAATCAAACTTCTCATAAATTCTTCTTCGTCCATCATCGTTTCTTAGGCTAGAAGAAGCACTGAAAATTAACGAAAATAGATCACATTTCATTTAAAGCTGATGGTACTACTCTAAAACGGCGTGGAAGACGGTGGGGAAGAGACGGTAGAGAGGATGGTAATGACGCCAAGATGTTCCTAATGTAAATCGGCCAAATACTATACGATGGTAATTTTGCTAGAGTTGAGAGGAAATCAAGTGATCGATGTTGTGACCTCATGCTACAAACATGTGCACATGTAACTTTAAAATGATACTTATACATTAGAAAAATTCATATGATACATATACATCTCGAAATGAAAAAATAATATAAAAAATTCATATATACTTAAGAATATATTTGCTTAATAAAATAATGAATTATTCTTATTCCACACTAAAATGATTTTTAAAAAATAAGCCCTGCAAGTTCAAGAAGCATGAGCGGGAGGAAGCCTATGGACAAGTGGTACCAAGAAGACAAAGAACCAAGTCCATTTCAAAGCGAGCCTGCCTCCTCATGGCTTCGCCTCTCGATGTCTTGGACGCCTCGTGACATCCATGCTTCTTGAACTTGCAGGGCTTATTTTTTTAAAATCATTTTAGTGTGGAATAAGAATAATCGAGCGGAGGAAGCCCATGGACGGTGGGTGCCAAGAAGACAAAGAACCAAGTCCATTTCAAAGCGAGCTGCCTCCTCATGGCTTCGCCTCTCGATGTACCCCTGGATGCTCTCGTGACATCCATGCTTCTTGAACTTGCAGGGCTTATTTTTTTAAAATCATTTTAGTGTGGAATAAGAATAATTCATTATTTTTATTAAGCAAATATATTCATTATATCTGAGAGTTACAAAAAGAAAATTCGACAAGTTTAAAGAGCTTAAACTTGTCGAATTTTCTTTTTATAACTCTCTAATATAATGAATTTGAACCAACAATTTTATACATACAAATCTCACATATACGTACAAGTTTAAGCTAGTACCGGGTAGTCTTGGGCTTGTAGGGACACATATACATACAAATCTCACATATACGTAGAAACTTCACATATACATAGAAATTTCAAAATTCACCAGAAATTAGAATAATTCACATGATACATATTCATTTGACATGATACATATACATTTCAAATTTCACATATACATAGAAATCTCACACATACATAGAAATCTCACATATACATAGAAACCGATCAATAAAAATAGAAATTTCAAAATTCACCTGTAAATTAGAATAATTCACATGATACATATTCATTTGACATGATACATATACATTTCAAACTTCACATATACATAGAAATCTCACACATACATAGAAATCTCACATATACATAGAAACCGATCAATAAAAATAGAAATTTCAAAATTCACGAGAAATTAGAATAATTCACATGATACATATTCATTTGACATGATACATATACATTTCAAACTTCACATATACATAGAAATCTCACACATACATAGAAATCTCACATATACATAGAAACTGATCAATAAAAATAGAAATTTCAAAATTCACCAGAAACTCTAGTTTGATTGCTCTCATATTATTGGGTTTAAATGAAGATTTAGAATCTTCACCTCAATCACAAATGGGCTAGACAATTTAATTTAGTGACTTAAGCCTTGAACTCTTACCACCTTAACATGCACAAGAAAATTGTAACAGTACATAGAAATCTCACACATACATAGAAAGAAAGTATAAACTGCATAACAGAATGATGCATTGCATAGAAAGAAAGTACATCTTGTATATTTATAAATAGTCTAGTAAAGTATCAAGAATTTCATGTCACAATCAGCTCATTACAAGGATAATGAATGACCATATGCTATATACTCAATACACCTTACTATGCTATATACTCATTACGGGATATATACTCATACGTGATAATGTAATTACAAGGATAATGAATAATTATGAGGATATGCTATATACTCATTAGAATATACAGAATGACCATATGCTATATACTCATTACAGGATAAATGAATTTCATGTCACAATCAGCTCATTACAATGACAGATCGAGCTACCACATGAAATCCAAATTGTATGCAAACGTTGAAAATAACCAATAATTTCAATCATGCAAGTCTAGCGTTCAAGGCTTAGATCATTTCATTAAACGTCATGTTCATTAAGAAACCCAAATAACATCACAGAGCAATACCTCTCCTTCCACCAAAGAAGGATCAAATGCAAGATAACAAGGAGCAATAATGGAGTCATACAACTATTGCTCTCAGATTTAATAAATTGATGGGTTGCTCCAAATGAGCCCTCCAACACCAATTTCAGCAATATATCACGGGGTATACAAATATGAAATTAGTGATTCTATTCAGATTCAAAGACCGTTTAAGAAAATTGACTCATACTCAATTATGGATGAAAAGCTCTTGAACAACGAATTGCAATAATTTTGCCTACAACAAAGTGATGCCAAACCGGTGAGAATTGAGTTCCAGATTAGACCAGACATCAAAGTTAATCAAGTCACATGAAAGGAACTATTCTCGGGATAGCCAAGTTGAAGTTTTAGACACAATAATCTAAACAAAGTCTTTGACTCACAGAGGATAATCACTAACTAGTCGATTAATATTGCCTCATTCAACTTAATCATCATCGAAAGCAAAGATAAGAGAACAAAAACAGTGCCTCCAGATCAAGAAATCTGACCTCTAGCTCGATGGCTAGTCCTCAAATTTCTTAATCGGTTCATCGAATCAACACCAACAGATAAATTTGCTTCTCAAATGCAAACAACGCAACCAAAACCAATCACTCGGGCACCAATGAGGCAAAACCACATGGTTTCGCACCACCAATCGAAAACCATCATCCATGTCGAGAATCGACAGACCATCTCGTTAGTTCTAGAATCGACAAAGACAAACTCCCACTTTCACTCTTGAGGATACCAACCAGAATGTCGTTGCAACCCAAGCAAAATTTGCAAAATGTAACAAAACCCTAGGGTTGGCGAAGGCCGAGGGGAACGAGAGGTAAGGAGGGCACCCAACCGCATATTATTTTATCAAGTGACAAGTGATCTCATCGGGTAAGGAGGGCACAAACCCTAGGGTTGGCGAAGGCCGAGGGGAACACGGCGGAGGCAAGGCGCGGAGGCAAGGCTTTGAGGCGAGGGCGCGGTGGTGGGGTCGTCGGAGGAAAGGAGGACGGCAGCGGTGGGGTCGTTGGAGGCGTCCTGTCGTCGGAGGTCTTTGCAAACGAAGCGGGAGGAGGAGATTGGGAACAATGGCGGGAGTAGAAAAAATGGGGAAGAGGAGGCGGGAGGGATTTATAGGTGCACCATCGGTCCGGTTGGTGTATTCAATCGATCGATGTCTCACATCGCACTGGGTTGGATACTCCAACCGGTACGATGTGAGACATCATCCTGCTGAAAACACCAACCGGATCGATGGGTCACTTCAGCGCAGGGAGCCCTAGCACTATCGATCCGATTGAAAACACCAACCGGACTGATGTTAAAAGACTCAAAACAATTTAGCGCCCATACTAATCGACAAGAAATCTTCCTCCCCCTTGGCTAGCGCGAGGCGCTTGAGTTCGCGTGCTCTCCCGACCGTGAGGTCTCGGGTTCGAGCCCCGCTCGTGCCCCCAGCCCTTCTTTTTCGTCTTTTCTTTTATTTCTTTTTTTTATTTGTTGTTTAACTACTGTTTCATTAAATAATTTTTAAAAATGCTTTTACCGCTTTAGATTCATTTAGTCTTTTTTTTTTAAGATTTCTTTTTTTCAATCTTGTTTAACTATTGTTTCATTAAATAATTTTTAAAAATGCTTTTACCATTTTAGATTCATTTAGCCTTTTTTGTAAGATTTCTTTTTTAAATGTCTGTTTAACTATTATTTCATTAAATAATTTTTAAAAATATTTTTACAACTTTAGATTCATTTAGCCTTTTTTTAGATTTCTTTTTTTAAATCTCTTGTTTAACTATTGTTTCATTAAATAATTTTTAAAAATGCTTTTACCACTTTAGATTCATTTAGCCTTTTTTAAGATTTCTTTTTTAAATCTCTTGTTTAACTATTGTTTCATTAAATGATTTTTAAAAATGCTTTTACCACTTTAGATTCATTTAGCCTTTTTTTAAGATTTCTTTTTTAAATCTCTTGTTTAACTATTGTTTCATTAAATAATTTTTAAAAATGCTTTTACCACTTTAGATTCATTTAGCCTTTTTTTAAGATTTCTTTTTTAAATCTCTTGTTTAACTATTGTTTCATTAAATAATTTTTAAAAATGCTTTTACCACTTCACAATATTTTTTAAATCTACTGTTTAAAGATAGTCTTTACAATATTTTTTCCAACCATGTAATATAAATTAACATTATAGAAAATTGTAAGAAATAAAGTAATTTTTGCACTCTTATAATTCCATTGCAAACTGTCACCTTGTTATATTAGTACAGAGGGACTTTGAACAATATTGTTAGTCAAATATTAGTACAATTTGAATAGAAAATACAGGAAAACCACTAGAAGAATGAGAAACTAGTATGTTAGTAATCTATTACACCAAAAGAAAGCAAAGCAATCCTTATTTGCTAACATACTTTGCTTTTACAAGTGATCCTTCATTATGATCGCATGGCGACGTAGGGAGATTCCCTCTGTATCATTCAGGACACTAATGTCTACGCCCACCGTGAAAGGAGGCAGCTCGTCGAATTGATTATACTCTTCTTCGTCCGTGATGCCCTCAACTCCGACAATCCTTCTTTTACTGGAAGAACCACGTGGCGCCTTGCCCGATCGCTCTCGCTAGTCTTCTTCCTTTTCGGTTTCTTGTCCATGTCCATCACATAGAATACGTGTCACATCATTAGCGAAAGCACGAACGGTTCGTCCCTATAGGCCACTTGCTTGAGGTCCACAGTTGTCATACCGCACTTATCGATATCCACTACCGTCGGTTTGACCCATTGGCACCAAACAGAGGGACTTTTAATGGCCCGTACTAGCTCCCAGATCTCCTCTATGAAACCATAGTAGGTGTCCATCTTTCCATTTTGTCCAAGGCATCTATACGGATGCCCTTGCTTTTGGTTGGTGCTCTTGTTATCCTAGGTTGTCGTGTAAAATGTGTACCCATTTATCTCATACCCTTGAAATGATATGATTGTTGTGGGCGGTCCTCGAGCCAAGAGTTTCAATTGTTCATCATCTGCTCGCTTGCCCAACAGATTGCTTTTGTAACCAAGCTGCGAAATGATCCATTTGCTCCATCGCGATCCACTTATCGACTTCTCTGGGTATTGGTAGCGTAGACTCATTTCGTGATCATAGATATCTGAGCCACTCTGCTTGCTTGTTTCAATACCATGAAATGTGTTTGTTTAAATGCAAGTAGATCGTCGCTATAGGATTCTTTTCTCCCTAAAGTCCCTTTTCCCGTAGCCTCCCCTCATGGCGTGATCTGGACGCCAATCGGATTCAGATCATCAATGTAACTAACACAAAACTCGATCACCTCCTCTGTCTTGACACCTGCAGTAATGCACCTTCAGGCGAGACCGGTTCTGAACATACTTCTTTAGGATGCCCATGTACCTCTCGAAGGGAACATATTGTGGAGGAACACAGTCCAAAAATTTCTATCTCTTTAGCAATGTGGACCATGAGATGGACCATAATATCAAAGAAGGATGGAGGAAGATCATCTCAAGGCTAACGGACTATTGACCATGTCATCATGCAGACTAGATACCTTATTCGGCTCGATGACCTTCTGCGACACCGCGTTGAAGAACTAACACAGCTTTATGATTGTCCCTCATACCCAATCTGGCAGAATACCTCGCACCGCCACTGGGAGCAACTGTGTCATCAACACATGACAATCATGGGATTTTATGTGTACGATTTTATTCTCTTTCATGTTTATGAGTCTCCTTATGTTCGAGGAGTATCCAGAAGGGACCTTCACTCTGTTCAAGAACTTAATCATGTTTTTTTTCTCTTCCTTGCTCAGAGTGTAGCTCACGGGGTGGAGGTAATGTTGTCCTTTCTCTCTCTTTTCCGGATGTAGGTCGTTCACGAGTCCCAATAGGCAGAGGTCCTTTCGTGCTTGAAGTGTATCTTTTGACTTACTGTACATATCTAGGAAACCTAGTAGGTTCACGCAGACATTCTTCGTGATATGCATGAAGTCCAAATGAGTGGCGGACCTCTAAGTCTTTCGAGAAGGTAAGTCCCAAAATATTGACTTCTTCTTCCAAATGGCCTTCGTGTGACCTTGTTCGGTAGGGACAGGTTTGCTACCGAGACCTTATCCAAATACTACTTTCAGATCCTTTACCAAAGAAAATACAAGCGTCCCCATCTGCGATGCATGGGCTTCTACGCTTTCTCTTCGTCCCATCAAAATTCTCACCCTTCCTCCGTGAACGGTCCTTCATATGGAGGAACCTACGGTGGCCCATGTACACAACCTTTCGAGAGTTTTTAGGTACTTGCATGTCTATATCCTCTAGCGGTGGATGCAGGCTTTATATCCTTTGATAGATAGGCCCGATAGATTACCAAGTGCAGGCCAGTCGTTGATGGTTACGAATAGCAATGCACGTAGAGTGAAGTGCTCTCTTTTGTACTCATCCCATACACGTACACCATCGTTCCACAGTGTTAACAGATCTTCAACCAACGGTTTGAGGTACACATCAATGTCGTTTCCAGGTTGCTTCGGGCCTTGGATAAGCAATGGCATCATAATGTACTTCCGCTTCATACACAGCCAAGGAGGAAGGTTGTAGATACATAGAGTCACGGGCCAAGTGCTGTGACTGCTGCTCATATCGCCGAACGGGTTCATCCCATCCGTACTCAACCCAAACCTTATGTTCCTTGCATCCTCAGCAAAGTCCGGGTATGTTCTATCGACTTTCCTCCACTGGGAGCCATCAGCAAGGTGCCTTAGCCTTCCGTCATCCTTACGGTCTTCCTTGTGCCAACAAGATCATCCGGCATGCGCTTTGTTCGCAAATAAACGCTTCAACCGGGGATTACAGGAAATACCACACCACCTTAGCAGAGTCTCTTCTTCTTACGTTGCCCTCTACCTCACCGGGTCATCACGCTGGTCTTATACCATGAAGTTTTACACACGGACAAGCTTAGAATCCTCATACTCATTGCGATAAAGGATACAATCATTACGACATGCATGTATCTTCAGACCTCCAACCCCAAAGGGCGCACAACTTGTTTGGCATCGTCGTAGTTTCGGCGGTGTGTTCCTCTCGAAGTATCTTCTTTATGAGGCATAACAACTCGTCGAATCCCTTATTAGACAATACATTGGTCGCCTTCCATTGCATCGCTTCTAGTGTGGTACGCAACTTTTATGGCCTGTCGACGGTTTGGGTACAACAGTTGTTCCGTGGTCCTCCCATAGGTTTGGAACTTTTCGTAATGTCTTTCATCGATGTATTCTCCTCTCCATCACGCAAAGATCTGGTCTAGGTCATCATCACCACACTCCCCAATGTATCTTCGAAGAACCGTGTTGACCGGCGTCAGGGATATTGTTGTCCGCCTCTTCTTCTTCACCGTCTTCTCAGATAATCTCTTCTTCACCGTGCTTGGTCCAAAGAGTATAGTTTGACATGAAACCTCTTGTGAGCAAATGAAAGTCAAGGTGGCTGGATTTTGGCCACTCCTTCTCATTCTTGCAGTCTATGCATGGACAACATATGTAGCCCGACGTCGTGTGTGCATCGGCCGCACGAAGAAAATCTTGCAAACCTTGCAAGAACTCCGGGGAGCGTCGGTCCATATACATCCATCGCCGGTCCATCTACATTATGTCACATCAAGATAACTATTAGCTCATTTTGCGATAATGAATTGTTGAACCAAAACCTAAATATTAGCTAGATCCACACCTTCAATCCGAGCTAAATAATAATCCAAGCAAAATCTAAACTCACACAACAAGTTTTTGCAACCTACAAAAAGAATTGGTCGATCAGAGTCTGGATTCAAAATTCTGAACAAAATTCACGACAGCTTTGTTTGCAAATTCTGTTGAAATTGTAACACCCTAAAAATTTCTAAATTATTATTCAATCATTTATTTTTATTTTTTCCTAAATCTCTAGCACTTAATTAATGATGTTTTCAAAAATAATTTGCTGATGGAAATTAAAACCAAAATTATACTAGAAGTAATTTTTCTAAGTTTAAAATATTCCAAAGTATTTTTGAAAACTTTTCTCAAATATTGAACTCATTTTATATTTTCTATAAAGCCATTCATATTTCTGATATTATTTTAATTCGCAAATGAATTTAAATATCTTCTTTTCCACATAACTATTGCCATTTGAAGATCCCAAACTCCATGATTTCCATGCACCATTCTCCCCCCAACTACGTGCAACCAAACCTCATCCTTCATCGATCGATGGAACTAAAACCTAAATTTAAGTTAGATCCACACATTAAATGCGAGCTACATTATAATCCAAGCAAATTCTAAGCTTACACAACAAGTTTTTGTATCCTATTTGAAAAGATCAAGCTAGATCTCTACATTCATAATCTTTCATCAATCATGGGAAAAGATCAAATTTTTTTCATAATTCAAGCAAAAAAAGAGGCTCCATTTAACACCAAATGATGTGAGGAATGATGTTACTAACCTTAGTTACCTTGGTTCTTGAGTAAAATGACCAAAATTTTGAAATTTGGGCAGCACCTCCTCTACATTCATAATCTTTCATCAATCATGGCAAAGATCAAATTTTCTTCATAATTCAAGCAAAAATGAGGCTCCATTTAACACCAAATGAAGTGAGGAATGATATTACTAACCTTAGTTACCTTGGTTGTGAGTAAAATGACCAAAATTTTGAAATTTTGGGCAGCACCTCCCCTCCCTTGAAGCTCTTGGCCAAAGCTCCACTGTTCTTTTCGCGCAGTGAAATGATCTGGGTCCGCGAGAGGCGGAGGAGGAAGAAGTTTAAATTGTGACTTAGTACGGTTGAAGGCACCAGCAGCATCGATAGTCTCACATCAAGATCGCTGGGTTAGTGACACGAACCGGTACTAGTGAGCTCCGCTAAATAGTATGGGTTAGTGTCACGAACCGTCATCGATGTGTGACTCATCGATCGGTTCGTGTGTTGAACCGGTATTGATCCTCGCAGTTCGTGAGCCGTTGAACAGGGATCTGATCTAACTATCGGTCCGGTTTGTATCGAACCCATCTTGATCACTACAAGAAATAAGGAAAATTAGTGGGCCAAAACCCACGAATTTGAAATAAAACCCACAATTTAAGTTAAATTAGTGGGCAAACCGTCAATTTAGTTCACGAATTTAACTCGACGAAATTAATCAATTAAATTGTGGGTACCACGAATTTAAGTTAAATTAAATTAGTTATTGAAAAAACCCACAATTTAACTTAAATTAAATAAATAATTAAATTGAAAAAACCACTTAATTTAAGCTGTTAAATTCGTGGGTTTTAAATAGCTCACAAATTTATCAGGCATTTATACAAAAAATATATATATATATATATCCATATCAATATCACACACAAATTGTTCTGTGCTCTCTTTCAGACAAATAGCATTCTAGAGTATAATGGCCCTGCTACAATTTAGGAATGAGATAATCTCCTCATTAATGCTATTAACACCTCTACGATCCTATCTAATCTTTCTGATTTCTTGCTGAAATTAAGGAAAGACTAAAGGAAAGAAACTAGAAATCAAATATGGACACACCCAGGATTACCTCCAACACAATCTTGTATCATCCTGGAAGAAAGAAGAGCCTATCAGACAAAAAAGGCAATATTTCAAAAGCATTTCAACCAACTGCAGGTACTTTCTGCGATTAGCATCATCAGTAGGACCATCCAAAACTCCATTCTACAAGATCTTATGTCCCAATTAAGGGAAAAGCGATACTGTACCTGTAAAGGCCATAGCACTAGGGCGTGATACTGCATCAACTGACAGCATCCTTTGCAAATCCACCACCAAATCGGCAGGAATATCACTCCTTCTGAGTCTTGCACCTGCAACACAAGAAATTTTCATTCCCAGTCAAAACCATGAGAAAAACTTGCTTTGGTCGAAAAAAGTAAACGGGAAACAGTAAGCACTGGAAATGGACTTGAGATATTCAAGGCATAATCGTGGGATAGAATGATAATGATGAGGTAATTGTTGATTTATGTTGAAACGCCAATATATGGGAAACATAAATCCATATTCAATCAATGTTAGCGAATTATTATACATACACTTGGGACAAATACGGGTTTAGATTAGATATTAACCAGATCTAGATATGGCTAAGGTAATCACCGGATGATATGGATCTGACCGACCTAGTGGGTGGTATGTATGGAAACCATACTTTCTAGGCTTTTTTTGCCAAATGTCAATTAATATTTTTACATTTCAATCTGTAATGAAATGAAATATTTTTTTCGTAAGGCTTCTTTAATTAGGACAAGAATTCAACTAATAAATTTTAATAAATTTTATAGCAAAGAAAATTTTCAATTTAGGTACATGTTTACTGAACATATTAAACACAGATCTCAAAGTCAGATATAGAAACATAATATATTGGCGGTTTTGGATATGCATTTGCTCATTAAACACAGATCTCAAAGTCAGATATAGAAACACAAGCATGCACAGCACAACATATGAAAAGGTAAATGCAACATGCTATGTCGATGGAGAGCATGGTGCTAATTAGTGCACTTAAGAGAACAAAGAAACATAACAATTCATATCTCGAGTTATTCAATGTAGACTCGGAGCAAGGAAGCAGTGCGCTACTACACTCCAACATTTATGAAGAACATGCATAAAGCATAAAAATGCATCCTAATTAATAATAGTAAGCCATCAACAATCGGTAGTGGATTCGTATGTACGACCACCTACAAGAATGACTGAAATTAAGGAGAAAACATGATATAATTTCCTTTTCAGATTATCAACGGCAGAGCACATAAATCTGATTATAGTTTTGAAGTGGCCTCTATATAAACACATTATCACTCATCATTAATAAGGGCAACTCCAACTATAAGCATGCACATGTACATTCCGAGAATAAAGTTCAGCTAGCCACAAGAGCATCAATCATGACTAAAGTGAGCATGTTAGCGAATAGTTTAGTATGTCAAAATCATGAAATTAGAATGCATGCTCAAGAGGGAAGAAAAGAATCATGCAGACACAATCACAAGATTAATTCAACTGTTCCTTGCTTATTGAAGCAAAGAGATGAGGGCATGATCCATGAAGTTCAACAAAAAAAGGCCAGAAAGTAGTACCTGTTGCAAAATGCACGTGATGCATAATTGTGATTGTTGCAGTTGCTGCACATCCAATCGCCTTCACGCCATTTTGCTCCGATAAGGTGAAAGAATATATGTACTGAGTTAGCTAAGCAAGCTTTCATTTAGATGAAAGTAAATTATTCATGCAGTTCTTCTACAAAATTAGCAATAGATACTTGTATAAAGCGGTAGAGAAAGCTTATGATAGTGTGTCAAAAAAGGTCAATGCGATGGGCGCTTAAAAAGAAAAATGTCCCAACAAAGTACGAAGCCCTAATCAAGGATATGTACAAAAAGAACATGAAAATATAGAGTAGATAATAATTTTGTTAACCACCTGACGAGTGTCTTGCACATATTAAATTTCCCATAGTTTGTAATGCATTCGACATCAAACACAATTTTTAATACCACTTGGTTTGCTAGTGGGCTTTAAACCACAACACCCCAATCAATTGGATGAAAACAATAGGTATACATAACATTACAACTCATACAACATGTATTTGATTTGTAACATGAACATCTTCAATTTATGAGAAGTTTTACCCTTTTCCAATAAGACCAGCATCGTTGAAACTCGTCCAGACGGTAATGTTATTGAATTCCCATTGTCAAACTTGGCATAAGGTGTTCGCCATTATCGCTTCCACTCCTTGCTCCATACCCATAAATAAATTATCCGAGCTTCTTGTCTTCAATCGATTGAAATAAATCAATACCATGTAACGAAGAAGGTAACCCATCAATGAAAAGAAAAAAGTTCCAAAAATACAAACCGAAGGGATAATTTGCATTTCTGGATTTAGCCTTTTATTATCCCGGCATTGGCAAGCTCCTCGATGCCAAACGCTTAGTGCCTAATCTTTGAAACAATAAGAAATTGCAACGTAATGATTAGATTACATGTTGATACCAATTATAAATGTAACAAGAGAATTCCCGGTGTGATACTACATCAAGCACAAGAAAGAATGCCTAATGTGATTAAGAAAAGAAAATAAATGTTTCAACTATGGCACATAAATCACAACAATGACCAAATAAATGATTTGGTCAACCAAAAATTGGAGCATGGTTATTATCATTTATCAACTTATGCTGATCATGGACAAGTGGTGTTACAAAGAAACATCTGCCTACATTAACTCCTAGATGTTTCATGTGACAACAATATACAATTTGCATTTAATGTTAGGGTGATTAGCCTATTTGTAGCGAAAGAAGCAGAGTCGCACATTTGAAAAGGAAATATGAAATAATTCCTAAGTCATCGAACTCGGAAGATATGTGTGTGTGTATATATAGTATACCACTTAAATGATGTTGTTATATCTCTTTATCTTTTTGAACTGCTTTTAAGCGTTACCATGTTTAGTTTGGGCTATATATATAGCGGATCAAGGAATAAAGAAGCAAGCAAAGAAGTTATCTGTTGCCTCTTATCTCATATTGTCGTTCCCATCTATTTCTCTTCTGCTGTGGTATTTGAGGTCGCCGCCGCCTGAAAGCTTGCACACGGCTACTTCCCTGAGCCGTGCCCATACCATCCTCCAATAGTAGATATTTAGCTATAGCTAATGTATGACCGTTAGTAACCAAGCAAAACTTGTGGCAAAGATATATAAATGTATTTGTTGCGAGACTCATTCCACATTTTTTAAGAAGACTTGTTTAAGATAGTACGAGCATATTCCAATCTCGTCCCTTGACTTATTGCGGTTTTTTAAAAGAATAGAATTGTTTCATATCATCGACAGAATCGACATGTGATGTCCAAGCTTAGTTAAAATCACACGTGTCTGTACAAGAGATCATCACCATCCAACTATTCATACCAAAATCTCACACGACCGCCCATACTTAGTGATCAATGAATTTTTGACATCAATTGGTTTGATCCTTTTCTCCTTGATCATCAAAAGCCATGAGGGAACTTATTTCATTTTCCTTGTGAGTAGCTTAAACAGCTTTTTGCTCTAACCACGTTTCATCGTACATGATACGGCATATGCATTGTCGTTAACCATGCAGCGATCCACAAGCGGGGCGATTCAATTCAAACCAGAGCACATGGTGTCATGGTTAGCTTGGTACATTGAGTACATACTAAAATTAACGAATTTAGTGAATCACCGCTAACTTAGGGAGCCCCAATGTACAAGGCCTCTTGTGTTTGTGCATGGGTATCATAATTCGCACGAATGTGGCATCATAATTCACGATAGGAATCAAAATACCACCTAAATTAACCGATAGAGAGTAGAGAATAGCACGTGCAAGCACAGGCATCATACTCATACCAGATGGGGTGGCGATTTGGTCTCGAGGAGTCGCTTGATGTCCTCCTCGCGCTCTTGATCTGCTGACCTCGGACGCCGCCATGCACCGGACCACCGCGGCCCCTGCTGGTGCCCCAGGCCCGCTTCCGCCGCCATACAAGACGATCGCAATCCCACAACCAACACAAGCTTAGGTCAACAACAACCAAAGCAAACAAATCGGCTAGATCAATCCATGGATGAGACCAAAGGGCGAACCGAACCGCGAGAAGTGAGGCGGCGACGGCCGCGAAGTGAGCCCTGGCGGTGGTGGAGTAGAAGGGAAGGGAGGCGGCGGCGAGGTGTGGTGGGAGGAGGAGGGAGGCGGGAGGAGGAAGCGGCGAGGCGCCATGCCATGGCGATGGCGCGTGGTGGGTTTGGAATTTGGATGGGGGGAGGAGGATGGATGGGGCTAGCTGGGGTTGTTTACGCTCGATGGTGGTCTCCATGTGATTACTGTGCTATTCCCGATCCTTGCTAGCAAGCGAATTGGAATTGGCGCTTCAATAAGGCCTTGAAGCGGAACAATATAATTAGGCAAGGGTGAGTACTTTACATACTCAAAGAAGACTTGAGCAAAGCCTACCATACATGCAAAGCCACTTCAAAGGAAAGGTTTCTACAGCTTAATTTGCATAAAGCTTAATTTGAATTTGTAAATCAAGTTATTTGCAAACGGAATTTGTAAGAGCATTTAATTGATTGATAACAAATAAGTAAAGCATAATAACACTCATATCCTCCATGACGTGAGCGATTTAATCATTCACATTCCTGAAATTCCATCAATGTCGGCCCTTTGACATAAATCACATTTTGCAAAACAAATGATACCACCCTTTTGAGAAATAATAAAGCATCTAGCATTGGAATGAAATCACCAAGTGCTCATGATCATGAAGCGCCGCTAATTAATTAGATTTAAACTCGCAGAGGTGTACAACTTACCCGCAGGAATGATCAACTTTGCCCGACACACTTCCTTAGGTGTGACGTCAAGAAGACCATACACGACCATTACATTACCTAGACGTGGCTTTGGTCCAACCCGGACGTTAACCCCGCCAGAGAACTAGAAACACACACCCAAGCCGTGGGCCCACATTCACACACCCAACACAACGCTTTCTAAACACTGAACAGTATGCATACACTGCTGCATTAGCAAGTAGACTCGACCGAATACCCCGTCAGTAGTCCCGACCGAAAACTCCGTGCAAAGCTCCCGCTACCAATGAACAAAGCCATATCTAAATACATAACAAGCTATGGCTAACCCATCCTCACCCTTGTGGTTTGCACGAAATCTTGATCAATAGCGCCCCATTGCTCGGCCCTTAATCCGACACGGCGATATTTCCACCCTACACTACGTGCAATTCCTTTCGCACAACCAGCTATTGCTAATAATCGCTCGCATCAAAGCATAGTTTCATTTTGGGTTTTAATCAAAGTACCCACCACCAACAAAGGATATTTTCAATGTTTTCAGGAAAACAAATATTGATTTGATCATGAACATTGCTAATTCTAAAGCATGGCTAAGCAAGTTAAATATGATCGTATACCCATGAAGACATTAAGTAATGCCTAACCCTATTCTGTGGTTATCAAGGTTCACATTTCCATAATCTTCAAAGGAGGATTACAAGACAACAGGTATAACTATCAATCCACAAAATAGCAATTTACGTAAAGTAAACGCATGCATAAAACAATTTGATGCACAAAAAGGAATATAAAATACTGGGCTCAATATGGTCAAAGGATGCTTGCCTTGCTTAATCATTGCTTACGGCGAAGTCGGGATTGCGGTGACTTTATTTACTGACGGTAGAAACTAGAGACGTCGGGTTCTACACGTCGACCAACGGAAAATAAAGCAAATAAAAGACTTCAATAAGAGCAAAAGAAATAGATAGCGAAACAAATGAAACTCTTTACAAGAACAGGGATCACTCTTTAATGAATTTATTAATCTTATTTTTCGAATTCAAGATGCTAAAATTGGTTAAGATTAATAGAATTAATCATTAGTTACAACGTTCATTGATCTTATTATTCACAATACGATTTCGGGTAACACTATCATTTAAGGGTTTTGCTCTATTAGGATTCAGATTCAAAGAAAGATGAAATAAGAATATTTTCTTAGATTGCAGTAGATTATATCTTGAAGATCATTTCTAAGCTGTTCTTTACTAAATTCGGATTTAGATGAGTTGCTTTGCGACTAAATGAAAAGGCTTAAATGATCATATTAGATTACGACTAGATAGTTCTTTACCTTTGATCGATTTCGCTTAGAATTAGTTTTATACAAGTTAGGTCTATTGATTTAGGCTACTGGGATTATTTTCAAGATATTTGAGAAGGTTCTGGTGATAAAAATAACTTAACTACGGATTCCTTCATTATTACCTAAAGTTTATTCATTCGTATTAAGGTCTAAAGTAATATGATTACTTAGGGTTATTCAGCTATTAAGATTAACATGCAAATTATGGTGAACTAAGGTTATTTCTTCATAACACGATGATTTATACTTTGTATAACAATCCTAAGCTGATTCCATAAATTTTTGGCTTTAGCTGATACATTATAATCATTGCCGAAAAGACTTAAGTGGCATTGTAAAGTTAACGTTATTCGGAATCGGCCAAAAAGTGAATCAAAAGGTTATCGCTTAAGGGTTTTGATCTAATGAGATTAATAGGCAAACCTTAATGGAATAAGATTCTTTTTATAGATCATGGTAGTGTAAACTTTGTACAATGCTACTAAACTGATTTTACTGATTTTAGCATTTGGATGGGTTATTTTATCTATTGTTGAAATAGACTAAATGACCACATTTGCAAACCTTAAATCGGCCAAGTTTCGTTTTGAGTTTCTAACTACACCATACATGATCTTTGATTCATTTTTCAGGCATTAGCAGAAAACAGCCCTAGAAATGTTTTAAAGCTATTTTGGAATTATTTTGACTTTAATTGCAACATATAAACTATTTACTTATTGTTACAATTAACATTTCCTTTTATTAAAAGAATGACATTTCAACCGTATCTTACTTATTCTCACATACACAGATCCTTACTGTTTTTAGGAACTTGATATAAATTACATTATCAATTTGTGAGCCATTATGCTAGTATTTTGCTAATGGCCATAATAGGGTTCATTAAGGATTATGAAGCAATAATTTAAACATGGTTCACAATTCGAATATTTCTGCATATTTGAATATCCCAGGGTCAGATTCACATATGAGAACTTATTTTATATTTTTAAAAGTTATATTTTTCATATGTTCAATAATGTTCATGATAGTGAGTTCACTTCATCTTAAATTTTAAATAATTGTTCTACAATATAAAATTTCAATATTTTTGTATATTTGAATTCATCTTGATCTTATCATCATATAAAAATTTATGTTCTTATTTTATGACTCATTGTTTACAGGATTAATATAAAGATTATATTAATGTGATTACCAAGGTTTAATTAAATAATTACTCAGCTAGCTCAAAAATTTAATATTTTTACATATTTAGATTACTTCTGATTTTAGATGAATAATTAAATTTATTTCATTGAAACTGGATTAATACTTCAAAAGATATTCAATAATGAAATCTATTCGGTTAGGAAATGTATTGGAAAATCAAAATACGCTTTTACCACTTGAGAAAACGCTTTGGCTCTGCTCTTCTTCTTTCTCAAAGGCCGACTCGGTTCTCAAATACAGAGACAAAGAACAGGGCGGCTAGGGCTTCCGGCGACAAGACTCCGGCGATCTTCCCATGAGGCGGCACGGGAAAAGTGAAGCTCGACGAGGTGCATCCGAGGTGGAGCTCATTCACGGAGACTAAGGAGGGCGCTTGAGGTTGGGCGCAGCATTAATGGCGGCTCGTGGAGGAAGAAGACAAGGCATTAGGGTTAAAATCGGTGGCACATTAAGCATAAAGGACACTAGTGGTTCCATTTTCGGGTTGAACGAGGTGGAAACTCATCGAGAACTCTCCCACGGTGGCGAATTTGGAGGAGATGGGCGACACCGCGGCTTTTTGCTCCTGTGCTTGATGGATGAAATTGAAGCTTGAGAGGTGATCGATGGTGGCCAAGGATGCTCCACGCCGAGGAATTGGTTGATGAATCATTGAATCACTCGAATTTGGATTCTCACCCGAGCTCGGAGGCTTGCGGTCGAGGAGGATTTGGGGCGAGCTCATGCGCCAGTGGGGAAAAGAAGGAAGCGATGAGGGAATGAGAGAGGAGGTCACAAGGGTGAGGAGGAGTGGTTTATAGCCAAGGATTTGCGGTGCAGGAGTGGGATTCATGGCGATCATCGCTGCAGAAGCGCAAGACCGAGGCTTTGGAGAGTCGCGATGGAAGGAACGGCGTTGAGGAAGACAGTCTGGCGGTGGGGTCATTGTCGATGGTGAGGAGTTTCTCCAATGCGCCAACGAACGGAAATCAACGAATGGCCCACACGTCGGCGATTGATCAATATTTCGTTTGATTTTGATTTTCTTTGTGATCTCGAGGATGCTCCTATAAAATTTTCAGATTAAAATATGGTTCCAATATTTTATGTAAATTCGACAATACCGTATTTTGACTTAAAAGTTATCTTTTCCTTTTATCTCTTCATTTCTTTATGCATAACATTTTAATTGCTGGCTAAAATGATTTAATTGAACGATCAGGGTTCTCATGGCAAATTTCTAAAGTTTTACTTTTTACATTTTTGCATTTTCCTCTTTTTCATTCTTTAATTCTCTTTATTTGATTTTTCATGAAATGCAAAACTCCAAAGGAAATCCAATTAAAACCAATGATGCCAAGAATTCAGAAATAAATATTTTCAAATTTAAAATATTTATTTTCACTTTAAATTTTCAGGATGTTACAAAGGCCTTGAGGTCGATCTGCCAGCGCTGAAGCCATGAAGCGGCCAAATCATCTTGCGGAATGGGAGGAGATTACAGCAAACACAAGACCCTGGTTTTGCCATGAATTTAATTAAATTCGTGGGTCTCTGCAGGTGGCCCATGAATTTAATTAAATTTGTGAGTTTTTTATAAACCGACGAATTTAAATCTGTAAATTCGTGGGTTTTTTTTGACCCACGAAATTTTCACTGTTTCTTGTAGTGGATGGGCCGGTAGCAAAGGTCGGTTCTGTAGTAGTGATAGTAGGAAGCAGCGAGCAGTCTCGCAAAGCATTTCTCAAAAACCTGATTCGCCTCTTCCTATGCAGGATCAAGAGAGAGAACGGTATCAAAGACATTGCTCTCTTCACACCGGAGCACGCTAACGAATGGATGGAAAAGCTAGGCAACGCAACACAAGGGAACCAGGAAGAAATTTGCCTCAATTGTGCCTTTGTATCGAGAGGACATCTCTTCATATCAAAGATCTTTTAAAAGCACATACTTATTCGTGAGGTCAATTAGGGCGTGGGCATAAGGGCCTTTACACAATCAATAATTCGATTTATTTCAATTAGGTTTTGCTCTAGCTTGGAAACATCTTTCATGCATGTCACCAAAAAAGCCCCATGAGATTAGTGAAATTCAAACATCAATTTGAACCGCAGCTTCGCACACAAGCGGATTCGAAAACATCGCACCATTGCACAGCACATGTGAATATTGCAGCAAGGTAAGCGAGCATGTGGATGTATTCTTCTTTTACTTACTTCAATTAGGCAAAACTAACTCTTCCTTATAAGTTAGTCTCCTCTCACTTAGATTAGCAATACGGTACTAAACTTCCCACCTTTCACCATGCATGAGTAAACAATCCGGATTTCCTAGGATTTATGAAAAATATTAATTGGGCCAAGCGCATAAACACCAACATTGTTTTCTTGTTTGCTTGCGTATTTCTGGCATGGCTAACACCACAGCAACCTTCGTTTCTGGACCACACACTAGACTGGCGCGAGCTATGCGCGATTTTACTTCAGTTCTTTCTTGGACTCTTGATCTTGGATTGAACTGCAGGCCAAAAATGAATGAATAATTGAGGATCGATGGATGAGTCACTATCGCTTGGATGTAGTTTTATGCAGTCTTTTGTAGATTTAGTTATTTAGTGGCTTAGGAGCCATGAGTTTATACAACGTAAGGTAATGTTTTGAATCAAAGCTCCAGAAAGGATAATTATGCAAAAACATTAATGCTGTTTCTTTAGTATGCAAAATTAAGTTCACGCCAGATCGAATATTGAGCTGACTAGCTGTTTTACCCAGAAAGAAAAGGACAGCCAATCAACAACTGTAACAAAGTCACCCGATATGAATGGGACTAGATGAACAATTGAAACCACCTCTTACCCATGTGTCCGCATTGTAATTCAGTCTTCTCTTTCATAATTGGAAATATTTTGTAAAAACCAAGATTCCAGATGGTAAATTCCTAGCCCATAACAACAAACCGTCTTACATATACACAAGTAGCATTTTATATTGAGTTAAATGCTGGTAGGTTCACCTAAAAACTTGGTGATGAGGAAGGGTGGGCGATTCACTTATCTTCAACACTTCTCGCGTGGAAGCTTTAGGCAAAGACTCAACACGTGAAAATAGGAGCTGACGCTAAATTGCGGCTACTAAGACTCGAACTCGAGACCTCCCGCTCGATACTGTATTGAGTGAACAGATGTGGTAGGTTCACCAAAACTTAAATTTATGGGGAAGGATGGGCCGTGCTTTATATTTCCAACATTTTATCATGAAGATTTGCATCAAATGTTTTCCTGTGGGTGAGCATGCTAGGACTCTAGGAGCTTTTCTTGCAGAAAAAATGGCGTCCATGAAAGACTTTTCAAACCCTCGCGGGGCCATGGCCAGCAGCGTAGCACGCCGCGAGAGACGGGGGAAAAGGACTCTGGGCGTCGCGGAGCCAATCCGGTGGCCCCACCAAGAATCCCCCCCCCCGGCCAATCACAGGCCCCCGCGCCGGATGGGTATTACCCATCAGCCAATCACGTCGCAGATAAGGTGGGACCCGCAGGAGTGGCCCACCTCCACACCAAAAGTGCAAAGTACACCCCTAGTGGGTCCCTCAAAAAGCGCACGACCCGGCCCCACCTCGTCCCCTCCTGCTATAAACGTAGACCCACGATATTTTCGCCGCAAATATTTTGGCTTCTACAGTACAAACAGCGAGTGAGTACAGACTGACACGACACTGAAGAGTAGCGGTGGTGTGTTGCCATTTGATTTAGATGAGCTCCTCGGCGAAGGCGGCGGCCGGCGCGATGGGGGGCAAGGCGGCGCGGGCGTGCGACGGGTGCCTGAGGCGTAGGGCGAGGTGGTACTGTGCCGCGGACGACGCGTTCCTGTGCCAGGGGTGCGACACGTCGGTGCACTCCGCGAACCCGCTCGCGCGGCGGCACGAGCGGCTGCGACTGCGGCCCTCGTCGCCGCTGCCTTCTCCGGAGGCTGGAGCTGCCGCGCGGGCGAGGAGCGGCTGCGACGAGGTCGTGCCGGCGTGGTTCAAGCGCAAGGCGCGGACCCCGCGCTCGCACGCCAAGAGCGTCGGGCAGCTGCTGTCGAGGCGGCTCGTTGTCCCGGATGGAGTCGGCGGGGACTCACCGGAGGAGCGGAAGTGTGAGGGGGAGATCGAGGAGGAGCAGCTGATGTACCGCGTGCCCATCTTTGACCCCGCCCTCGCGGAGTTCTGCTCGCCGCCGCCTCTCGAGGACGTGGCGGCCGCCGGGTCGTGCTGCAATGAGAACGGCGCAGTCGAGAACCAGACGAAGCCGGCTGCGACGCCTCCGCAGATGCAGTTCTTCCCCGACAGCTTCGGACCGACGGACGCCGAGCTCAGGGAGTTCGCTGCCGACATGGAGGCCCTCCTCGGCCGGGGCCTGGAAGACGGCAACGAGGAGGGCTCGTTCTGCATGGAGACACTGGGGTTCATCAAGCCAACGGAGGCTGGAAGCGGGCGAGTCAAGCTGGAGAATGACGTCGAGGCCAGAGGCATGCTAGCGTGCGGCCTCGAGCTAGAACCGGAGGACTCCGGCGAGATGCTGGACATCGATTTCAACTACGGCTCTCCTCCGGCGACACCAGACGAGAAGGCGGCGAGCAGTGACGCCGGCACCGACGCCCAGTTCTTGCAGAGGAGCCTCGCTCTCAGCCTCAACTACGAGGCGATCATCGCGAGCTGGGGGAGATCGCCGTGGACCGACGGCGAGCGGCCGCACGTCAAGCTCGACGACTGCTGGCCCCACGACTACTCGGTACGTACGTACGCTCCAGCTGCGTCTGTATTCTCTGAACTCTGTACAGATCCGGTCGTGTCAGCATGTGCGTGCATCGGTGCATGTGTATGCTGAGTTGCTAACTTTGTGCGGTTGTTTCGTTGTGCAGGGCGTGTGGATGGTCGGGGGAGGAGTGGTTGGCCATGGCGGGGATGACGTGGGGACGCCGAGGCTGGGGATGGACGGTGAAAGGGTGGCGCGGGTGACGCGGTACCGGGAGAAGCGGCGGACGCGGCTCTTCTCCAAGAAGATCCGGTACGAGGTGCGCAAGCTCAACGCCGAGAAGCGGCCGCGGATGAAGGGTCGCTTCGTCAAGCGGGCCACCGCAGGGGGCAGCGTCGCCGTCGCCACGGCGTGCGTCGCATAGCTGACGAGCAATGCAGTCGGCAAGTACGCACGGTGCATACATATATCATGGCTGCGCAGATTTGCAGGTGCAGGTGCGACCACCGGCCAGCACGCGGTTAGTTTGCGTGGGCTCGTCATGAAATGACAAAACAAACAACTCGTCGAAGCTGCTTTAGGTTTTTCATCACACTTATGTCTTCTTTTCCCATTCAGTTCGCCACTCGTGGTTGCTAAGGATCCAAGGCTTTTAGCTTGCCAACGATGAGCTCGCGCTCGCAGAAGGCGATGAATGAATAATACTGAGTGAATTGTAATATTTGGTTGGACAATTTTGAAAATTTTCCCTCTGGTTGGGTTTTGAGAAGTGTTCACGTATATAGCCCTATAGCTTTCATTTTTTTGCAAATCTAGCTCTCGTATGAAAAAAAAAATTGCAAATATAGCCTCTGAGGGAGAAGCTCCTGCCGCAGGAGGAGCTCTCGCTCTGTCTTGTTGCGGTAGCTTTCCTCTTCCTGAGCCATCTTCCTACCGTGATTGCATAGCGCGGCAATGAGTAGGTGTCCTCTGTAGATGAAAGTTACTGGGCGATATACGTAAACAGTTCAGGTTTTGAGAGGGATGGTGGATGTGATTCTGTATGCACGTGATTATCATTGGCTGGAAGATACATTTCAGAAATCAGACTACAGAAGAACAGGATACACATGAAAATCAATTCAATTCTCCAGCTCTTTAATTAATTCAGTACTGACAGGATTTGTTGAATGAGTTAAATACCTGGATTTTTCCTTTTGAACTTTTTGTAGGGTTTCTTTTTGAAATTTAAAAGGGCCACATTTCAAAGATATTACACTGTCTTGCACTACTACAAAAAGGATTATGTTAGACGCCTCATCACATATGGTTTTTAAAAACTGTTTGTGCTAAATCTAATCATAGACGGTTTTCAGAGCATGACCATCTAAGTTACTGGATTCGCTAAGAACCGTCTGTAATAAGTTTATATCATAGATGGTTCGTGGTAAAACTATCAGTGAATTATCACAGACGATTTGTTACCATGAACCGTCTGTGATATCAATGGATAGTTTTTGGATAAAATCATCTGTGATATGTTACAATGACAAACCGTTTGTGATTTATGGCCTTATCATAGACAGTTTTTTCATAAAACCATCCATGATATATTCTTCCAATCAAAGGTGAAAACAGGTCGGGTAATACCCGACCTGTATCTGTATCCGGAATAAATTTATCCAAAATTACGGGTACGGGTTCGGGCACTACCCGGATAATTTTTGTTCGAATACGGATCGGATACAGGATAGAAAATACCCGATGAAAACGGGTCAAATACGGGTATCCACCGGGTAATTTCCACCGGGTACTCGGTGAAATGTTACTCTTGGCTCAACCCACAGAGTCCAACTAGGTTACTGGGCCATCTCCTCCCTGAGAACCGAGTGGGCCGCACGCGGCGCGAGTGCTACTGCCCGAGTCGATGATGCCGAATTCTGGCCTAAATCGCCCGACGCCCGTCTCAATTCCTCATTCGCCGGTGCCACCCCTTCATACCGCCACCCCTCCACGCCGTGGCCAGGACGTCGAGCCGCCGCTGCTCCTCCACGCGGCGCCTCCCATCTCAGCCACGCCATCGCCGCCGCTCCTCCACGTTGCACATCTCTGCCATGTCGTCACCCAGGTTGTCGCATCTCCGCCACGCCATCGGCCTGTCGCCCCCAAGTCCCCCACCGCGTCTCTCTGCCCAGGCCTTTGGCCCCAAGCTGCCGCTGCTCCTCCACGCCGTCACCTTGCCGGTCCTCGGCCCCAAGCCCTTTTTCACGCCTCGTCCCACCGTCCTCGTCACCGGCGCCAGCGGCTGCATAGGTGACCTCCTTGCCTGTCGTCACGTTTTATCGAAATCAAATTCGCCTTTAACATTCCATTTTATCTGAGAAGGAAATTGAACCTTTTGATGGTGCTATTTGGGAAATAGTGTAGCATGTTTTGTGTTTTTGGGTTTCTATGATAAGAATAATCGTGAGCAGATTAGCAGTAGGATATTGAAAGTAATTATCTGTTCTATGTTCTGATTTTGTGTAGATCCGTTGCAAGTGTATTTTCCTGAGGTCATCGAGGAGTTCTTGCAGCATGGGAATATGAAATGCATTGCGTTTAACCGCAGGGGAACTCTCCTTGCTGGTAATTATCTCTGCCTGTTCCTATATAAGTATGTTTAATTGATTGTTTTATATAATTATCTTATTTTTTTCATATAAACTACCCTGGTTTCTTTTACACTGCAGTGCATTATTAGTGTTGAGTTTATCCTGTTGAAAGTTTCTTCACCTGTTAACAGATATCAAAAGCATTTCTTCTAGTTTGATGAGGCAGTTTCTGTTCCTTATTGTTTTTATCACTAGCTGCTTTATTAGTCTATTTTACCATACTAGGTGTTGTGGTGCCAATGGTAGTGTGCACATGTTTTACACGAGTTCTCTAAAATACTAGGTGGCCGGCTTTCTTTCTTGATCCAAACCCTGATTTAGTGGTCGAGTGCTTGGAAAGTTGTTGTAGTGAGGCATATCCACCAAGGTCCTCTTCTCTTACCTTAACATTATTTGAGTTTTGTCTATTGTTGCTTCTCATGCTTTATAAAAGTTGATACCATTTCAGGTTTCCACCTATCAGGAGTGGAGACTATTTAGAAGAGCGATTAAATTCTACCTACAAATTGGTGACTACTTAAAAAAGTGATTGGTGCTACATACAGGTAGTCCCCCATTACTATCATCTATGGTGAGTTTGCTTTTGGTGATGATACAGTCCAGTGCAGCAACTGAGCATCTGAACTTCTAGCATTGTTAGATATTGTAAAGATATTTTGTTTAAACATCCCACCAAAACCAGCACGCAAACCTAGTGTCGACGTTTGTTACCGACAATAATGAAAAGGGGGCTACGCGCTGGACCCAAACTCGATGGTAGCACAAGAACACCCGATGTATACAGGTTCGGGCTCTCACGATGGAGATAATACCCTAGTCCTGTGCTCTGGAATTATATGTGGCTAGCCGATTGCTAATGATGTATCCTGTGTTTGTGGTGCCCCGTCCCTCTCCCTTTATATAGTAGAGAAGGGCGGTTACAATATTGAATCCTACTCGGATACGAAGTAGGGGTTTCTATCCTGATCTCATATCGGTTTGGATTACAATCATCCCTTGCCCAATACGACTCGGTTTCTTTAGCTAAGGCCTATCCTGGTTCTTCACGCTTTGCTCGGCCCAAGTAACCTTCAGTTTTATCCAGTCAACATGACCCAAGTTACTTTGGTGGGCCTTGGTGGGCTCTTGGTGGGCCGGGACATACATATCCACAATGGCCCCGAGTGCTTCATGATCGAATGCCTTCCAATTTGCTAAGCCTTCAAAGTGCTTTTAGCCGAGTGCTTGTCGTTAGGCAAAAGAGGTCACGAAGAACTCACCAAATTCTCTTTATTTTGAGCTGTCTTTGTCCTGGATTACCAAGCCGACTGATTTCTTGTATGTTCCAAGCATTTATCTTCAAAAATCATCTTTCTGACTTTTGACTTTGTTCTTTGAACACTATCGACTTTTGGCACGGCATGAGGCATACCGTAAGAGGATGTTGTTTACGAGTGGTACCCATTTACTCCGTGCATTACGGATTTCCGGCTTTTGGGCCCATCTTGGGGCATACCACTTGTTAACTTGATTCTTTTTTTTGGGCCATTGGCAATTATGTACGTCGTGCGTACTGCTACCCCTACAAATCTCCCTAGGGCGGTTTGAGGGTTTTGGGAAAGGTAGCGATTTCGCTCGGGCGAGAATCGGCCGCTTCATATCATCTGAGCAAATAGAGTGGCTTTGTACCGTTGCTACTTGCCCCTTTGTTCTCCAACTTCTTCTCCTTCGCGACCTTCGCAGCTAGGGCTAACTTTTCTCGTTACCCTAGTTTTCGCGCGATCGCGAGGATTCTTCCTTCAAGGATGTCGTCTCCTTCTCCCGCGACCGCTCCTCCCTCCGCCTCGACCAAAGATTGGGCTACTTCGGTGACGACGGAGGGACGGCAGGAGGATTTAGTAGGCATTGGTGTTTTTCGCCTTTGGTGATGCTTGCCGCCGCCCAAGCAGTGAATTCGCCCTACTCCTCGTCTCCAAGAGGCGGTCGTCTTTGAATCCTTTTTAAGCGTGGGCTTGGTCTTAGGCATCCCCTTTCTTCGCGGTGTTCTCGAGTTTTATGGAATCGAGTTAACTCATCTTAACCCTAACTCCATTCTTCAAATTGCTGCCTTTGTTAATCTCTGTGAGGCCTATCTTGGCATTCGGCCTCATTTTGATCTTTTTCGCCATCTTTTCCTCCTCAAGCCCTTCCCGGCAAGAATTCTCCCAAAGCGGTTGGCGGTCTGGGGTTTTGGTGAGGAGGGCATGAAAAATCTTATGTTCACATTCCTTTAAAACCTCGAATAAGGGTT
This sequence comes from Guadua angustifolia, assembly GCA_036346375.1. Classification (NCBI taxonomy): domain Eukaryota; kingdom Viridiplantae; phylum Streptophyta; class Magnoliopsida; order Poales; family Poaceae; genus Guadua; species Guadua angustifolia. The sequence continues at coordinate 31,824,666 of CM070505.1, forward strand.
GGCACCAAGAATGGTTTTATTGCGCCAATCCTGACCCCCCATTGCCTACCTTCACTGGGACACCATCCAAGCCTTCTCCCGACTGGACATCGCTTCCCAAAGACAACGGAATGAACCAAGTGGCTGATCTCCTGGGGCTGATTGCCGGATTGAAGGGGGATGGGCTTACTGGCATGGCCGTTGTTGCCAACTTCTGCACCCGCCGAATCCAACCCCTCAAGGACCGAGTTCATCCTGGGCATGAGTATGAAGGCCGCAATGACCCGACGCGGGAGGTTTCTGATGAAATTTCTTCCGCGGCGTTCTTCAGTCGTGCTGCCGATTTCTTCGCCCCAAATGAGAAGATCGTCGTTCCTCGAAACCCGAGGCCTTTTACAAAACTCCATCCTGCTCCCTCGGTAAGAGGTTTCTATGGTATTTCCATGTTGAATCTTTTTTGGCTCTCACCAAGACTTTGATCTGAATATGTATTCTTCTTTTTTCGAACTTTGCAGGAACGAGAAGCCTTTTTCTCCGACGCGCCGCTCCCTGAATTCCCTGTCCATAAGAGTGACAAGCGGACCTTTCCTGACCGTGCGTCCTTTGCAGCACCAGCCGCCAAGCGGAGCAAAGTAGGTGGTCCTAATGATAATCCCGTCGGGAAAGGGAAAAAACCAATCGTTCGTGAAGCTAAGAGGAAGCAGTCGGCGAGCAATGTACGCCCGACTGGTGGCCCGAAGATTCGGGACACCGCAGCTATACGGCCTCCTCCCCCGACTTCTTCCTCTTCAAGCCAGTCTTCGATACATGAAGTTTCCAAGCCTCGGGCCCGTCCTGCCGCCGAGAGCATGCCTTCGCTCGCACGCCCGACCAGTGCTCCCGGTGATAGTCCTCCCACCCGGAGGGGTTTGAAGTGCAGGATAACAAGGTCCAACAGGTTGGATTCCCTTGTCGGCCTTTCCTTGCTCCCCTCTGGACCATATCCTGATCGCTATTTCTTGCAGGGATCCTGTTGAAGAAGTTCTTCATGAGGAACCGGTCTTGAGGCCTTCTACAGTCGCTGGAGGAAGCACGGCTGACGTGGCAAGGGCTGAGACACCGACTGATGTTATGCCTCCAGCAGCCCCTGAGACTGAGTGCCTCCTGGAGCCGAGTGATGCCTTACCGCCTTCTCCTCTTGGCCGATCGCCTTGCTTTGCCTTCTCTATCCTTGTTGCTTTTTACGCCATGAAGCTCCTTCCACCTCTCCTTGCCAGTCACCACCACGCGTCGAAATTCCTCCACCTCCCCGCCCGAGATCTCCGGTGCGGGCCGCGTTCACTGATGACGAAGGTGACTTGGTCCTTTTGGATGGCGAGATCGAGAGACAGCACTGGGCATCATTCTTTGATGCTGCTCGTGAGTGCACGCGCCTCGGCAAGGTGAATTGTTTGCACCGTACTTTTCTTCCAAGGTCTTCTTTTCTTCGTGAGGCTTGATATTGCTCTGCCGTCTCCAGCGCTTGTCATCTTTTGCCAAGGACCGGAACTATCTTCTTCAAAAACTATTCCCGCGGATGAAAATGAGGAAGGACTATGCTGAAGAACTCGAGCAAGTCCGTAATGAATTTGAGGCGGAGCTCATACGCACCTGCGCAGGGAATCGAGAGGAGCTGGAGGAACTTCGAAGTCGTATCCAGTCCCTTGAGGCCGAGAAGTTAAACTTGACCAGTCTTTCCGACGGTAACTCCTTTGCCCTGATGCTTTGAGTCCCAACTTTGTTCCTCTCCCTCTGATACCCCTGTCTTCCTTTTCTCGTTAGATTTCCGGGACAGGCTCGAAGCCTCTTCTTCCCAGAATAAAGAGCTAAAGAAGGCTGAAGCAGATGCCAAAGAACAGTTAGCCAAGCTAACAAGAGAATTAGAAGGTATGCTCTTGGTCTTGTCTCCTGTCTTCATCGTCATCATTTTGTCAGTCTCGAACTCATCCGACTGGTTTATTGCAGTGCACCGAGTCAACTCATGAGCTCGATCTGAGTACTTGATGAAAAGATTCGGTCTTGGCCAAGCGGACCGATCGCCTCCAAGCAAGCGCGGAAAAGGTGTTGCGGGTCTTGAGTCCTGATGAAGCCGGTACCAGCAATATCCCCCATGACACCAACATTACAATTCAGAGGTTAGAGGAAGCCTCCACGAAGATTTCCGAGCACCTGGAGGATGTTGCAATTGCGAGTGCCAGCCAAGCGTTGGCGATTACCAAGTCTCTGTATCCGCGAGTAGAGCTAAAAGTTGTCCAAGAGGGTTTTGCCCGCACTGTTAATGATGATCAGGCGCTTGCCCTCATGGACGAGGTCAAGAGTACTGCTGCTGTTTTGGTAAAAAACTTGGATCTGGGTCCTATGTAATCCTCCACATATACTGAACTTACTCCGTATTTGGGCTTTGATATTTTGTTCCCATATTGAAAGAAATATCCCCGGACCTGAATTTTCTTTACGAGATTTTTAATCCTTGTCTTAGTGCGTCCGTTGAACTTGGGCCTATTGAGCTGCTTGCCATCTTGGGCCGTCCATATGTTTCCGTTGCAGTTTGACGCCTGTCCCTCCTCGAGATACGCGTAACAACACGTCCAGAAGGTGGACCGCCTTCCCGCCTTAGTGACAGGCGTCGTTTTGAGCGGGTTGAGTCTCTCTCGAGGACGAGCGTTGCTCAGATATAAACGAGTTTGGCCTCGGTTTTTGCGTTTTCTGGCCAAGACTACCATCTTCATCCGGCCTGTTCCTCTTCCTTCCGCAGGGGTTTCTTTGAAGTGCTCGCCCATTCGTCTTCTTGATTTTTTCATCTTCTTGTGCCTGCCAAATTGTATCTGACACTGGATTACCCTTCTTCCGCAGGTTCTCCTCTTCTTCTTCATGGACTCTTCTTCTTCCTCCGAGGATCTCTCTCCCTTGCCCCTTTCTCCTGAGTCGCCAGGCCCGCCGGTCGCGCCATGGATCGCGAATCTCATCTTCAATTTTGGGGACGATGCCCCCACGGAGCCCGAAGACGATAATGCCGAGCTCTGGGCGGAGTTCGATCTTGCAATGGCGGAAGCGGCGGAGCGGGAGGCCGTTGTCCGGGATACTATCGCCGTCGATTCTTTGATCGAGGTCGTCCCTAGGCTTTTTAAGGCCAGGGACGCCCTTATTGAAGCCGTCGGGCGGGTGCGCCGGGCGTAGAAGGGCGGCCTTATTTTGAAATTTGCAGTAGTACTTTTGCTTGTGTATGTATTTGGTGAAAGACGCTGAAGTTGTGGACAATGATGGTCCTTTTTGTAATATTATTTTAACTGCAACTCATCTTCTGCTTTTCCTCATTTATCTCTTGGCCGACTTTCCCGAGTGATTTTTTCCTTTGCGTACTTGAGCACCCTGTCCGAGTAGCGTAGCCCCCGAGCGACGTGAGTTTTTTCCTCAAACGTGCTTTTAGGCGACTAGGCTTTTTTCGTTCAAGGTTTCATAATCGAAGGTTCAGAGTACTCGGATCTAGTCGTGATCGCCAAAAAATAGAAGCTGGTTTGCCTGCGGGATTGCACATGTGCAACACCATTAGGTGTAGCCCCCAACTTACTGCTTAATTGAGGAACAATTGAGTAGCAAGTCAATCGACTAGAAAACTCAGATACATGATGTTTATTCTTGCACAAGTATCTTCTTCATTATAGTTGCGCATGCGCAACACTATTAGGTGTAGCCCCCGACTTACTGCTTAATTGAGGAACAATTGAGTAGCAAGTCAATTTGAACCAGATTTGACACTTTGTTGAACTCTTTCAGGAATAAAAACGACGTAGCTGCTCTATATTCCATGAATTGCTGATGATGGCACCGTCTTCTCGCTTAAGCCTGTAGGCCCCTGGACGCGTTACTTCGTCTACAATGTAGGGGCCTTCCCACATTGGAGATAACTTGTGCTCGTGCTTCTGACTTTTTATCAGAACCAAATCGCCCTTGGAAAATGCTCGGTTTGACGTTTGATCGTGATCTGCGTGAGAACAAGGTATCTGGCCATTGGACCTGACGATCTCTCTTGCCTCTTCCAACTGTCGATATCCTCCATTTCGCTTTCTTCGACTCGTCTTCCTTGAAGCTCCGAACCGGGGATCAGAAGGTCAATTCGATGAGGTAGGGGCGCCTCGGTAGTAGACCGAAAGAAGGGTGATGCTTGATGGATCTCATTGGGGTGGTTCTCGGCCCCAGTCTCGATGGCAGTTCTTTCACCCATCGGGTGGCGTACGGTTTGAGACGATCAAAGATTCGTGCTTTTAAGCCTTGCAGCACCATGCCGTTTGCTCTTTCCACCTGACCATTGCTCTTCAGGTGAGCCACGGAGGCGAAGCAAATTTTGATGCCGAGCTTATCACACCAATCTTGAAACTCCTCTCCTCGGAATTGGGTCCCATTGTCCGTGATAATCTGTTTGATGCGCGAATCTTACCACAATTTCTTGGAAGAATTCCTTGGCTTTGGCCGCCGTGATGGTAGCCACTGGTTTTGCTTCTATCCATTTAGTGAATTTATCGACGGCGACAAAGAGGTGGGTGAAGCCTCCTTGAGCCTTCTTCAACGGGCCGACCATGTCAAGCCCCGGTGATCGCGACGGCCAAGTGATCGGTATTGTTTGCGCTTACGAGCAGTGCGTGTATTTGGCGGCAAAGAAGCGGCGGCCTTCACAAGTTCGGATGATGTCTTCTGCGTCGGATATGGCAGTCGGCCAGAAGAAGCCTTGTCGATATGCCTTGCCTACCAGTGTGCTTGATGCCGCGTGATGCCCACAAATTCCCGAGTGGATTTCCCTGAGTAGTTCCTTTCCTTCTTCTGCTGATATGCATCGCCTTAGAACTCAGAGGCACTTTTCCGAAATAACTCTTCTCCTACCACCACGTAACTCTTCTTTGCGCTTGAGATGCGCGCCGCTTCGATTCGGTCTTACGGAAGTTCGTCTTTCAATAGGTAATTGAGAAAAGGGGCCGTCCAGTCCGTGCTGATGACTAGGACCTCCTCTTCGTTGGATTTCTCTTCTGACTTGTTCTGCTCCTGCTTTATCGAGGGTTTGTAGATTTCTTCAACAAAAACCCCGGCGGTCGCGATAGCGAGTGGAACCCAATCTTGCCAATTCATCGGCTTCTTCGTTGTCACGGCGAACACGTGGATGAGCTCTAGTCCGTCAAACTTGTCTTCAAGCTTCCGTACTTCTGGCGTTATCCGTCATGATATCTTCTACATAAGACCAATCTTTTGGACTTGATTGATCACCTGACATTGAGTCGCCTCGAATTGTTAGCACGGATACCCGGAGATATCGCGATCACGAAGTCCGTGGATGAGTGCTTCAGATTCGTGGCGTTGTTTGATCTTTGGGAAGTGAATCTGCAAGACGTATTTTAGGCGCTCACCTGTTGGAGAGATGAGGACCACGCCTGCTCCTGCGCCGCTGAGCATGAGAGATCCGTCGAAATACATTGTCCAATATTCCAACTCTTCAACGTTTGTTGGTGATTGCAGCTCTATCCATTCGGCGGTGAAATCGGCAAGTACTTGGGATTTTACTGCCGTCCGTGGCCTGAAGGAGACTTCAAAGGCCCCAAGCTCGACTGCCCATTTTGCGATCCTCCGGTGGCTTCGGTTGTGAAGTATGTCCCCAGCGGAAAAGTGGTAACCACCGTGATGAATGCTCTTGGAAGTAGTGCTTGAGTTTGCGGAGAGCAAGTAACACGGCGTATAGTAGTTTACGTACTTGCGGATAAGCGTACCTTGATTCTCCCAATACCTCGGCGGCGAAGTAAGCAGTCTCTGGACTTTCGGAGGTGCCCTTCTTCCTTCGCTCTACCACAATTGCCGCTACCGACTACATGAGTTGTTGCAATGATGTAGAGCGAAGGGTTCTTCGGTATTGGGGAACCAAAGATAAAGGAGATGACAAAACGTCTTCAATTCTTGAAAGCTTCTTTGAGCCCGAGTGGTCCATTGAAAAGCGCCTTGCTTCTTTAGAAATTTGAAAAAAGGCATTCCGCGACCCTAGTCGGAGATGAATCTGCCGAAAGTGCCACCATGCATCCAAATGAGCTTTTGGGCGTCTTTACGATTGGTGGAGGCTTCATCTTCGAGATTGTATTGATTTTTACGGGTTTGCCTCGATGCCTCGTTGTGAAACAATGAATCCGAGTAATTTCGAGACGGGACTCAAGACGCATTTTTCGAGGTTGAGCTTCATTTTGTAGGCCCTTAGGCTTTCAAAGGTTTCGGCTAAGTCGGATATGAGGTCTTCTTTTCGCCTGTTTTGGCGACAACATCATCAGCGTATGCTTCCACATTGCGCCCGTCTGGGAATGAAAGCACCATTGTATTGCGTTGATAAGTCGCGCGGCGTTCTTCGCCGAACGGCATTGTGGCGTAACAAAAGGCTCCAAGCGGAGTGATGAATGAAGTTTTGATGCAATCCTCCTCCTTTAGCCTAATCTGGTGATATCACGAGTAGGCATCCGTAGCTAAGGAGTTCGCATCTGCCGTGGAGTCTACCACTTGGTCATCTGAGGCAACGAAAGGATCTTTGGGCGGGCCTTGTTGAGATCGGTATAATCAACGCACATGCGCCGACTTTTATTCTTTTGCGAACAAATCTTTGGGTTCGCCTTGACCCATCGAGATGGTACACTTCTTTTATAAAACTTCGCTAATAACCGTGATTTCCTCCTTGATGGCCTCCTTCTGTCTGAGCAAACCTTGAACCGCCGCTTGATGGGTTTGGCCTTTTCGTCAACGTTCAAGGAGTGCTCGATCACCTCCCTGGGAACACCGGGCATGTCGGATGGTTTCCGCGAAGATGTCCCGGTTGACCCGGAGGAAGGTGACGAGCGCATCTTCCTATTTGGCGATGAGGCTGTCGATCAAAGCCATGCGGTTGGAGCTAGACGGGTCGAGGATTACCTTCTTGGTTTCTTCATCAGGCTTCAAACTTGTCTTAGCCTGCTTCTTGGTTGGTACTTCTCCTTCGTCTTCTTGATGCGCGGCCGTCTGTCGGATCTTCTTTCTGTCGTCCGCTATTTCTTGAGCTTCGGCCATCTCGCAGCTTTCTTTGTCGCAGACAAACGACCGCTTGACATCGCCATGTACAGAGATTATACCCCTCGGTCCCGGCATTTTCAGGACGAGGTAGGTATAATGTGGCACGGCCATGAATCTGGCCAAGCCGGGCCTTCCCAGAATGGCGTGATATGCCGTCTGGAAGTCAGCCACCTCGAAGTTAAGGTACTCCGTCCGGAAATTCTCTTTGGTTCCAAACGTGACCGGCAAGGTGATTTGGCCGAGTGGAATGGAAGAGGTTCCGGGGATTACCCCATGGAAGGGTGATGAGCCCCGCTTCAACTCGGAGCGAGGAATCTTCATCTCGTCGAAAGTCTTGGAGAAGAGTACATTGAGTCCACTTCCCGTCGACCGGCACCTTCTTGAGCTTGACGTTGCGAACCCATTGGGTCCAATACCGCGGAAATCTTAGAGTGCGGGATGTGGTGCGGATGGTCGGGCGGCTAAAGGTTATGGGGACCTCGGACCATTTGAGGTCTTGAGGTACACCGCACGATGGCGTTAGCGTCTCTTTCCGTGAGCTTACGCTTTCGCTTTGACTCATAGGCCATTGAGCCCCATAGATGTAATTGAGTTCCGTTCCATCTTTTGATATTCTCCGTCGTCATCTTGAGGATCTTGTTTCTTTTCTCTTCTTCCTTTGCTTCGCCTTTGGCGAGTGTGTATACGGACTCTCGGCAAACCTCCTCAAAGTGAAGCAATCCTTATTGCATGTTTACTATTTGGGTGAAAGGGCATATCGCCTCCATCACCGTTTCATAGTTGTCGGCCGTGGCCTTCGTTGTCGGTCTTGCTCGGCCGCCGCCACTATTTCTTCGAACTTCGCTTTACATCACGTTGTCTCGATGACTCAGCATAATCCTTTTTGTCCTTCTGACGTGGGCGATCATCTTGTCGTTCGGCCAAAGCATCTAAGGCCGTTGCATACCGGTCCGCCAGCTCGAACATCTCCCTTACGGTGGATGGTGGCTTCGAGACATCTTCTTGATCAGGTCGGGATCGTTGACGCCCTTCTGGAATGCTGCGATGACTGCTGCCTCCGAAATGTCCCTGATCGTATTTTTCTTCTGCATGAAGCGCCGGATGAATTCTCGGAGCGTCTCGTTCTTCTTCTGGCGAAGCTGGTATAGGTCCCACTGCGTTCCAGGTCGCTCGTAAGTGCCCTGAAAATTGGTGATGAAGTGCTCGCAGAGTTCCTCCCAGGAGTCTATGGAATTCGCCGGGAGCCCCGTGAGCCATGCTTGAGCCGAAGAGGTGAGCATGACCGGGAGATAATTAGCCATCACATTGTGATTTCCTCCAGCGGCCATGATCGCAAGAGAGTAAACTTGGAGCCAAGCTTCCGGATCTCTTTCACCGTCAAATTTAGTGATGCTTTTTGGGTTGAATCCTTCGGGCTAAACCACTCGGCGAAGGCGAGGAGTAAAGGCCCGGATGCCCTCAATAGGGCCATTGCCTCGCTTTTGCGGAGAACGTCGGTGAGGCGACCTGGCTCGGTGACCTTCACTTTCTCCTTCATCGTGGTAGCGGAGGTTTCGGCGGTCTTCTCGGTCGTCGTGGCCAACGCCAAAACGTTCATAGTCATCTCTGCGCCTGCGGCGCTCTTCATCTTCGCGATCACGTTTTTGGCATTCAAATCTGCACGGAGGTCCCGGCCAATGCTGTGTCGAGCGTCCTCTCCTCGTCGAAACTCCCGCCTGTGGCGACTACGGTCCGTATTCGCTTTCGGCTGCCGACGAGGCGAAAGTACGAGATAACTCTTTTCTCTTGGCGCCTCTTGGTCTTCTTTGAATGACCGCCGCCGCGACCATAGCTTGAACTTGGGCTACGATCGGAGCGGCCGGGCTATCCGGCCCGAGCAATGGTGCCAAGGTGTCGAGAAGCGTTTTGGAGGCGACGATGTTCTGCTGAGGAGTATGGAAAACCGATTGGTTTCCTACCTTCGTCCGCAAGATTTCTTCATTCACGCTACGCCCTCTGTGCTGGAGGAGTCTCGCAGGATTCTCTTGATGATGATGGTTCTCCTCCGTAGCATTTGCCGCGTCCTTTTGTGGAGGGTCCGTTTCGATCACAAAAACGCTGTGAAAGCTTAGGGAATTTCCCACCTCATCCTCTGGATCAAAGGTGCATGAAGATGAAACGCACCGACCAGCGAGTCCGAGTGGTTCCTTTGTGTATTCGACCACTCGGGGCTCGTCATTAACCAGTCCTGACTCAAGACGAGGATCAGGCCCTTGGCTTCTTGTCGAGGACGAGATGGCCATGCCGATTCGATCCGAGTGGTTGGTGGCTAAGAGAACCTCGAAATTGGTTTGATTGGGCGATCCGAATCAAAGCGGAGAGCGACCAAAGTTGTCGGCGATGAAATCGAGCCCGGCGAAATACGGCCGGTGCGAAGATGGTCATGCTCACGAAGATTGCCATCGAGCTTCTGCGATTGATCTAGCGCGGCCCCTACCGGCGCGCTAACCGCCGGCGTTTATTACCGAGCAATAATGAAAAGGGGCTACGCTACGGACCCAAACTTCGATGGTAGCACAAGAACACCCGATGTATCTGAGTTCGGGCTCTCACGATGGAGATAATACCCTAGTCCTGTGCTCTGGAATTATATGTGGCTAGCCGATTGCTAATGATGTATCCTGTGTTTGTGGTGCCCCGTCCCTCTCCCTTTATATAGTAGAGAAGGGCGGTTACAATATTGAATCCTACTCGGATACGAAGTAGGGGTTTCTATCCTGAGCTCATATCGGTTTGGATTACAATCATCCCTTGCCCAATACGACTCAGTTTCTTTAGCTAAGGCCTATCCTGGTTCTTCACGCTTTGCTCGGCCCAAGTAACCTTCAGTTTTATCCAGTCAACATGACCCAAGTTCGCCTGGCTGGGCCTTGGTGGACTGCTTGGTGGGCCCCGGGACATACATATCCCACACCTAGCTCAACAAATGGAGGAGAGTTTTGGTGAGGAAGAAATTGTTCTATGACACTGATATATTTGGTATGTAGGAAAGCCAGGCATTTTACTCAATTTAGACTTCTTTTCGCTTTCCTCTCCTTGGTATTTGTTGTTGTTCTAGCTTGCTTCGATCCTGAGACTATATATAATGTAGCTTGATTTATTACAATTTTAAGGTCATCGATCTTATCATGGGAGATCAAAATGGTCCTAAAGATTTTATATGCATTTGAGAATTGAGATGTAATGTTCTTGGAAGAATGAGCCATGAGCATGTGAACATGCCTCTTCTTCTACTCTATGTTATCTGGATTTAGAGTGCAATGCAATTATTCTCCATCTCATTCTTCAGTAAGCGTGCATTACCTGTATAGAAGATCTATAGAAGAACAATCCTAAATAGATTTTTGCGGTGCAAACTTTGTGATCTCCTGTCCTTGCAAGAATCATTGAGCAAACATTATGCACGTAGCTTTTGTCTTTTAGATGCCTTTAGGGTGTAGTCTTTAGACTCTTTAGTCTTGAATAGCTAATGGACGTACCAGTCCTGCACTTTGTGTTCTGTTCCTCAGTGTTTGTTGAGAACCAATTTTTAGCATTGTTAATTGGTCAGGAGATATAAATTTTCATTATCTAAAAAACAAGATTGTTAATTGAGTCAGAGTAGAATGGAAGATTTTAGAATAACACATATAGTGCTTGTTTGCTTGAAGTGAGCCACTAGAGAAACAGAATCTCCAACGTCGTTGCAAAAACCAAAGTACAGTAGCAAAGTAGTTCATTGAATCTGTGCTCGATATGACATGAAGTATTAGTTTAAGAAGATATGACTGGCTCCTTTTCTCTCTTCACCCCTGTTAGGTCTTGATCTTTGTTCTGGGTTATAGAGCCCACTGTGATGATCCAAATCCAATCCATGCTGCAATACCTGTAGCTGATCGCTCCAATAAGTTAACGCACTGATTTGTGAATACTTTCCTGAACAATTGAGAATGCTGAATTTCTGAAATTTAGCATGGCATCTGATAGTTGTACCTGAATGCCTCTCTCACATAAAGCTGTAGCTATGGCATGGGCCACCTTACATCTGTGTCTATGTCTATGTGCATGCCCAGTTGGATTTGCGCTTCTAGCATTTATGTTTGTGCTTTTTTCAGATAATTGATCTGCCCTAAAGGAGCCGGATTACTTTAAATAGTGATGGGAGGGTCAGGAGGCAGCAATAGTGGTGGAGAAACAGCAGAGAAGGTGCACGCCGATGCTATGGAAGCTGTTGTGGTTGCAACTGACGAAGATGTTGTGGTTGCAACTGACCATGGCAATAAGACAGAGGATGTTGTCGTCAAGCATGGAAAGAAGGTGAAGAATATTGCTACTGCTATCATCAACTGACGTCCTACGAAGATACATTGACTAGAGGATCTTCAAGTAATGCAGTCATTCACTTCTAGCAAAGACGCCATAACCTATACTGGCAAGGGCAAGGGTAACGACAAGGCTGTCATAACATCCTCAAATAGCAACAAGACATGTGGAACCTCTACGAGCAAGTTCATGGCATCCACATTTAAAGTACCGGCCTCGAGCAAGGCTATGGTGTCTTTAACAAAGCCATTCAAAGGTATATATAATATATGTTATCTTTACATACATTTATGAACTCAAATTTTAATTCACAAAATTAATGTATATGTAACTTTACAACCCCTAAGTGCAAGTGCAAGTGCAAATCTTGAACTAAGCAAAGAAAAGGAAGAAGCAAACCCCAAACTTGGAAAGAAGCTCACTTCCTTTGTGTGGCAATATTTCACAAAGTTTGTGAAGGAGGTGACAAAGGATAATGGTTCAATTATCAAGGAGCAATGGTGTAAATCCAAAAAATGCTCACATATAGCTAGGGCTGAAAGCTCAAATGGTACAAAGGCTTTCATTAATCATTTGAAGTTTAAGCACAATGTGGTGAAAGGTCAACAACTCATAAATCAGAATGTGGATGGCATTGCAATATATCGGTATGATCAAGATGCTAGCTTAAGGAAATTTTATTATACCATCATAATGCATGAGTATCCATTTAATATCTCTCAGCATGAGTATCTTGTTGATTTTATCAAGTCCTTGCGACCTAGTTTTCATGTGAAATCTCACATTACTATTCGTAAAGAAATCATGGATCTCTATAGAGAGGAAAAAAATAAGTTGTATGAATACTTCAAATCACTCTCTTGTTGTTTTAGCTTTACTATGGACATGTGGACATCAATTCAAAACAAAACATACATGTGTGTCACAACACACTGGGTTGATGACAATTAGAACATGCAAAAAAGGATTATCAATTTTATCCATGTAGAAGGCACTCATTCAGGGCTCAAATTGGGTGACACCTTTTTTTCCAATGTATTGAATTGGAACCTTGATAAGAAATTATTTGCTCTTTCATTGGACAATACTTCTTCAAACAAAATTGCAGTTGATGTTGTTATTGAAAATGCTAGAGACTTCTTTGTATGTGATGGTAAATTCTTTCATATGAGATGTGCAAATCATATATTGAATCTTGTTACTAGAGATGGGTTACAAATAATTGAAGATTCTATTGGAAATATTAGAGAGTTCATAACAATGGTAAAAAGATCACCTTAACAATGGGTGGCATTTGAAAAATGTGCTAAAGAATGTGATTTGAACACTAAAAAGGCTCTTTCCTTGGATGTTGCCATAAGATGGAATTCTACATATATTATGATAAGAGATGCTATTTACTACAATGATGCTTTTGGTCGTTTAGCTCTTAAAGATAAGGCTAGGTATGCACGTCACTCCTTCAAGTGATGATTGGTTGAATGCAACAAATATTTGCAGATGTTTGAAAAAGTTTTATAATGTCACTTTACTTTTCTCTAGCACATCTTACCCTACTACAAATCATATGTATCGGAAATTTTGTGAGATCAAGATTTCTATTGGAAGATGGTGTCAGCATAGTGATATCATAATTTCTAACTTGGCCAAAGCTATGAAAAAAAGTTTGAAAAGTATTGGGACATGAGCAATATGGCTTTGGCAGTGGCAGCCTTTCTTGATCCTAGGTACAAATACAAGATGGTTGAGTTATACTTGTCTAAAATATATCACCATGAGATGGCTGAGTTAGAGAAGGTGGAATTTATGAATGTGATCGATGAGTTATTTGCATTTTATTCATCTAGCATCAATAAGCCATCTACTTCGCAAGAGTGTGATTTGGCTTCTAACTCAAAGAATCACAATTTAGATGATGAGGATGATGATGAAGTTGGTATTGATGTATTGTATCACACCACTGGTAATAAAAACAACATGTCTGAATTAGATGTCTACATGAGTGAAGGACTATTGAAGTTCAATGATGGTGATGGAGTATTTGATGTGCTATCATGGTGGAAGAGGCAAATGACAACTTTTCCTATTCTTTCTTGCCTTGCTCGTGATGTGTTATCTATGCAAGTGTCTACGGTTGCTTTAGAGTCAGCATTTAGCACCGGTGGACGTGTTATTGATCCATTTCATAGTCGTCTTGATGCTGAAATTTTTGAGGCCTTAGTTTGTACAAAGGATTGGATGATTGCTTCACGAAATGGTAAATTATTATTTTGCTTATGTGGCTTTCTTTATGTATTATGTATATGTCTTTGTTCATAATTACTAATTTATTGTTTATCAATTTCAAATTCAAAGGGTAAAATAGAAACTTTAATATGAATGCTATGGGGATGAAGGACGATGTTGAAACTTGAGAATTGAGACCTTCATGCACACATGATGAATTTTATTTCATTTGTTAATTGTACTCTATATGTTGAACTATATGTTTGAATTGAACTTCATGTGTGTCGAAGTCTATGTGTGAATTACACTCTCTGTGTTAGACTATGTGTGTTAATTGAACTTTATGTTGAACTATGCATGTTTATTGGCCTTTATGTGTTGAATTATGTATTAATTAGACTCTTTGTTGGACTATATGTATTTATTGGACTCTATATGTTAGATTATATATTAATTAGACTCTGTATTGGAGTACGTGTGTTTATTCAACTCTATGTGTTGTGTTATATCTTAATTTGGCTCTATGTATTGAATTATGTGTGATAATTGGACTATGTGTGTTAGTTAAATTATTTTTATCACATACTTTGATCCTAGGTAGTTTGCGTACTATTCAACTCGATGCAGATTATCCGTATTGTACCGTCAGTATAATATCCGAAGATCCGTTTTCTATCCATTCAGTAAATACCCGATGTCAAGTATCCTACCCGATTTTTCACTACCCGTACCTGTATCCGAAAAAAATAATTAGGGTAAGATACAGGATGACCTACTACACAACCGTATCCGACCTGTTTTCACCCCTACTTCCAATGTATAATACGGAGCCTCGACCCACGTAGGGTTTTCAGATCTGTCTTTCTAGTAGCTGTGGCGAGGTGATCTAGTGAAAGGGGACCATGGATTTGAAAGGGTGACTATAGATCTATTTATTTTTGGTGATCTAAGGATAGTAATTGGTGCTAATTGCATTATATTCAAGATCTAACTTGGTAAAGAGAGAATTGAAGATTGTTTAGATCTAGTTTGTAGATTTATTTATTCTTTGTGATCTAAAGTAGTACTTGGTTATAATTGCATTATAATCAAGATGCAGCTAGCTTAATAAAGAGAGAATTGAAGATGTTTGGTTTAGATCTATGAAAGACCAGGTGGAGGTCTACCCATGTTGGTGATGAGTATTTGACTAAATTTGAGCTTGTTATGCTCTGATGTGAGTTTGATTTAAATTGGATTTTCAATTTGAAGCAATTTGAGTTGAGTTTGCTAGGAGAGGCACTACCAGCCATTGAGAACCTTTGGTGTGAACTTTGCCCAGCAGAGGATTCGTTCAAGTGCTTGGTCGATTACTGCTAAGTTCTGACTTGGTCGAGTAATGCCCTACCAGCTTGTGGTCGAATGATTCGAGTAGATTGGGAATCGCTAAGTATTGAGTAGGGATGTTGCCAGATCGAGCATAGGGTTCGTTCAAGCGCTTGATTGATTACTGCCAAGTTCTAGCTTAGTCAAGTAATGCCCTGCCGGCTTGTGGTCGAATGATTCGAGTATATTAGGGATCACTAAGTATCAAGTAGGGATGTTGCCGGGTCGAGCGCCTTGCCATCGACCCATCTCGAGTCCTTGGGTTAGCCACAAGTTACTTGATATCGACTCATCGACTCGATTATAAGCAGAGTTATTGCATATCATTTTGGGCAATGCTATGTGATGTGTTTCCTTATTTTTGATGGTTGTAGGATGACGATGCTAGATCATAGTGAGGCGGAGAATGATTGGGACTAGGAGAGGTGCATCGGAGGTCCAGATGGTCGAGGATCGCAGAAGATGATTGGAGACGTAGTCGATGCAAACCTAGAAGATAAGGGATGGATGAGATTCTAGCTAGGGGCTACTCAGATCAAGGAGGGCCGTTGGATCGCGGTCTAGATGATAGAGTAGCGAGTCTAGTTAGTATGCCTTGAAAAACATGCAAAAACCTGTTATATGTGTGGGTTTTGGATTAGCCTATGTATGAATGAATGAGTCAAACCTAACCCTTGATGGTAGAAGGAACTCAACCAAAGGTGGAGGGTGACTCAAAAGTAATATAAATAGAGGGGTAGGGGTAGGCTTTCCCCTCTTAAAGGTTTTTGAGATTTTTGGTGCTCCTTTGAGTTTTGCCCACCTTGTTGTGAGACTTTGTAAACCTCCCTTTCAGAAATCCAAAATACATTTCATTATGCTTAATTTCCTTTACATATTTACATTATGTCTTAAATTCTGCACTTATATTCTTGCAATTTATATTTATGTAATTGGGATTTGCCTTCCTTCTTCTACATGCTTTTGCTTCTTGTGCCATGGATGTTGATTGATGGATGAATCTTCTTTAGATCATATCCCAATTATCTAGGCAATCCATGCATCTTTTTTGCAAGAAATCAGTTTTATGTTCTTGAGTGAATCATTCTTTTTAATCACATTTTTGAGGTTTAGGACTTGTATTTTTGCTTGTTGTGACATGTGGGGGGTCTTACAAGATCATCTTGATCATAAAAAATCCATGAGAAAGTTTTAGATCAAGTTCTTGAGTTTTGCTCAAACTGGATGTATTCTTCCTTCAAAGTGAAAAAGGTCAAAAATTTAACGTCAACCCTTGCGATTGAAGGTTGGAATGAGTTCCTGACATCCTTAGGAAGACATCGTTTTGGTGTATTATGCTATATAAAGATGCCCTTTGGTCTGAAATGTGCTGGCACAACCTATCAACGCTGTATTCAAAATTGCTTGAAGTCCCAAATAGGATGCAATGTAGAGGCATACGTCAACGACATCATAGTAAAATTGAAAACTAGGGGCACCCTAATTGATGACCTCGGCGAAACATTCGACAGCCTCATGAAGTATCGGATGATGCTTAACACCGAGAAGTGCACGTTCGGCATCCCTTCCGGCAAACTTCTCGACTTCCTGGTGTCTAGTCGGGGCATCGAGGCCAACCCGCACAAGATCGAGGCAGTGAATCAGATGTGCCCTGCATGAATGCTAAGAGAGGTACAAAAGCTCATAGGATGCATTGCGGCCCTTAGTCGATTCATCTCTCGGATGGGCGAACGAGGGCTACCTTTCTTCAAGCTGCTCAAGAAGCACAACAACTTCGAGTGGATCAAGGAGGCTAAAGAAGTTTTTCAAGATCTGAAAAGGTACTTGTCATCTTCGTCAATTTTAGTTTCACCTAACGAAAAGGAGGAGCTCTTTTTATACATTTCAGCTACCCCCCAAGTAGTAAGCACGGTCCTGGTGGTCGAACAGGATTTCCCTGAGAAGAAGACCAAAATCCATAAACCAGTGTATTATGTGAGTGAGGTCTTGCACGGTGCCAAGGCGTGATATCCTCAGATACAGAAGATGCTATACGTTGTCCTGATAACCTCCCAAAAGTTACGGTACTACTTCCAGGCGCATAAGATTATGGTTATGATAACGTATCCGCTTAAGGAGGTGCTACGCAACCGAGAGGCGACAAGGCAAATCGCGCAATGGGCAATCGAGCTTAACGAGTTCAAGGTCGATTGTGTGTCGCGGACTAGCGTTAGGTCAGGCATTTTAGAGAATTTAATCGCGGAATGGACTCACGTCGAGGAAAAGGAAGCCAAGACGGTTGACGACCACTGGACGATGTTCTTCGATGGCTCGCTCACACTTCAAGGCTCAGGGGCTGGCATCCTGCTTAAATCTCTGACAGGTGAGGAACTTAAATATATCATCCAACTCGATTTTCAAGCTTCGAATAACGTTGCAGAGTACGAAGGACTGGTCAATGGGATTCGAATAGCTGCAGCACTAGGAATCAAGTGATTACTCGTGAAAGGGGACTCACAGCTAGTCGTAAACCAAGTGCAAAAAGAGTACTAGTACTCGGATGACAACATGGCAGCATACCTGAACGTGGTTCGCAAGCTAGAGCACAAGTTCGAAGGTCTAGAGGTAAGACACATCTGGCAGCTATGGAAATTCAGGTGTGATATGGGGATCATAACGGCAACAGGATTCCTCATCAACTATGATCCGGCACTCCAGCCCACTATATAAGGACGAGGGAGGACGTCGCTCAGAGCAAGCCGCAATAAGCCAACTTAGAGCGCAAGCTTCAAGCCACCGCCATCCAAAGCCCGACGCACAAGAAGATCTCCACGCAGGCATCCGATAGCCATAGTCTAGCCACCCCCCATATTCATATTCTTCTTTGTAATCAGGGCTAGCCTTTTCGAGTTGTAATCTGTTCATTGATCTCATCCATCACCGACACAGGAGTAGGGTGTTACTCGATCAAGAGGCCCGAACTTGTCTACATCGTGTGCCCTCGATTGTGTGTTTGATCCCACATACCTCGAAGGTACCCGAATATAAGTGTGTTGTTGATTACTACCCTTCAACAACGTGTTTGGTTGCAAGTGTTTGTTTTGAAGACCAGTAATCTGAATAAGTTTAAGTCTCGTTCTTCTGATGGTATTTTTCTAGGTTACTTGTCTTCCTCGCGTAGCTATAGTGTCTGGAGTTGTGATGCAAATAAGATCATAAAGACCTGTGATGTGACCTTTGATGAGGCTAGCCTAGGAGCTAGATCTGATGTTTCAGGCTCTTTTTTATCCTCCGAGACCATTTTTGTAGAGGATGAGGATGATGGTGTTCCACCTAATCTAGTCCCTTCTACACCTGAGGTGCCATCTGTTTCCATTTCTGCACCTTAGGGAGACCAGTCCTTGCCTTCAGACTCTCCTTCAGCGAATGGCTCTGTTCCTGCCTCTTCTGTTCAAGAGGTAGAGGCCACTTCCGCTTTTGGTCCTCCCCGCTATATTCAGTGTTCTCATCCACCTAATCAGATCATTAGTGATCTATATGAGCGTGTGACGCGCTCAAAATTAGGCTTATCTTCTTTCTGCCTTTGTTGCCTCTTTTGAGCTAAAGGATGTTACTTATGAATTATTCAACAAGTCTTGGATTAATACTATGTATGAGAAACTTAAAAACTTTCAGAGGAATAAGGTCTGGTAGCTTGTAGAGCCCCCATCTAGTTATAATGTCATTGGAACCAAGTGGGTGTTAAAAAACAAGCAGAGTGAGGATGGGGTTGTCATTCGTAACAAGGCTAGACTAATTACATAGGGCTTTTCTCAGGTTGAGAGTCTTAACTTTGAGAAGATCTTTACCCCTATAGCTAGACTAGAGGCTATTAGGATGCTGTTTACATTCTTTGCATCCCATGTCTTCAAGTTCTATCAAATAGATGTTAAAAGTACATTCCTCAATGGCTATATTGAAAAAGAGGTTTATATCAAGCAACCATCAGGATTCGAGAACCCTAAGTACCCGAGTCATGTCTTCAAGCTTTCCAAAGCTTTGTACAGACTTAAGTAGGCCCCTAGAGTATGGTATGAGAGGTTTAAGTCCTATCTTCTCAGTCATGGTTTCAAAATAGGTATAGTAGACAAGACTCTGTTTATCAGACACCAAGATTCTCATTTTTTCCTCATCCAGATTTGTGTGGACGATATTATCTTTGGTGGCTCTTCGTATTCTTTTGTGTCTCAATTTTCAGAAGTGATGACCACAGAATTTGAGATGAGTATGATAGGCGAGTTAAGCTACTTCTTTGACTTTCAAATCAAACACACTTATGATGGTATCTTCTTGCATCAAGGCAAGTACACTTGAGCCCTTTTAAGACGCTTCAATATGTCTGATGGGAAGCCAATGATGACACCTATGGCCACCTCTGCTATCCTTGAGTGTGACGAGGATGGTAAGCCTACTGATTAAAGGAGTTTCGGAGCATGATTGGCTCCCTCTTGTATCTCACAGCTTCGAGGCCGGACATACATTTTGTTGTATGTCTGTGAGATCGATTTCAGGTTTCTCCTCGCGCCTCTCATCGCCAGGCGGTGAAGCGCATCTTCAGGTACCTTCGTATTACCACTGATTATGATATTTGGTACTCTTTCTTTTCTTTTTTTGTCCCTTCGAGCCTTTTCTGATGTAGACTTTGCTGGCTATAGG
Source organism: Guadua angustifolia (assembly GCA_036346375.1). Classification (NCBI taxonomy): domain Eukaryota; kingdom Viridiplantae; phylum Streptophyta; class Magnoliopsida; order Poales; family Poaceae; genus Guadua; species Guadua angustifolia. The sequence goes on from CM070505.1 coordinate 31,844,331, forward strand.
ATAGATAGGAAGAGCACTTCATCTATTTGCCAATTCATTGGCACTTCTCTTATTTTTTGGTCGTCTAGGAAGAAGTTTGGGGTTACACGGTCCACTGCAGAGGCCGAGTATGTTGCTGCAGCGAGTTGTTGTAGTCAAGTGCTTTAGATGCGATCCACTCTACGTGACTATGGGTTAGCGATAGAGAGTGTTCCATTTTTCTGTGACAACACTTCTGCTATTTGCATTGCTAAGAACCCAGTGCAGTATTCCCGAACCAAGCATATTGATATTAGATATTACTTCCTTAGAGACCATGTGCAGAAGGGGGATATTGAGCTTCAGTTTGTAGAGAGTGATCGTCAAATAGTTGATATCTTCACCAAGTCTTTGGATAGCACCAGATTTATTGCCTTGAGGAGTGATCTTGGAGTCATAAGCCCTTACGGCTTATCGTGAGGGGGTAGCTGATCTGTATATTATGTATTATATGCTTTCTTCTGGTATTTCCTTTCTTTTGCATCTTCTGGGTGTTTATGGGCTTATTTTCTTTTTTTGAGGTCACTTCACTTAGACTTCTGGCATGCTTCGCATGGACCTTTCATCTTATGATTTAGGTTCTACCATGCATAATTAGCTGTTCTCTTTTCTCTTTGGGTCGAGTTCCCTCACATTCTTATAAATCTAGTAGGTGTTGGGCCCCCTGGATAGACAGGGTCTGTGTGCACTCCTTAGTTTGGGATCTAGAGTCAGTTTCTCTATATCAATCATTGGGGAAGATGAGAGTAAGTCTGAGTCGTAGTGTTCTCTATTATCTTTTCTATACTCTATAACTACTCAGTTCATAGTTTCTCAACTTCTTCTCTTCATTATGTGTTTCTAGTTTTAATTGAGTTCATTTAGACCTTCTTTGAGCTTAATTTTACTGATAACTCAAGTTGAATCATATTTGTGCTTAAAATTGATTCACTTGTTGAGGAGTATTTTTGAGAATCCGCTTCATGCATTGCATATTGACTTCATTTTCTATTTTATGAGCTTTGTCTATTATGTAAATGATTTATCTAGAGTCCCTATAGCAATTTGGGTGAAACTGGTTTGATCGATACTTGAGTCCTTCATTTGCTCATATATGCTAAAATAAAAGCAAAAAAAATTTGACTCTTTTTGTGCGCATTAGACTCAACACCTCGCATTCACAAGACAGCTTCCCATTGCACTTAGGATGAACTTAGAATGTGTTGTGTATGACAGAGACCATCCTCTTAAGAATCCTTCTTGAAATGGTTGAATATGGTTTGAGTCAATTACACTTGAAAAATACAAATAAAAAAACATAAGTGTGTAAAGAATGCAAACAATTTCAAACATTTGCACCCCGCTATGTCTTTTAAGATCTTAAAGAAAAATTTGCATTAAATAAAAAATAAGCTCGAAGGACCTTGTATGCACTTCTAGATTTCCCAAAGTGTTGAGTAGATTGAACTCTAGGTTTTCTATTTGATCCTTTGAGTGATTTTGCTTCTAGTTTTGAAACAAATGCTAAGTGTTGCGCTTGTTAAATCTTGCTAAAACTGACATATTCAAAACTAAGATTTCTCGCAAAACTTGTTATTTGCACATAGATATGTCTTAGTTTAGCACAATCTACAATTAACTAGTTTGGTGTCATAGCTTATTGTTTTGATCATTTGGATAATTTTCAAAGCTTTTTAGATGCATATCATGCAATGGGGGAGAAAATACTTTCTTGATGCCTATATTACCAAAAAGGGGGAGAAATTGTAGAAAAGGCATCATTAAAAGATAAAAATGTAATCATTAAAAGATAAAATGGAATTACATTTTGGATCTTATGATTTTATTGAAAACTTCATAACTATTTTGAATCATAAGCATATTTGAATTCATGTGAGTCTATATTGGTCTTTTAGAGCTTTTGTGGAAAACTTATTCTTTCTCGGTTTTTGCTCTAAAATCCTTCATCTTATTAACTAGGTCATGTCCATATTTTTTTTCTCTCTGGACCAAATTTGGCTTTTCATTCTAATTGCTTCATTTTTTTTCTCTTTCAAACTCAAATTTATGCCTTTTGTTGTTTGTCAATATACTCATCAAGAGGGAGATTGAAAGACCATATAGAGGTCTATCCATGTTGGTGATGAGTATTTGACTAAATTTGAACTTGTTATGCTCTGGTTTGAGTTTAAGTTTGATTTTAATTGGATTTTCAATTTAAAGCAATTTGAGTTGAGTTTGCCAAGAGAGGCACTACAGGCTAAGTTCTGGCTTGGTCGAGTAATGTGTCACGCTAGCTTATGGTCAAATGATTCGAGTAGATTGGGAATCGCTAAGTATCGAGTAAGGATGTTGTCGAGTCGAGCAGAGGGTTCGTTCAAGCGCTTGGTTGATTACTGCCAAGTTCTGGCTTGGTCGAGTAATTCCCCGCCGGCTTGTGGTCGAATGATTTGAATAGATTGGAAATCACTAAGTATTGAGTAGGGATGTTACCGGGTCGAGCGCTCTGCCATCGACCCATCACGAGTCCTTGGGTTAGCCACAACTTACTTGATGTTGAATCATCGACTCGATTCTGAGTAGAGTTATTGCATATCATTTTGGGTAATGCTATATGATGTGTTTCCTTGTTTTTGATGGTTACAGCATGATAGTGCTATATCATGGTGAGCGCGGAGAATGATCGGGGCTAGGTGAGGTTTGTCGGAGATCTTGGCGGTCGAGGATCACCAAAAATGATCGGAGACTGAGTCGGTGCAAATTTAAAAGATAAGAAATGGATGAGAGGCTAGCTAGGGGCTGCTCAAATCAAGGAGGGCCGTTGGATCACAATCTAGATGATAGAGTAGTGGGTCTAGTTAGTATGCATTGAAAAGTGTGCAAAAACCCGTTATGTGTATAGGTTTCGGGTTAGCCCATGTATGAGTGAATGAGTCAATCCTAACCCTTGATGGTGCTCCTTAGGGTAGAAGAAACTCATCTAAAGGTGGAAAGTGACTCAAGAATAGTATAAATAGAGGGGTATGGGTATCCCTTCCCCTCTTGAAGGTTTTTGGTGCTCCTTTGAGCTTTGCCCACCTTGTTGTAAGGCTAAAGGTAAACATCTCTTCCAGAAATCCAAAACACATTTCATTATGCTTAATTTCCTTTACGCATTTACATTATGTCTTAAATTCCGCACTTATATTCTTGCAATTTATATTTACGCAATTTGGATTTGCCTTCCCTCCTTCTACATGCTTTTGCTTCTTGTGCCAAGGATGTTGATTGATGGATAAATTTTCTTTAGATTATATCCCAATTATCTAGGTAATCCATGCATCTTTCTTGCAAGAAATCGGTTTTCTATTCTTGAGTGAATCATTCTTATTAATCACGTTTCTAAGATTTAGGACTTGTGTTTTTGCTTGCTGTGACGTGTGGGGGGTCTTCTAAGATCATCTTGATCATCAAAAACTCACGAGCAAGTTTTAGATTAAATTCTTGAGTTTTGCTCAAACTTGGTGTGTTTTTCCTTCAAAGTGAAAAAATTCGGAACTTTGACGTCAATCCTTGCAATTGAAGGTTGGAATGAGTTCCTGACATCCTTAGGAAGACATATACTAAGTTTTGTGAGTTTTTGTCCAGCCGATCAAAAGATTTCTTAAAATTTGCTCTTGAAGTTCGTGCTATTCTTGAGCCCAGTGCTACCAATCTTGTAGGATACTTGCTCCACTTCATTTGCTTCTTTTGAGAGCTTTGGTTGAGGACTTGCTTGATTTATTTTGAGTAGGGGAAACTTTTATTTGGGATCATTCACCCCCCTCTGATCGTCATCTCGATTCTTCAATCTAGCTAGCTTGGTATAGAGAGAATTATTTAGATCTAGTATGGTTTATGATTTAGGGTAGGGTTTACTACTCCACCATTAGTAGGTAGTGGCTCCCTTAGAACGGTTCCACCCTAGGCACCTACTGGCTATTTGTTCCAATTTAATAATATGTGCATGTATAGCCGACATAGCACTTGGCCCATGAATCTCTGTATCTACAACATTTCTCCTTGGTTGTCTATAAAGTGGATGTATATTTTATTGTCTATACTTATCGAAGGGTCAAAGTAATGAAGGAACGATATTAATGTGTACCTAACACCATTGGTGCAAGATCTGAAAATACTATGGGTTCATAGGGTACGGGTATGGGATGCATAGAAATAGGAGAACTTCACTTTGCACTGCTTGTTATTTTGCAACATAAATGATTATCCTGCCCTTATTAACCTTTCAGGTTTATAGTACAAAAGGAGCTAAAGTCTGTATTCGCTGCTTATATGATACCGAGTGTGTGTAGCTGAATCACTTGTGCAAAACGGTGTCCATGCATCACCATAGGTTTCTTTTGAGGAATCACCCATACCACAAAATTTAAAACAATTCAACGAAAAGAATGAGGATGGTTCAGGCCTTTAAGCGGGAGAGATATTTATGATATAGCTAAGGACTTGGATGTTGTGCAAGGAAAGAGACATAAATTGAGGATCCGTGATAAGAATATATGGAAGAAGAGATCAATATTTTGGGACATACCTTATTGGGAGGGAGCACCTAAAAGTTCGCTATTGCATCGACATCGTCACTACTATAGAGAAGGCTATTACAGACGGGTCAAAAACGTCATCACAAACGGTTTTCTAAATGTCCGTAAGCATGTGTCAGTGATATTACGACACATATCACAGACGATTTTCCTACCGACTATGAAAATGCATATCACAAACGGATTTTTAACTAGAACCGTCTGTGATATATGTTGATCACAGATGATTTTTAAGTAGAACTATTTGTGGTATGTTTTTTCCTCTAACCCTCTTAGCAGAACTTCCATAATTAGTATTTGTTGTTCGAATTTTTATTCTCCTTAGATATTTCTATAACGACATTTATAAGGTACAACCAATTATAGATTTTGCAACTGAATATCATAATATCCAACATGCATCAAGGCAATAGCTTGTCTGATGAGTATGGTCTTAAAATATGAATATTTGTAGCACCTTCATCCCCTTATTCTAATGTTGATGGATTTCAAGAAAAATCCAATTTCATCCACAGTTCATCCTAAAAGTTGTCATACTCTGATTTATCTTTTACTTCATCATCATCCTCGAATGAAAATACCATAGATAGTCTATTTTCACTCTAGTCTTGTGTAGGAACAAGACCAGAGTGATCCTGTTCTTACACAAGATACAAGTGCAAATAGGTTGCCTATAGTATTCTCATTCAGGTATTCTCATACATGAGCAGTAGTGTTGACTTTTTCAAATTTCTAGGAATTAGATGGTAACAGTTAGAATTGTGGGTGGGGCTATAAATACACCCCCACCTATATCAAGGAGTAACTTTTGGACATTCATTGCATATTTCTGAGCCCTTGCAAGTCTCCCTTCATCTCTAGTACATTTATGGGGTTTTTGGTATAACTCTAACTCTATTAAAATTTATGGAGTTGGTGGAGTAAGGTATTTATAGCTCTAGAAATTTATGGAGCTGGAGCTATGTGTATATTAAAAGTGTTTAGGTGGATCATCTTGTTTACATTTTAGACTAAAAATATAAACTTAATTAACTTTATTTTAGCCTACAAGCTCCAAATCTGAGGTGGAGCCTGGATCTGGAGCTCTGCCAAACAGGGCCTTAATTCACTTTTTGTGAGTTGTTGAGAGAATTCATGTGTGTGCATTAAAGTTGAGCTATTAGACACTTGTTCAACTTGAAGTAAGCATCAAAGTCTATCCTCTTAGAGGTTGCACCTCCTAGACGGCTTGGAGGTGTGGAAACAGTGATCTTCTCAAGGAAGCTTGTTAGAAGGCCCGCTAGATTGTAAAGGTTAGAGCTCATCTACCCAGAGCAAGAAGGGCTACTACTAGTGATCAAGAGAGGCTCATTTGCACAAGGAGCTAGCTTAATTTATTTAAGCTTCCTCAATATGGATTAGGGGAGACAAGTAAGACTCTCCGACCATGGGATAAAATTCATTGTGTTCATTTCTTGTGGTTTGCTCTCTTGTGTATGTTCACTTGTGCAAATTTATATTCCTAGCATACTTAGCAATTGCTTATCTATTTAGGATTGTGAAATTGGCTTAGACTTAGTTTGTTGGTGCACTTAGCAAAACCTAGACATTTTAGGCCTTAATTGTTAAAATTCTCAATTCTATTATTACTTGATCATCCATTTCAATTAAAGCCAAAGAATTTTAGAAACCTACTATTCACCCCTCTCTAGTCAGTTATCCGTGATCTTACACCTCTCTCTCTTCTTCTTGGTTCCATGCCTCCTAGCCCCTCTCCCCACTGACATCCAGCCCTGTCGTCGATCACCCGGGTCCTGCCGTCTTCGGGCCACCTCACCTTATCTAGCTTCACCCCTCTTCCAGCTCACCCTAGGCCGCTAGCTCGCCCGACGCACCCTAGGCACCTCCTCATAGCCCCTAGCCTGTCGAGTTTTTTCCCTGTCACTCATAGGGTCCACCAGCCACCCCTAGTCTGCTCTACTCTCGTCGCTAGCTAGGCTCATCCCCGTGCTGCCTAACACCGGCATCGTTCAACCCTTGGTTCTCGGGCCTCCGCTGCCTCGGCCATTCTCGACTGCCGTCTCCCTGCCCAAACCCCTTCCTCGGGGCCTACTCACCTGGGCCTCTGGGCTTGCACCCAGGCTAGGTGCCCTGGGGCACTACGTCTCTGCCCAGCCTTCTCCCCTCTGCCTCACAGTGCCACTAGCCTAGCCTCTCCTACACTAGCTCCACCTCCTTGCCTCGATCTCCTTAGTTCATCCCCTTCTTCCCTGATTCCAGCGAAGCTATTTACTCTAATTTACTTAATGCTTGTTATTACAATTTTATGATTCGATCTGTGTGAAGTAGCTGGAGTTGGTTCTAGAGGTTTCAAGCCTCAATGATTTTTGGATGTGGGGAGGAAATGGATTTGAGGTTTGGGGTCCTGGCTTCGTTGTTATGGCCTTGCCCTTGGTCTTGGCTTTGGCTTTGGGTGGGTTGAAATGAGCTAGACTAGGGGATGGTTATGGACTGGTGGCTTCCTTTTAACCTTGATGGTTTCACCTTTTTACTACTTGAGGCTTTACCTTTTTCCCATGTGATATTTTTGGGCACTATTCCTAAATGGCTATGATTACCCGCGGTTTTATCAAGTTTGTATATTACCAAATGATGAAGCCCTATTTCGTGAGAGATGCTGACTAGTCTCGGATGGTCTAGTATCTTGATGAGCGTGATCTATTGACATATGGGTTTGACGGCAATTTAGTTCCTAATTCTTTTATTACTTGTGAATGTGTTTGTGTTTGTATTGGTGGCTATCGTTTAGGTGATTGAAGCTGCAGGTCTCCTGAAGATTTAGACTGTAGGTCATTGTAATATTTTTGGTGTATTTTGATTGTTGTATCAACTGCTGTATTTGATTTCGGTGTATCAATTCTATATGACATTAGTGAATTAATAAAATGTTAATTACTCTTGTGACATGTTTTAATTATATGCATCATTACTTAACTGATGATCATTTTTTTGTTTGATAAATTTCCAGGTTGTTTCATAAGATGTGAAAGGCAACCATGGCATCAGATCCAACTTTGATAGTTGAGACTAAGGTGTGTGGGATCCTCCATTCCTCTTAAACTCTTTTGCAAGAACCCCCGTAGACTGTAGTTTACCCTTTCATCCTCTCTCTTTCTTGCTAGTTTCGTAACTCTCATTCCACTCTCATTTGAGCGGCATCACCCAAGCCTTCCTCCTCATGACTTGGAGACCTAAGGTTTACAAGTGATGCTACATCGCCGCCAATTCCCCTCCTGACCTGCCAGTCTGCCACACCCTTAACTAGACCGAGTCGGTGCCTCCCCTTCTCCCCTCCCCTTACTGCACCTTGAATTGCTATCCCTAGCAGCACCTTCAACTCTAACTCCTAGTAGCATTGGCCCTCTTATCGCCCTCAACTCAGAGGGAGTTGGCAGCTTAGTTCTTCTACTGCCATCGCCAAGCCATACTTCTCCATCCATGACCTCAAATCCTAGATAGGTGGCAGCGACGATTTTCTAGGGGAGAAGGGCGCTTGTGCAATTCATAGTTAGATCCACATGTCTTGGGTGCCCATTGCGGCGGCGACGGTGCCATTCACATTGGTAGCGGTGGGGTTTAGGTGGAGAGGTGGTGTGGATGAGGGGAGGAGAACAAGATAGGGATAAACGAGGTGAGGAACGAGACGAGCAAGATAATGCAAAGGGGTAAGCTACTGGGACTTTTTCATGAAGAAAACTCAATGCTTCAGGGTTTTATGCAAAAGTGTTTAAATGAGATGAAGTTCCTACCCATCTCAATCTCGATTGTCTAAGCCAGATCTAATGGTCCTAGTTGCCTTCCACACCTTACTACTCAAAATGCCTTTTCATACAAGATACATTGCTCTAGATGTTTGCCTACATATATGACTGCTTATGTCACACACACATAATTACTCATGTGCTTATGTCACACACACCCAAAGAACAAGCTAACCCAAACCTCCCTACACAACACACGCAAAAGTACGTAAATAGAGTTTGGAAGGGCAAGCCACTACTTGTTGCCACCAAAGCCGTCATCCATTCCCATGTTATTGTCGAGATCTCCTACACTCTACATTGAAGCAGCTGTAAGGATCTCCTTCACCACCACCTCACACCCAAGTCATCGCTATGGTCTCCTCCACCTCTCAAAGTCCAAACCACCTCGGTTTTTGTTGCTATGGCTTTGATTTATTCCGTGCTTTTTTTTGATGGCGTTCTTTGGTTCATTTAGATCTCATGTTGTATTTCTTTCCAATTTTTCATGTATGAGCACATGACTTGCTCTGGAGTAGAGGTGGGCGTCGTCTTGGCCCGGCAAGACGGACCCATCGTGCTTGAGCCTAAAGCTGTCTTGGCTCATGACGGCCAATCGTGTTCGCAGTGTTGGGCCGGGCTGGCTTGACTCGCCTTCGGCAAGCCCAGGCATGACCCATTTGCTCTTTGCGCCTGCTTTGTGCCGTGCTGGCTCAGGTCCAACCCATTTATACTATTGCTACGAGAGAAAATGACTAATGATTGATTTCTTTCTTTATCTGTTTAGGACTTCATTTTTCTCTGATCGAAACAAAATCCTATTGTGTTTATTCTTCTCGATTTTCTTGATTCGGTTGCTCCTTCCAGTCACATGCATGCAGCCATGCATTTACTCCTTGATTTGCTCACCCACACATACAACATATGCATGTATTCCCTTCCTTTTCTCTGCTAAGGGCATGTACAAAGGTTGAGCCCGGTTCAATCTCCTAGACAGTCCACATCAGCAAGAGTCAGTATCCGTACAAAGGGCTGTCTCTAAAGCTGTCTCTTCATTAATTACCTGATAATTAATTTTCTGCATATGCCTCTTTTATGGTAGGATCAATTGTAAATTTTTGCTATGTGTCTATTGTGTTGCCTCCTTGATGGAATTTGATGGTAACAACTATATAAAATATTCACACGACAAAGTATTCACACGGCTGAACGTCAATTGAGTATTCACACGTCCAGTACTTTCAAGTTTAGAAGCTGATATTGTTCTTACCACATAGTGCAATGCAAAATTGTCCTTGTCCAGCATATAAGTTGACCTCAGTTTGAACCGAATCATGTAAATAACAAAAAGGGTAGCTGCTAGTTAAATCCTGAGATTTGAGTGACAGTACATCAAGCATGATTTAAGGACAAATATACTAAACATATGGAATTGGCAGTTCATTGGAGTCTATCGATCTGATAATGCTTTTCACCGTATCTGAAAAATGAGCAGCCCATAGATTTTCATGCCATGGCCGTTTATGCTTGGATATACGTAAATCCATCACAGCACACAACACATTTGGGCTGGATTCAACATTCCAAATGACTGACCTGAAATCAACGCATTCATTAGTTTAGAACTTTATACAGAAGGCACAGCCCAGCTATATTGGTAAAGCTAAAGTTCAGAAACCAGGTAGGGAGAACTGGGAACACCAGTTTTCAGTGATTGGTTTATGATCACCATATTGGGAAATAATCTATCTTATCAAACTATTCACTTAACCTTTTAACACTAATGAATTGTCCAACAGTAGACAAGTTACACAGCAATTGTTGTTGGTGCCGACTCTGAAGAAGCAGTACTCTTGAGCACTATTTGGAATCCGGCAAATCTAGCGCATAGCAGGCAATAAGCAGAGAACACAAGAGTATGAGTTTTGTGCTGCCAATTGCAGCGTTTTCTGGCTACCCTTCTTCTCCTTTTATTCAGAATGACTAACAGATATAACAGAAATATCGCATCTACTCAGCAACTAATCTGCTTGAGTTTAGCGCAGCATCCTAACTACTAACTGACTCCCTGCCGGCCAATAACAGCCAAGCGAACAAAACAGAGAATAACATAAAACAAAAGATAAACATTGCGCGTCAGGTTATGCTAACAATTGTACAGGGCAGCAGATAATTTAGATGCATCCCTTGGCCACACCAATAACGAAACACTAATAAGTCAAGGGACATGGAATTATCTTCTCCTTAGGGTCGAGGACGCGGACGAAGATCTCCATCAGGAGGTCGTCCGTCAGGGACGGCAGCTCCAGGGGCGCCGCTTCCAAGGATTCGACGACTAGTCATTTGCGGCGCAAGGCCGATGATTTCAATGATGGCGGAGGGGCTTTAGAGGCTCGAACGAAGCAGGCGGCACCGGAGGAGAGGAAGCAGAGGCGAGGGCGGCGAAGCGAGTAGCAGAAAAGAGAAGCCATGAGAGGAAAGAAGCCGCCGCTGGAAAGCGAAAGCCATGAGGAGAGAAAAATGATGGATCGCAAAGGAGGCGCTAGGGCCGGCTGGTTCTCCAAAGGGCAACGCTAGCGTCGTTGTTTTCTTCGATCCACACGCGAGAGTCGATGTTACGCGAAACATCGATGTTTCTCTCCCTTTTCATCTCTTTTCTCCACATCAGCTTATCTGCCTACATGGCAATTTTTAGGGCCAGCAATCAATGCCTGTTGTATATGATCTAAAGTTTTCTTCCTTTACTCCTTGATTCGCTCATCCACACATAGAACGCACGCATGCACGGGCTGTTTTGGGCCGTGCCAGCCTGAGCATGGCCCGGATTGCCGTGCCAGGCCGGGCCGCCCATCGTGCCCTATTGGCAGGCCCGGCATGGCTCCGACAACCGTACCGTACCAGCCCGATCCATTTAGAACAGTTTCATGCCGAACCGTAGGTCGAGTTAGACCGAACGTGCCGGCCCAAAATAGCCCGCCCAGTGCCCACCTCTACTCTAGAGACATGGTATGGGTGACTTCCATACCCAATTGTCACCCCTAATTATTGCTTTACCATTCAACGCACTCTGCAGCCAATAGCACTCGTATGTAAGATTGTATAGGGTCATACGAGCCATACCAGATCATTGCAGTCTTGCCGCAAGCAAAGCACCCTTGCCTATTTGGAAAGGACAAATATACCATGGTTTTTCTTAGCATTTCTCAAGAATTATTTTACAGGATCATAAGTCATGACGCAGCAGAAAGCAACCAACTTATCGTGAGACCCACATGCAGCCGCACACCAGCGCATCTTGCGTTATTTTGGATGCCTCGTCATCGCATCCGTGCCCCCCCAAATTTACACCTTTTGCTCCTTTCTACAGAACACTTTTCTTTCTTGTTCTCCAACCCAACAACCTTTTCCCACCCCGCATCGTTTTCCTTCGGCGAAGTATCGTCCCGGATCCCGTACGCCCAACTAATACACAAACCGTCTTCTGCCAACACTAATCCCTGGAAATCGCTCAAAAATACACGCTGGTTCCGTGGCTTTGTCCAATCCTCATCCGCCACCTACGTCGCACGCACATTCGCCCACACGCCGTGACGGAGCATTCAGATCCGCCCATCTCTTCTCCCCAGGTGCTTCTCTCCCTCATCTTGATACCGCCCTCCCACTGACAGCTGGGCCCATATCATACGACCCCACGTGTCAGCGAGTGCGGTTAGACACCGGTCTTCTCTTTCCGGCTCCAGATTTTTTTTCTCGCCTATAACTCACTCCCCGTGCGCCCAGCGAGTGCGGTTAGACACCGGTCTTCTCTTTCCGGCTCCAGATTTTTTTTCTCGCCTATAACTCACTCCCCGTGCGCCCTCGTCGTCCTCTCCTCGCGAGTCGAAGTCCGAGGTGAAACCCTCGAAGCGAGCGTCGGATAGGGATAGCGCGAGGTGTAGAGAGAGGGGAAGACAGGGAGAGAGAAGGCGAGATGAAGCTGTTCGTGAAGACCCTGAAGGGCACGAACTTCGAGATCGAGGCGAGCCCCGAGGCGTCGGTACGATCCCTCTCCCTCCTCCCCGTCTGTCCCCAATCCGCGCGATTTGGCGCAATTCTCGGCCAATTCTCTCGATTCGGGCGTTTTGGTGCGATTTGGGCGTGTCTTGGTGCGGAGATTCGTGCGGTGATGTCGCGGGTGGTTTTGATCTGAATCTAGGGTTTAGTGGGTGCTCGACTCTGCGGGTGCTTGAGGTGGACGCCGTGGTGCGGATCGGTTTCGCGCTCGGAATTTCGCGTGTTAGGATGCTGCTGGGTTGTAATTTGCGTCGGTTGGGTGCTCCGAATTTAGCGTTTTAGGGTGCTGATGGGTTGTAATCTATACACCTATGGGAGATTTTTTGAAGTCCGTTGTGATTAATGTGGTTGATGGAGCAATGTTTGATGCGTGTTGGCGTAGATACGGCACAACTTGTACAGAATTGGCTTTGTTTTGCAGGTTGCTGAGGTGAAGAGAATCATCGAGAGTACTCAGGGGCAAAATGTGTACCCTGCCGATCAGCAGATGCTCATACACCAAGGCAAAATTCTCAAGGATGATACCACTTTGGAAGGCAACAAAGTTGCTGAGAACAGCTTCCTTGTTATAATGCTGTCTAAGGTATTTGATGCTCTGGTTTAGTGCCATGCATGGTGTAGTCAGTAGTTTCCTAAAAATATAAATTCCCACTCGTTCTACTTCCATGCCGGAGGAAATGGGATTCTTCGATGGTTTGGATGGATATCATGCCATATTTGAATGTTATAGCTTGGCTGCGCTAAACTGAACTTTGTTTCCTATTTTACTAGTGCTGTTATGAATACATGGAGTATTAGTGATTATATTTCATTGGATCCCTAGTGTCATACTAGGTTATCTAAGTAAATGAACGAGCAGTGAAATTAATTTAGACATGCAATTTTGCCATTTTGTGTAACAGTCTGTCTGATAGATCAAAATCAGATGCCCCAAACAATGATGTATTTCCCTATCCTTTTTGTCGTTGAGTCTCCAATGGACACTGCTGCAAGTTCTGAATTGCCATTAAATACACCCTCTAATTAAAAGAGGGTAACTGCTATCATTTTTACTTTTAATTTCCCACTTATAAAAAGGCAGCAATTTAAACATTGGTCTATGCGTTTTAGGTGATGTGTATTCCACATGCATATGAGTGCTGAGTGAGCATCTTTATAGTGCGCATTCCATGTTCATTTGTTAAGCATTTTGCAAATTCAGTCAATTAGTTCCAGAAATGTACTTTGAAACTTCTTTAGTTGCAATCATTATGTTCTGAGTTTTGATACTTATCTGGTATGCATAAAATTTGTAGGCTAAGGGATCATCGGGTGGTGCTTCTACTGCTTCAAAGGCACCTGTGAGCCAGGTAAATTTTGTCATATACAATTCAGCTGTTGTAAATGTAGTTTAAGGAGCATTGTTATTCTGGGATCTTACATTGCAGTGCTGCTGCACGAATAACTTTGAGCAAAATAATGAGATATTCAGCTTCCAAGCTTGATCTTTTCGTTTGCTCTTTGTTGCAGTATTTGGAACCAATATGTGCTTTGCATTGCACTATTTGGGGCCAAATTTGTTACTTCTGTGATGTGTCTTTGCCATTTTATTCATAGCTAGTCATTTTCTTGGTGCAGGTTTTTTGTACAAACTATCAGAAAATTATAGGATTAGCTTCTATTTCATAAAACTATAGATTTTAGGAGAATTTGTGTCACAAAACTATAGATTTTAGAATTGGCCGTATCTTATAACAGGTCTGACAGTGTGGGTCCACATGGTAGCTTTACTCCTGAGTGAAATGGGAAATGGAGGCCTGTGAGAGAAACGGCCAATTCTAAAACATGTAGTTTTGTAACACAAATTCTCTTAAATCCTTAATTTTGTGAAATAGGGCCTAAAATCTGTAGTTTTTTTTATAGTTTGTACAAGAAACTTGTAGTTTTGTCAAATTTATTCTTTTTACCCTGGCTTCCTAATTGTTCATTTTTTCTTAAGTGTTTTTGCATCTCCATTCTCCCTATGCATCTTCACGAAACATATGAATAGTATTTTGCCTTGTCATACGACCAGGATGCCACATCAACAGTGCCTTGTCATATTCCTGCTCATTGTTACAGTTAGTTGTTGAGATTTCAAATTTAAAAGAGTTAGATCAGTGCAACTGAAAGATGTCTGTGTGACATAAACCGGCAAGAAAGGTGGGAGAGCTGTACTCAAAATCTTCTTGTTTTCTCTACTTCTGTGAAGATGCTGATTTGTCATTTCTGTTCACTTTAGCTGATTTTAGGGGCAAAATGGTAGACCTTTTTTCATCATATAATTATGTTATTTGGAATTTACTTATGTGTTGTAATTTTCTAATTTGTCACTTTGCACCAGAGTCAACCTGCTACCCCAGTAGCCCCTGTTGCCTCAATTGCAAGAACACCACCTGCACAAGCACCTGTTGCTGCATCTGAACCGTGAGTTATCTGTTTTTCCAATTTTTGTATTGGAACCTATCATTTCTCTTAGTTATGTGTCTTTCATAGGGCGCCTCCAAGTACACAACCTCCAGCTGCTTCTGCTACTCCAGCTGCTGCTGTGACTGCATCGTAAGTGCCTTTCAGAGCCTTTATTTTCATTCTTTTAGGAGCTATCACTTATATTTACTTATTTCGTAATGTATGGAGTAGGTTTTGTTAACCATATTTCAAGTGCTTTGCCCTTGTGATTTCTAACTACAAAATGCATCCTATTGCTGTCTATATCATCTGGTGTGATGTGCAGAATAGTTTCCATAAATCATGATCCAATTTTGGAAATTGGTGATCCCACCTGTTTTTCATTCATGTTCCTGTAAGACAGGATGTAGAATTATACCATTGATGGGTTCCATTCTGAACTGTTTCTGAAGCTGTGAGAAGAAAAGAAACTGCTTATCTAATGATTGCTTTTTTAATGTTAAAAACATAGACCAACAAACTAGACATACCATGAGCTGATAAGCTGTACATCATGTGCGTGTTAAAAACATAGACCAACAAACTAGACATACCATGAGCTGATAAGCTGTACATCATGTGCCTTGAATTGTTTTGGCTTTGACATTGATAAACATGTAAATTGATTTCAATATTTATTTGTAGGCTGTGCTGCATATATCAGAAAAGCTGTACAAAATATTGAAACTTGATAAATGCATCAATTTACATTTAAAAAAATCTCATGCTTTGAACTTTCTTGGTATCTTTCTATAGCCACAAGGCCCACAACATTTTATGGGTATATGCAATATTATCCTATAGTTGGCTGAATGTAGGATATTTAGAATTAGTAGTTCAGCTTGTGTTTATCTGTTTATGTATATTTGGCAACAGCACATGATGGTGCATAACATGCTGCATCCATGTGTAGTCTTGAAGCTCTGTGACTTGGTTACTGAATTTGGTTCTCTTGATAGTTGTGCCAAATTAATCCTTCTACATTATCTCTTTTGATGTGCATCATTCTCTTTTTTTTTTACTTTAAATTGATGCTGTGGTTTTGTGGTTATGCTATACAGAAGTGATGCTGATGTCTACAGTCAGGCTGCATCAAACCTTGTCTCAGGCAGCAACCTAGAACAGACAATTCAACAAATTCTTGACATGGGCGGTGGCACCTGGGAACGGGACACAGTTATCCGTGCTTTACGTGCTGCATATAACAACCCTGAGAGAGCTATTGACTATTTATATTCTGTAAGTTTCATGTTTGTTATTTTATTTCACAAATGTTTATTTTCATGTCCTGCTTTTGGTGTGCTCAATTATTTCTTTCTTTTCTTTCTGAACAAAATTAGTTTTGTTCTTAATATTTTTGTGGTATAGCGTAATTCCTTGAGGAAAGCTGGATTTGTGTTTTATTGCTAACTGCACAAGTTTTTGAAGTTATATGGAGTATCTTTTACTGAAAGGAAAAACAGATAAAATATATTTATGAAACCTCATGTTGTTCTTACTCTTGCAAAGCATTGCGTAAAAATTAATAATTGAAGTTGCATTCTGGTCTGTCTGCTAGGGAATTCCTGAAAATGTAGAGACCCGACCTGTGCCTCGAGCACCTGCTGCTGGTCAACAGGCAAATCCGCAGGCTCCATCTCAGGCTCAGGCTGCACCTGCACCACCGGTGCAACCATCTGGTGGCGCCTCTGCAGGGCCTAATGCAAATCCTCTAAACCTTTTCCCCCAGGTATGTCCTGTAAATGTATCTTTATATTTTCAGGGTAATATTACATGAAATTGAATAGTTACAAGCTTGTACTAAGTCCATGTGTTGAACTAGTTTATGCCTTTTTAGACAGCAGCCATCATCACTACTTAGTTTGTGTTCATAGTAAGTTAAACTTCATTGGCCTCATCAGAAGCATGATTAATCTATAAAAGCATCAGCACTGATGTACTGGAGTAGACAATGTCATACCCTCATGTAATACAATGTGAATTAGATATGCTCTTAAGCTGTTTGTTCTACAATCTCTCGCACTGGCAAATACACATCCTGGCAGTGACGCTCCTGTGTCTCTCTTTGACAAACACTATGCAATTTATTCTTATATGCTGCATTTACAGCTAGCTGCTTACTGTACATGTTTATTCTGAAAACGAAATTTTATGGATGATTTTTTCTTACTTCTCATATCAATTTTCTTAATAGGGTGTTCCAAGTAGTGGGTCCAATCCTGGTGCAGGTGCCGGTGCCGGTGCTCTTGATGCATTGCGACAGCTTCCACAGGTTCTAGCAGTGCAGCTTTTTACATACAAGCTAGTCATTGAAGTATTGCATTGTACTAATAGTTATGTACTTGTTCTTCTCAGTTCCAAGCACTGCTAGCATTAGTCCAGGCTAATCCTCAAATCTTACAGGTATACTCATATAAGTTAGCTGTTGCTTCAGTAATTTTTTTTTTCTGTTTATAGTTTAAAAATCACTCAGCGCATTGTTGTAAGTGACTAAGTGTATAATTCTGTTGATTCACAGCCAATGCTTCAAGAGCTGGGGAAACAAAATCCACAAATCCTGCGGTTGATTCAGGAAAATCAGGCTGAATTTCTCCGTCTAGTGAATGAATCTCCTGAAAGCGGTACTGGCGGGTAAGAATTAAGAAGAACTACACAATCATGTGAACTTATTATGGCAAGTATACAAATAGTATTTACATTATACTCTGTACTCTGGTGAACCAGAAACATACTAGGTCAACTAGCAGCTGCAATGCCGCAGCCACTTGCTGTTACTCCAGAGGAACGAGAGGCCATCCAGCGGGTACATTTGTTTATTAAAACCTTCTATTAACATCTATTGTATGCATATGTATTTGCAGCTAGTTTCACTCGATAGTTTTAATGTGTATTATTAATTGAAAGTATTAGTTTGTTTGTTAGTGTTACAAGTTAAATGGGCTAGGGTGTAAATGAAGAAATCCATACTATTATTTTTAATACTTTTACCTGAGCCCATGATATTTTTTGGTACTTATACCTAAACGCTCGAATCCTAAATTCTAGAGATAGCAACTATGTCTTCAGTTCATTGTATGTAGTCTTGTCATAGTTGTGCTTTATTAGCCCAACTTCAATTGTCAGTTGTTTTTTACGTAAGACTGGACTCACACGAGGGTGTGACTGGACGGTGCTCACAAATCTGTATTCTTTGCTTATCATATGATCGCGAAGTGTAATTCGTCTTAGTTTGCTGCTGTTGTGCTTAGTTTTTAACCTTCTGTGAAAACAAAGTTATGGAAAGTGTTTTAATTTGTTTGGTAAATCACATTAAAGTTGGTTAAATTTATTTATCCAATGGATGTAGTCTCATAGCCATCTGTTTTCAACTTTATTATAAAAAAACAGTTAGTCAGACACCCAAATATCTAAAAGCAGCTCAACCAAACTAGCTTATCATAATCCACTGCAATGCCAAAATGAACCTTTGTGTCCTATACACTGAGCCACGGGCTGTACAGATTATCATGCAAGACTTTTCCAGTGTGCAGAGTTTTATGCTTAATTGTGAAAGCTGCTGTACAGATTAAGCTGCATGCTTAATCGTTTTGGGTTTCAATTCTAGCCTACCCCAACTTGCTTGGGACTAAAAGGCTTTGTTGTTGTTGTTGTTGTTGTTGTATCCTGTCTGATAATACGAGCTTAATCACAATTCACCGCAATGCCAAAAGGAGCCTTTGTGTCCTATACACAAAACCACGTGGTGTACAGATTATCATACAAGACTATGGATGTGCACAGTTATGTGCTTAATTATGAAAGCTGCATGCATTTTTCTATTTGTCCTGTCTAATACCTTTGGTCACAAATACATGTCGATTTGGACATCAACACGTCTCCAAAACGTAACTTTGACCATTAATTTTTATTGTCATATAGTTATAACACCCAATAAAATTATAATATTATGAAACTACCTTTTGAGACAAATCTATAGATATAATTTTCATGTATCCAATCAAAATATTTTAAAAAATATCAATAGCCAAAGTTTTAAGTTTGATTATATGTATTCCAAAACGACATGTATATATGACCTGAGAGAGTAAAACGTAACACGGTGCAGTGCTTCTTATGGCAATAGACTGCTTCAGAGCCCGTGTTATGCTCTAATTTTATTTAAAACCTATGAAAGTATTTGATTATTAGCATAGTTGTTGAGTTTCCTTGTCTAACTGTAATAAGTTTTTTTTTAAACAGCTCGAGGCGATGGGGTTCAATCGTGAGCTTGTCTTGGAGGTTTTCTTTGCATGCAACAAGGATGAAGAGCTGGCTGCCAACTACCTTTTGGATCATGGCCACGAGTTTGAGGATCAACAATAGATGTTATTAGAATGGTCTTATCGTGGCCGGAGAGAATCGAGGCGGAAGCAGCGCAGTACACGTTCTTATCTGTTTGTGCAATGATGCTGGCTATGTTTTAATTTCCTGTGACATGGGAATGCTTTCTAAGTACATATTAATTTCATATTTAAATATTATACTGTGTATAATGATGCTACGTGGGTCATGGCTATGTTGTTTTGGCTGCTGTGATTATCACACCCTAAACCAGTAATCTGATGCATAATAAAGTCGCTCAGTTTCCATAAACCGGTATGCCTCGGCATGATAATTTATTACTCCGTCCGTCCAGGATCAAGATTATAAGACGTATAGAGTATATTTTTTGAACGGTCTTGTATATAAATATGAGTACAGGGTGTATTTTTTGAATGGTCTTATCAATAAATGTGGTGTATTTTATATTCTAATACAGAATTAATACGATATTCTCTATATACTCTTAATAAATATTCATCTTTATTTTTATACTTGCTACATGTATGCATTAATATACAGTATTTAGTGATAATAATTAGAGATAATTTAGTTATTTTTAATACCTTTTGGTTTATATGCCAAAAAGAAAAAAGCTGCATCTAAGCGCGCCCTTGCAGGGTCCATGTTATGCTGTATATTAATGCATTATCACCATATAATACCGCCTGGGGTAGCCGGATGGAGAGGGTGGCCACGTGCCACCTTTGCCGTTTTTGCGAAAACCCCGTGTTTTTTGAAATTGCAGATAGGTCCTTGGGGATTATGAATAGGTCCTCCGCGATTTTTTGTGAGGGGAAGATTTTTTTTTTCCGAATCGCGTTTGGATCCCTCGTGCGTTGTTTTACGGAAAAAGCCTCCCGTTAGATTCAAATCGCGAGCAATGCATGTAGCATACCCACCTTCTGAAAATAAAAAGAAGAATCTTGATGCTCTGCCTTCCTCCTGTGTAGAAGAATCAAAAGGGAACTTGATATTAATACTTTGGTTCAACAAAATAATACACTATGAGATGTAATACTAACTAGATAGTTTTTGCGCGCTACGCTGCGCACGTATACGAATATAGGACAACGGTGTTTGTGCATACATAGGTATGAGTGAAAGCGAAGAATTTGGTCTTGAGCGAAGAACTCAGCGTTATAGGAATGAGTTTGTTTCATCTCAGCAAATGATCAGTTATGGAATGTGTAGTAAAAAAGAAATGCTTTAGAAGTAACGTCATTTTTTATTGTTACTTTGTATAAGAATAAAATAGTCAGATTTGGTTAGATGAAATCGACGATTTGTCAATGTAGAAGAACAGAACAAAAAATATAGGTGAAACAGTACTGATTATCTATACAGAATCAACAGATTGGGAAACAAATAAAAAGTTCTACGAAATTCCTAGTCCATGCTAAGCAAAATCAAACGAAGGAGAGTTCTAGTTCTGTTTCAGCGAACCATGATTTACGGAATGCACAGTACAATGGAACATATGATCTAGAAGGAACGCTATTTCTTACCATCCCAGAATACATTGCATAAGAATGGAATGCTAGGATTTGGTTAGATCAGATGTATGATCTGTTGATGCAGAAGAATAGAACAAAACGTATGGATGAAATAGCGCTAATTATTTTTACAGAGTAAATAGATCGAGAAAGAAATAAAGAGTTTCGTGAAATTCCTGATCTAGGCTAAGGAAAATGAACCGAAGCAGAGTTTCAAAAGCGTCTTTGAGTAAACGTTTTTCTAGCGTAAATTTAAAATATGAGTTTCAAATACTGAAATATAGCATGAGATGTAATATAATTTCTTAGTTCAGCGAGGTCATGAGATAATCAATAGGTATAATCAAACACATGGGTAAAGTGTAACCAAGGACATGGATAAGCAAGAGTGTCGTTAAGTATTCAGTAGGTACTATATTGGTGCAATATGATACAGCAAAAGTAAACTGATAGCAAAAGGACGGTGACTACTAGTACGGTTAGCTAAAAGGATAAGACAGCTAGTGGAGACTAATATTATAAAGACTGAAATGTGGCAAAAGATGAGATGTATAGGTATATACATCATTTAAGTTCTGTGCAATTGGATACGAACTTATATAACCGTAGTGGGAAATACATATAGTATAGACTTTGTTGCCGATGAAGGCCAAGTGCGATCGGCGAGTTTCAGAAACTCAGGTCTGTGATGGGTAGAGAACACTTGGATGTGCTGCAACAAAAGCTAATAAGTAAGAATGGAACTAATAAGGGAAAAACCTTTTTATGAGTCTACCTGTTTCACTGTGAGCCAGATGTTTTGTCCTGAAATAGTTTTCTCTTAACGGTGGTTTTTCCTGTCATAACGCTGAGATCATATATGCAAATAAGAAGATTGTTTCAATATTTTTATCACAGATGAGTATAGAAACCGTGCATAGATGAATATCAAGAGGAACATAATTATGTATGGTCTTGGGTAGTGGTGAGATCTGGATCGGTAGTACTAAATGATCTCTTGAGCAAAGATTGTGTAGCAGATAATATCTGTAAGCAATAGAACTCGATTCTCAAATAATGTCAAGTCGGATTACTCAAATAATGCTAACAACGTGGGGTGGTTAATAAGAGGTGCAGAACTGAGCGATTTACAGGGTGTATTGCGTTCCTTGAGATGAACCAGTAGCAGCTTCAACATTTTTCTGAAATTATAGGTATATATATTCAGATAAGGAGGAGCTACAGATATAAATAAGTGAAGGCTGTTATGTATCATGCATAGATTCTATCATAGATAATGTGATCAGTGAAAATCTAAGACATGATGAGTGTTTGGCTGTGAATAAATAACACAATAGTTTTAGCAAGCTCTGGCAGGATGGAATACATATGAATTTGGTATAAACAGCGGAATACAAATTACATTGAAGTTTTTCATTCAGTCACAGGTAATCCGAAATGTGAATAGTGAATCCTAGGTCATGAACTGATGGGCAGGAGTGTAGCACCTTAAAATGACGTAGATGCACCAAACTTCTTTCTACATACAAAAATGGTAGGAGCTTTACTTTTTGATGCCCAAGCCAAACCGATAAAATGACCATAAAACACAAAGGAAATAGATTAATATCCTTATCTAACTTAAGGTATGTATATACATCAATATCTTGTCCCATCATTTTGTTCCTCATTCATTTTTTATTGAAAGGTCAACTAAAGGCATCCTCATAAGGGCATTGCATTATCTGACATAACTTGTCCTACCAAATAGATAAATGATAGGGAAACTTGAAAAATGAAAGCAAGATGTTAGGTAATACAAGTTTCAAGCTTAAAGAAGTTTTGGCTAGTCTCGATAATAAAATCCAAAAAAGAAAGGTAGGGCTCGCACCATCCAAGTTCAAGACAAAGTCGTCAATTTACCTAAGCAGGTAAGCAATAAAAATGAGGTCATTGTGTCAAGCACAAGTCCATGATCTCGTATAGCATAGAAAGGAAACAACCCTATAACATGAAACAACTCGGTGTATGAAATTATAAACATATAAAGAAAACCAAAATCTGATAGAAAGTAGAAAAGATTCACAACCTGCACCGGTTGGTATTTAACAAAATTCTCCTTTGATCCCACTGGAAGAAAGATCTCTGAAAATAGCAAAGAAAGGGGAAATTTTAACCTTGATACAACTCTTCAAATGTCTATTTATCATCCTAATAGCATTTCCAACAGACAACATGCATGCAAGGGATCTATAATATCCATAGATAGACATTTGACAACCGATTCCAAGTATCTTTACACAGAGAAAATCATACGGATAGATCATGGTTGCATAAAAGAGAAGCCTAGCTGTGGCCAGGCAACGAGCATAATCGAGATCACATAGTAAATCAGGTAACACACGACATAGCAAATGGTTGATGGTTCATGAAAACACCACTTATGAAAATCAACTTATGCAACCCCTTGTTCCTATCTGATATAAAACAGAAAGAGAGGATATCAATAAAATGTGGACAACTCAAGGAGAAAGGAAGCTAAATCTTAAATCAACCACACCTACTTTCTTGTAAGCCTTGATGCACTTGCAGTCTTCACTCCTAGGGATGCATCTTTAGATCCCCTAGCAGATGGAGTAGGGCTCCGCCAAATTTTTGGTGACCTAAACAACAATAGGGCAAGGGACCAATGGTTTAGAGAGACATCACATAACAGTAGAGACAGATCTCTATATGGAAATTTTCTAACACCAGCAAAAACTGGAATGACCACAGCATGGCCATATGCATATTACTCAGAGATACGGTACTATCCGAGCTCCTTGGACTGAAGATATGAATCACATAGCGAAGCAAATTTCCGTGCCAAGAGTTCGAATGAACTGAAATATAAAATACTAATCAAAATTAGAGCATTAAATGAAACAAAGCTTGGTGCAAATGGGAGCAAAAAACAACTCACTTTTGCAAGTTTGGTGGCTGAACATCCTCTTCCGAGGTGTTGGGCCTATTGCATTCTGTACTGCAGATCCTAACATGTCAAAGGCCTTTTAAAGAAAGGGGCATAGATTTTAAAGAGATTATCTTGTAAAAAGCATGATAATTCTTTGTAGTCCTTTGAGAAAAGGCCTTTTAAGAAGACTCTCCATTCGTTAATTGCCATGGTTCAGTAATCATGACATAATTTTATTGCAATTGCCATGAAACTATGAACATTCAAAGGCCTCCATATGGACTGGTTCTGAATGATAGAAGCTATTCATATGTCATTCACAACTGGCATGTCCATTGACAGAGGGGCAAACCACAAAACAATATAAAGGTAAAGGCATGCTTGCAAATTTGACCAAAATAGGAAAAACCATTGATGATAAATATTTTATCCATCCGACTAATCTCGATTTGTAACCTTTGTTATCTCCAAAATAACTCTTTTATGATTGTAGGACTACCCAAAGAACTGCATGCCTCATGATGAGAGGGCCATAGCTAAAAAAATCAAAGGCATGTTTGTAATTTTGACCAAAAACTAAAACTTTCTAAGATAAATATTTTCCATCATGTCAGTCTAAACAGCACAAATATCTGTATGTGAACAAAGAAGACATGTTTGAAGAAAAAATCCATCTGAGTAATTTTTATCTTATTTTTAGTCTGTCCAAAGTAGTCCCATGCTAAGGATGGTAGAACTGTCCAGGCTGCATGCCTCATGATAGAGGGGTCATGTAATAATATAATTGAAGGCTTGTTTGAGATTTTGACCAAAATATTTAAAACTTTGCAAGATATATCCTATCAGCATTGGTAAGCCAAATCAATAATTTTTCCCCAACCTAAAGAGCACAAGGATCTGTATGCGGACAAAAAAAATTACATGTCCAAGCAAAAGACACCATAGACATATGCATATATACCATCTATATGGGCACATATTAAATACTACTTAGAATAAAAATGTCTTATAACTTTGAAGGATATATGATCATAGATTAAATGCTCCTTATAATAAATCCGTCCTATAACATTGAAGGATATATGGACACGAATCAAAAGCTCCATAGAATAAAAAAGTTCCACATCTCACTAATTCTGCATCACAGAATCCACGAAGAGGGGAAAAATTCTGGATGAATTCTTGTTCTTAAATCAAATAGACTATGCACAAATCAAGGGCGGCCACAGTATGAGTGTAGAAAAATACCAATGACGTCTCAAACAAAATTCTCAACTAACTTTCCGGCAATCGCATCATACTCTGCAAAGAAACATCTGTAATGTCATACTCACAAATTAACACCCAAAAATGATTTAAACATTCAGCCTAGCATGAACTGCTAGAACCAAAAGGAATTAGCAACAATTGTGCACTGTGGAGGTCGGATCCGAGACTCTCTCCCACCTTAGACAGCACACAGAAGATAGGGAAGGGGAAGCGGAAGAGGAAGTGCTTGTCGGCGGCGAAGTCGGTGGCCGAGGCAATTGCGGTGAAGGGCGCTCCATGCCGAGGAGAGGTGCGCGAGGGCTGCGATGTCGAGCAGTAAGGTAGCAAATGACGACGAAGAACCGCCCCATCGTGAGGAGGCGATGGCGATCCGACGTGGATGAAAGCGGCGGGAGGAGCAAGGGTGGCGGCGCGATGCGTAAGAGGAGACGGTGGGAGCAGGGCGGCGATTAATGGAGGAGAGGAGGCGAATGGGGGCGGCCGTGCTTGGAGAAGAAAGGGAGGAAGCAAGGCTGCCATTGGAGGAGCCGAGAAGGGGAGGAAAAATCGGAGGAAAGGGAAGAGTGGTCTGCGGCGTGAGCGAGGAAGTGGGAATGGGTAGGGTTTCGACTGAGGAAGGATGAAAGAGGACGGCGGGTTGAGGACCAAAAACTTAGGTGGGCCTGAACGCAAAAATGATGTAGCAAGAGCCATGGCCCTGAAGCTTCAAGGACTACGACAATAAATTAGGAAGTGTAAGGTTTTTTTTGCAAATGTTACTGGCCTGTCTTGGATGACCGGATCTCATCCACGTGTGGAATCAAATGGTTCTGAACTCGGGGCGACGTGGCCTGGCTGAACGAGCGCCAATTTCTTCAGCTTTCATAGATAAGTTATACATATAGAGAGATATGGTTAAATATGTATGTTTCTTACAACATAGCTACGATAGAGAGGATTTCGCCAGAAAATTAATTTCCATCTAACAGCACATTTCCATTAACCTAAGGCAAACAAATCTAACATAAATACTAAGCATCGGTTTTAATACTGCCCCTATAATAAAGAAAGGGTGAAAACTATGTTGTTACAAAAGCATAAGAAAAAGCACTCTCCTTCCCACAAAAAAAGACACACATGACATTGGTAAATATGGAACAGTAGATGTATGAATTCTACATCAACTAAAGTGGTATACAACCTATATTATTATTATTTGATTGAAAATGATATTAAGATGCCAGTCTTTGGAATTCCATTGCCATTACCAAAGTCTGCAGGTCTGCATTATTTGAAAGCACAATGAAATCAACATACCAAACACATAATTATGTCAAAAATATTTCCTTGGTAAAGTTGTTATAACTTTTAAACCATAACTCCAAATTGGGTTAAACAAATTTCTAAAATCATATAAAATCTAGTAGTTTCAAAATATGTAAAAACATTTTGAAGATATCCATTGTGTGATTTTTAATATTAGAAATACTTGTGTAGGGTTTAAATACACTAAAAAGATGACTTTTCAAACTTAGTCAAAAATAAAGAAAGATAAATTTTATTAAAATCCTTATGTTGAGAGAAGTTCAAATATGTAAAAATATGTGTTTCAAGTTAGTTTGCTTCATTTACTAAATGGATGTTTATTCAATGCAAAATGAATATAATTGTAATTGAATATTTTATGAAATGAATATACTTTATGATCATAAATAGTATAAGAGTATGGGTCTGGCTTATTCAAAAGAATATCTAAAATTTGTTTTAGGATTAATTATCAAGTAGATGTTAATAAGGAATAGATGCAATATAAGTCTTACTTATGTATAAGTGCTTATATGCATGCATATATCTACATTCATGCCTTAACACACACACACACACACACACACACACACACACACACACACACACACACACACACACACACACACACATATATATATATATATATATATATATATATATATATATATATATATATATATGCATGTATTGGAGTAAAGATTAGTTTTTAAATAACTACAAATCTAATTAATATTGCTTTGAATCTGAATTCTAATTAAAGAAAGGAAATTGCTTTATGTTCAAGTGATGATCATATCATTATAATCTTAAATAATTTTTGCATCTTGAATTCGATAATGGAAATACAAGAATACATAATTTTAGCTTCTTGAATTCATAAAATGAATCTAATTAATTCACAAAAGCAACCCCTGTTCTTTATGGAGAGTTTTTACTTGATTTACTATCTATTTTCTTTTGCCCTTTTTGAGTATGCTAATCGCTATTTATTCCCTATTACGCGACGTGTATACACCGACGTTCCTAAGGAAGAAGATCTTGTCGCTAATCTTGACATTGATCTTGACAACGAGCAGCAAGGCAAGCACCTCCTTGACCACGTCGAACCCAATAATTTACCTACAATATGTTGTTTTTGTCAATGTATTATGCATACACGTAATTCCCTATAAAGTTGCTATTTTGGGTAGAAACAGAAGTTACTCCTGTAAATTGTGGCTTTCCTTAATCTGTATGATCAAGCGAACCTTGCAAACCTTAGTATGGATTAAACATAAATAATGTCATTTTGGGTATAACCGCTAGCATATTACAATTGCTTAGCCATACTTAAATCAGAATTGTTCATTTCCAAAACTGTATAAATGAATGGCTATCATTTGGAAAAGGTTATTGGTACTTTATTAAAAGCCCAAAATAAAACTATAGTTTTGACGCGGGTGATTATTGGCAATAGCCGGATGTGCAAAGGGAAATGCACGTAGTGTAGGGTGAAGTATCGTCCATGTCGGATTAAGGACCGAGCAATGGGACGTTATTGATCAAAGAATTCCCTGCAACTATGAGGGCTGGTATGGGATGTCCTTAACCTATTAAGTTACTTAGATATGGCTTTACACTTTGGAAGGAGGGAGCTAGCACAGGTATTCTGGTCAGGCCTGCTTGTAGGGGTTTCTACATACCAATGCAACGGTGTACGCCTTGTCATGAACAGAAACGTAGTGTTGGGTGTGAAATGAATGGATCCACGTCTTGGGTGAGTGTTTTTGTTTCTATGGCGAGGGCTTAACATCCTAGGCTGGTTCAAAGTCATGCCTAAGTAATATAATGATTATGTATGATCTCCTTGTCGACACACCAAAGAAAGCGTGTTAATTGGCCTGGCAAAAGAGATTGGTCATTCTTTGTAGGTAAAGCTGTACACCTTTACAGAGTGTAAAATCTAATCGATTAGCCGCACATGCGGTCATGGGCACTTGGTGAAGTCATTCCAATGTTAGATTTTGATATTTTCAAAAATGAGTTTTGGGTTGGAACTGTTTTGGCAACCATCATTTGTCAAAGGATCGACATTTATGGGCTTCGCAGTCGAGTAGACTGCGTTGTGGAACATGAATACTTGCTTATGATTACAAAAATCCTTAGTAGTTTTATAAATTCCGATTTGCAATCTATTATGATTATATGTTTACATTTCTTTACGCAACCGCAAAATAACCTAGTGCCTATTCTTTGTTTAAGCCTGCATGATTATTTATATGCATTTGTAAACCACTATAAGTCTTGCTGAGTACCAATGTACTCAACCTTGCTATCTTCGTTGATCCATAAGACGAATCTTTTGACATGTCGAATGATTCGTACTTTCAAGCACGTCACGGGGACTTTAACGATGATTTCTTCTAGGGTTGGCCTAGTCAGTTGCCTGAGGGTTGTTTGGGCATACCACAAGACTTTTGGACTTTTTTTATGACTCTCTTTTTCGTTGTATTATATTGTTATGCAATGAGCTATGTATAATTAATTCTTGCTACAGGCTATGTATATCCTGTGTGTGGTTGTGATATTAATGTTGCAAATATGTGAGTAGTAGCCACTGATCATTGGACTAGTACAATAATCACATGGAGATTTCTGTTCTTTGGGAGGGGGTCTCATAGTATATTATTTCTATCCTAGAAAAATTACATTAAGAAGGTACTTGACAAATTTAATCTCAGTAATTGCAAACCTGTTTCTACACCTTTTGTCTCATATTTTAAGTTATCTTCAAGTTAGTGTACTATTAATGAAGAAGATAAAGACTATATGTCTTGTGTTCCTTACTCTAGTACAGTTGGTAATCTCATGTATGCTATGATTTGCACTCCAGACCAGATTTAGCTCATTCTGTAAGTGTTGTTAGCAGATTTATGTATAATCCTAGCAAAGAGCATTGGAATGCAGCTAAGTGGATTCTTCGTTATTTGAAAGGTAGTTTTAATTTTGGTTTGATGTTTGATAAGAATAAAATAAAGACAAATGATGTTCTTGGATTTATTGATTCTGATTATGCTGGTAATCTTGATAAAAGAAGGCTGATTTCTGGATATATCTTCTCATTATATGGTTCTGCAATCAGTTGAAAAGCATCCTTACAGCCTATTACTACTTTTTCTACTATTGAAGCAGAGTGTTTCAGCTACTTAAGGCGTTAAGAAAGCTATTTGGTTGTGAAATCTTGTTTCTGAACATGGCATTAAACATGATACTCTTACTGTTTATTGTGATAGTCAAAGTGCTATTTATTTGACCAATAATGATATATATCACGCCAATACCAAGCATATTGATATCAAGTATCACTTTATTCGTGATGTTATCGCTAAAGGACAAGTTGTTGTGGAAAAGATACATACTGATGATAATCTTGCAAACATGCTAACTAAGACACTTTTAAATACCCAGTTCAAGCATTGCCTTGACTTGGTTGGCATTCATGGTGCTTAATTACTCTTCGGGGTTTTATGGAGACAAATTCATTATAGATTTTGAGTTAAGGGGAAATTTGTTAGAGATATACCGGATGACTCGATATTACAATATCTTAACTTACCAACAAAACAATCTTTCCAAAACCAGATCTCGGTCTCTGTTGGCTATATATATACCACCCCTATATGTATATGTAAAGTTTGAATCAAAATAGTAGATTTTCATTTTCCGTGATTTTTTCGTGTAAGGATTTTCCACGTAAATCTTTTGTCTCCTTTTTGTACGTGTTGCATCTAAAAACCCTCACAAGGCCAAGTGCTACACGTTCAAGCCCATGCAGCTTCGTAATACAGAGGAGAAAGAAAAGCCCCTTGTGGAGCTTCAAGAGCATGTTTAAGTGAGTAGCATGCATGTACATGTCTAGCTAGAAGAAGCCTAGAAGCAGGTGGATAGATGTCTGAACCTTGATGAGGTGCATATATGTGCTTGTCAATAATTCAGTATGTGTGCATCAGGGAAAACGGAGAGAAATGTATTCGTAGTTGAGCTAGTATTAAGTTCCCAGATGTGTAATTCTGCTCGTTTTCAAAATGGTTCGTGGAATAATGGAGTTTGATGCAGATCGTTCAGCTAAGCAGCATTTGGAAGTTTCCATTGGAAAATCATGTAAACATGTGCGCCAGAAACCTTTTGATCCTGGGCTCTTGGCACAGTTCAAGAATCATGTAACTCAACACAGTACTGTATTATTCAAGAACTATGCATGCATTCCTCCGTACATGGCAACACAACCTGACATGAACACACAATATCTTGGATGTGATTTTTATTCGTAACTGTACTTTCCTCATCAGATCAGACAAGAACAACGCACTCCGATTCTAACAGTTCGCCAAGAAGCCCTGGTACTGCATAGCAGCTATAGCATTAGGTCAGTGCCTTTGACCATCAGCACCAGCCGTCCAACAACGCGATCAGACGGTGAGCTTGATGTCGAAGCCGAGAGAGTGATGGATGGGGTCGGCGGGGGAGGGGACGACGGCGGTGACGGCGGCAGCAGGGGGGCCGACAGGGAGGCGGCGGGAGACCATCTCGTCGACCTGGGCTGGGTCACCGGAGAGGAGGGCCTCAACGGTCCCGTCGCGGCGGTTGCGGACCCAGCCAGCGAGGCCGAGCGACTCCGCCGTCTCCGCCGTCCAGTCGCGGAAGCCCACCCCCTGCACCCGCCCCTTCACTACCACGCGCACCGCCTTGCTCTTCGGAGGCTGCTCTGGCGCGGGCGACGAGGCGGCGGCGGAGGGGGTTGCCATGGCGGCGTCGCGGGAGACGTGGGACAATTGGGGGCGGCGGAGCCGTGCAGGGGAACGCGTCCCGGAAGGAATCTGGATTTTAGGGAGTGGAGACCCTCGGGCCTGAAGCTACTAGCGTCTTCCATATTCTAATAGCTCGCCCACTAACGGAAACGGGAACTCAATGATGGAATTTTTTAAAATAATTCAGATTTTAAATAGTTTTACAGAAATAATACATCAAAAACAATTTCAGAAATATACCTCCGTAATTGTTTCAATTAGTGATAGAACCTCTATTGTTACTCCAAACGGTGTAGAGCCTCTAGCAAATAATACATCGAAAATAATTACAGAAATATACCTCTGTAACTGTTTCAATTAGCGACAGAGTCTCTGTCGCCAATTAAAATAGCGACAACTGCCGTAGCTACCCTTGTGGCACTCTATCATTGTCGCCATTTCAATTTGTTATAGAGACCTCACCCTCTCTGTCACCATTTCAAACGGAGATAGAAGGCTATCTTTATATTTGGCGTAGCCGGCTACTGAACCGACAGAAAGAGAAAGAGAAGAAAGCAGAGAGAAGAAAAGGAGAAGAGAGAAGAGGAAGAGAAGAGAAGTGGGGAGGAGAGTGAAGGAAAAGGAGAAGGCAAGAGATGAGACCAAGAAAATAGGAAAGGGGAGGGGAGGGGAAGAAGAAGTAGCAGAAGAATAAAATGGGTTCAATTTTTTAAGTGAGTTTTTATAGCCTTTTAAATTCTATTTTGAAACCATGCTAAGTTAGCAACCAAAACAATTTGAACTGT
The DNA here is from genome assembly GCA_036346375.1 of Guadua angustifolia. Lineage (NCBI taxonomy): Eukaryota > Viridiplantae > Streptophyta > Magnoliopsida > Poales > Poaceae > Guadua > Guadua angustifolia. Next base: position 31,876,118 of record CM070505.1, read on the forward strand.
AGTTGTTTACATCCATAGTTGTATAGACGTGTGGTTGTGTAGATCTGTTATTGTAGAAATGCAGTTGTGTAGATATATATATATTTATTCTGTTGTAGAAATGTAGTACGGTAGATAGGGGTTAGAACGGATCAGATAGATTGAACCAATTTGGAAAATTTTGAAAAATGGATTATGCAATGTACGAATAATTTAAACGATTTTCAAAATCGATGTCATATTGTTTAAACATAGAAATAAACTTTAAATTTTGAAAATTGGCAATGTAGCTAAAAAATTTGAAAACTGTTGGGGACGTTGTTGGCATAGTCTATTTTTTTAAAAAAAATGAAGACTTTTGGACCTTAATTTTTGTGAAAAATTTAAACAATGTTTTCATCAATAAGAAAAGATTTGAAATAAGTAGCATAAAATGCATAAAATATTATTTTAAACATTAATGAACAGAGAATGCAAATGTTGGGCCATGACATATTCTTCATGAATGTTGGGTTCAAAAAACTAAATATGTTTTTGTTAGTTTTGCACCTACAATTTAAAGGGTTTTCATGTTCTGAGGAATTCATGACAGTATTTGATCCTATTCGCTCCATATATTTATTCAATATTATATGGGCTTTAAACGATATTGGTATGCACAATGGGGAAAATATGAAAAGAAATATGGCTGATGCATTATTGGTCAATATTCGAGCCTAATTGTAGAGTAGTTTTATGATAGGTAGGCATGGTACTATGATTAATTTTAGAAATCATTAGGTTTATTACATATTGGGTTAATGGAATGAGATTATGTTGTTTACATAATAACCTTTGATGAAATGCTCGACAGGTACGGATGAGCGAGTACATTTTACAATACACTATAAAGAAAGGGTTCCAAGGATATGGGTCTAGGTGGGGTTGAATTGGGTCATTTCCAAGTGTGACAACTAGCCTATCACATGCAGATTAGCATCCCTAGGGCACCGTTATGAGATAGTTGTACCATATGTTCTTGTTGGACAATGTGTTGTATGATATGAAGTTGCACAGTATTGGTACTCATGCACGGCAATGCATATACTAAGAGTTAGTGGAATTGAAGGGGCTAAAGTCATGGAGCTCGTACGTATGATTGGAGAAGGAGCGAGGATGGCCTCTAGTGTTGCTAGCCCAAGTATTTGAGAAAGTTGCTTCAGCCTATGTGATGCACGAGGAGGATATTGGTGATGAAGCCAAATAACTTAGGGAGTTGAGCCGCTATCACCCAAGCTTAATGAGCCAAGATGTGGAAGGTAGTGCCGACTTAGTTGAAGCCGAAGCTATAGATCTTGCCTTACCGAAGGTGTACAAACCATTGGGTGTTGAAGACGAAGGAGAACAGATCAAAGACTAGGTGGAATGAATAGAGGCCGAGGATCGTGACTACAAGGCACTATGAGATGACGAAGGTTGCGATGATGGGTATGTTAGATGTGAGAAGGGTGTTCCTGTGGAGTGGAACGAGTAGTATTTTGACAAGTTATAGTCAATGAGAGTGGAGGTGTTGCATAGGATAATCAGAAGATTGAGATCTAACAATGAGTGATGTAAAAAAACTAAGGTGGTCTAGGAAGCAATCAAATAATGGGCATTGCCACTATGGATGACATTTGAGGTCGTAAAGTCAGTGCAACAAGTGTATAATATGAAATGCAAGATAGAGGATTGCCCATGGCATGTCCTTGCACACCAGCATAAGTGGGACACCCTTTGCAAGTGCGCAATAGTCGTTCCACACACATGCATGGTGATGAACTCACGTTGAAGCATACAAGAGAGGCTGAGAAGAAGCTTGCCATTGACATGGAAGAGCTCCCCATTGCACTAGAGAACATACGTACGAACACTCCCCCAGTTGGTCAAGAGGAATGGAAGGTGCATGAAATGCTTCCCATAGTTGATTGAGCATGATCCTAGGGGAAGTGAGCATTGCTTTACGATACCAATGGTGTCAGGTATGAGGTCATGACGACCAACCTGGTTGAGGTATACAACTGGGTCATGCAGGGTCTGGGGGCCCTTCCTCTAGTAGCTATCATGGATGGAGTTCTACGTGGTACTACAAATTACTTTGTCGATCGTTATGTTGTGACATTGGTCTTCATGAATGATGCTCAACTTAAGTACTTCAATACGATCAATACGTATATGGAAGAAAAATGCAAGATGGGGGAGATGCATACAACATTCAAAATGGCCATAGGGAACCTTCATTTCGAGGTCTTGTGTAAGGAGAAAGGCGGTCGTGGGACTGTAAGTTCAACCTTCATTAGTTATGGTTTTGGTGTTAATGACAAATCTAATATTAAGTTCATCCCCTAATGCGATATTGTTATTAATGACAAATCTTATATCGAGACTAACTTGTTTATTTAGAATATCTTTGATTAGTCTCATCACATTGAAAAATGGAAAACCCGAGGTATGTATGTGTATTCATTCTAGTATTAGTTGCATACTTTGGAGTCAAGTTAAAGTATGAATGTCCCCATTACATTTACCACAAAATGTGCATTATATTTCTCAATCCATATATTACATGGATGCACATATTTAGGGGGAGTTTGTAGTTTAACTTGAAAGTCTCTTTGTATTGATCGTTTCGTTATTGACACACATAAGGATCAAGACAAAGAAACTAAATCCTTGAGTATATATTTGAATTGCCTAGTTATAAGTATACTCGTGGAAATATAGGATATGCTCCAATATAATCAAATTGAATATGTGCATATTATATCCAAGTCAATCATACTTATGCACATATACATGTGGAGTTTATCCTATAGTTGATGACTTAGAGTAATGATCATTTCCATATAGTTTACATATAATGGATCATTACTTTTCATCAACATGAGTATATGAAAACTTGTGTAGTTAATATATACTCATATCAATTTAAATGAATAATTTAAATTGAGTTCATTTGTCTTGTTAATCATTAAAGAACACTTCATCATGTGTTGATGGTGTTTTGTGATTAATTAAGGACAAATGAATAGTTCTTAAGTATAATAAAGCATGAGTTGCATTATTGTACTTAAGACACAATTAAATCATTTCAATTGATTTAGGTTGTGCTCAATTGATCTAAAGGCATCCATTATGTGTTAATGGAGTGCAAGAGGTAATTGAGACAACCATGCATCTTGGACTAACTATTCTATGAGTTGTGATTGAGTTAGGTCCAAAGATGGATGAGATGATGAGAACGGGACAAAGACGGCATCATGAGTTGATGGGCGTCAAGAATGGATCCCGAAGTGGAGTCGAGTGGATATCCCGGGGGAGTATCAAAGTGATGATCATAAAGACCCCAAAGGGGATTGCTTGCGCGCGGCGGCGAAGGTATAATTAGATAGGCTAAGGACTTTATAGTCTTTGAGTCTAAGGTTTTATCGCCGTGCTATTAAGAGGGGTCGTTCCCTTTGCTTGAGCTTCATCATGTGTTGGTGATCTCATTCCGCGTTCACTCAAGCTCAAATCATTTGGATTTGGTTTTTGCATATGGGTTAACCATTTGGCATGTGTTGCGAATGGGTTAAACTTATGCTTGGTTGCATTTGGTTTTCGCATAATGCTTTGATTTGCATGTGTTGCAAGAAGTGATAAGCTAGTGCGTTGGCTTTTGTGTGAAGTTCACTTTTGCATGTGTTGCATTAGTTAAAGCTTCATGTTTTGGTTTCGCAAAACAATCTTTCTAAAACTTGTGTTTGCTTGGAGCTAAGTTTTGCATGTGTTGCAAAAGGAGAGAGCTCAAGCACGATTTAGTGTTTGTGTGTTTGTATAGAGCTAGAGGCTTGCATGTGTTGCAAGTAGAGAGCTCATATGGTTGATTTGGTTTTGGTGTTAAGTTTGGAGTTTGTTTTGGTGTTGCATGAAACTAGAGAATTGCATGTGTTGCAATTAGAGAGTTCATGCACCTTGATTTGATGTTGCTTGGAGCTAGACTTTTGCATGTGTTGCAAAGAGTAGTGCTCAAGCATGAAATTGTGTTTATTGAGTTATTTGCAAGTTCGTTGTCGAATAAACTGAGGTTTATGAGTCCGGAAATTCGAGAGCATGTGAGTAGGGCTTGCAACGGGTGTTGGCAAGTTGACTGGGTCTCGTGTTGACCTTCACATGGCTAGGGGAATTAATCTCATAATCTCGGGTTTGATTTGCTTAAAACGTTTTGCAAATGGATTTGGAGTTGATTGCGAAATGTGTTTTTGCAAGTTGATTTTGGTGATATTTAAAAATATCTATGGGTGCTTAAATCATGAAAATGGGTGGAGATTGTAGCCCTCGTGATAAGCTTCGTATAGAATCAAAAATCACCCAAATCGGAGTTCGGAGTAAAAAGTTATGAGTGTTTTTTTGTTGCTGATTTTTGTATGGGCGGTTGGACCGGCCCGGGTCCGGTTGGACCGGCCGGGCGGTTGGACCGGCCCGTGTCGGGTCGGACCGGCCGGGGGTGCGGTGCAACCGGCCCCCGTGCGGCTTGATTTTTCCAGAGCGCGTGTTTTTCATTCGTTTGGGCGGTGTGGCCGCGTGCGATGATCTGACCGCCGTGCAGTCGCGCCAAGCCGTGGCGGTCCAACCGCCATGTAACGGTCATTTTTCCGACCGTTGGTTGGCTTGAGGGCCGGCCGGATCGCCGAGGTCGGTCGGACCGGATTTTCTGATTCTGCCCATTTGACCCCCAACGGCTAGTTTTGGCTTGGAGGCTATAAAAGGAGGCCTTGGGGTGTTGGGGCAAGGTCTTTGGTGTTCTTGTGAGTTTTATGGGAGGTGGTTGCATGTGTTGCACTCCTCAATTTGATTCTTGAGCTTAAGTGTGAGCACTAATTGCATGTGTTGCAATTAGGAGTGGATTGAGTGACCTCTTGTGCATGTGTTGCACTTGAGGGAGGTTCTTGTGCATGTGTTGCACGAGGTGATCACCGGGGGCGCATTCGTTGTGCTCGGTGAAGTTCGAGCGAAGGAGCGGCTTGTTACTCTTGGAGGTTGCCGACTCCTAGGCGGGCGTGGGCGTCGTCTTGGGAGCTCTCGAGGTGTGAGAAGCCCGGCAAGTTTGTGAAGGTTCGGGTTGAGCCTACGCCAAGCGTGAAAACCACGACTAGTGGAAAGAGGCGGGTGCTCGAGCGGGAGCCGGTCCAAGTGTGGGCTTGCCTCAACGTGGACTAGGGGAGACCGGCAAGTCTCCGAACACCATGGAAAAATATCGGTTGTCTCTTGTCTCTTTACATTCAAGTATTTACCTTTTGCATATTTATCAATTGCTTGAATGTATTAGAATTGCTTAGTATTAATTGATTGTTCAATTTAGCAATTCTAGTGTAGAGACTTAATTTAATTAGTGCACTAGTGAGCCTAGTTGATTTAGGCTTTAATTGTCAAAACCTAGTTTATCGCTTCCGCATATAAATTGATTAGGTTTTGACATAGGGTGTATTAGAGCGATTGTTTAGTGAGCGATCGAATTTTGTAAAACGCCTATTCACCCCCTCTAGGCGCATCCTCGACCCTACAGGGACGAACAGTTATAAACTTGTTCGCGAGTGCACCCTTAGGAGGTGTAGTTGTTTATGCACATGTAATAAGCCCCATCTATTACACAAGCCATGCTGAAGTATCAAGTTAGCCTAGAGGGGGGGGGGTGAATAGGCAACTTTTTCAAATTTTAACTTCTTAGTTACAGAATTGTTTACTAGCTTAAGAAAGAGTTAACCAAAGCAAGATGTCAGAATATAAAGCACAAACAATGAATAGCAGCGAAAATAACATAACAATAAGAATGAGCACAAGAGACACAAGAATTTTATCCCGTGGTTCGGAGCCTGCCTCCTACTCCACGTTGGAGCACTTCTCCTCGAAGTATAGCTCCCCAAATCTAGTCGCAGTAGCCATGGTCTTCACTAGGGCAACTCTTTCACCACTCTTGTGAGGTGAGTTTCAAACCTCTCACAAACAAGGTGGCCTTCCACAAACACCTTCGGACAGGTCGCACCTTCACTGCCTCCAAACTGTCTAGGATCAATAAGACCCAAGAGTAATAGATTAAGCACAAGCCCTGTCTCTTGGATCACTCAGCACAACACAACTAGACTAAGCTTGGAGTTAAAAACTCAGAAAAGGTTAAGTTTTAGGAGTTGAAAGTGAAGCACAGTCTCCTTGGTTGAATGAGAGTTCTAAGGATGCTAAAATATCAAAGAGATCATAAAGTTCTATGGTAGATGGCTTAGAAAATGCTTATATAGGCGTTTGGATAGAAAATATGAAGGATCGAGATAGTCGCCTAAAGGGGGGTGAATAGGCGATTATAAAATTTAATCTTAATTTGCAGCGGAAAAGAATCGGACTATCCGACTTTGTATATCGAACTATTCGATATGTATCGGAATATCCGATATGCACAATCGGATTATCCAATCTGAGCGAGAACAATCAGGTTTATCACAAGTCAGAGCTAAACACGAGTAATCATCGAAGGAATAGAAGGCTAGCTACAGCAGTTACATCAAGACGAATTTTAATCAAAGCAACAAGAAAAGACCAAACCAAATATTTGATGCACGGTTGGTTTTTCCCGAAGTTCGGATCCTTGAGGAGATCCTACGTCTCCATTGAGGTGGCTCGGTCACACTTGAGCCGGGGTCTCTCTCAACCCTCTTCCTCCCGGTGTTGCACAAATGCACTCGCCGGTTTTACTCCTTGATCCCTTCCCTTGCGGAGGTGGAATCGAACCTTCACAAACTTCCTAGGCGCACCACACGACGTCTTGGTGGCTCCCAACGACTCCTAGCCGTCTAGGAGACCTCAATCTCCAAGAGAAACAAATGGAATGCAGATCCGCTCTTGGAAATCGTTCTAGTGCTCAAATGAACTTTCACGGTTTGAAATCTTAGCACTAGAACTCAACTTGCTTCACCTCTCAATAAATGTCTCAAAGAAAAAACTCAAAGAGAGAGCAAGAGAATAGCCTAGAAGCAATAAATGTTCAGCATAAGGTCTACCCTCTTAAATGAGGGAGGGGGTGGAGTATTTATAGCCAAGACACAAAAAACTAGCCGTTATGCACTGTGTCAGACACACATCGGACTATCCGATATGGAACATCGGACTATCCGATGTGTGAAGATCTCCAAATCGACTCCACCCTAAATTCAAATTCTTTTGAACCAAAGGCACAGATCGGACTATCCGATGATAGACATCGGGCTTTTCGATGTTTCCAGATAGCACTCAAAAACCCAATTGCTTTGAAAATTTTCTAAGTGTATATCGGACTGTCCGATATCAAACATCGGACTGTCCGATAATTCCAGAAAGTACCCATTTTCAAAGATGTTTCAAAAAGCTTTCTAAGTCTATATCGGACTATCCGATATTAACCATCGGACTATCCGATATTTTCAGAGAGCACCCTTTTCAAGTCCTTAGAAAAAAAATTCTCCAAGTCCTCATCGGACTATCCGATGTCAACTATCGGACTATCCGATAATTCCAGAGAGGACTTAGTTTAGAACACACACTCACAACGGAAAATCCGATAGTATCGGACTATCCGATATTTCACATCGGACAATCCGATAAAAACAGCAAGTTAAAACCAGCAATGTGAGTGCCATGCTTCGTATCTCTCAATTCTAATTTTGTAAAAGATGTTCATTTGAGCATAGAGACTTTTCTAAAGCATCTACATTTCATCTCTCTTGATAGTACGGCGATCCTATTGACTCAAAACAAATGTAAAACCTACACAGAGTCAACGCCGTTCTTCTTTTCCCTTTTTGAGGGTCATCAATGTCCGTGGATGCGTTTCACTTGGGACTATTACCTGTTCATAAACTTATTGAAACTATTAGTCCCTTAAACATTTGTCATTAATCAACCAAAACACAATTAGGGGCCTAGATGCACTTTCAATCTCCCCCTTTTTGGTGATTGATGACAACATGATTAAAGCTTATCAATAATGAGTGAATAATAATTTTGTGAACACAAAAGATATGTTGAGCTCCCCCTAAATATGTGCATTAGAAATTTGAGTGGAGATCAAATGCACATTCTAGCGAAGAAATTCAAAGGGAGCTCCCTCTATATCTTTGCATTCAAGAGGGTTGCAACAGGTAATAAAGCTTTACATGATAATATAAATGCAACACAATATATCAGAGCTATCATATAATTGCAACACAATATAGTAATTTAGATACCGAGATCAACTATCATACGGAGACAATGTATTGCAATGAAGAACAAATACTGTAAACCAACTGATTGAGAGAAGCAAAAGTTCTCCAAAAAGATTAAAAACAAAACACAAAAGTGTTCACAGCTCACACGACTCAGGAATAGCTTTTCTCTCCCCCTTTGGCATCAAGTCACCAAAAAGGAAAAAGAAAACGGGAATAGAAACTAGTCTTCATCACCGCTCTCTGATTCATCTCCTGAACTCGCGGCACAGTCTTTGGAATCAGATTGAGCTGCACTGGCTGGAGTGATGAATGGATCCTCGATCTCGTCGTCCTCAGAGCAAGGAAGGTTCAAGTGCCTCTGAATGGCCTTGAGCCTCTGAGCGTTCTTCTTTGCCATCTCAACAAGGAACTTTAGAACGTGATCATTTGAAGCGGATGACGGCGAAGAATTGAACTGAGCAAGCTGGACTAGGAGGGACTGAGGCAGATGGAGTTGACCGAGGACGGTCACTGGGGACCACTTGCTTGACTGGCCTGATCTGCAGTCCAAGATGCTTCATGTCACACTCGAATTTTAGCTTTGTGACACCTTCAATGACTCTCATGATATAAGGCGTGAAGCCACAACTGCGTTTAGGGTCCAGAGAGTTGGCATGAATCTCATTCCACAAATAAAGAGCAACCATGAAAGGTCTTCCACCCGGTTGCATCCTCTTCAGAATATCACGAGTGTAAGAGAGGATACGGGACGCATCACCTTCCTTCGGAGCTATAGACTTTCTGAGGAGTCTATTTGCTGCGGCAGGCATCGGCTTCAGAAACTTTGTATGTCCAGGCTCGAAGGCGGTGTCTTCAACATACAGAGAGTTAAGATTATCTGCTGTCAGCGAACGTGTGTTGTGAAGATCATCTCTGTCAATTGCTTCGATGGCTTTGAAACCCAGAAGTTGACCAAACCTGCCTATGGACATTCTGTAGCGGACACCTTTAGTCATCCAAGTCATATAGTCAGGCTCGACGAAGAGGGTCGCATAGAACTGAGCAATCAATTCAGTGTTCCAATCTTGCTTCAACCCCATGATCCGTTTAATCCCAAGCCTCTCACAGGCTTCGATGACCTCGTTAAAAATAGGATCGTCGAGGCCTTCCATATACTCCCAGTCTATCCATTGCATGTTCTCTGTGGGGCTCTTCTGAGGAAGTATAACTGTTTCATAGAAGTCTTGTTGAAAGAAGTTCCAGAAACACTGATCCGAAGGAAATCTGCTTTTAGTCCACGGATTGACTGATCTCTCCTTTTTGACCAATCCGGACTTGCCCTTATAGCTTATTACTTGCCGCTGAAGGTCGGGTCGTCTGGAAGGCTTGAACATCATGGGGAAAGGTAGGAGATCGTCTTCTTCTTCTGCAGTTGGTCCCTTTCCCTTGTCAGCTTGAGAGGGGGCACTGGAAGCGGCCTCTTTGCCCTTCCTCGAAGAGACAAGAGCATCAGAGGGAGGAGCACGAGCAGGAGGAGCGTCATCTTGACGACTGGGCTCAGAAATAGAAATCCCCTTTTGCTTGGGCCCTTTGGAGATAACCAGCTTCTTATATTTTCCAGCTCCAGGATTTTGAGCTGGTACAGCTTCCACTTCGTTTTCATCTTCTTCTAACACACCACCGAGGTGTGTCGAGGGTTTTCTCGCATACGATATAGCCTTAGTCCGCTTGTCAGTGGGCGTCTTCCTTTTGAATTGGCCCTTGTCATCAGAATAAAGCAACCTTTTCAACTTCTCACCCTTATCATCACCAGCAGCCATGGCAAAGATCTAGAAGAAAGATAAAGGAAACTGAGTCGATAAGCGACGGAATGGAGAGAAACTTGCCATTTTGTAACTTACTGGAAATATCGGATAATCCGATATTTTGGTTCGGACTGTCCGATGATAAACATCGGATAGTCCGATGTCCAAGATCGGATAGTCCGATATTCACGGTAAGAACAAAAATGTCGATTTCTCAAAATTGATCCACACATTTTGCAACAAATCTGTGGTGCACCACCCTAGGGTGTAGGGGAACTATCCTACCGAAGGAATTTGAAAGAGTTGCAACGGAGATGAGAGACCCTAAAAAGGAAGAGAATAAGGGTTACCTTTAGATAAAATCCAAAATGCGGAGAAAGAAGGAGTTAATCCTTGAGGGGAAGGATCAATTTGGTGGAGGAGATTCCTTGCGCTGCAGATGGAGGGATTGGAGCACCAAAATCGCCAGAGAGGAGAGGACTTGGAAAGATTGGAATAGAGTGAGCACAGGGAGAGAGAGAAACCCTTCGGCTTCACTTAAAACCTCCCCACATCGGATAGTCCACGTCAGTGCTCCACCGCCTGTCTCCACCAATCTTCTGCCGCGAAAAGCCGGCGGCAAGAAATCTTCTGCCACGGCAAGGTCTTGTCTCCCAGAACTCATGCCACCGCCAAGCTGCCGCCCTCCCTATGCATTCCAAGCAGTGTAGTCACCTCTATCAGCTCCTGTGTGCACGCCACTTCACTGAGTTCCAAGGCGCTATGCCCATGCCACCCTGCCGCCGTGCATCAACCAAGTGGCCACCTCGTGAGGCCCTTGCCAATTCCCCACTTCCGACTATAAAGACCTCACCCCGTAGCTCGCCACTGCCTTTGCTAGTTCATAGAGCACTTCATCCCTAGCCCATGCGCTTGCCTCTATTTTGGCTGAACCACCATTGCCGGTGAGGGCCAATTTGGGGCAAGAACCAAATCAGTGCGCCTCAGTTGTGCAACTTCCTCAATTTGGCGCCAGTAGCTTCCTCTCAACTCCCTGAACTCATGCCCACCTTGTTTCTTTTCAGTTGGACTCGCCCTAAGTGCCGCCACCCCTGTCTTCTTCTCTAGAGCTGGCCAATGGTGGCGAGCCACTTCGGTTAGTTAGCGTCACAAGTAAGCCCTAAAACAAAACTCTGGGAGTCCTCTGATGCTTAATCCGCAATTCCCCAAGGTTGGGCTCACCATATCCTCCCTTGCAATCGTCTGGACCTTCCACCACTGCACCTCACCATCGGTAGCAACCTCTGGCCACAACCAACCGTCACCGACCTGCTACTCTGGTTTGCTGTCGTCCCCTCTTGCCCATTCCACCGCCGTTGGAGGGAGATCGCCGACGAGCCATAGCCAGTGAGCTCCTCCGTGCCTCCCCTGTCTCGATGAGACCGACAAGCGGGCCCCGCCAGTCAGTGCCTCCACCGGGCTGTTTCACTGACCGACCGGGCTCTCACATCAGCGTCACTCTCTCTCGCCGTGCAGAGAGGCTGACGGCTGGGCCTGGGACGTCAGCCTCCAACCCTCGCGCTCATGTCACTATGCAGTGGGTCCCACCTATCAACACATGACACAAGAGCTATACCAAAAAGGAAAGGCGTAATCTGTGTCCAAAAGCACCATTCCCTTTTTTTTGGCATATTTCTAATTTGCAAACCCTATCATATTCAAATACTCATATCTTTTGCACCCTAGCTTCAAATTTAGTCAAACAAATTTATAAATTCATATAAAATCATACTCTATCTGAATATCCAAAAATATTTAAATGTTGAACTAATTTTTGAATCTTGAATTTAGAATTTGATTATAACCTAAGGTATGCCCTATTACAAAATGTTGTACCCTAACTCAAAAATTAATGGTATAAAATTTTTAAAACTCCAGAGGACTCAAGAACTTTGATTCTGCAAAAAACTTTTGAAATTGAACCTCTTTTGAACTAAACTTTAAATAGATTTAATCTTCTATGTAACCAACAATCAAAATTCAATAACTTTTGAAATGAACCCTAAAAACTATGAAACAGGTGCCATAAATTCACTAAAATTATGATCTTGTGAATCTGTAAAGTTGGATAAAAACAAAGAAGGTTTGCACCTATTGTCCAACAAGTACGTTTGATACTCCAAAATATCATTTGAATAAAATCCAACCTACTTAAATAAACTTTAAGAAATTATGAGCTCACAAATGAAACCTCAGTATAAAGAAAAAACTTATTCACTTTGAGATTTTAATTGGAGTTGATGTTATTTGATCTCTTTTGCCTCTTATGTTTGCAATGCGGCGAATTGCGTATAGACACCGACGTCTTTGATACTGCTACCGTCGACACTGACTTCACCATTGAGACCAACGAGCAAGGCAAGCACCTCCTTGAACATGTTAATCCCAATATTTTAATTAAGTTATATTGATTTTCCAAATCTATTATGCATGCTTATACTTTCGTTTAAATGCTAGTTTGAGCGAACTGGTAGCTACACCAGTGATTTCATGTTTCTTCCTTAACGATTATGGAAACATGAACCTTGATAACCCTAGGACAATGTTAGACAACACATAATGTCATCATGGGCATATGCTAATACGTACTAGTATGCTTAGCCATGCTTTAGCTTTGAAGAAAATAGATTTGAGTTGTCTCTTAAAAATGTAAATTGTTGGGTATGGCAATTAGGGATGTTGGTATTTTATCCTAAAAACTTAAAATAAAAACTAAATTTTCGACACGGGTGAGTTATGGCAATAGCTGGTGGTGCAAGGGACTTGCACGTAGTGTAGGGGTAGTGTACTCGTCCAGGTCAATTAAGGACCGAACTGTTGTGTTGTTTTCAAGCCAAGAATTTAGTGCAACCACAAGTTCTAGTATCGGATTACCTTAACCTATTAAATTATTTAAGTCTAGCTTTGCATTTTGAAAGGCTGTAGTAGTACAGGTTGTTCCATTATGGATTGCTCGAAGGGGCGCCCACACCACGGTGATGGGAGCAACGCTTGCCAATATAACGGTGTACGCCTTAATATGGGGGAGAAGTGGGACGGTGGGATGTTAAACCATTCGTCATACCGCAAGTACAAATATCTTCTACCACCATATTAAGGGTTTGTCGTCACCGGGCTAGTACAAAGTTAGGATTAAATAATGTAACAGTCATGTTATGATCACTCTGTGCCACACCAAAGGAAGTATGCTAATAGTTTGCACAAAATACTGATAATTTCTTTGGGTAAAGTTGTACACCTCTGCAGAGTGAAAATCTTTTTGAAAAGCTGCGCCCATGGTCAAGAGCACTTGGTAAAGTCATCACATGGTTAGAAATTTTATTACTATGCAAACAGGGGTGAATATGAAAATATTGTTGGGAAATCTGTATTACAGGTATTATGACAGAAATTGATAAGATCATTGCAATGCTCACATTCATGGAGGACTGTGAGTTACTTGCTATGTGTACTTGCTTATTTTCACATTTAGAAAACTTGCTTTTACAAAATACTGCTTGCAAATTACTACTTGATATTCATGTTCATCTTTGCTCACTGCAGAATAACCGTAGAAGCTTTCCCCATTGATATAGCATGCATTTTATCATATATGCATTTTTCATACACTATAAGTCTTACTGAGTATAAATGTACTCAATCTTACTTAAATTATTGGTTCAGTGGATGAGTAAAGCAAAATCCCCGAGGACACTTATTTCACCGCAGGTTACGGGGACTATACCGACGAGCTTTTCTAAGATCTTCTCCTGGTCAGCCCTGTGGTATTTTGGACAAAGGCATACTGCTAGGCCTTGTATCTTTCGCTGCACTTTAATTTGGCCCTTAGGCCATGTTGTAATAACTCTATGCTATTATTGTACGTTATGGACTCTTTTATGGATGTGATAACAATGTTGTAAAATCTGTGTCGGCGTATTTCGCCGGACAGGAACCCGTCAACGAACAAGGTTGACTACTCCCAGGATGGAAGGTATGGTTTGGTAGAGGGCGTCTTAGTGGCCGAAAACCCTAATGACTCTCTCACGATGAATCCCGGGGATCAACAGATCGATGGACGCAGAGATGTACCCAGGTTCGGGCCCCAGCGCGGGTAATAGCCCTACGTCCTGCTAGATCTTTGTTGAGGAAATGTGAATATGATTACAATGGTTCTTCTAGTCTTGAGCTTGGGTGAGTTCACTGGATCCAAGTCCCGATTTTGGCTCTCTCTCTTCTCCATGCACCAGAGCGCCCTTATATAGACGGGGTTGGCTCGGGCAGGTGAGAAGGTGATGCTATACTAATTTACAATTCATTAATTATACCCATCATTCGAACCTTACATCGACCCACGACTCATTTATTACACCCATCACTATAGCCTTGTCCCTCAAACCTCATTTAATGCCGCTGAGTGGCCTCGCCCGGTCCGCCCGGGATATGACGCTCCTGCGACGGGTTTGGTGAGAGGCATCAGAGGGATGAGCCGTCGTCGTGTTGATAGTAGAATGCTTCACAATTAATGATCGCCCACCTGCCCGCCAGGCCGCCATGCGGGCTCCTCGCCTGGCGAGCAGGGAATGATCGCCCACCTGCTCGCTAGGCTGCCACGTAGGCTTACCGCCCGGCTGGGCAGGGCATGATCGTCCACTTGCTCGCCAGCTACCGTGGGCTTCCGCCGTGGCGGGGCATGATCGCCCACCGCCGCCAAAGCCGCCACGCGTGGGCTTACCGCCCGAAGCGGGCATGATCGCCCACCGCCCGCCCGAGCCGCCCGTGGGCTTACCGCCCGCGGCGTGGCATGATCGCCCACCGCCCGAGCCGCCACGGGCCGAGCGTTTGCAGGCCCACTAATCTACGGCGGAGAGGGTACCCCGGTGCAAAGTACACCGACAAGAGCCGGGTCCGTCCCCGAGCGCGCGGTTTCTTTTTAGACCTCATTTAATGTCGGTGTGTTCCTGGATGGGCCTACCACTTCTGAGCACGCAACCATCTTGGTCCTCCCCACTTCCGCGATTTTTCTTGGGACCCGAAACGTCGCATCCTTTTGCCTGTTCGCGAACCGTCTACGTGGGGGGCCTATATATATACGCGCCCCCAACCAGCAGTTTACGCCTTCTGATCTTCGCGCGCTTTGCTTTTTGCCCTTTCATCTTCCTTGCCTAAAAAACCTTACTTCTACATCAATGGCGCAACCTCCTCTACTCCCTTCCACCGTTGGCACGGACAAGGTGGGTCTGCTCTCCAAGATGGCACCCGAGGGCTCCCTCCACCTTCGCTAGGGGACCCTCGTGCCAAGCTGCGAACCAGGGGAGATCATCGTCTTCGCCTGGGGTCTTTTGGCAGGCTTGGTGCCGCCATTCTCTGAATTCTTCCTCACCGTCCTTCATTTCTACGAGTTCCATCATCTCCATCTCTCCCCCAACTCCATCGTCATTCTCTCCACCTTCGCCTACCTCTGCGAGATGTTCGTAGGGGTGATGCCCAACCTTCCTCTCTTCCGCTACTTCTTCACCTGTCACAGCTCCCCAGATAGCGGAATCGTGGGGAGCTGCCACTTCCGTCTCCGCGATGCGTCGGCCCCTCGCTACATTCCCTTCCAGCCAAGATCTAACTGGAAGTTGTGGCGGCGCGACTGGCTCTACACCGGTGACGACAGCGGGGTTGACCTCCTTGAGGTACCCTGCGCACGGGCGGAAGTCCGCGAAAGCTGGAGTTCGCCCATCGAGGAGACGACAGAGCTCCTGGCAATGGCAGTCCGCATCAACCAGTTGTGGGACGCCGGCCTAATCGAGGCGCTGGTGGTCCAGGACTTCGTGGCTCAAAGGATCAGCCCCCTCCGTCGTCGTGCCATACGCATGGCGATATCTGAGGGCAACGACATGACGCGCATGTACCCAGGCCGTAAGTTCTGTTGCCCTTCTTTTGAATACATATTCCTCTTCGCGGTCACCATCAACTAATATTCTTGTCTTCAGGCGAGGGAAATCTGGATGGCCCCGCCATCTCAAGATGGCTATCCGGGCTGCTCCCGCCAGTGTCGAGCGACCTGGACTTTTTGGTGAGGCCTGACCACTCTACGACCTGGAGTTCGCGGAGCGGCTTCGGATCATCAAGTCATTCCCGGCGATGGACTCCACAGGTCCCACCGTGCTGTCGGCCCGTGACCCCTTGGTGATTAGGGACCAGCCCCGAGCCGACGATCGGAGCGCAGGAAAACGGCCGATTGCTCCGGACGCCCCGAGCGCGGACCCCATGAGGGCCCATGCCGGAGACCAAACTTCTGCCACCGACTCCGCCGCTTTACCAAGCGTGCTCGGAGCGGTGGCGTCTTCATCTAGGACAACGACATTCGACGCCGGCTGCACCAACGCCGATCCCTGCGGCGCCGTCCTCATCGACACCGACTCTACCGACGCCAACTCTAGTGGCGCCGACTCCAGTGGCACCACCTCCAACCGCTGTTGGGGCCCACCTGGGCGGGCTCACGGTGCCAGCGATCTCCTTCAGCTTCAAGTCACCTCCAAGGGCGGCCCATCAGAGTGCCCCGGCAGCGTAGACATCTGCAGCGGGAACTTCCACCCAGGGGCAGCCTAGCGACCCTAAAGTAGCCAGAACGGACGTAGCTGGCGCCGGTACCTCTGCCCAGCCCGCTTCGGTCGTCCTCGCTGCCCGAGCTTGGCAAAGCGCTCTCAGCCGCGAACGCCCTCCTTGCAACGCACACCACCAGTAGTGAAGCCCAGACGTCGATGGATGGAAACCTTCATGGAGGAGCTGGAGAGGAAGGAGGCACTGCTGACCCAAGAGAGGGCCAACGGGGCGACCCTACTCGCCCGGACGCAGGAGGCCGAGGCGGCGCAGAGGCAGGCGGTGGAGGAGTAGCGGCGCACGCTGCACAACCTCGCTGTCATGCTCCGGTCGGCTTACCGGCACATGGCGAGGGCCTTGGAGCCACTTGGGGTGGATCTTCGGGGGCCGCTCGAGCCCACCGCGATGTAATACGCCCACTGCATCACCCGGGTTGCCGCGACGCTCTCCGGCCTACCAGCCGCCATGGCCGCCCACTCCATCCAGGAAGGGCGACAAGTCACCGCGGCCACCGCGACCTTTGTGCTGGTGTGCTACGCCAGCCACGACGCCGCCTTCAACCCAATGATCGTCGTGGACGGCATTGAGGGAGACGAGGCCCAGGCGTAGGCGCGCGTGCACGAAGCTGCGGAGCACGTCGCCGGCATGATGGCGGTGGAGGGCCCGAACGTTGACGCGGTGGCAGCGGAGCCAGAGGCTGAGGAAGAAAATAGGCACATCCAAGTTGCCAACGACAACTGATGGCCCGGGCTGCTTCCTTCATTTTCTTTGTTTCGTTTTCTTCCTGTTTTTCTGTATGCCAAGACAATCTTAGTAATTGTAATGAAGTTGGCATCTTTGAGTTTTACCTGTGCATGTTTGTATGTTCGCGTTTTGATTGTCTTTGCTCAACTCAATCATTGGGCGATCAGCCCCCAGCCTTGTCATGATGCGAACCTAAACATTCAGATTAGATCGGTACTTAGGCATTTTTTGAGTGATTGCAAAAATGCGATCAAGGATTGCGCAAAACATGCAGGATGTAGGCAAACAAAATTCTAAGTCCCTGCGCAAGGTTGTCACTGACTCCTGCCCTTTTGGAACTTATATCCTTATGATCTCTCGGAACCCGACCACAGCGTTGCACAACAAGGCAGCAGGCTCCTAGGAGTGGTATAGGGCCTACGGTGCTCGTGGTGATAGCCAGCGGTGCTTCGCGGAGCCAATCCGAGGTGTGCGAGCCGCGTTTGAGTCACCGTGCCACACTCGCACTCCTGGTCACCCATCCCTGCGATGTAGACGCTGGGCATTTCCTTTTACCAATGAGGAGCCATCATGTTAGCAAGGGTCAGAGGCAACCACGCATAACTTTACCCAACATGGCGCAGACGCAAGAGATAAGTCGACACTGCCAAGGCGAGCAACTTATCTTGGTCATAGGCCACCGGGTGACCAGCCTCCAGGCTAGTTATGGAAGCCAGCACTCGACGAGCAGGGTGTGGTCGCCCACCTGCCCGCCAGGCTGCCACGGGGCCGCCTTGGATGCTTGAGTTAGGTCAGTGCCCCAGCACTTTATCTGTGATTGCACATAGCTACTAAAAATACAGGTAGGCGTTAGGCAAGGCATGTAGGAAATATATTGAAGAACGTAAGTTTCTACGTGGGGTTGTCATGGTCCTTTTCTTTGGAGCTTAGGCCCTTGTGACTCGGAACCAGCCCGCGGGTTGCGTGGCAAGGCAGCGGGTTTCCAGGAGTGGTATTGGGCCTGCGGTGCTCGCGGTGACAGCCAGCGGTGCTTCGCAGAGCCAACCCGAGATGTGCGAGCCGCGTTTGAGTCACCATGCCACACTCACGCTCCTGGTTGCCCGTCCTCGCACGACGCGAACGCCGGGTGTTGCCGCATATCAACAAGGGGCGGCCAAACCGCGGGCACCATGAGATGCTCGCGAAGTATCACCCACCAGGGTACAAGTAAGGAGAATAAAGCAGAAGCCTTTAAGGCAAACAACTTTACTGACCGCCAGTAGTCGTCGATCAACCGGGGGAGAACTCACCCACGCAGCCGATCAGAGCGAACTACTGGGTACTTACAGTCCTCAGTGGCCAACCGAACCGCCCCGGGTCAAGATACTGAGACCACCTTGAAGGGACCCTCTCACTGGGGAGACAGTTTGTGGAGCCCGGCATGCGTTTGAATTCTGCGCAAGACCAGATCGCCTACTGCCAGTGTTCTCTCATGGACCCGGGTGGCGTGGTACCGCCTAAGACTTTGCTGGTACTAAGCGGCACGCAGGGCCACCCGGTCGCGCACCTCCTCCAGAAGGTTGATTTCTTCTCCGCGGTGATCTTTTTGTTCTTCCTCGCTGAACGCCGAGACGCGCGGTGAGCCGAGCGACAGCTCAGACGGGAGGACAGCTTCCGCGCCGTAGACCAGGAAGAAAGGCGTTTCACCAGTCGCCCGACTTGGAGTGGTCCGGAGCGACCACAACACAGCCGGGAGTTCTTCCGTCCATCGCGCTCCCTGCTTATGAAGTCGATCAAATGCTCTGGTCTTCAAGCCCCTCAGCACCAGCGCGTTGGCGCGCTCAACTTGGCCATTGCTCCTTGGATGGGTCACCGAAGCAAAGCATACCTTGGTGCCCATCTCATCACAAAACTCCGGTGAAGGCCTTGTTGGTGAATCGAAAAGTCTTGTTTCGGTGATGATACGATTGGCGACTCCAAAGCGGGTGAAGATTCCGTGGATGAACTTGATAGCAGCGGAAGCCGTGATGGCACGTACTGCTTCGGCTTCAACCCACTTGGTGAATTTGTCGATGGCAACGAACAGGTGGGTGAAGCTCCCCGTGGCCCACGGGAACGGGCCCAGATATCCAAATTTCGGACCGCGAATGACCAAGAGAGCGGGATGGTTTGCGAACTTAATGGTCGATGGATTTGCTGGCGAAGAATCGCACGCCGCAGATCTCCTCACCACTCGCAAGCATCTTGGAGGCGATAAGCCAATAAAATCTTGGTGGAACGCTTGTCGACAAGCGTCCCCCACGACATATGACTCCCGCACATGCCTCCATAGATATCGGAGAGCAGGCTGCTCCCCTCTTCCCGAGTGATGCACTTTAGTAGAATTCCATTTCTGCTCCGGCGGTATAGGTCCCCACCTACCATAGCATAGCCCCCTACCTGGCGCGCCCCTATCGGCGTATTTTGCTAGACAAGACCCTGTCAACGAACAGGGTTGACTACTCCTAGGATGGAAGGTATGGTTCAGTAGAGGGCGTCTTCGTGGCCGAAAACCCTAATGACTCTCTCACGATGAATCCCGGAGATCAACAGATCGATGGACGCGGTGATGTACCCAGGTTCAGGCCCCTAGCGCGGGTAATAGCCCTACGTCCTGCTAGATCTATGTTGAGGAAATGTGAATGTGATTACAATGGTTCTTCTGGTCTTGAGCTTGGGTGAGTTTACTGGATCTAAGTCCCGATTTTGGCTCTCTCTTCTCCATGCACCAGAGCGCCCTTATATAGACGGGGTTGGCTCGGGCAGGTGAGAAGATGACGCTATACTGATCTACAATTCATTAATTACACCCATCATTCGAGCCTCACATCAACCCACGACTCATTTATTACACCCGTCACTATAGCCTTGTCCCTCAAACCTCATTTAATGCCGTTGAGTGGCCTCGCCCGGTCCGCCCGGGATATGACGCTCCTGCGACGGGTTTGGTGAGAGGTGTCAGAGGGATGAGCCGTAAATCTGTCGATAGCGTATCGCTTCACAATTAATGGCCCCGACGCAAAGATGTCGTGGAAGGAGACTTCGAGGCCTTTTCCTAATTCCTTTGGTTGCCTTCATGGCCTAACGAGTGGGGCCGAGCTGCCGCTCGCCGCCAAAGCCGCCACGCGGGCTCCTCGCCCCGTGGAGTGGCATGATCGCTTCGCCGCCGAGCTACCACATGGGCTTACCGCCCGGCGAGCAGGGCATGATCGCCCACCTGCTCGCCAGGCCGCCACGTGGGCTTCTCGCCTGGCGGGCAGGACATGATCGCCCACCTATTTGCCAGGCCGCCACATGGGCTTCTCGCCCAGCAGGTAGGGCATGATCGCCCACCTGCCCGCTAGGCCACCACGTAGGCTCCTCGCCTGGCGAGCAGGGCATGATCGCCCACCTGCTCACCAGGCCGCCACGTGGGCTTACTGCCCGGCGGGCAGGGCATGATCGCCCACCTGCCCACCAGGCCGCCACGCGGGCTGGGCCATTTTTCGGGCCCACTAATCTACGGCGGAGAGGGTGCATCGACAATGTGCGTACTAGCTACTGATCGCAGGGCTAGTACATTATGCACATGAGACCTTCTTGGCATTCCATGCCAAAAGGAGGGTCTTGACAGTTTTTGACCTTGGAAGGCTGAAGGGGGTTGGTCACTTTGAGACCAGACGTATAAAGAATAACATAGACGCATTAGAATCAGAGGTCACCATGAAGGAGAAGAGGAATTGAACTATATATGAAATGTTGTATTGTAAGAAGTATATTGAACTAGCAGTGTATTTTTTTTGTGCAGTGAGGTAAAAGTTGTTGCGATGTATGAACTATGTCAAAATTTTGTACCATAATAACTATGGTGTACCTTTACTCCATTCGTCATGTGTATCGATGTAAACATGGCTATGATGTACGAACTTTATCCAAAATGTTGTATCACAAGAACTATGTTATATCTTTAAGTGTGAATTAAGTAGTACAATTATGGTGTTCATTGTTTTTTGGTACTAATACATATACGACGTGTTATGTAATTATACCTACACGTTTACCTTTCCAGTTACTTTATGTCATACTAACATTCGAGCTTTTCATGACAAGTACGGAGGACAACGTAGCAGATGCGATGTGGCACTATGAGCTAGTCAACTCGGTAATCAATGTCTCACACCAAGCCGCTTGGTGATTGTGATGCCTCCTCATGGTGAGGCGCCCATCGAGCTTGGCTTGCTGCAGCTACGCACCTTGATGAGGGCATGGAGGATCGACGAGCATTGGATTCCCAAGTATATGGACTCATTTAAGTTTTGTGATTCCTACATATGCTTATTCGTACTAACACTTTCTAAATGTGTTCACGCATATTGAGGGCCTCCGGATTGCTCCCTCTAGCTAGGATAGTGGACCTGAAAGACTAATATTGGGTAGATGTGTATAGGAGTAATTTGAAGAAAGTTAAGGCCTACGGCCATAGGAAATCCAAAGGAAAGGAGCCAATGGACCTCAATGCTGCAGCTGGAGTTGAGGACAACCCTAATGTGGAGTCAAAACACCAGCTTTGAATGGATGTGTACAGCGTGATTGGAAGAAATCCAAGGCCACCACCTGTGTGAAAACCAAGGGAAAGGTACTGATGGATCCTGATGCATAGAATCTATTACCGTAAGCTTGACTTCTTTTCCACCCCTGAGTATTTTTCTATTCCAAAGGGCACATATATATGTTACCTATATTTTATGTTGATGGTTTGTACGTGTCACCATTTGTATCGAAGGAGTAGTAAAGAGAACATATGTAGACTATCCAACTCTATGCGCTATGTAATTCCCACATTTCTTATGAAATGCTATGTCAGGTTTCATTTGGTTCATTTGGACAAAAAATATCACTAGACCTCTTTACATGCATATAACGAACTCCTTAGTTACGCGAAAAAGGGGCCGATTGTGTAATCTTTCCCTAAAGAAAAATATTACTCTACTTCAATACATGACTTATTTCGGTGTTTTTGTTCTACCATTGGGCTAATTCATAATATTTTTATCTATGAATAAATCCAACAAGGTTCTGTTATCATTTGAACTAGCGACTGAGCTCTGTTACCATTTTGTTGGTGACAGAATAGCAACAAAGGCTTTGTCACTATTTATAATGACGACAGAGGCTCTATCCCCAATTTAAATGGTTATATATATATATATTTCTGTAAATTTTCTTCAGTGTATTATTTCTGTTAAATTATTTAAAATTTATATTATTTAAAAAAATTCCTCAATGATGCGTCTCTTCTATTCGTGCTCATCATTGGCAAGAGTACCCCTATCAATCATCGGGTACACCGACCTACTTGACCATCGAGTACTCCTGCTCGATCATCGAACATTCGACCAATAGTCGATAGCGGCCCCTAGCAGGACTTGCCAACTCCCAAGTACATATAAAGATCGGACGAACCTCAACAATATCCTATATGTATTTCCTTCTGCCTCACGATATCGGTCAAACCCAAGGAGAGTTGTTGTCATCCTTGTTTGGATGGCTCGACCACTCTTTCTCGATGTCGTGACTCGGATTCCTTGAATGCATCGAGTTAACTTTTTAACTCGATGACTCGAGTAACTCTTTACTCGAGTAGCATGGCCATGCATTTTTCAGAATCTAACCACTCGAGAGGTCTAGAGATATCTCTTCCATTATATGAAGGGGCAAATCCTATCTTGATTGGCCATGCCTCGCAGCATGTTTCATAACAAACCTGAAAGCCATCTTTATAACTACTCAGTTACGGAGTAGCATTTGACGACCCCTAAATAAGCCATTACGCATCTTGAGAATATGAGACAATCTCAAGTCGAAGGATATAGCATACACATCGCATATGAGACCAACTGATGACATGAAAGAATACAACGTTCTCACAATATCTCATAGTGGGTTGATATCCAATAACATGTTCTCTAACATGTGTCCATATTATTGGTTTGATATCTTCATATCTATGACCTGTGAAATGTGATCATCGACTAGTACATATGCTAATCTATTCATATATGTCCTTATATAATTATCGACCAGGGACCCCTTTTAGAATGAACATCACAAAGATAAATAGAGTTTTACAAACAAGTCACGTACTTGTTAATAAATATCCATGATGTTATTCAAAGAATAATAACATAGTTTATGAACATTTATGGAAACATAATCATCTCTATAATTGCCTCTAGGGCATATTTCCAACAATTTGCCAATAAGAACAATAAGAATTTACAACCCATGTTATCATTCTACCATGCACTTTCTTTTTACTCTAGAGAGACAGAATGACGTGTAGTTGAAACCAAACCCGAATTCAGACCTCCTACAGTAGGTAAACTCGACTCAACAATATGCCACAATAGTGCAAACATCAAGCATAACAATAGCGCTCATACACACGATCTCGGACTTAAACTTTCTCTCTCGCCAGACAGTTTCACCTTTGTTGTCCCAACAATTGAAGGACCATAACTCCTAACTCAAGAGTCTGAACATAGTAAATTATATTTGTTCTACAAACTAGATATATAAGATTGTCTATAGTTTTCTAGTTGTTCATATTTTTCAATTAATTCATTTAAACCCTTGTTTCTAGCCCTAAGACCAATTTGTTGCTTTACTGGACAGTAGACTTCATAATTTCATAAATATTTTTATATAACTCTAGACATAGCAAACCATCGCATCTCTGGAATCTATAGACAATTATCCAGCTTTCTATAGTTATGTAGATAATTTAATTCGGCCATTATCTAGCCCTAATCATCAAGTTAAAATAATTGCTCTCAGCAACAACCGATTTCTAGATAGCAAACCTCTACAAGTTGTAACATTCTAACTGCTTAACCAAATTTAACATTCTTGTGCTCTAATGAAACTTTGATAGGCCATAAAACTGACTGTAGATACCATAAAGCTAGCCCTAAAGACAAACAAATATTAATCGAATACATCTTGTGCTCTCTAACTTTCCCATCTAACACTAATACAACTATAACATCACTCCACTACAGCGCCAATACGAGGAGCTTCAACCTAGGGTTTAAACCTACATCCCAAAGTTTTGTTGAAAATGTCAAGAACGTTGGTCCTCCACGATCCCCCCTATACCTCCTACACACGGTGACATGAACAGATCTGAATTTGCATGCACGGTTAGATGTGGAACATGAAAATATGAAGGGAGATGTTGTCGGGCACTCTCTAGTTGCAGTCGGCATAGTGGCAGTAGGAGAACGGCAGTTGGAGCTGCACCTCGATGGAGGCTTCAGCAAACAGCGACGTCGGTGTGAGTTGGCTTGCGCGGCTTGGTGCACGATGGGTGGCAGTTGTAGCGTAGGAAATGGTGGCCATAGCACAGTACAGCACAACAACGGCAAGGTGGCACACAACAGCTGGACGCTAGCAATGGCACACCAGTGGCAGAACTAGGAAATTTACAATGGGTGTTATATTTGACACTGAATAGTTGACATACACAGTTTTATAGCATAAATTCACCACATAGGTTTAAAATTTACCAATAATACAACACATATAGTTGAAGTAAGGTCTTACATGAATAGAAGATTACAAAATATGTAATGAAAATTAGAATTGTACTTTACGTGTTTTCATGGCAATGAACCCAAAAAACATTATCCATGTGAATTTGTCAGGCTACTTTGTGCTTGACTTTTTTCTACAGGGCAATGAATGTTTCTTTCATAAAAAATGCCTCTTATTTCATGAACATTTTTGTGTAGATCTTCTGATACTTTGTGCTTGCCTTTTTCCTACCAGATGTAGGAAACACTTATCAATATGTATTTGTCAAGCTACTCTAATAGTAATATAGATGTTAGTGTTGAAACTAGAGGTGGGCGTCATGCCAGGCTGGGCCAGCCTAGCAAGGGCCCATCGTGCTTCGTTCTTGAATCGTGCCGGGCTGTGACAGCCTGTTGTGCCCGTCGTACTGTGCCGTGCTAACCCGGCTCCCCTTTAGCGAGCCCAGGCACGACCCATTTGCGCTTCGTGCCTACTTTATGTCGTACCGGCCTAGACCCGGCCCATTTACCTATTGTAATGAGAGGAAAGGAGTTGGAGATGCATGGAGTTGAGGCAGTGGATGCAAATATTATGAAAAAAAAGAACTAAAATTTATTTATTCTTAAATAGTTACATAGAGCGAGGGAGATGTGCTAAACACGGGCAAGAGAGAGGACAATGGGCGAGAAAGAGAGTGAGCGAGACAGACGAGAGAGGTTGAGAGAAACAACGCGAGAGAGGGAGATTAAGAGAGACGGAGGAGAGAGAGCTGAGAGAGACAAGCAATCTCTCTCAGCTCTCTCTCCCCTCTTGCCTGTCTCTCTCAGGTGTTAGCGGCGTGGGTGGTGTCTAAATTGCTAGGTGTGTCCATGGCGCTTATGCTTTGTGAGTCGGTAACCTTCATACTAGGCTTCTTTCTCATGCCCTAGGCCATTGGGCCCGGTACAGCCTGTGCTACAGTGTCGTGCTAGGCCATGCCATCCATCGTACCCGGTTCTCAGGCCTGCCACATCCCGTGCTACAGTGTTGTGCCACTGTGCCTCAGGCCAGCCCAAAAAAGCTCGGTCCGAGTGCCCACCTTTAGTTGAAACTTGAAAGTTCACTGGTAGATTTGCAAACAAATGGTTGCTATGAATTTTACTACCTTTTTGCAAGTGAGGGGCGAGGCGAGGAAGTAGATGCAGTCGGTGTTAGTCCTCAGTGTCTCCTCCTCCGACGTCAGCAGCCTTGCGCCGGTCACTGTCCTCGTTCGCGCCGCCTCTTGAAGTCCTATCGCCCGCACTACCTCCCACCGTTGACGCACAAGCTGCATGGCTCGTGCCTCTTGTTGGCCGCCGCTTGAGGCCCAAGCTTGACACCAGGGCCTCGCCTCCTGCTGGCCGCCACCCGACTCTCGGGCCTTACCTCCCGCCAGCCGCCGCCCGTACCACCCGCCCTCGCTTCCCGGTCCCAAATCCTGCTTCCTACAGCCTGCGCCACCTCATGCGATCCTGCCGTGGTGCCTTCCGCACCTCCTCCCGCTGCCCGATGCTCAGGCCTTGCCTCCCGCTAGCCATCACCCACCACCAACTCCTCACCCGCACCTCGATTAGGGATTTAGGGTTGAGTCAGTGAGTTTGGACGTTAGGCATAGATTTGAAAAATGGGGTGTTAGTGGTGGTGTTAGTGGTGGCCTAGCCTAATGGGCTTTGACAAATACCAAGCGTTGAGGTTTCAAAAATTTTGGGGGTGCTGGTGTATACCCAGCACCCCCATCAATTCCGCCCTTGCGGCACACGGTGGTGGCCTTAAATAGCCCAACCGGCACAAGTCCAACTTGAACATTGCTGCCAAGGCCAACTTGGCTAGTCCAGCCCGCTAGTGTAATTTTTTTCTTCAAAATATCACAATGACCTTGTTATGTATAACAAGAAAAGGAAGGATTTGAAGAAATTGAT
This sequence comes from Guadua angustifolia, assembly GCA_036346375.1. Lineage (NCBI taxonomy): Eukaryota > Viridiplantae > Streptophyta > Magnoliopsida > Poales > Poaceae > Guadua > Guadua angustifolia. The sequence goes on from CM070505.1 coordinate 31,902,974, forward strand.
AGGTTGGAGTAAATCAATATTGATAAATTCCACTACATTATTACTGCACACCATAGCAAAGCATTTTGAGCATACAGATATTATAGCACACAAAGGCAGTAGTACTCTAAGCAAGTAGGTGTTCACTTCTTCCATTACATATCCTCCAAAGAACCATCCAAAACGTTCCAGAGAACTCTGGTTTATTCTGTTCCAGTAATCTTTTTCTTCAAGGTCTCAATGTCACTGACCAACTCTTTCCTACTTTCCTGTAATCAAACAGCAAAACAGAGGTGCCCATGTAAATTATTATGCGCGAATTCACAAATTCGAGTCAAAGGTACAAACTAATTTAAGTAAAGTGGTCAATAATACTCTCTTTGCTTGTTCTCTCCCTCGATACCATTCAAATTTCTTTTCGGCGAATCCAGTTAAGCATATATAACTGCTGCAGAAATACTGGTGCATGCTTGATTACCTTGAAGAGGAGGTAGCGGTAGACGAACCACCCTGTGTACCCTAGCCCAACAAGCTCCAGGATCTTGGGGAGCTGCACAAAGCGCACACAACACAGCCTAGTCATCCATCACACTTCTGAGCATGCAGGATTGCGCTGCGCAAAAGTAGGAGGAATTTCGTCATGGGGAAACGTACCAACGGCACGGAATTGATGGCTCCCACGATGACGGTGGTCAGCCAGAGGGCGATGATGGCGCCGCCGCCGTAGAGGAGGACGGTGGGCTTGTCCTCAACCGCGTCCCACTGCCACAGAGCGCACATTTCTTCACGGTTCATGTACTGATATGCTAATATGCATGTACTTTGTACGAACCTTTGCTTTGAGGTCGGCGACGAGCTCGTCGCCGCTGGCGGAAGTCGAGGTGTCCTCGGAGGCGACCTTCGCCCGGAGCAGAGACAGCCTCGGCGCATCTGTAACTTCAGTGAAATTGTCACTCGGACGGTGCTCAGAATGCTCGATGAACCTGCTCACCGCTCAGCCAATAGCGGTCATGTTTACCTTGGAGGCGAAGCCGGTAAAGGCTTCTCTGCGGAACAAGGACGGAGCGTGGGGCGGCGGCGCCGGCGGTGGGGAGGCGTGCTCCGCCGAGAAGCGCCACGGAGTACGCCGTGGCTGCCATGTCAGTGCCTTATCACTGGAGCTAGCTAGCTCTTCTCTCCGCCTCTCCTTCTTCCCCTTGTTATGCTATCTACTGACTGATCCACGTAACCCCAGGGCCTGAACGGTAGTAGTGCACTCGGGGATCTCGAATTCTCGTGCTTGGTCCTTCTGAATGGTTGTGACTCGACACGTGGCAGAATGCTTGGCCGTGATTGGCCGCCCCCCTATCTTAAAAATCTTTGGGTGGCCTCCCATTTCCCGGGATTGATTTGGTCGGTGCTGAGAAATCAAATGAGTCAATTGGTACTTTTGCATTGTTTACCTGGCTTGTGTAAATTTTGTCATTGCTCTGTTGTGAACCAATGTCTCCTCATGAAGACACCTCTTCAAGTGATCTCATCAAGATCTAGATTAAGCAGTTAATTTGTAACCAAAGGGTGTGTCCTTTGGCAATGGATGCATAGGCATCCCTTCCCTTGTATAAATACATACAATTGATCAATGCAATGGAGAACTTCCTTATTCATTCAGTTTCCAGTTTTCATTAACTTTTACACGTTATCAGCACGCTAAAAACTAACTGAGCACCGGAAGAACACCAACATAGACACAAAACGTTTCTCAATTCCAGTTCATCCACGGTAAGTAACAATTGCAAGGATGAACTTATCTTTCTGCACTCTGCATGTGTTCTTCCACATGCCGATTCTTTGGAGCAGCTTCTAGCCGTTCACGAGCCTCCTCGCAAGAGGATGTGGGGTTTCCATCCCCAACTCCGGCTTCACGGGCACGCGCACCGCCCCCTCCATGCTTCCTCTCGTCGCCGGCCGCAACCTGCGACGCCGGCGTCTGGACTCCTCCGGGCTCGTGGAACCGCGGCACTTGCCTCCGAGCACCGAGACCTTCAATGGTGGAGGCGGCTTCAACTCCCCCGATGAGGGGGAGTATTCTCGATTTGAGGGAAGCGGTGGCGGCGGCGCGCGTTGTTGGTGCGCTTCGGCAGCGGATGAAATGCGCTTGGCATAATGAATGAGTGCGTCGGCGATCAAAGCGGCGGCTATGACTCAATGTTGCGGCTGTGGCTGTGGACCCTAACCCTAACCAAGCCGTCGGCGGTCCTTTTATTCTCTTGCGCTCGCAGCCTGGCCGACACGAGCTAAGCGCGGCCAACAAGCCTGACCCAAAATCGGTGGTGGGCTTGATATGGCTCGCCACCGCACAAGCCTGAGGCCACATGTGCCACTTCGATGGATTTTCGGCCACAGGCTATTTTATTTATTTTCATTTATATATTTCAGTCATAAATTCGCAATAAAACCATTAGGTTTTCATGTAATTTGGTTTTCATTTTATATCAACGATCAGTCTGTGAGCTTCCCCCACCACCCCTCAACCATCCTTAGCGATGGCTCGAACTGATATGGGTTAACCCGGTCTCAAAACCGCTCCAAGACCTCCGTGACGCTCGGCTTCGACCAGTTAACCTTTTCAGATGGATCATAATTCAATAAATATATTTATGTGCAAAATAATTTATGTGTTTTTCCTCACTTTGTATAACACAATGTTCACAAATTTTTTGTATTGGCCATACACAAGGTAGCACCATAGTTGCTCTTGTGGGATCTACACTATGTTTAATACATAGTGACTATCCTCAACGTCGTACTCCAATATCTTAATTCATAATCTCTATTGGTCATACACAAGGTAGTACCATAATTACTCTTTGGGATGTCAATCCTCAACGTCTTTGTATCAATACGAAATATGAATTACACAAGGTCTACACTTTTACGGTGATTACCTATATGTGTTAAATACAAAGTTGCATAACACAAGTGGCATCTCTTTTACCAACAGATTATGCCCATATGAGGTCTACACCATTTTAGTGACTACCTCCAAAATGTTAGCGCAAATTCGAGGCTTACACTTATGATACAAGAATTCTCTTGTTTTCAATTTATTTTGCATTTTACAACATTACCATAGCACATTTTAATTTACCCATAGTAAATTAAACAAACTCTATGGTTGCCTCATGTAGGAACCATGGCGCTAAAGAGTTTGATATACTCGCTCTTGACGGACACAACTATCCCACATGGGCTATGGACATAAAAGTTAGTCTTGCGACCCATGACTTTATTATGTGCTTCTTGAACAAGAAGGTCTGAGAACCAATAGGTGATCAACATAGGTATGCGGCTTTATATATTATAAGGCAAGCATATACATCCGGACCTTAAGTCGAATACATGTTGGAGGAAAATCCACGTGCACTATGGCTTTCTCTCAAGCAACGCTATGAGCGAAAAAGGCACTCATCACGCCTCGAGGCCAATTTTGAATGGGCCCAACTTCACCTTGAGATTTCAAAACTGTTGGTGATTATAACCATCTTGTTCATAGGATTAGCACTAAGTTGCAATTACGTGAGAAGGAACTTTCCGATGCGGATAAAATTGAAAGACTTTGTCTACAATGCTTCCATTGAAAGAATCCTTCAACAACAATACCGTGAGAAAAATTTCACATTTATTCCGAGCTTATTCAAACATTACTTCAGTGAAAGACACCATGAACTCATGGTGTGGAACAATCAGCAGCCCTCTTGGTTACCCTTGCATTGCTGAAGTTCATGCCAACGCCTTCGAGAATAAACCCAAATTTAATGGTTCTCTTAAGAACTATCAAAGAAATTCCCATGGTAAAAACAAACGCAGAAACAACAAGAAGAATAAGTCACGTATCCCCAATAAGGGTAAAGGCATTTCCAAACAAAGAACTGACAAGTCTATTTGTCAGAAATGTGGTTGCTATAACCACATCACAAAGAAATGTCGTACCCCAAGTCACCTTGTTGATCTCTATCTAAAGTCTGTGGGACGTGGACGTGCTGCCCAGGGACAGAAGTATGAAGCCCATTTCAATTTTCAACCTGACAACTCCAGGGAAGAGGCTGGTTGTTCGCAACAAGTTCCCAAGGAACCAAGCAACAATGTCGTACCGGAAGCCAAGGATCAAGTCAACACAGAGAATATGATCATGGAATTTGCTTCCAATGACATGTTTGGAGACTTCGACTAGGCTCCCAATCTCTTAGATCCTTAGTTTAGTACCTTATTTATTGTAATAATAAAGCACAATTATGTCCTAAGTGTTGTATTAAATAATATTGTCATCACAGTGACATATTGGATATCCCAATAAATGTAATAATTATGTTTGATATTCAATAAAGTTTGTATGTGTTCTATATATATTCTCCAAGAATCTTAAAATTCTTCATTTATATATAGATTTCTCTGAGTCGATCCGATGGAGGAGGAATTGTGCCTAGTAGATAGTTGTACTACTAACTCTATACTAAGGAAACAAAATATTTCCAAACTCTTACTAAGAGGCAAGGAAATGTTTTGACAATCGCAGGCCTTGATGCAAGGATAGTTGGTTACGGTCGCGTGCCACTATCATGCTTCCTATGGGTACTCAAATCTGTCGAGGATGCACTATTGTATCTCGATTCAACACGATACCTTATTAAGTTATAGAGATATCCGCAAAAATGGTTTCCATGTTGAAACCCATGATGACAATAATGAGGAATTTCTCCTCATCACTAAAGATTACGGATATGGCGGACAAAGCGCTGAAAAGATTTCCTCTTACCGTCTGGATTGTACTACACATACATTAAACCCGTACCACATGTTGCGTACAAGGCAATTTTTCGAATGTTGATGCATTCCAAACTTGGCATGATCGCCTTGGTCATCTGGTATAGGGATGATGAGAAAATTATCGGCAATTCTAATGGTCATGATCTACATCTTGCCAAATTCTCAAAATCATCGATTTTATATGCCTTTGCATGTGCAAGCTGGAAATTGATTTTGAGACCTTCTCATCTTAAAATCTAACATGAGCCACTCAAATTCCTTGAGCGTATTCAAGGTGACATATGTGGCCCCATTCAACCATTATCCGGACCGTTCGTGTATTTCATGGTTCTTATAGATGCATCTACTCGATGGTCTCATGTGTGTCTTTTATCCACACGTAACCATGCCTTTGCAAAAATAATTGCTCAAATTATTAAACTTAAAGCACATTATCACGAACACCGATTCAATCCATACGATTGGACAATCTTTGCTGAATTTTCCTCACATGCATTCAATGATTATTGCATGGCTTTAGGAATTCAAGTCTGACATCATCCCCATATGTCCATACTCAAAATGGTTTGGCGAAATCTCTTATAAAGAGAATCAAGTGGATTGCAAGACCCTTATTACAAAATTGCAACTTACCAACTTCATGTTGGGGTCATCTTGATCTTACACGCTGGCGACTTAATTCAATTGCGACCAAGCTGCATATCATCTGACTTCCCGCTGCAATTAGTGCGTGAAATATACCAAATATTTCCCATCTGCGAAAATTCGGTTCGCTATATACGTCTCGATCTCACCGCCTAAGCGTACCTTTATGGGCCCACACAGAAATTAGGGATCTATGTGGGGTATCAATCTCCGTCGATTGTTAAATACCTTGAGCCCCTAATCGGGGACTTATTCACGGCAAACCTGATTGTATATTTAATGAGGATCATTTCCGGCATTAGGGGAGATTTCAAGTACCAAAAGAATGCCCGGAAATCAATTGGGATGTGTAGACATCTCCACCTTAGATCCACGTACTCAAGAAAGCGAACTTCAAGTTCGAGAAGTTATAAATTTGCAACACATTGCAAATAATCGCCAGATGCATTCTTGATACTAAAGGTGTTACTAAATCCTATTATCCCGCTAGAAATGTGCACGAAAGAGTGGAGGTACCAAATAAAACCATTCAACTCCCACTTCAAAATAAGAGGGGAGAAGTAAGGCCACGACTAAGGATGTAGCTTCTTGCAAGCACAAAAGAAAGCAGGGACAAAATCCTCCAAATCGATGAAGTACAAGTCAACCTCAAGTTGATTCACAACCTAGATCACAAGTGCACACTATTCTTGATCACCGGGACATCTGAACGCATACGACTCCATAGTTTTGGGAAATAATGAGCCATCATCAAGGGTGCAAGAAATTTCCACTAATTATATCGATTACGGAGAATCATATGACCGAAAGACTACAATTGTCGACACTTACTTCTCATAACAATTGCAAATAACCTCCTAAATGATCCAGATCCCAAGACCATGGCGAGTGCAAAAAGCGCTCGGATGGACTCAATGGAAGGAAGCAATTCAAGTGAGATAGCCTCGCTTAATAAAAGAAAGGTATTCACATCGCAATACCTACACCTCCAAAAGTCTTCCTGTGGGATTCAAATGGGTTTTCATCCAGGAAGCGGAATGAAAACAATGAGGTGGTGAGATATAAAGCGAGACTTGTAGCACAAGGGTTCACGCAGAGACCGGCATTGATTTCAATGAAACATATTCTCCGGTTATGAGTGGAATAACATTCGATACTTAATATCATTGGCGGTTCAAAATCGTCTATCTTTGCGGTTGATGGATGTAGTGACAAACATATCTTTATGGGTCACTTGATTCGGACATATACATGAAGGTTCGATGGAATCCCAATTCGAATCCAAGCATAAATCGCAATATGTCTTGTGTAAAGCTCAAAAAGTCACGATATGGCTTGAAGCGATCGGGTAGAATGTGGTACAACCGACTAAGTGAATTCCTTCTAAAGAAGGATACACAAACAATGATGATTGCCCATGTGTCTTCATAAAAAATCTCCAACGAGATTACGTATTATATCCAGTATATGTTGATGATTTAAATATCATTGGCAACTCTAACGATATAAATGAAGCACGCAATCACCTAAAGGCGGAATTTGAGATGAAGGATTTGGGTAAGACCAAATTTTGCTTAGGTTTACAACTTGGGCACCTTCCTCGAGGAATCTTAGTGCATCAATCAGCCTATATCCAGAAAATATTGGAGAAATTCAATATGGACAAATCATATCCATCTAAAACACCTATGGTTGTTCGATCTTTAGATATGGAGAAAGATCCATTCAGACCATGTGATGATGGAGAAGAATCTTGGACCGAGGTTCCTTATCTCGAGTGCTATTGGGCGCTTATGTATCTTGCAAATTGCACCAGGCCTGATATTGCATTTGCAGTGAACTTACTAGCTAGACATAGCGCTGCACCAACCAAACGTCATTGGACAGGTGTAAAGCATATCCTCAGATATCTTAATGGCACAAAGGATCTTGGATTATATTTCGAAAGAAATCAAGATCCCACTATGATTGGATACACAGATCTTTGGCTATTTATCGATCCCCATAATGCCGATCTCAAAGCGAGGCTTTGTATTCTTACATGGTGGACAAACTATTTCATGGAAGTCTTCTAAGCAGACTGGTAGCTACTTCCACCAATCACTCTGAAATTATTATACTATATGAAGCTTCACGTGAATGTGTATGGCTTCGTAGAATGATTAACCACATACAACAATCATGTGGTATTGGTTCTATTGAATCACCTACAATTATCTATGAAGATAATTCTGCTTGTGTTACAGATGCAGACAGATTACATAAAGAGCAACATCACAAAGCATATTGCTCCAAAATTATTTTATCCTCATGAGTTCTGATAAAGTGGGAGATAAACATCTTGCAAACCAAATCATGCGATAACCTCGTGATCTTTTCACCAAGTCATTGCCATCTTCTACATTCTTGAAATGTGTTCATGGGATTGGTATGAGACGGCTTCAAATTTGCAAGAATCGGGGAGATATCTCCTAACTATTAACTTTGTTCTAACAGATATTACACTCTTTTCTTTCATGAGTTTTTCCTCACAAGGTTTCTCATAAAAGTTTTTAATGAGGTAATATTAACACAGTATATGTCATGTTTTCTTTTCCCTATTGGGGTTTTTAGGAAACATCAAAGACATGAATTGTCCTTAAACTCGTTTATGGGTTTTCCTGTAATAGGTTTTCTCATACGAGTTCACTAGAGACAATCACTTAAATATACTGTATCAGTTTTCTCCTAAATTTTCCCATTGGGTTTATAGGAGTTTTCAACAGTATATCAACATATCTTCTCATATTTTTCCTACAAGGTTTTTAGAGAGGAGTTTAATATATTATGTTGTATCTCCAATTTTTCCCCACAGGGGTTTTTAGAGGAGCTACCAAAGACATAGTGATTTATTAATCACACTTATATATGTCATATTTTTCTCTTTATTTTTCCCACCGGATTTTAAGGAGTTTTTGATGGCATATCAATATAATCCTCAGATTATTCCCATAGTGTTTTTTGAGGAATCAACGACGCATTGATCTCAAGGAAGATTCGATCAAGGGGGAGTGTTGTGAACCAATGTCTCCTCATGAAGACACCTCTTCAAGTGATCTCATCAAGATCTAGATTAGGCAGTTAATTTGTAACCAAAGGGTGTGTCCTTTGGCAATGGATGCATAGGCATCCCTTCCCTTGTATAAATACATACAATTGATCAATACAATGGAGAACTTCCTTATTCATTCAGTTTCCAGTTTTCATTAACTTTTACAGCTCCATTCCTACTTCCTAGTTTATGCTACCATACGTAGTTCCTCCCAGATCATAGTCACTACCGTTCATTGTCATAAACTTGGTCTCTTAGGAGTCTACAAGCAATTCCTCGAGTAATGCAGTAACAGTGTCAAGTACGGATGTAAGGATTGTATCAGTGCATACCAATGAGTCCAGTACAGCACGTACAAACTGCATCTTAAACATAACAGTAGCTGCTCAATCGTATTCTAGTTGGCACAAGGTGAGAATAAATAGATCCACTGAATGCTAAATTGCTCAATTTTTTTTCCTTTTCTTTTCCGTGATCTACTTGTTTGTATAGCTCGCGGAGAACACTGGAGGGTTTGGTTGATCTTGGCATTTGACACAGCTGCTCCACGCCTAGGGGTGGCAATGGGACCCGCCTGATTCGGGTATAGGAAGAAATCGTTCATGAGATGGAAATGGGAAAAATTATTCCCCCACAGCAGCACCCTGAAGTAGAAGAATTGCATGATTCTTTTTTTCCCTACAGAAATACGAGTTTACAACACAACAGGTTCTGGCAGGGGCGGGAAAAAATACCTGCCACCGACCACGCCTGATTCTCACCCTGAAGCAGCACTGAAAGATATGCAAAATACCTTGCCGTATGAAGGATGGATAATTTCTGCTTCTGTATCATGATTAGTGTGCCACAGTTTCTAATGCACTGTGCTCCTTGTTCGAGTCATTTATCTTAAACCTTTTCCACCAACTGAATAACTAATTCGCATCAACCGAACTGTCACTGTTTGATGAGAAATATATGTGTCGTGCTGTGGTCGCTTCTTGCTCAGAGTCGTCATCTTGCTCAGACTTGTCATCCTGCTCAGACTCATCTTCAATCGGTTCCGTAAAGACAAATTCAGCAACAAGGGGCAAATGATCACTGCCGATTTCCTGAATTTTTCAGCATAAAGTTATTGTTAGCAATTAAGGGTGAACAGTATATATAAACAAGAATTTCACATTCAAAACTCAAATTATCACATCACCAAAGTTTAAGCTAGAATCATGGCTTCACATAAAAATTCGTTTAACTACTATGATGCAAATCAAATGAGGGAGTACCCTGGTTGGAAGACCCCTCGTTCTCCTCAAAACACCCATAGGTAGCGTGTCCAAAACTCTGGAGCACTCAAGTCCGGGAGTATACCTTCAACAAAGAAACTCAGCCACATTGTGTATTATTACAAAAATATTCAGGCAAATATTTAGAAGCATACCACAGATAATCAACAGTGCCAAGAAACTTCTTGTGATATGAAGTTGCTAGGGGTTCACCATGATGACCCCTATTGTTTGAATTTCCCTAAAATAACTGATAATTAGTTTCAGCTATATGTTAAACAGTCAAAGTGTGTGCTTCAATATCACTAGAAAATACTACCTTTAACATAGCATAAGAACTACAGAGCTTCAACGGATGTGTAGCAACCATGACATTTGAATATCCTGTCGCATTTCTCACTTCTTCATCACTCCATTGGTACTTCAGTGAACTATGAGGATGGTGGATGTAAGTCTAAAAAATACAAATGTGCTAGGTCAACTGTGATCTAACAAGAAAGTCTTCTGACCTACAAAGCTCGTATAAACCAAATTCAGAGCTATAAATTCCAGACAACTCTCTTCTATCATGCAAAGAAATGTTCAGCTGGCAACACAAGAATCATCCAAAATGGATGCAATGTCAATTTTATAATAATTGGAGATGGCTACAACTTTGAGAATATCTAATAAATATTTAAGGCATTGTTCCACCTTCATTGTCGACAAGAACTTGTAGATGGCACTCTGCTCCGGGAAAAAAACAAGAAAAAAAGAAGGCAAAACAGACAAAAGAAAAATGTCAGTACTTTATCGCGAGGCACCCACATTCTTCAAATAAGATTAGAACCCTCGTTAGCAACTTAATATGACCTAATTGCACCATGCTATCATGCTTCCACAACCAATTTACAGCATTATCACTAATGAGTTTACATTGCACTACCAGGAACCAGAAATTTGCTGCGAGTAATTATGTTAATTCTAAAATTTTAAGGCGACATATATGTAAGGAAGCAGTTAAAACATACATAAGGTGTGCTGTTGAAATCACCAGCAAGCACAATAGGAATTCCGTTCCATTTTTCAGCAAGAGCATTTGCCTTCTCCAGTAGCATGCGGATCTGCAGGAAGGGCAATTGGCAAGGTGACCAATTAATTGGGTGAAGTTGTAGGGTGGTGAAATAGACATTAGCCAAATTTGAAGTAGTCATGTCAAACTGTGCATTCTGTTCACATCAGTGAATGAGCATTATGCAGAACATCTTGTGACACAACTAGAGAATTGTATAAAGGATACACAGGAAACAAATGATGTTGAAGTTAACTGATATACCTGACCCAGTTTTACATCTCCCCGCTTTGGATTAAACAGAACATGAATATTCCCGAGTACTATTTTTTGTGTTCCATTAAGCTGAAAGGAAAACAGGTAAGGAAACATACGAAAATTAATGCAGCCAATATACCAACATTAAAATATTGATAACTGTAAATCAACAAAGACACCTGATAGCAGATTATACAGATGATGGTAATTGGGAAATATTTTGGAAATACAAAAATTTAGTTCATGATTTGGTTTTGCAACTAGTTATGTTTACATAGTGTAATGCAAACCTCTGAGTCGATACTGAAATACCATGTAAACTTGTGAAAGATGAGTTCACCCAATCTATCTTCAAGGCAACCTTCAATTAACTAGACAGCAACCAGAGTGTAAAACTAAGCCCATGTAAAACTGTATATCATTAGTTGTTAATCAGTCATTTTGAAATATTGAAACCAGGCAATCCTTTTTCAAAGCAAAGGGTGAACAACCTAGTTATGGCCTTATGGGCGTGAAGGCTGGGTAGAAGTGGGGAAAAATAGATAGTTTTACTTCACTTCTTTGATTCATGTTTACCTCAACTCTATATAAAGTCTCAATATTTTTAAATAAATTACATTTTCCCTATCTCTAATAGATAGGAATATATTCTAAAGAAAAACAAACTCAACCAACAAGTAAGCAAACCAATTAAAGACAAAACAGCATTCAAAACCAGAGTTTGTGGATCTAAAGTTTTTCAAGTTGCAGTAGTTCAATGGCAAAGATGTGTGATACAATTACTCTAGAACAGCGAGCACCAATTGAGAGGAGATGATTTTGTCGGCAACCTTGGCCGCTGCCCCACAATGTGCAACATCCCAATTCTGTGTTACAGCTAAAGGAAGAGTTGTTTGACCACAATGAGAGAAATGCTGTGGCACAAGCCCCCCAAGTGCTGTGGTTACTGTAGCAGAGATACTAAAACACTATGCTAAGCTATTTATTTCTATCTTTAGTTAGTTTGTTTCCTTCTGAGTTGAGTTTGTTTACTTTATTTCTATCTATTAAAGATGGGTTTCCGTCTATTAAAGATGGTGCTATTGTAAATAGGGAGATTTTATCCAGAGTGGGGCAGGCAAGAATCAAATAAAGACAAAAACAAGTATCTAATCTCCCCTCTTCTCTACTTCCTGTTAGTTCAACCCTGCCTTCGGTGCTCAGGCCCATATCCCCTAGGAAAAGCACTACTACCAGCATAATCCTAGCGATTATCTGTCATGTCCTAGCAGTATGAACGTGAAATACCTCTACTTATTTTAATTGTTAAACCAACTAGTACTTTGATGTAAATCCAAGTACCTCAAAAACAAATATTTGAGCAACATTATTTCGCAGATTGAATTGACTAAAGTCTATGCTATCTTCCTCAAGCAGACGTAACCTACAGTTGAAAACAAAGAAAAAATGTGAAAAAGCCATTTTATTCAAACCAATGAAGATAACAAAGGGGAAAAAATAGTCATACTGTTTTGACTTCCAAAAGGTAGCACATCCATCTTTAGCATCCCCAGTTCGCCCCTAAGGATGGCACCAGACTTTCTTAAGAACGGAAACAAAAGATCTGAAAGGTGACAGTTTTACAGAGAAGTATTATAGTGTATACCTTAAATCTACTTTCGTACCCTCTGTTTTTCATTTGTGCAGCAATGTCTCGAAATTTATCCACCTCCTACTTTTCAAACCACAAAGTGTTAAGAGTACAGTGTGAAAATGGCATCACCAACATGCAGATTGAGTTCTTGCCTGAAGACACACTAGGTCAGGTTGCCAGTGCCTAATTTCACGAATAATAAGCCTCCTCCTCGAATCCCATCTCATTGCATCCCGAGGGACGTCCCAATAAAGGTCGGGGTGGTTCTGCGCATTGTTATCCGCCAAGATGTTGTACGACATGATTGTGCACACATCTAACAAAACAAGGCATAAGTACTAAATTAACTGTGAAAGAATGCCATCATTCCATGTTAACAAAACAAACCGATACAACTTTGTAACAAAAGGACACACACCACAAAGATCACAACTTTGTGGACAAAATTGCACTGGTTGGGCTAAAATTTCTTACTTGCACTAATTGGGTGAACAAGCTAGCAACACTAAGCAAAAAAAAAAAAAAAAAAAAAGAATGCAAGAGGACAATTTTACCCAACAAATTAGGCAACTTGTCGGATTAAGTGTAACAGATACCTCCGCCGGAGGTCGAGGCGTCGTCCGCGAAGACCCAACGCCGGAAAGGCGCCGCGGATTGTGGCGCGCGGAACTGCTGCCAAGCGCTGCCAGGCGCGCCCGCGCGGCTCTGCCAGCGGCGGCGGTGGTCGCGGGGCGCGGCGTTTTCGGAGGATGCACACCGTACCGCTGCCCTGGGGGCGGGGGGAGAGCGCCGGCGCTTCGCGGGACGGTGGACAGCGGGCGCCGGCGGCGATAGACGCGGGCGCGAAGCTGTGGATGCCATTGCGGCGAGACGTGGCGGTGGAGGAGAGGGGGGAAGGAAACTGCACGGGTTCGGGTCTATTAGATGGGTGTCACTGTGTCAGGGGATTATACATCCGCCGATGGACAGTTCAAAACGGTAAGAGGGGTGTTTTCATGTTTTTTTCTTCTAACAGTTGTATAAATATTAAAGTATAAATAAATAGTAGATGATAATTATGTATCTTCTTATTTGATTCAAAATTTATGCAACTTATATTGAAAGGAAAAGTATTGAAGCACTGCTCAAACTTCAAATGTGCTGCCAATCTTAAAAAAAACAATACAAAATAAGCTACCAACTTACTCCCTCTGCCTAAATTTATAAAACTTATTTTTTAGATGATTTTGTCTATAAATATAGAGTATATATCATATTTCAATACAAATTAATGTAATGTTCCTTCTATATCCTTAATAAATATCCATTTTACTCTATATTTTCTACATGCATGCATTGAGTATAATGTTTAATGATAATAATTAAGAATAATCTAAGTATTTTTAATGTTTTTTTATCTATGTATTAAAGAGAAAAATATCTTATAAATTTAGACGGTGGGAGAATGCTTTTTTAAGAATCGTCTAGCCATAGTGTACCTATTTTCTCCCTCAATATTAGGGATATGTCATTGAGGCCCTGTTTGGAAGTAATGTATTTCAAAACTATGATTTTAGTATACTATGGTTTGCAATTGTTTTGTTATGAATACCATGGTTTTACCAAACTCCTTTAAAACCATGGTATTTCTTAGAACTACTAACTGTTTGGATGCAATATCACAAACTACGGTATTTGAGTGGAAATAGATAAGAAGCTAGCCAAAACCATGAAAACTTTGGGTTGGAGTGGAGTTTCAAATACTTCAAAAATACCATGGTATCTACCAAACCATGGTTTTTAATACAGAGCTTTTGGCATGGTAACCAAACACCTCATAGTATAAAATACCATGGTATTCTTAGAAACCATGGTATTACTTAGAAATTATGAAAATACATTGCTTCCAAATAGAGCCTGAGATTTCCCCGTCTCATGCCACCATCACATTCCCTATTTACCTTTCTCTATCCTTTCTCTATCGAATCCGTTTTCCTGCATCAAAACTTCACTCGCCACCCGCAAGGATGTCAAGTGTCTCATAGGAGAGTGTGAAATCAGCCACATCATTGCTTGCGATTCCATTTTTTAAAAGGCAACGTATCCTGTGCACACAGACTTCCCGTGTACACACCGAGCACACTAATTAACGAAAGTCATGAAAATTCTGAAAAAAATTGTAGATGTACTTCATAGATTACTCTATCTATGTGTAAATTAGTTCAAATTCATTATATATCGAGAGTTATGACAAGTTTAATAGTTTAAACTTGTCAGAACTATTAAACTTGTCAAAATTTTCTTTTTTTTTTGTAACTCTCGATATATAATGAATTTGATTTTGAAACTTTATACATAAGTAGAGTAATCTATGAAGTATATTATAATTTTTTTCAGAATTTTTCATGACTTTTGTTAGTTGGTGTGCACGGTGTGTACACGGGAAGCCCTATGTGCATAGAATACATTGCATTTTTAAAAACCACAATTATAGATATGTGCCTACTCAGCACCGAAAACAAACTTTTAAAAACAGTTATCGAACAATGGCATCAATGGTGCAAATTCATGTCTATCTACCGTAGGAAACTTTACGGTTTTTATTTTTTGTACATTTCATCATGGTTTAAGGCATGTTTGGTTGGCTACTAACTAATTGTGGCTAAGAGGCTAAGTATGACAAACGAAAGTTCTTCTGGTGAAGATCCTTTACCACAACTTAGGCAAATGCAGGAACGAGATAAAGTATGGGAGGAAACCAAACATGCGTACACTCTTCAAAGAGGGCTGATTAAAACCATCAAGATGTGCAAATTAGGGTTCTATGGTTGTAGGGCTTTGTCTGTCGAAAGCTCACGATCACCGTGTAATCAACTAAGAAAAGTTTCAAAAATTCTGAAAAAAATCGTGGATGTACATCTCATCTTACCCTATCTACATATAAAATTTCATGATCAAATTCGTCCTATGCTAGAAGTTATAAAAAAGACAAATTTGGGGTGCATTTGAACTATTTAAGTTTGTCAGAAATTTGTCTTTTTTGTAACTTCAAGCATAGGACGAATTTGATCATGAAATTTTATATGTAGATGGGGTAAGATGAGATGTACATCCATGATTTTTTTCAGAATTTTTTGAAACTTTTCTTAATTGGATTGCATGGTGATTACACGAGAGCCCTGATTGCACAGCAGTCGTTGCCATGGTTGTAGGAGTAGGAGTGTGTGTTTTTGTTGTTGCTTCACAAGGTGCTTGTCTTGTAAGTACAACCAGTACTTTGGTAAGGGTTCCAGGTTTGGGACTTCTCTGTATTGCTGTTGGTGTCTATGGTGTTTCTCCTATAAGGTCGGTGTTTGTTTTTTCTCTCTGAAATGAATAGCAAAACTCCTTTCCTTGGGTTAAAAAAAAGATGTGCAAATTGAAAAAACAGTGGCCAGTTTCGAATGCAACTTAGGGATTAGAATGAACCAGTGCAATTCGCAAACCAACGTTACCACTTAAGGATGTCAATCACAGTGAGAAATATTTACAATGCTCTGCTCAATCCATAAACAAAGTAACAAACTGTGTGCTTATTAAACCCATGTAGGATGGCAAGCATGAAGGAAGCACAGTCAAGCTTCCATTGCATAATTAAAGTAACTAACAACAAGATCTGAGGTTGGAATTGAACTAATGAACAACAAGCTCCTCTTTCGAAGCATTTTATGAGACCATGGAGAAGCTTAGACAGCAGTGGCTGAAGCAACGGTTTTAACTAGCTTTCCCCATGGGCCGCACGAAGGCCGTTATCTGAGACGGGATCGACTGAGGCAGGAGCTTTCTGAGTATCTTCATACGCAGCATCGTGTACACCGAGAGCAGCACGGCCAGACGGATCAAGGTTTTTGGACCAGGCTGCATCCCATTCGACAGCTTTAGCACTGCTGCACGCCACACTAGGACCTCCTGGTACCGTTGACCTGGCAGCATTCTGCATATTTGAAAGGTTAATTAAGTGGGCGGGGGAATTATTTTTTTTTACGGTGCAAATGACATGGCTCAGAATAGCATAATAAGAGCAAATGATGATAGTAGCTTCCAGACCTTGGGAAAGAATTTCTCGAATATCTTCCTATAATAGTAGGCTTCTTTTGTTGTGGGTGTGTTTTCAGGGTAAACAAAGCTAGCATTCATCATCATGGAATCTGATACCTGAAAATGAAGAGAAAAACTGTGAAATTCAATGGGGGTAAAAGTGATGAAGTCAAATCAAGTGCAAGTAAAAATAAAAGACTAATTTCTGAATGGTTTGACAAAGGAAATATGGCATACATGTTCATTTGCATGGTCCTTCAATCCATCAATCCAACTGTACCCCACACCATCACTGAATTGTTCCTTTTGCCTGTAAAGTATATGCTGATCACAAAATAAATCCTTCGTAAGTCTGAGCAGTGAGCATAAGAGGAAGTTTGCACAACAGGGCAAATTTAACACACGAAAAGTTTAACTCCTTCAACCTTAGGTAAATAGGGCTTCTCCTCATCATCAAATGCCTTGCGCAAAACCCATTTCTCGATCCGGCCAAGATCGCGTATTATCTAAATTTTACAACATAATAAATATAAAGAGTGACATTGTTGCTTAGAATAGAAGAAATATAGCTAACGTGAAAATAGAGGTTCGATAAAACTATAAAACATTGTAACATACCATCTTCCATTCGGGATCGATGTCCATTGCTACGTTGATGAAGTTTTTGTCAAGGAATGGAACACGAGCCTCGACACCCCAGGCAGAAGTTGCTTTATTCGCTCTCAGACAATCATATAAATGAAGAGCTTTTATCTAAAGGTCAGGCAAAGCAAATATCATAAGTACATGAACCAACAGTAGTGTGCATGTGTACAAACTGAGAAACTAAGCAGAAAAATACACTGCTAGACATGCTTCAGGAATACATTTTGTTGGCTTACAAGTCACAACCTTGGATATATAGTAACAAATTAACTGTGAGAAAACTAATCTTTAATTACCTTCCGACATGTTTCCTCATGGAATTCCTTCTTGTTTGGTGCCTTATGAAAATAAAGGTAACCACCAAATATTTCATCAGAACCTTCTCCCGAAAGAACCATCTTCACCCCCAAAGACTTGATTTTGCGTGACATCAAAAACATTGGAGTACTTGCTCTAATTGTCGTTACATCATATGTCTCAATATGGTAAATAACTTCTTCCAACGCATCAATGCCTTCCTGGTATATTGTTGACAACAATGAATAAAAACTTCATGAACTATTTTTTCAGCTGTGCAAAGAAAAGCAGACAAATAACCTGCACTGTGAAGTGGAGTTCATGATGAACAGTGCCAAGGTAGTCAGCAACTTCCCTAGCAGCTTTAAGATCAGGAGAACCCTACAAAAAAGGAACAAAGAAGAGTTTAACCATATTGTACCCTGTCCTCTGCTTATTTCACTTCGTAGAACATTCCTTGTTCTTGTCTATATACTTACAACAAGAAAACAAGTAAAATTTGGAAAGATGCCCTAACATGATTCTCAGCAATAAGGGGACACTGGTACACAATATTAGGAGTTAAGACACTTACCTTCAAGCCAATGCAAAACGTATGCAGTTTGTTTCCCCACTGTCTGGCTATTTTTGTTTCTGCCAAGTGCCGTGAAACAACAGATGCAACCAAAGAAGAGTCAAGTCCACCAGACAAGAGCACACCAAATGGCACATCGGACATTAGCCTCTTAATGACAGCCTGCAGAATTTGAAACTCGTGTAAAATAATATAGTGGATGGTACATGTAGACAAAATAAAACTTATGAAGTGTGTATTAGATAGTCATTTGTTTACACTTCCCTGTAATATTTAAGAACCGGTCAGCATGGTTTTGAAAGATATGCCATCTAGCTTACATCTTAATACAGAAATCAACACATTGAGCCATCATTGCGATAACAGCATAACAAAGCATACTAGAAGAATCTGACACATGAAATATCAAGTTATCAACTGAGGTCCAGACAGGCATTGCCTAACCAGAAGCATCAACACAGCATATCAGCATGAAACTAAATTCCAAATAGAGAGAAAATCATGAAAATAAATACAAAAGTACATCAGCATATCAAATATAAATATGCATCAAAAGGTATGAAAATGTAACAAAGAGTACAAGGGGCGTGCCTTCTCAAAGCACTCTCTGAGGAGAAGAGGATTGTAAGGGGTTGAAGGAATGCTTTCTGAAAACCATGGTGGGTTGTACCACCTCCTTAGGCTACCTATGGTGGATATCAGAAAACAGGTCAGTAGGCGAAACAAAAGATACTTGTAACATAAACAGTAGCTTGAATTATGTTTGCCTTCAGGGTTTACAGTACTGCAATTTCTGGTATTAAGCGTCAGATTAAATTGTCAGTTCGTCACGAATGCAACAAGAAAAGTGAACCTGCTTTGCTGGAGTACAGGTGCCCAGGGGGAAAGGATATGAAACGCTCGCAATCATCACTCAACGCCTTCATCTCTGAAGAAAACCAAACTGAACCTGAAAACACAACACATGTAGGAGTATGAAATAATAACTAGGAGCAACAAATCTAAATCAAGAAAAAATTGGGCCAAGCGGAGATAGATCCCAACACCATACTGCCAATCTGTTCAAGATGGCAACATATCCTATGCACACAAAACTTCCCGTGTACATACCGTGCACACCAATTAATAAAAGTTATGAAAAATTCTGGAAAAAAATTGTAGATGTACTTTATAGATTACTCTACCTATATATAAAGTTTCAAGATCAAATTCATTATATACCAAGAGTTAAAAAAAAAGGAAAATTCTGACAAGTTTAAACTTTTGACATATAATGAATTTGAACCTACAATTTTATACATAGGTAGAGTAATCTATGAAGTACATCTACAATTTTTTTCAGAATTTTTTATGACTTTTATTAGTTAATGTGTACACGGGAAACCCTGTGTGCACAGGATATGTTGCCATTCAAGATATAAGTATATAGCTTTTTTTTCCTGTTTTAACATTGGACAACAGAAATAGCCTAGAACATGTTCCAAGTATTATATTAGGCTAGCATACTGCTGGCTGGTAATGAAAACCAAACGGTTCCCACAAGAAACCAGTATTAAACTGGACTGTTTCGTCTGCAAAGTCAAACTGTGTAGTTGAATTTAAAACATCAAACAGTCTGAAAAACCCAGAACCAGTCCAGAAAAGTCCAATATATTTATCCAACTATCAGAGATTTGACGACATGGTCATGTATGTTGGGCTCTAGCAACTACTAACCCTTCACCAGCTCCCCATTACTGCCTCAGATAATATGGTGCACAGATACAAAGAGTCTAACTTCTTTCCTTGTACGTAACAGTAGGCTCTAAGCCTCTAACCACCAGGAACAAAATGTGCAGATAGTTGGCTAACAGGTATGAGTTATGACTTAGGATTTCCGGCAACTCCATATTTTTCGAGAAGGCAACTAACTCCATATAATGACCAACTTTGAAAATTCTTGTGCATATCCAGAACAGCAATCAACAGCTTCCCCATGACATGTTCGAAATTGCAAGATATGCTAAACATGACAAGCTAGATAATTCCTCGCAGTTCAGGTTAACCAATTCCAGATGGTGAGACTGAGTTACCACTCCAAATTGTTTTTGTGGGATCTAAGCATATGACAGATCTAGGATTGTTTCTTGCAAATTTGTTGGTCATTTTCCATTTTATCATGAACAACTAGGCAGACAATATATTTCTACTTTTGATTTTAATTTTAATTTAAATGATCTGGCCAATTTTTCTCCTCCTGGACCAAGCCAGGAAAACCAGTTCACGGCAGTAACCAATGTAAACCCTGGCCTTGAAGCACTTATTGACCACTGAAACAGTGGTATAACCAAGCAAACCATAGAAAAAAATTCCAGGCCACAAATTTAGAAGGAAAAAAAATAAAGAACCAACACTCCTGGTTTTCTGCAAAAGGAAAAATAGCTAGATGGATTGATACCCTGTACATACCATCAAGACCCCAGCCCATGTATAAAGGACAGATGCCAATAGCATCACGAGCTGCGATAAAGCTTTTATCACGTGTGTCAAGAAGAACAAATGAGAACATGCCATCCAACATATCCACAAAGTCTTCCCCATATTCCTCATACTGTGAAAAAAATAATATTAAAAGGTATCGATGCAAAGGAATATATCTATGTATTAAAGGATGATGCTTAGAGAAAAAATATTAAAAGCAAAAGCTACACAACAATGGCACCAAAACAAAGTGCAACAAAGAGACATATAACTTACAAGATGAGCAATAACTTCACAATCACTACCAGTTTGGAATTGATGAGATTTAAGCTTAGCTTTTAATTCCTCGTGGTTATAGATCTCTCCATTCACCTGGAAATGTCAGCCAGAAGATATGATGAGGTTCCAAAGAAACTATATAAAAAAACAAGCATATATTCTCCAGTTGGTTTAGTTACAGAAAGACATCTGGTGGATTAAGATTGTGCCACATTAAGATGCACTGAGCTCAATGACAATATTTAGAAAACCACATGACAAAATCTTTCGGAAACAGATGCCAGATGCCAAAAGCAGAATAGTGAGACATATCATAGGTTATTAGATTGAAATGAACTCCGCAGTAAGTGCAAAACAGATGTATGAAAACAGTGAAAGTTTATTCCCAATCCAGATACAGACCGTCACAACAACTGATTTGTCTTCATTATACAATGGCTGGTCTCCAGATGTGGGATCAACAATAGCCAACCGTTGGTGTGCAAGATAACAATCCTGATAGCAGTGTATACCACTCCAATCAGGGCCTCTGTGCCGTAACCTATAGAAAATGGTAAATTTCAGTTGGTGAGTGCACAAAGCATCCATGAAATGCACCATGTATTGCGTAGAATACATTATTAGTAAGCAACACACAGAAATTTTAGTCATTACACTAAACAACATCTGGCTCTAATTCAGATTTAATCTGATGCTAGTATATGTTGAACAACTATTCACTCTAATCTAAGGTTAAGCCGGGAAAACTGTTACCCCATGATTGAGCAAATCCTAAAGATGGAGAAGATGCACAGACTTCAGTCATAACACACTATGTTTTGCCAACATTTGAAATCAGAATCTCCAAGTGTATCCGGAAAAGAAATTTTTATGCACGCATAGAAGTGCCATTTTCTACAGATTGGTATATAAAATATCTTTTACCATAATTCCAACTTAAACACCCCTGACCCCGAACATATAACTGCATTCACATACAAACACCTAAGGGGGACATTCTTTTCTGCATTCCAAGGAGAACATGCACATTTCCACAAATAAAGATGCCATGTTTTTACAGATTAATCCAATTATACAGCAGATTATACTATCCTAATTCTATTTTTTTTAAAAAACCATGATTGTCACCACAAGTACAAGCATCATGGAGGCATATTGCTTGACATTAAGCCGTACATAGTACATTTTAATCAATTTGCAATCAATAGCATTTAAATACATCAACATGCACGAGCACACAAGAGAGGCATCTCCTGCAGATAAAACATGTCCATACACAGTGGCGGAGCCAAGGGGGGGCCAGCAGGGGCCATGGCCCCTCCCAATGAAAGCGGCAAAAAAATTTTATTCATCGCTAATCATTTGATCCTAGGGGTGAAAACGGGTCGGATACGGTCGGATAGTAGGTCATCCTGTATCCTACCTTAATTATTTTTTTCGGATACGGGTACAGGTACAGATAGTGGAAAATCGGGTAGGATACGGATATGGATACCGGGTATTTACGAACGGGTAGAAAGCGGATACCGGATATTATACGGACGGGTATAATACGGATAACGGGTACTTAGTTGAATAATACGAAAACTACCTAGGATCAAAATATGTGATAAAAATAATTTAACTAACACATATGATCAAACTATGTGATAAAAATATATTAAAAAGAAATTGTAATCATGAGATAAGATATCAATCTTGATCTTGTCGATTTGTGTAGAAATATATATGTCTTTTCGAAGCCTTACCATCTTGACATCAACTTGATATCCACCTCGATAAAAATATTAAAAATTAAAACTTATATTTGAAGCTTTTACAAATTCAAAAACTAAAAGTAAATAAATCTGAAAATAGCAATGTCAGAATTTTTATAAATAAAATGTAAAATATAAAAATCTCAAAATTTTATAGAATGCAAATATTTTAATTCTAAACCTTAATAAAATATAAATAAAATATTAACCACATTTTGGTCATAAATTAAATCAAACTCAGAAAATAGAAAATCTGGCAGGGCACATTGTCAGAATTACTGTAATTTTTATACACAAGATTTTACCATGAAATTTTCTGGATATCAAACCTCATCTTGCCGACATGTATAAAATTTTTTATAAAATATTGATTTGATTTGATAGCTTTAATAAGTACTAGAATGCTATCTGTCGGAGAAATCAGCAGAGCTGCTCTTTTAGTATTATCTGGTACCGATTGTAATAACTTACCCGAAATAAGATGGAGGATAAGTTCTTAAGAAATTGCTTAATAACTTACATAGAGAAGGAGATTGCAATGGGGTATACAACGGATAAACTTATTGATGACTTCGATACAATTTAGACACGCTGAGTAGTGCTGAAATGAAACATGTTAATTATTTTAACCATCACTTTTTACCATTAGATTTTTGTTGGATTTTAACTTATATGCATGCAAATTTAGTAAAAAATTTCTTGCTATATTTCAGCATATGGTTGATAGCTATAATTATTAAAATTTCTACTATACTATATATATTAGGATTGTTTGGCCCCCCTTATATATTATTCCTGGCTCCGCCACTGTCCATACATACTCATTTCCAACCGAACACCTCGAGATATGACACCTCACAAAAATGCACTCCTATGTACATCACACTCCACTTCCAAGATCAGATATCACTTCACACCTCACCAAAATACACCCCCACCCAATCGAGGCAGTCTCCTCCAAAATCAGAACCCATCATGCACCACAGCTCGCAACCAAATCAGAACCTCCAAAATAAACGTTATCTTAGGGAAAGCTAACCGCACTTAACCCCCGCATATCATTTCGACTAGCGCAAGATCCTGATGAACTATTGGTCCACACAAAATCAGTAAAATAACGAAAAAAATGATTAAATAACGCGAACACAACATCATCCAGAGCTCCCCATCTCACCCCGGCAACGAATCCAATTCACATAAATCCAACAACAAACGGAGAGGGAGGGGGCGGCTATGATGAGACGGCGGGGCGTATTACCGGCGGGAGAGCTCGATGATGCGGGAGCGCTTGGCGAGGGAGACTTCGGCGACGCCGAGGACGGCGAGGATGCCGCACATGGCGGCGTCCGGCGGCTGAGCTGCTGCCGCTGCCCACCGGCCTCTCCCGCTGCCTGAAAACCAAAGCGCCGACTCGTGACGCCGAGAGGCGGCCTCACCTCGGGAATTCACAACGCACTGGCTCGCGTCGCGGACGGCGGATGATGGGTTTAGGGGATCTGATTAGGGCTTTGCGGGGCGCTCCCTCTTGGCCTCTCAGCCGTCGGATTCGCCGGTTAGTTGCGGCGTCAGCGGCGCACGCACCACTCGAGCGGCAAAGGCTTCTCAGAATCTTGGACCAGAATCTTGGACCGCGCACGCTGGAGGGGATTCTGGCAACCCACGTGGGGTTGATTCCTGCGGATGTGGGCCACAGCCCACGGGAGCATCTTAGCTGGTGGGCTCGGACTGAGTGTACGTGGCCCTACTTTGTTCTTAATGACGTTTCTTCAAGTGCTGTATTTTCTAACCTGATTTGTGCAAAAAAAAAACTATTTACTTTCTTAAACCTTTTCATCGAGCTTGGAGATACGTGCACCTTCTCGTCCAGGACTAACTTTGGTTCAAAATCCCTAGACGAGAACAGTGGGAACGATGGGATAGTGATGGCCAAACAGGATATGCAGGGGCAGAACTAGAAAATTTTGTTGGTATAATTCTAGACTAGTTTTATACGTATAATTCTAGACTAGTTTTAGACTAGTTTCAAAATCCCTAAACTAGAACATTTTGTACGTATAATTCTATAGTTTTATATATTAATTTTGTACCATCAAATATCTAATATATATTTGAAATTTACTAAAAATATAATACAAATAATTATAAGGTCTTCAAAATCTAAAACCACTAAAATCGAAACAAATCCAATCAACAAACTTAACATGAAATTTTGGTTTTTCTCAAAATTTTGGGGTGTCTAGTTCCACCCATGGAGATATGAACCCCTTCTTCTTTTCTTAGGTGAATTGTGAAGAGTGGGATGAGTTGAAATGTAGAATTGTAAGTGAAGCTTTGTTCATTTTTTTTTTTTTTGAAAAAATACATTTTTGCCAACAATATCTTGTTTTGATTGTGGAAATTCTAAGTTGGGCAAACTATCTCAACTAGCCACACTTTTTGTGCTAAAATTGCACAACACCACAACTCATGGAATCACTATATCCACCTGTTATAGATAGAGAGGCTAGAAAATGCTATAGCTTTAGATCTGTTTTCAAGGGGATAGGTGAAGACCATCGGACCTAATGCAGTGGATAGCATCAGGCTCCCACCTCTCTTTTACCATTTGTGTCTCGTGCTTCCCCTTCACGCGGTTGACGAATTGCTCACTTATTTAGCCTCATCCTCTTTTTTTGCAAAAATAGTTCCTTTCTTAAAAAAAAATAACCCATTCTCTACCGCAGATGGACCAGAGGGTGATACCTGTTCCTTCCGCGTCATAGGACCGTGGAACTCGAATTTTCGTGCTATAGTACCACGGGAAGGCAAATCCCATGGTGCTATAGCGTGGAGGAAGCTATTTTTATAAAAAAATCTAAGAGGGAGCTATTTTTGAAAGAGAGAGAGGGAGAGGAGGGGATCAAATATGCTTGTAGCCCCAACCACCCACCTCATTTCCCCTTCTTTCTCCCCATCGACAATAACGGATCTTACCACCACCAGCTATAATATGAACCCTGAGCTCCCCTGGGTTCAATTCCCCTTGATTTCATTGGTCAATTTTGCCCTTGGAGTGGTGGTGGCAAGCAAGCACCGCCTGCAAGTGGCAAGCAAGCGCGGTTATTGTGGATGATGGGCTAGCGAGCTTCATGGCCATGGGCAAGCGCCTCCGTGCGTGGGTGCAATAGCATCAAGCATGGACATAGTGATCAAGCGCGGACGCGGATCCTCTATCGTAACGGCAGAGGATCTACAATCACCGAGTGCGATGGCCACGGGTGAATGGGTGCGGCCACGGTGGGCAAGCATGGTGTAATGGCCACAGGCGCAACATTGAGCAAGTGTTCGCAACCATGGTGATAGCTAGCAACTACAAGAAACTTGCTCGCTTTTGGAGACTTTGCAAAACTTGCTTTCTATTTGTGTTTCATTTGTCTTTTTCTTACAAAACTTGCCAAAACATTGATAACTTTCTAATACTTTTTAAAGCCTAGCCAAAACTTCGTCAAACTTTCTTTCCATCTATGTTTCATCTGATATTTTTATCAAACTTCCCAAAAACATTGATGAAACGTTTTGAAATCCACTCAAAACTTCATAAAACATGCTTTCCGTTTGTGTTTCTTCATTGAAACCTTCTTAAACTTCTTGAAACTCACTCAAAACGCTTTTTAAACACTTAAAACATGATGAAACCTTCTTATGAAACATGCTAAAACGTGCTTGACACTTCAAACTCGAAGTCCTAAAACCTCCCTGAAACTGCGACTGAAATCTCACGAAACATAGATAATAAGGGCCCACGTACAGCCTGTATGGGGTTTGGAGTTTCGGTCCTGCATGTGGGCCCATCTTGTCATTGCCACAAGCCCACAAATGACAAGGACTTTCTAAGATGGTCAACAAATACACCCTCATAATCACCAGTATTTAGGACTTTCTAAGATGGTCAACAAATACACCCTCATAATCACCAGTATTTAGATCCACGCTTCCAGTTACCGGTTGTTAACGAGGGTGAAACTGGGAATCTCGCCAAATCAACAGAGCTGACCATGATTTATTGTCATCCAAATGCATGCCAAAATACTTGCACATACGAAAATTATACCTATATTAAAGATGGCAAATCCCATGGTGCAATACATGCCGTAATTACGTTTAGGTCCTTCCAACTGTTTTTTACGAGTTGGATCTTTCGGTTCAGTGAAATCATAAAACCTTCGTGAAAGGACCTTAAATAAATGCAAAAAAATACGTAATTACGTTTAGATTCTTTCAACCGTTATTTTAGAAAAAAAAAGGCCTTTCAGTTCAGCAAAATCGCGGATCCTTCGTGAGAGGGCCCTAAATAAATGTCAAAAAATTAATTACGTTTATATCCTTTCAAACGTTTCGCATGTTTTCTCAGTTTACTCGTGTGGAAGAGCAGCCACGCCGCGGTCACTCATCTAGTTACCCTGGCAGCAATCCGAAAAACGGGAGGCAAAAGTGCACCCTGACTCGATCAGTGCTTTCTTCAGCGATCGGTCGCCGGTCACGATCACGCGGGGCAGCGCACATGATTACCGGGGTCGCCGGCCGACAGCGCCGCAGGCGCTGCATGCGGCTAGCGTCGGCACGTTTGATTCCGCAGCTTCCCTCCGTTCCCAGGCCACCGCAGCATGCCGCGTACTAGTCTAGCAGGGCGTGGCCTCTGCGTGCATCTCCCGCCGATTCGCCCGTCCCCCTCCCCGCGTCCCCACGACGTCCTCCTCTGCCGCGAACGGGCGGACAGCGTTACGGCGTACAGTGCAGCCGCGCGTGGCCGCAGAGTCGACGGGCCTGACCCTACATTATAGGGAGCACGTACGCAACAGAGCACAGGATCAACCAACACGAGTAACTCCAACTCAAGCAAGAATAAGGTAGGACCCTAGTGGATTGGAAAAAGGAGGGTTGTGCAGATTTTAACACTTAGAGCCTGTATGAAAGCCTCAAATTTGTTTCCACCTGGAAGCAGTTTTTATCGGTTTTTTTTGCTGGGCACAAAGAAATATAACTATAATTGTTTTCCTGCGTAAACATGTATAATGATCTGTTTGAGCATGTACTGGTATTTGGAATAGATTGCTCGTGTGAAAGCAAAACTGAAGAAGGCACTCAAAATGACAGCCTAGTCTACTCCTAGCCTTGAGTTGCAGGCTGCGTTGCTGAATCCCAGCCAGCGGGGGCCACGACAGGAGGAACGGCACCTTTCACATCTAATGGTGCTCCTGCTTGATCCCACCCATCAGCAACAACAACTGGACCTACCACCAAAAACATAGCAACAAAGAAAATATGATCAATTCAAGTTACCAAAACAAAACGTTAGGTGAATGATTAACTAACTGTAGAGCAAATGGACTCGTAAACTTTCATGCTAATATCAAAAACCATGGAAACGATGCAAAATAGTGTTAGCAACAATTGGCCCTGTAGTTTTCATTTGGATGGGATTTTCATATATATATATATATATATATATAGGTCTTGCTATCACAATACAAAACCAGGAGATATGCACTAATTGTATACAAGATAATAAACTTTTTATCAAAAGGAGAAAACAAGACAAACCTTGAGTAGTGTCCCAATCAGTGCCAGGAGTAGCCACTGGCGCAATCACCTCAGAGGTCCACTGATCGCCAGTTCATTGATCAGCTGCTAGGTAATCAGTAATGGTAGCACCCTTTGGGGCTGCGGCTGCTTCCTCCTTCTACTCCTTGGCTTCCTCAGGGTCACTGTAGAAAAACAGATCAACTTGCAAACAACGTACTCACTGTATAAGCACATAAAGGATAGAAAACTATCTCCGCATAATGCACTAGAAATGTGATTTTGGATATGTCTAATAAGTTTATGTACCATGACTTTCCATTTGTACCCAGGGAGGATAGTGCCCCTTATCTACAGAACCATCCTGCCAAGAGCCAAAACAAAAAGTCGATGTTGTTCCTCCCTTTGTTAGCCAGGATGTCGATATCGACATACCGCATAGGGGAGTAAATGTCACAAAAGGCAATGGTCAGGATGTTCCCAGGAAGACTCCTTGATTAGCTGTGCACGATTCACAAGACCAGTCAGCAACATGGCAACACCTAAGGCAAAGTGTACTACTTAGGCAAGGCAATTCATTCACCTGAAGGTCAGCCCTTGGGTTCAGTTATCTATGCATTATGCAATAATCAAATTAAGAGATAATAAGTGAAGAAAATGAATTGGTAGCCTATTCATGTGTTTTAGTTAACATATCTTACCCCATGATGCTTGGCTCATGGCTCAATCCAACCCATTCATATGTTTTGCCATCAAAGTAAGGGACAGTATGCATTCCAGCCCAATCTGTAAATTTGAACACATACCTATAGCCTTTTCCATGAGCATCATGTTTAATTAGTTATAATGCAAAGGTAATAATAAAACGACATGATAGTGACAAGATGCTAAAAAAATTAGAACTAACTATAGGCATAGCCAATTTGGAAAAGAAGAAAAGTATGATCAATGCATCAAGCAATCTATTTCATATTCTGAAAACAACTCTCCCTGTATAGTTCACATATTTCACTATGACCAGAAGAATTGCTCAAATAAGCATGCACCATAAAATTTTGCTATGGGGAATCATGCCTTACTAGTTCAGAAGTTTAGTAATATATTCTGTTACACTAAACTTTGATGTATGATATAGAGTTTTAGTTATAGTAGAAGCTAAATATAATGTTGGTAAATAAGCAGTATCATATCATCTTCCTCTTCCTCGGACTTAGTAAGAGTAAGATCTTTCATATCAACTAGCATTCAAGAACCTTAAATTTTAAAAATAAAAAATTGCCAATCTGTAAACAAATTTAAAAATAAAAAATGATCCGCTTGAAGATAAACTAGGGAAACCACTAAAATCCAGCAACTAGCAAGCAAAGTAACTAGAAGGTAGTAGTTGAAACACAACATAATTTACAGAGAACAAAAGCAGACAACTGTAATACTAAGAAAGCATCGTAAAGTACTAATAGAGCTTCTCAAAATACTCATAAAATACATGTTAGCTCTAGCTAGTAACAACTAGAACCTTAAAAGAAGGTACCTGAAGTTACTCCTCAAGCCGTTCCAGTATATCTTGCTCTCTAAAAAGAAGGTACCTAAAATTCCAAGTATCCAGGTTAGACCACCAACATAAACTGAGCTTAGATTATCAGATCCAAAGGAACTATACACACGTAATGTTATTAGACGTTTAGATTGAGACTGAAAATAAGATGGTACGACTTCAGTGTTGTCCAAAAAATATCAATAGACTTTATTTACAGAACAATGTACCTTGAAATAGCTACCTTCGCATGCAAAACCAAATCCTTCTTCCACCAATTTCTGAGCAACATGGAAAAAGAATTACAAGTTTGATTAATCCTAAGCTCTTGTTTAGTGCATTGAATAAAGGACAAGTTGTCTTTTTTTTGCAATTAAGTAGATTATGCAATCAAGTAGACAGTTAGCTTAAGCAAACAGTTGCTAAGGTGCACGACAGAATGTCATTGTGGAAGCGGCCCAGCTACTATGTCACTTATGCTTAAACAGGCACCTGTTCATACTATTAATCGAGCTTTTCAAACACAGGTTCCTATGCTAATCTTTTTTTCTTTTGGAGAAGTTACTATGCTTGATTTCAATGATTTAGGGTCTTTGAATATGTGTCTAACTAAAATGTAAAAATAAAAAACATAGTGTCAAGTTAATATGATTTACAAGTTTCACATACTCTTTCTCCACTAGTTTCACTTCCGTTCCTCCATACTCATTTAGTAGAACAGTGTCACCTTGTTTTAGAGATACTAGGATCAGCTTGCCATCCCAATCACGCTCACCAGGACCAGCAGCTACAACTTTTGCAGAGTTCAGCTTGGATTCAAATAAAGGGATACATTAGCTCCCAATAAATATATGAAAATTCCAGACCTACTAGGCTACTATGAACCATAATTCAATTACTCCAAACACCCAGTACAATTTTAAACACAAGCTAACCAGGTAGTGCCTTGATTCAATATAATGGCCCTTGAACTTGGCCCTACCTATTATCTGATAATGATAGTATACGTGTGTCCATAGATGTAAGGTAAAAAAATCAGCCTAGATCACACACAAGCAATATCATTTTAGACTCTATGCAGATTATAAAATCACCATACTCAGCATTTCGAAGAACAACAAAACCAAGGTAGGCACCATAATGACTCAACAGATTGACACAATCATGAATCACGGACCAGCAAAATAGCATAACAGATTATACAACCATGTTTCTAACAAATCCCAAACGCACAAGAAAGCAACTAGATTATCAAGACTCTACCAGGATTCACAAACCATGGACCAACAAAATAGCATAACAAATTATACAACCCTATTTCTATGAATCCCACATGCATAAGAAAGCAACTAGATTATCAAGAAACAGAAAATTCCCCCAAATGCAAAGTATTGCATTTACATGTGTCGGCGGTTTTGGCTGGACAGCTATTATGCCTCGACGGAGTCCGAGGTTCGATATTGGGGATCTTCACGGGCGGACACCTATGAGCTCTCTCGAGGGATCCACGTATATAAGGATTCAAGAACACGGCGATATACCCAAGTTCGGGTCCCCAATGTGGGTAACAGCCCTACGTCCTGCTTCTACTATTGTTAATGTGTTTTGAGGGGATTACAAGCACACAATCCACACTCCGGATTCTTCTTGAGCTCTCTCAGTGCTCTTCCCGTTCTTGCTCTTTTGTTCAAGTCCTTTTTTCCTCTCGGCTTCTGGCGTTCGGCCCAATCTATCCCATGCACCGAACCCCCTTATATAGGCCAGGCTGGCTCGGGCATGCGATAAGGATGACATCACACTAATGACACCTCATTTATTACATCAATTATTGTAGCCCCATCCTCTGGCCTCATTCTTTGCATCATCGTCCAACTCCGCCCGGTCTGCTCGGGAAGCGACTTGTATGGAACGGGTTAGGTGCAAAACGACAGAGGGATAAGCTATCGTGCCGTCAGCAGAGCTATGCGCATTCAATGGTTTTGACACGGGGTGTCGGGAGAGAAGACTTCGAGGCGAAACTCCCCTATTCCTTCGGTGTACGTCTTCACGCCCGACATCAGGGCTTGATCGCCCACTGCTTCGCCCGAGCTACCACGCCTTGACGTTGTTGCAGTGTCAAGGTCGATCGCCCACGCCGCCATATGTCGTGCTTGCAAAGACTCGTGGTCCCTCGTGATCGTGGCGGAGAGGGTACCCTGGCGCAAAGTACGCCGACAACATGCTTCAATTCTACCACATTACTACAACCTTGAACAACTTGGAAAATCTCAACCTAACAGGAAACCAATTAATAGCTCCTATTCCATCAGCAGAGACCAATCAAAAAGCTATAATCTATGAGTGCAAGCAAGTTCTCTCGAGCTCAACTTCTTGCACAGTCACGCTCCCCGCCTGGATCCTAACCACTAGCCCAGATCTAAAGCACCAAATGAGACACCTCGAAGGCCAGTACATAGGTACAAGTCTGGATCTGTGAAAGAAGTTGGAAAGGGAGAAGAAACGAGATACCTGCTTGGTGGTCTCGGCAAGGAGGATGCCACCGACGCTCTTCGTGGGTTGTCGTTGAAGAGAGGGCTGTCACTAGGGTTGAAAATAAAATGGAAAGTTTCCGACCGTTTCAGAAAAAATGGAAACGAAAGCCTTTTTTTGGAAACAGAAATGGAAAAAGTCGGTACGGAAACAAAATTTTTTTTTATCAAAAACGGAAACGGGAGAGTCAGTTCCGATGGAAACGGAAATTCTGTATAAACCAAACCAGAAATTCCGACGGACCGGCCCACTACACCAGGCTCCAGCCCAACAGCACCGCCCACTCGTCCTCCCCTCTCCCCCTACCTCCCCGGCGTCAGCTGCTCCCTGCCTTCCTCTGCTGGTATCCCCCACTGCGTCCTCGCCTCTCCCCCCATTGCCTCGGCGTTCTCCCCTCTCCCCCCACGGCCTTAGCGTCAGCTGCTCCTTACCTCCCTCCACTGGTAAGTTCAGACGATATTTGTTAGTTCACAGAATATTTAGCGACGATCATTAACACGATAGAGGAGGAGACTGTGCTGGTGGTGGTGCGCTTCACCGTTGAGCTCACCTAGGCCGACGAGGGCCTCGATGTCACCGAGCCGAAGCTCACACGCCTCTACATGGAAGCGCAACAACACATCCTCATCGTCCGCAGGATATTTGTTGGTTCTTGTATAATTTGTAGAAACACCTGATTGGTTTCTTGACTTTGTTAGGATGGAATTATTCTTAGTGGTTAGTGAAGTGTGTTAAAGTGAGTAGTGAAATGGATTTGGGTGGGCACCAGCAATAAGCATGTCGGATGAGGCCGGATGAGGTTTTCTTTTGGCTAGAAGAGAGCGTTGTTGCATTGGAAAATGGATTTATTGACTTCCTCAAAAAAAATGGAGAGAGCCTGGGATCAGAACCAAACCATTTTGCAGATGCCAAAATAACTTGTCTTTGTGTTGGAGCAATGTAACTAAGAGGTGTAAGATAACAAAGCCTCCGACGATAGATATTTAGTAAGCCAACAATCTACATTGTAAGAAACATTGCTTGGCATGTGACCGGATGTTTTGCTGTCAAAAATAGAAATTCACTGTTAATGCATCGGCTGGTTTCGCTTCTACTTCCTTTGAGTTATCCAACTCTTGTTTTCATTTTTCTTACTTTTTATTCTCAAATAGTTAGTGTTGACCTAGTTTTAATAATTGTGCATACTTATTCACAGAATCATAGTTATCAGTCATTCACTTGATACATTCACTACTCTGCCTCTTTTCTATTTGCTACCTATTCTCTACCCCTTTACATGTTCATTTAAAGTTGGTATGTTTGGATTGATCATGTATTATATTCTTGTGAAATTTTCGCTTTCATTTCTATATCCGCACCGCCGTTCCGCATCCATTTTCGTCAATATCCGTTTCGAGTTTCCAATTTCATTTCCGTTACCGGTAAAAAAATATAAAAACGAACAAACATTTACCGACCGTTTCCATCTCATTTTCATCCCTAGCTATCACCGTTAGGGGTGCAACTGGAACGGATATTTTCCGACCGACTGACCGACCGAATCAATTCGGATAGCGATTTGAATAGTTTTTTAGATATTCGAAGAATTTTTCGGATACGGATACGGATAAGGATAGTTATCTCGGATAAGGATACGGATACGGATAGTAATTATCCGACGGATATAGGAATATCCGAGTTTATAATCGGATAATATCCGGATATAAAATATGGATATTATCCGAAAACTTTAAAGACTTCTCCAAAACTGTGAGTCTGTAACTCTCCAATCAAAAAGCACCAATCACTAGAGTCTGGAGGCACTAGTACCAGTGTACCAATACCACTCTTGGTACTCTACTAGTACCAGTGCCAACTGCCAAGTACCACTACCAACTACCATTCTACCAAGTGCCACACTACCACTGCCAAAGTGCTACGCCAAGTGCACCACAGCACCAGTGCGGTGCCAAACCAAAAATTTACCGCGTGCTTCGTACTTCCCGACTTGTCCATTGGCGCCAGGCCAAAACTGAAGGCAATGCGACACTGCCACGCAGCAGACCCAAAACCAAAAACATAAAATCCCCAATCCATCATTCATGCTCTCTTCCATCATTCATGCTCTCTTTCTCTATCTCTATTCTCTACTAGTCTGATAGTCTCTCTCCTCTAAAATCCCCAATCCAAACAAAACCTAGCTGAGCTGAGTAGCTTGAGTTGAGGAGGCACCGAGGTGGCACCGGCGGTCCGGCGCACCGCGGCTGGCCATAGCCCACAGCCCCGTAGGCCGTAGCCACCGGCGATCCGGCGCACCACAGCCCCATAGGCTGTAGCCCGCAGCCACCTACAGTCCAATCACACCGCGGCCGCTCGTCCGCTCGACTCGATGCCTCGTCTCGTCGTCGGCACCGAGGTAGCCCGCAGGTCTGCAACCATTGCCCACGCAGCCTGTATATACATACTTTGTATAATCGTATCTACAGGTGAATGCCTGCAATGATCTTCCTCTAGTTCTTGTCTCAAACAAATATCTGCGAGCACAATCTAACCAAGTTGCCGTAATGGCCATATCAATGTGTTCGTTTCATGTGCACGTATGCTAGAGTTTGCCTACTATTCTAACACTTTGGAGACGGTGTAATCACAAAGCTCTGAACTCAGATGCATGGCATGGTGTGCACTGT
Organism: Guadua angustifolia; assembly: GCA_036346375.1. Taxonomy (NCBI): domain Eukaryota; kingdom Viridiplantae; phylum Streptophyta; class Magnoliopsida; order Poales; family Poaceae; genus Guadua; species Guadua angustifolia. The sequence continues at coordinate 31,938,055 of CM070505.1, forward strand.
GCAGAGTTTTTTTATTCATACCTTCAATTTCTACCTAATACTTGACCTAGACTTGGAAGTTTTGCCTCCGGGAAAAATACTTTTCTAGTCCACCATCTTGTCCAGCATAATCAAAACAGGCTTAGATTAGCCTTTGTGTCAAACATCTCTGACACGTAATTTGTAAAAAAGAGAAAGGTTCAGGCAATAGCATATCTAGTTAAATTATCTGTAATCTAGCTAAAGCTGAGTAGTAGAATGAGTTGTGTTTAACTATTTATATCCAATTTGCTTTCACTAATAAAGATTCAGGATATTAAACATGGAACTTAGTTTCTTCTATTATTTTCATTTATGTAGGATGGAATCTGGAAGCGCCAGTGGAAATGTTTGTGCCAATACTAGAGAGTCACTTGCTGCCCCAATTAGTGCAAGCATATCTGTGCCTAGTGTGTTTCATGCAGTGGAAACAACAACAAGCACAGTTGAGAGGACAACTAGTGTACCTGAAGCTTGTGATGAAAATGAGCCCCCTTCAAAGAAGAAAAAGAAGTCTACCTCTAAGGTTTGGCAATACTATGACAAGATTGAGAAGACAACTGTAAGACCAGATGGTGTTAAGGTGGATGAAGTTTGGGCAAAATGCAAGAAATGCAATTACAAAGGCCGAGCAGAGAGCAATAGGGGCACAAAGGTGTTTTGGAACCATTTACAGTATAAGCATGCAGTGAAGCAAGGTCAACAAACACTCCAATCAGAAAACACAGATTCTGTTGTGCAGACTTACAGGTATGAACCAGAAGTTAGCTTACAAAAGTGGCATTTGGCAGTTGTTATGCATGAGTACCCTTTTAATATGGTTGAGCACAAATATTTTGTTGAATTTATCAAGTCATTGCGTCCTGGCTTTTCATTTAAATGCCACACCACTACAAGGAACAAAATAATGGAAATGTATGTAGAGGAAAAGAAGAAGCTGTATAATTTGTTGAACTCTATTTCATGGCATTTTTCTTGTACCATGGATATGTGGACTTCAAACCAAAACAAAGGGTACATGTGCATAACTATGCATTGGATAGATGCCAATTGGAATATGCAGAAAAGGATAATTAAATTCATGCATGTGAAAAGAAACCATACTAGACACAATCTAGCCAATGAGTTTGTCAAGGGTGTGATGGCCATGAATTTAGAAAAGAAATTGTTTGCCTTGACTCTAGACAATGCATCATCTAATGACAAATGTGTTAAGGAAATTATTCCAATACTAAGTAAGCATGCTCCTTTGATATGTGACGGAGCCTTTTTTCATGTGAGATGCTTGTGTTATATACTGAACCTTGTTGCTCAAGATGGATTAAAAGCAATCGTATCATCAGTCCACAATATTAGAGATACCGTTGCAATTGTGAAGAATTCTCCATTACAGTGGGAGGAATTTCAAAAGTGTGCACTAGAATGTGGGTTGGATATCAATAGAGGTCTTTCATTAGATGTTACAACAAGATGGAACTCTACTTTTAATATGTTGAATAATGCTATTTACTTCAAAAGGGCTTTTGAAAGGCTATTGTTCTTGAATGAGAGCAAATATGGGAGGTGTGCTCCGACAGAAAAAGATTGGGATAGAGCCCAATCTCTAACAAAGTGTTTGTTGAAATTTAATGATGTGACAAACCTTTTCTCTGGACATTCTTATCCTACAGCTAATCTCTTTTGGTGGAAATTTTGTGACATAAAGTTAGCAATTGAAAAATGGGTTCAAGACTGTGATGAAGATATTTCTACTACGGCAAAGGCAATGGCAACAAAATATGAGAAGTATTGGGATAAGTCCAACATAGCTCTTGCCGTGGCATGCTTTCTTGACCTAAGGTATAAGAAGAAGCTTGTGGAATATTTCATGAGAAAAATTTATCATCAGACTTATGATCGTAAACTTGATAAGTTCATGGAGGTGGTTAACCAATTATTTCAAACTTACAAGCCCAACGCAGATGAGGGGCCTACAACACAACCTAGTGGTAGTGGCAGTGGGGGTTCTCAATCATATACTGTTGATAAAGAGATTGAGGACTTTTTGTATGATACAAGTGTGACAATTCATACAAAGAATGTAGAACTAGAGGTATACATGAGAGAACCACTACTCAAATTTGTTGATACTGATAATGTCAAATTTAATGTATTGAGGTGGTGGATGGATCAACAAGGGGCTTTTCCTATTCTCTCATAACTAGCTCGTGATGTGCTATCGGTTCAAGTGTCAACGGTTGCTTCAGAGTCTGCGTTCAGTGCTGGTGGTCGTGTTGTTGATCCATTTCGCAGTCGACTAGAGCCTGAATTAGTCGAAGCATTGATTTGTACCAAAGATTGAACACATGCTTCAAACCAAGGTAAGAATAAGTTATCTTGTATTCTTGTTCATATATATGCGATCTGTCCTTTAGCTTACTATCATTTGCCTTTCTAAATTGTGAGGTTCCACAGATTCTGAGAAGATTCTAACACTCTTAAATGATTTGGACATGGAGAATGGGGCTAAGGCAATAGAGATAGAGGTTTGTGTAATCTTGTAATTTAATGTTAACTGGTGCTACATGGTTTTTTGTGTTGTTAATTCAAATTCCATTTCTGAGGATGACATGATGATTGACTCTGAGTCCGGTGGTGAGCGATAGCTCTTGTATGTTCTAAAATAGCTTACTACCTAGCTGCAGAGGTTGGTTTACATGGAAATATGGAATGTTTCTTGGAGAATATGTTTTGATAATTTATTATACATCTTAAAACTTAATTTGTTAACAATTTCTACTACATTTCTTGTTGCGTTGAAGAAGCTAAGTGAATTATAATTCCTTTTGGTGATTCTTGAAAAATCCAAGCCATTTGCTAGTTGGATATTTCAACTTTTGAAGTCTTAAAGACTAAGGACCGGAGACTGAAGTAGATTAGTAGATTGTAACTACTTATTCTTTGTTGTTCACTTGTCAGTTGTCACCTATGGGCTATGGCTATGTTTGCTTGAGGCCTAAACTATTGGGAACCATAATGTTATTACTTAGTTATGTGTATCGGTGTATGAACTTGTCATTGTCTATGTGGCTATGTTTGCTTGAGGTCTAAACTCAACTACTAGCAACCATAATGTTGTTAATTAGTCGTTAATGTATTAGTAGTTAGTACTATGATGTTGCTTATGTTATGATGTGTTTCTATGGTTCTATGGAGTATAAATATGAGATCATTATCCTCACTCCTAAGGTGGTGCTGTAGACAAGTGCCAAATGGTGCACTGGTGAACTGGTTGTGTTATTACCTTACGTCGTACATGTATGCACCTAACTGGTTAAGTAGACTAGAATTAGTAGTGCATAAAGTTGATATATGATATTATATGATTCTATCATGTTTACCTTACTAGTTTGTGACTTCTAATTTGCTAGTGCTATTGTCTTTGATAATTCTATTATGACTCTATATTTAGCTTTTATATAATCTCTAGTGCGTTCATTATTAATTCTTAATTATGTACAATGCAACTATAGTAAATTATTGTACTATTTTCTTCACATTTTATCAATAATTATTCATAACTCATAAGTAATCTAACATTCAGTATGTTACATGTACAATAAATGATCTATATTTTCGTGTATTATCCGGCTAAAAATATTCGTACTCGTATTGAATCCGACCTGTATTCGCTTCGTATTCGTAAATGATAGTATTCGGTATTATTCGCATTCGTATTCACATCCAACACCATTCGTATCCGACTTCGTATTCGATAAAAAATATAGATACGGATACGGAATGAACAATATTCGACCGCATCCGATCCGATTATATCCCTAATCACCGTTGCGGAGATCATCCTCATCGTCTAGGTTTCTCACAAAGTTAAGGACACGACTCGAGTCGGCAACTCATCCGATTTTTTGTTTTTCGGTTATAATGGGCTGAACCGCTACAGAAGCCACTCTAGGACACTACAGCAAGTCCCCCACTGCTCTACTATCACACCCGTGATACCCCACCACGTGTCCCCTAAGACACTTTCATGGTTGGAAAGAAAGCTACTTCTCCAACTATTTTTGCACGGCCCAGATTTTTTAAAAAAAACAGGCCAATTAAGCCATTGACTCCAAATTTTCCTTAAGACTCCGAAAGGATTAGTAAATGGCATTACGCTTGTTACAGTTACACTACAAGTCCAGTAGTTGCTGTACTTAGCAGCTAGCTAACCATGCCACAAAGCTAGTACTGCTCATATAACCAAAGCAACCAATGCGGGGACCGGCCATGAGTCTTGATAGCTCTCAGCTGTATCCAGGATCACTCGTAATCAAATTCTCCTTAGAATCCACAGCGCGGTCGTTCAAGTCGGTGGTGCCTCCGATATGCCCCTTCGCCCATGTGTGCTAGCTAGTCCCTGGGCCGCGCCAGCCATAGGGAGCTCAACGCCCGGAGCCGCGAGAAGTAGTCGCTGATGACGAGCAGCGCGCGAGCCGCCTGCCGGGTCGTCAGGATCCGGTGCATCTGCAGCAGAGTCTGCTGCCTCAGAAGGTCAGCCTACCAATGGGCATGAACAACACGCAGACGGTCGTCAGGCAATATGAACAATTCGACGCTTCAAAACTGAAGTGGCAATGGATCGATTATCAGGAACTCGTAAGCAAGGGCATGAGTTTGTGTACCTGACGGAGGAAGTTCTCGAGCGTGCCGAGCTTCGCCATCGCAATGGCCATCTGGCCCATGTAATTGGTGACGTTGTCGGCGCCAGCCGACGGCCCGGCGGCGGAAGCGAGAGTCTCCGCCAGCGTCTGCTGCAGGGCTTCCATCCCCTGCGACAGGGCGTCCTCCGCCTGCTGGGATGACTGCTGGAGATTGCAGATGCCCATCAGCTGTTGATCCGTCAGGGGCTCAAGATGGCTGGCGAGCACCTGCACATATATATCCCAAATGGCTGTGATGACTGAAGATAATGATGAATTTAGTTTTCAGTGATTCGTAGTCCAGCTTGCTAGCTTACTGAATACCTTCAGGAGTTCGGACGAGCGGAACCCTCCGAGCCACATGAAGAACCGCTCGGCAGGGCTCATCCACATGCCTGACAAGACATGGAACACATCGGACTTTGTCGCGAAGCTCTTCAGCCTGAAGACCTGGTCATAGTGCATCATCACAACGTCAACAAGAACACGCAGCTCGTCGTCGCTGATTTGTGCATTTAGAGCCACCCTGAGGTCGTTTATGTGGCGCTGGTGGTCGTCAAGCCACCGTGCATACTCCAAATCGAACGCCAAGTCACCTGCAAGAATAGATGTTCTTTCGAGTAAATTATTCAGCAACAAAAGGAAACTTTTGATCCATGTAACATTAAAAATTGGAATAAGACGTTTCCTGGCAATTAGAACTACAAAGAAATCAACTATGTAATATTACATTATATACTATACACAAATCTGAAGCCAAAATGTAATTTAGCTTACGGTTCCAAGCTCCTAACAGAGCTGCACCACAGAATCAGTATTGCATCAATATTTTCAAACTAAGTAACCATGATGAAATACGAAATTGAGCACTGGGAATACCATTTCCTCCAAATGAGTATCCATGATCACTTGAGCCTCCACTCGCGATGAAGATTCCCTGTAACAAATACCCAAGTGCATATATCATCAGCCATTCAATCCATGATCGCTCAAAACAAAAGATTGTTTGTGCTGAAAAATGAAGGGTTTACCTGCTGCCTTGCCCTCTGGAGCTCTTGTTCAAGGTGCATCAGCTTGGATCGGCTGCTCTCCAACTGCTGAACGTATGCCTAAAAAAGAGAATTTTGCATTACCTATAGCTGTCATGTCCTGAATATAAATTGCAAGAACAAATTGCAGCAAAGGGGAACATGATGTTGCAACCTGTAAACCAAATCAGCAAAACCCAGGACTCACTAAACCAGGCTATTTTTTAGGGTTCAAGATTTTTTAAAAAATACAGTCAACAGAATCACAGCATAGGGAAACTGTATTGTTTGTGGTATTTTAAACTTCTCACAGATACCAAGTGCTAATAGGGATATCCAAGTCACAAATATACGCTATCTCCTTAATCCTCCTGCAAATTAGGCCCAATTATCAAACGCATCCACATATCGACCATACCAAATATAATTACAAAGGTCAACCTCCCTTCCCTGTAAATTGCAACAGCAGGGTAATTTCTCCTAGTCAAAACAATGCTCTGACAGCACTATTTTACCAGAACCAGTTATACTTTTGCCCCAAATTACATTGTAAGCAGAAAAATACATAGGATTCAATGGCAACACATGGCTCACTGCATCTCCACTATTCAAGAGCAGAAAAATACATAGGATTCAATGGCAACCAAGTACATGGCTCACTGCATCTCCACTATTCAAGAGAAATTTTATAATACATTATACAGGTAGTATCCGTGTGGGTAGTAAATATCAGATCTAACCATTTGCCTTATCGAGAATATTCCCAATACTCTTCTAGAGGGGGAGTATAAATAAATACTAGGTTACGTGACCCATTCGATGGAAACGAATGAACCGTCTACGAAACAAATGAACCGTATTACAAGGGGAACAATCATTAGATACAAAGGATCACCTTCTTCCTCATTCGGCTTTTCCGGGCAGCCTCGCGGTTCTGCGCAAGCCTCCGCTGTATCTGCAATCGCGGTGGAATGCACACCACTGTCAACAGGATCATACATATATAATACAAAGGCATCTGCTACTTGTATAATTCTATTTCATTCCCGTTCCTATGTATTCACCTTCTGATCCCCTGTTCTTTCCTTGGACACCACAGAGGAATCCACGCACACCAAACCTCGTTGCGCGCCGCCGCCGCCGCCACCCTGAGAACAAAACCCAGTGACAACACGCGAAGCTGCATTACATAACAAGCAGAATTAATCAGAACAGAGTGACGAGATAAGCAAGTGGGCACCATTGGGGCGTGGTGCTTGTCGCCGCTGTCGTCGACGTCGGTGGAGGTGTCGGTCAGCGGGCTCGTGACGACAATGCCGGAATCGCCCCAGTTCTCGAGCTGCGCCGCCGCTGCCGCTGCCCTCGGCAGGCAGAACCGGCCAGCCTCCGTCGCCATCCCCGGCGCCGCCATGCCCAACGCAGCCACTACTCCATGCTGCACCAAACCACCACATCAATCACACAAAAGAATGAAGAACCCACAATCAAAAACCAGACTTCTCAAGACCACCAAGAAATTAGCTCACCGCATTGGCGAGCGGCGCAAAGGTGGCGACGGTGAGGTTGCTCGAGGACTTGGAGCTGGGGTTGGGGCCTTCTCACATTGCGCGAGCATAAACCAAACAAACGCATCAAAATACGCACACGGGCACACACAGCCAAGAAAGTTCAAAAACAAAAGTAAAAGACTGAATAGTTCTTGGAATGCAGGAGTCAGTGGCGTTACTGCGAGGATGGAGGTCGGGAGGGAGGGCGCCATCTCCGATATGGTATCCAGCTGTGCAGCCCTTCTCCGCCCTGCAGCCACGCAAGACGACCACGGCCGCCACCCGGCGCAAGGCAACAAATGCTTAGCGCGCTGAACAAGTTAGTCCAAAGATCGCAGCACAAGAGAACAAAGGACAAGGCAGCTATAGCTACCTTGGTTGTTCCTTGCAATAGTATGCTACTACGCTATATACTTGCTACAGTATACACTGTGTTACCTAAACAGGTGTGAGGGATGATTCATCAGAGGGGGCAAGGACGACGACGACGAAGGCGACTAACGGGACCGAGCGTCGAGATGGGGACGAGAAGTAGAACAACACGCGTGCGAGTATGGCGCCGTGCAGACGCATTGCCGCTTATAATGGCAGGGGGAGGGGGAGGGGGATGGGATGGCCGTGCAAGAATTCTAGGAAGGAAGCTAGGATCGCAGCAAGAAATGAAAAAGATATATGATGATCAGGACGTGTCAATCGGTGCATGTCAGAAGCATTCATTGGTCCATCCATCCGTCCGTCCATCAAAGATCAGGCATCAATCAGTCAGCGAAAGTATAAGCTTTTGTATTCGAGTGAGTTTGCGTGTGGCGAGTCCCGGGGAGCAGGGAGTTAGTAGAGAGAAACAGCATGAGCGAGTGACCTGTAAAGGCTGTGGCCATCTTGAATTGAGGTTGTAGGCCTGTAGTTATGCAGTTATGCCTACCCTCCTTTCTGGTGACGGTAGGAGTAGGATTGTAGGCTTGTAGCCATTGTTGTTTGGTCCTAGGTTGGGGGATACTGTTGTAACCTCAGTTCTTTTGACTAAAATACTTACGTGGCCAAGACTAAGGTGAGGGGGGACAGTTCAGATATTGTACTCACGGGGACGGACAGAAGTTGCTGCAACTTGTAACTATGGTTACTGGGATAGTAGGACTTTGCACGTAAAAGGAAGCAAACTTTCACGGATCTCAGCGATTAAAATGTCACCCTGTAGTTTTTTTTTTCAAATATAGCCTTTACGCAATGATGATATTCTAAAAAAAAAAAAAGTAGGAGAGATGATATGTGTCTTCTATTGATCTCAAAAAACGTGGAAGGTGACTGACACTATAATAGCGAAAGAAAGTATAGGAGGATACACTGCCATGCTGAGAGACCATGAGAAAATGGCTTCCGCTACCCAAGCATAGCATCACAGGCAGGCAGGCAAGGTGCATGTGTGCGCTGTTCCTTCCATACCTAAATAGTGCGGAAGGAGTCCTGCCGTGGTAGGACATACCTTGCTCCCACATTCACCCGCGCTACCTGAGCGCTACAGGCGATAACGTCTTTCATAGTAAGAAAATGAACTATTTTTGTAAATACGTTTAAGGTCTTAGATATGCTAAACACAGCTATAGGGAGCTAGATAAGCACGTGATTTGACTTAAAAATGCAAAATCACAATTTTCAACATATACGTGTACTATGTTAATCCTTTGAACTATCTTAAGGTTACATATTCAATTACTATAAGATGAGATAGTGGTCGTAATAGTAAGTGCTTCGCTATGATGTAGTTCTGTGTCAATGGGTCTTATTCGGAAAGACGGCTTGAAAAGTTGTATCTGCTCCTGAAGAGCGATCGTGATATGTGTTTTCGGGCTAGGAATCTTGAGTCATATGTGACGATAATGATAATACATATACCTGCATGTATACCAAGGAAAACCATATTCCCTCAACGACCTTGGAGTTTTAAAGTACCATTTAATGAGAAATGCTACAGTAAAGAGTGTTATTTGTACCAAAATTCCGAATTTCAAACAAGCTCAAATATATGTCCGTCCCAATTAAGGTGATGTTTGTTAGGTTTTAGGGTTTTCTAATCATGAACATTACCTAGTCTAAATCATGATCACCGAAGTAATAATGCGGAAATAAATCATTACATCACCAACCCGGTGAGGAGGAAGATGCCATTAGCGTGTTCGATGGTGTTCTTGAGTGTCGGTGGTGCTTGGGCGTCGGCGAAGCAAACGGCCAACCGGTGAAGATGAGAAGCCGGTGTAGATGCACAACGAAGATCGCTAAGATCCTCTCGGCGATGGAACTGGTCTTTGTTAGCTTAGGCGCAGACTTTTGATCGGAAAATGTGGGAGAGAGGCAGAACTCAAGATTAGCATTCACCTTAAACCGAGCACCGGCCTCTCCCCTTTTATTCTTGCGCTAGCTAACGGGACCGAACCAATTTGGTAGGAGCACTCCCGAGCAAGGCGCGATTTCCTTAATTCTCTGACCTTCCGTTAATTCCCTAACTTTCCTTAATTCTCTAACTTTCCATTTTAACTGAAGATCATATCCAACATTCTCCCACTTGATCGAAGGCTAATAGCATAAGTCCATTCTCAACAGAACAGTATACCAAGATAAAGTATTACAGCAATTAATTTAAGCACCGCTGCAACCACAGTATCTATAGTGCATCATTCTATCTCGATAGGATAATTAATTATTTCTTAACGGGAGCTGGTTTTATTCTTATAGTCCTTTTGTGCAGTTTGTTTTTCATTTGTCATTATGTGCACTTTAAAAGTGAAAACAAACTTTGTAATTTCCAGAATCGAAGTTTTGAGATCTCAATTTGTCCCATAAGTATAGGCTGTCAATAAGAATTATGCCGGCACTAATTTTAAGACAAGCCTTTAACAGGGAATCATTAAACTAAACATGGTGCATAAACTTATATATTAAACATTATACTCAATTCTTATAGGCTAAACATCAATAATTTGATTCTGGATTATATCTTTCACAACGTCATGTGTTTGGCAGCACAACTTGACATGTTGTTATTTGAAGCAAAAATTGCACTCTTACATGATAAATTCCAGGATATAATCTTAAGCCAAAAATAAAATTTCTTATTCTTAAACCACAACAGGCTATTGTGGATTTTTTATTATCTAATAGTCTTATGACATACCACAAGTCTACTTGCATCATTAATGACGCTTTAAGATATTGACTAGAGCCATTCCACAATGCCTCTTTCTGCAAGGTTGAAAATTTGACTTAATGTGGATTTTTTTTTAATATCAATACACCTTACATAATCTGTGTCTAAATAACCCACAACTTTATGATTATTAGACTTCTTATATATGAGCATGTAATCATTAGCACTTTGCCTATGATGCAAAGTTGTCTTTAGTAGTTTTCCAGTGGTCCAATCTTGGATTAATACCTGCCAAGTATCCTGGTTACAAACGTTAAATAAGGGCACATACAAATTTAAGTATACATAATGTTCATGATAGTAGAACGTAAGAAAAACTTATGTCGCCCTTAATAATCGGAATAAACTCCCTTAATATTGGACCTATCGTGGTGAATTTTAATAGTCAAAACATGAGAGACATCACCAAGACAAACTTTAATTCTCAGAAGAGAAAGAAAATATTTGGATCTTAAATATTAATGCCCCTATTGCTGACAGCCAATAAGGCATCGTTTATATAAACAATTAAGTCCATATAAACAGTTAAGAGATTAAATTTACTCCTACTGGTCTTAAGGTTAAAACTTAAAATATCTTTATGTGAGACTCGCATTATCATAAACTCCAGAATCAACTGGATGTGGAACTTTAGAGACAAAGATGGCTATTCTCTCGGTACTATCGGCATTAAAACATAAGCACGATTGTGTCAAGTATAGTTTACCTTACCTCAGAGCTCCCACTAGAATCATAATTTTTATCAACTCAGTGGTTTAAAAAATCAGTGGTACCCTTTAGCCTGGATGGAAACTTGACAATCCCAAATATATAAATATCTTCATTTTTCCAGAGTGTAAGGTATTGATATTAATTATCTTTAATCCTTCCATCCATTAAACTTATTGACAAGGAGAATATCTTTAATAGAGTAAGGAATTTATTCGTGGGGTTTATGTCTCACATAATGAAGCTTTTCTTTTCTCAATGAGACGTTCCATTCTCCCCCTCGAAATGTGGTACAAGCGTCAATGCCACAATTTCGATGAACTCTCATAAATAATTAACTTTTGGTGAAGCCAATAAAGTTAGCAACATATTTAATGCTCCCCAAATAATTTATAAAAGTGTAAGCAAATTACCTTTTATAATGGGAACATAAATCATAATATAAGGATAGAGGATGAAAACATAACTTAGTACTGATGGAAAACTTACAACGGCTCTAACATTAGCCTCTTATTCATTCTCTAAGGCTTCGCTTTAAAACTTTCATAGTCTTGAGGTAATGTTTGCAGCATAAATACAATCTTCTATTTTAGTATTTAGCTAAATTTCTTTATGAATGCACACATTCATGGCACAATCATAATTCACTTCTCATTTTTATTCTTCATTATTGTTGTTACATTCTTTTATGAATGACGTAATGAAGTGAATTAGAAGAGCTCCAATAATTTTTCATGTCCTAACTCGTTGACTTTAAACACTCTTATGATCAGTATACTGGCAAGAACTTTTGAGGAGCTTCATAATGTTTTTCTATTATTGCCATATAGTCATAATTTAACTGGAGGATTGCTCCCCCAGATCCTAAATTTTATGATCAAAAGGGATATTTGCTTAAATTGCTCCCACTAGTCATCAGAATATTGAATTCTTGTTAATGTCTAAGTTATTAGATACTTCTTCTAATGGGTGCCAATCATCAACATTATGTTTGTATGCGCAATCAATAACCTCAAGAATAATATGCTAATAAATTACTCTATTTCTTATTAGGGTACTAGAAATAGCTGAAGAACTTATGGCTGAATTGATAATAGGGATATAATACTGATCATTACTTAATATCCACAAAATGTGAATGATTTTTTGTCATGAAATTAACCCTATGCTGATCAGGTTAGTAACATGCTAATGATAAAGCTTGATAATTCTAATTCACTTCACCATTAGACAAAAACGAAGAACTTAATGAGGAAAGAATCAACAGTCCATCTTCGCATCACATTTTTGTGAAAAAACGAAGAATAACTGGATTCACTAATAGGATGGCCAATGATCACACATAATGCTGGCCATCAGTATGTAACCATGAGCCATAAAACGTAATCTTTAAATCAACATAAAATCTCTAACCAAAACTTCTCGTTGGTTTCATTTTGATTAGAAAAACTATGGGAATCACATAACTATAATCAACTTTGGTCAGAATATAACCGTGTGTCACAACATAAATTAACCCAAAACACAACTATAGTTCCAAATTGTATCATCTTTGGATATATAACGGAAAAGAACTTAATCTATGGGAATGGTACACAATTGCAAACAACTTTGGTCAGAATGCAATTATGGCCACAAATAATCCCAAAACTTCATCAAATCTCTAACTAAGACTTCTTGTTGATTCCATCTTAATTTGAGATATCTTAATTATAATGTAGTTTTTATCATATAAATACTTGAAAAGACTCAATAACTTAATTAATATAAGAACTAATTAAATATCACATGACCCATAAAAGACGTTGGTCAATATATAGTCATGAAGCATTTAATTAATCATAATCACATTGTCTCAAGGTAGAATATATTAATAAGAGACAAAATTAATCACATGATCAAAATTACTGAGCATTAGACATCAAGTATTAAATTGCGGAAGCGTAAATAGTTAATAATTAATAAGCAGTAAATTAAATGCTAAATTGAGAATAAGGGAAAAACTTAAGCTCAAAATTTAGGGCATAAAAAATTGTAACATATATGGAAATATAAACAACTCAGGTATAAATATAGTACTTAACTAATTCCATCTTAGCTTATTCTGGAATGCACTAAAGCGTTATTTATGGCCTATCTGAGAAAGCATCTAAAAACCAGCCTAAAACTTATACCTAGAAATGGGCTCATTAATAATACATGGCTTAGGATCTAAAACATTTCATCAGTGGGTAATAAATTTTGACAATTCATGATTATAAACAACTTTGGTCAAAAATATAATCATGAAAAGTCAATACTTAAGCATATTAATGTCCAAAACATGGTTATAGTCCCAAATCAAAATTTCCCGTTGGTTCTATTTTGACTTGAGACAAACTTAATCATAATAGACCAGAAAATATTAACTAAATTTGTGTATTCCTTAATTATCATAATTGAATCACTTAGGGCAACTAAACATTAACTAAAAGAATGTATAAAATGATGCATTATTATTGGGTAATGGACATTAATTATTGCAGTGCATAAAAGAACAATATTAATCATAAGAAAATGCACTAAAATTAATTAAAGTCCAAAATTTAATTTATGCCTTGCTCAGCTCAGCCCAAAATCGAACCTTACTTTGGTCTGATTAATAATCATGCTAATGACAAAAAAATTAAAGTTCTATTTCGTATCACCGTTGGGCAGAAACGAAAAGAACTAAATTATCATATGGGTGACACATGTTTATAAACAACGTTGGTCAGTATATGATCATGGTCATAACATAATCCCAATTTTAAACATTAAACAATAACCTCTAATCAAAATTTCCCGTTGGTTCCATTTTAATCAGAGATAATACTCATAAATAATCATCATGCAAAAATTAATTGCCACATTAATTAATTAGTTCAGAAATTAAACATAACTTTAAACATAACATGAATATCCAGGAAATAAATATTAACAGTACTATTGCAGTAATTTAATGACTGAACAAATACCAAAATTAAGGGCTAAAGCTGCTATTCATCCATATCACAAAATCAACCGGCCCAAGACAAAAACAGCCTGCAGCCAAAAGCAGCCCCGCGCATAGTCGGCCCAGACGCGTTGGAGCGGCCCACACACGGCGAGAGCCACCGGCCCAGCAACGCTCAGCCCACGCACACGCAAATCTCAGCCGCCAATTTGAGTGAACGGCTCAGATCTCGTCCGACCAGAGCAAAACAAGCGCACAACGAAAACCCTAAGCCATTCCTCTTCTCCCCGCCCGAAAACTCCGCTGTAGGTGGCGACTGAGCGGGCGACGAAACTGATGGTAGAGCGGCGGCGACGGCGCACGCGCGGCGGCGAATTGACCCCACGTAGGCTCCAGCGAAACGGAAGCGACGGTGAGGACGCGTGTGCACGGCGGAAAGGAGAGCGCACACCACTCGGCGAAGCAGGAGCGGTAGGAGGCGGCGAGCACGACGCAGTCACAACGACAACCGAAACGGCATCGGCGACAACCAGGAACAAGTAAGCCCGAAACCCAAAGGTCTAAGTTTTGCTCGATTTTGGGGGCAAACAATGAAATTAGGGTTCGGAATTTTGGGGATTTGGGGTTCGGATTTGGGATTTTGAGTTTGAGTCTAGTCTTTTCACCTCCTTCTCAATGCTAACCGACAAGAAAAAGAGCATAAACCGAGACACTAAAACCGGGCTTTAAGGATCAAGATTAGGCTAGGAAGGCTCTAATACTAAATGTTAGGTCTTTAGGGTTTTCTAATCATGAACATTACCTAGTCTAAATCATGATCACCGAAATAATAATGTGGAAATAAATCATTAGATCACTGACCCAGTGAGGAGGAAGATGCCATTAGCGTGTTCGATGGTGTTCTTGAGTGTCGGTGGTGCTTGGGCGTCGGCGAAGCAAACAACCAACCGGTGAAGATGAGAAGCCGGTGTAGATGCACTGCGAAGATCGCCAATATCCTCTCGGCGATGGAACTGGTCTTTGTTAGCTTAGGCGCAGACTTTTGATCGGAAAATGTGAGAGAGAGGCAGAACTCGAGATTAGCATTCACCTTAAACCGAGCGCCGGCCTCTCCCCTTTTATTCTTGCGCCAGCTAACGGGACCGAACCAATTTGGTAGGAGCGCTCCCGATCAAGGCGCAATTTCCTTAATTCTCTGACCTTCCGTTAATTCCCTGACTTTCCTTAATTCTCTAACTTTCCGTTTTAACTGAAGATCATATCCAACAATGTTTGGTTCAAGGAACCTTATGGTAAACGTAAAAGGGAATGAAATTGTAGGGGAATTCAAGGTGTAAGGGATGATTGCACAATTTATTCGGCTGTACTAAGGAATGTTTTTTAAAACCATTACAACGTTTGGTTGAGGACCAAGTATCGGATTCGGATCAACAAAAAAAAGGGGGCAAGACGGCCAACTCCACTTGCCGGAAGATCTGGATCGCGCAGCTTAGTCTGCTCCTTCTCCTCCCGAGCCCGGCTCTGACATGAGACCATCGTTGTGGTCGCCACGGGCGCTGTCATCACGCCCAGAGGCCTCGCCAGATATTGCCTCGCGTGCTCAACGTGCATGTAATCGTCATTGACCTCCTCCTCCTCCTTGAAATCCATCTCATCATCGCTCACCCGGAGATGTTGCATCCCGCCTGAATCTCGCTGCTGCCACTCGGATCTCGTCGTTATCGTCACCGACTTGCAAGGAGGGAGGGGAGGATGGCTGCTACGAGAGGGGGCGACCGCATGGCTGCGTTGATGTGCAGAGGTGCGAGGCGAGAGTGGAGCGGGAGTTGGGCGGCACGGCACAGCCCAACGGACGTCGCGCCGTGTCATGTCCAGCACGGCCACTCCGCTATGTCGTTTCGGTCTAGATATTGTTCCGTTGGACATATAAAGCTGTGGATGTTGCAATTGTCGGTCTATCGCTGTAGACAGCACAAGGGCAGGAGCGAGCATCGACGGTTGGTAATAATATGTACAAACAATTATTTAAAGAAAAGAAACTAAATTTTATTTATTCAATGGGTACAGATATAAAGTTATTGTTTTGTTAAAAACTTTACGTCTAGAGTAGGTTCCCCTTTTAAAGAAAAAAGTATAGTAACAATATGCACACATAATAACTATTCTCCAATGTCCAAATCATTCATACGTTTCAGATCAGTGGAGAGGAAACAGTGTTGGAGGAGGGCGAGAGGAGACAATGGAGACATGGAGAGATGATGACTACGTCAGATAAGTTATGGAAGAAGACGAAGGGAAGGTAGTATTTGATGATGATCTAAGCCGTTGAGTAAGAAAGTTGATGATGGGTTAGGCCGTAGATAGCATGTTTTTTACGAAAAGACCACTTTCGTGTTAGGCTAGCTTAAGCACAGTCCAGTTGATAGTGTCATATTATGTTGTCTATCGTGCCAAGTTTTCAGGCTCGATATAGTTTATCATTCATGTTGTGCTTGGACTACGCTAAGTCGGTTGTACTAAGGGTCAGCTCAAAAAAGATATGGCTGTTGACTAGGTCTAGGCGAGAGTAGATCAAAAGTGGAAGTTAGAGGCGATGAGCTATGGTTAATAGGGGTGGAAGGCATGGTTCACAAAATCACTCGAAATCATGGAAATCGAGCATATCGAGCCAGTTTGGCTTTTAAAACCACTCGTTAAACCGTAGAATTCAAATTCAAAAATTTTAAAAATTTGAAAAAAAAATAGGAAAAGTGTTAAAAATTTTTGGACATTTTTTGTGAGGTTCTGAGGTAATGAAATTATGTGATAAAATTTTTATATCTTTATTAGACCTGTGTATTTTTTTTTAAAATCTGACAATGATACTGTCGGAATACAAGCTATTCGGTTTTGATTTTCTAGAGGAACTAAATGAAGCCTAATATTTCTAAAATTTTTTGTATGATGCCCTAAGGTAATGCTAATGATTTTGTAAAATTTTTAGATGACTATCAGGCCTGTGTATTTTTTTAAAATTCTAAAAGTGCTACTGTCATTGTATATGCTTTTCTGTTTTTAATTTTATAGGAGCATTAAATGGAGTATAATATTTCTAAAAATTTTAGTACATGATCCTTGGGAACTAGTTATAATTCTATTAAAACTTCAGAGCATGATTAGTCGTATAATTTTTTATAAAAATCTAACAGTGTCATTATTTATTTTCATTAATTATTGTTTTTGATTTTCTAGAAGAATTAAATTATTTCAAAATTTGTTGAAATTTCTCTAAGGTTTTTTTATAGATTAATTGGGATTTTTTAAAAAAAATTCAGTTCTCCTTCGTGTGCTAAAAATTAAATAAAATCGCTAAAAAATTGAACAAAATCGGTCGAAAATCAGTAAAATCGCTCGATTTTTGTTTTTTTGCTATTGTTTGACTACCGAGTTCAAAATTTTTTAATTCAAACATCTTTGGTTTGTACCGTTTTTGAACCTATTTTTGGTAATTTTCAAAAATAAAAAATCATTCAAAAATCGAATTTTCGATTGTGTTCACCCTGGTGTAAGGCAAGGAGCAGATAATAGCAACAGGATTTGATTCTGCTCAATGTGGAGCGTAACGGGACTTAGACACTATTTGGTAGAGCTCTAGATTCTAACTCTACTTCAGATCTAGAGCTTGTGGGCTAAAATAAAGATAATTAAGTTTATATTTTTAGTCTAAAATGTAAATAAAATGATCCATCTAAACACTCTTAAAGCAAGTACAATAGCAAAGCTCTAAAGATTGTTTCTAAATGTTGTACAATAATTATCTTTTCTCTTTTGTACATAAATAATCTACCATTACTCCCGTGCAAAGCTGGCTATGAAATAAGAGCTAACTCTCTTCTCTCTCCTCTTTTCTCACTCTTTTACACAGACTAAATCTGACGCGTACAGGCTAAGAGACAGTTGAGGTGGCTTTATTGTACATACCCTTAATGTACCAACAACTCTGACTCTATAAATTTTTAGGGTTAAGAATACTCTATTCCACTAACTCCACATATTTTTGTGAAGTTGGAGCTGCGATAAACACCTCTTATACTATGCTAGGATCTAAATACACGTTATTGGAATACAGCCGATGTGAACCAAACACGTTCTAATAGAATACATTCCCACTGTAATCGAATTACGCCATAAAACCAATCAACCAAACGTTGTCTAAAGTATTTTCACCGGTCATCCCATTGGATCTAAATCATACTAGAAATGTTTTCACGGCGTAACACACCGCGCGCATCCGCATTTGCGCTAAAGCGAAAGGATTTTTTTCGTGGAAAACAGATGGAATGATCTAAACATAATTACCCTATTTTTTTGGCATTTATTTAGGGTCTTTTTCACGAAAGTTTCGCGATTTCGCCGAACCAAAAGGTCTTTTTCGTAAAAAAATGCTAAAAGAACCTACATGTAACTATATTTTCTTTGAGGGGCACTCGCAGAAGGAGAACACGAGGTGCGCAATGCCATGCCCGCCAAAAAAATTTGACCCAAATTTTTTATGCAAAAAATAAAAAAAACTGCTGCAAGGACCAACACATAACCACATTTTTTTAGAGACGCTTGCGGAGGGCGGACATGAGGTGCGAGATGCCGCACCTGTCAAAAAAAATTGACCCAAATTTTTTATGCAAAAAATAAAATGTTGTTGTTCTCGGTGGTGTTTTTTTTTTAAATTGGTCGCGTTTGAGCTAAATCGAAAGGTCCTTTTCACAAAAAATAGCTGGAACGATCTAAACGTAATTACGTTTTTTGGCATTTATTTATGGTTCTTTCACGAAAAATCCGCGATTTTGCTGAACCAAAAGGTCCTTTTCGAAAAAAAACCCGCTGAAAGAACCTAAACGTAATTACTAATTTTTCTGAAGGGCTTCAACGGACGGGCGATACGTGGATGCCCTCCTAGGGCCGGAATCTTGAGAAGTTTAATATAGGGATGATGCTTTCCCTCTCCCTGTAGCAGATGTCATTAAGTCAACCAGAAGTGGGAGGTCCTGCATTCTCCCTCCTAGGTTATCCAATAGACTTAACCTCAAGGGACGAGATCATTCTATGATTTTCCATGGAATAACTCAAATCCCCAATTTTTTTTTTTACTTACAAGAGATAAGGTGTTAACGAAGTAACTCATTGCATCTCTCAACCAAACAACAAGATGAGTAGATAACCAAGCACTGCATGCATGGATGATGTTGTGAGTCCAGTAATCATTGAGACCATTGATTAACACAACTATGTGGAAACAGAGAACATCAACCTTTTCTGGTAGCAGCGCAAGGTCTAATGTTAACTAGGAAATTTTCCACGGCGTAATACGCCGCGCGTGTCGTTTTTTCGAAGGAAAAATGTTTTTTTCGGCGGTGTTTAATTTTTTAAATCGTCGAAATAATGAGCGAAACGGAGGAAAAACAGAGAGATAGAGTTGTAGAAATATCTTTTTCGACGAATTATTTGGAAAATATTGGAGACCGAGCTGGAAAACCGCGGCGGGGAAAAAGTCTAGAGGGAAAAGGGTGAAAAATTATTAGAGATGTCAACCTTCTTTTTTGTCGAGTTTAATACTCTACGCGTTCGCCGAGTAATAATACATGTTTTTAAAAATATTGAAAACTCGCGGCGTAACACGCCACAAGGTGTCTTTTTCTCAGAGAAAAATTTATTTTTTCTCGGCGCTTTTATTTTTAAATCGTCGAAATGAGGAAAAAATAGAGAGATAGAGTTGTAGAAATATCTCTTTCGACGAATTATTTGTAAAATATTAGAGGCCGAGCTGGAAAACCGCGGCGGGGAAAAAGTCTAGAGGGAAAAGGGTAAAAAATTATTAGAGATGACAACCTTCTTTTGTCGAGCTTAACACTCTACGTGTTCGCGGAGTAATAATACATGTTTTAAAAAATATTAGAGATCGACGCGTTCGCGGAGTAATAATACATGTTTCAAAAAATATCAGAGATCGAGATGGGAAATCGAGCTGGGAAAAAAGTCTAGAGATAGAGCTACACAAATATTTCTGGCGATGAAAACTTTTTTTTCCGGGAAAATGGAGAAAGGACATGTTTTAAAAAATATTAGAGACTTCATGGCGAATACGCCACAAGGTCATTTTTTTTCAGAGGGATTTCTTTTTCGGCGGTGCTTTATTTTTTAAATCGTCGAAATAATGAGTAAAACGGGGAAAAAAGTAGGGAGATAGAGCTGTAGAAATATCTCTTTCGACGAATTATTTGGAAAATATTGGAGACCGAGTTAGAAAACCGAGGTGGGGAAAAAGTTTAGAGGGAAAAGGGTGAAAAATTATTAGAGATGACAACCTTCTTTTGTCGAACTTAACACTCTACGCGTTCACAGAGTAATAAGACATGTTTTAAAAAATATCAGAGACCGACGCTTTCGTGGAGTAATAATACATGCTTTGTTTTAAAAAATATCAGAGACCGACGCGTTTGTGGAGTAATAATACATGCTTTAAAAAATATTAGAGATCGAGATGGGAAATCGAGGTGGGAAAAAAGTCTAGAGATAGAGCTGCACATATATTTCTAGTGACAAAAACATTTTTTCCCGAGAAAAACGGAGAAAGGACCTAGACGTAAAAAGCAAGGACCTGAATGTTACGTTTTTAGACCTGTCCGCTATCCTTAAAAATTAGAAAAGGGTTTGTTCGCGATTTGAATTTAACGGAAGGTTCTTTTCGTAAAATAGCGCACGAGGGACCCGAACGCGAATTTCGAAGAAAAATTCTTCCTCTCACAAAAAATCGCGAAGGCCCTATTCGTAATTTTCAAAAGGACTGAAACGCGAAAAAAAATTTGAGCCGAGCCATCAGCTCGGCTCAAATCGTTGGCAGGCTAGGAACTTTTGCATCTTTAGGAAAGGAGGTATTAGGACTAGGTCCAAAGGTGGGTGACATGGCTTAGTGCTATTTCGTGCAATTTATGGAACCCATGCGGTACTAGTCCCGCCCGATCCAAATCTAGATCAGGTCGAGGCTGAATTTAGAAGGGATTTGACTATTTGGTTAGATCCGGAATCAAATATAGATACTTAAATCCGAATTCAGGATCGGATTTAGAATAATCAATATCCGGCAAATACGAGACAAAGTCTGGACATCGGATTTTATTTTCAATTCAGATATCAGATTTTCTTTAATTAAGATATTGGATTTTTTAATTCAGATATTGAAATTTTTTAATTCGGATATCCAACAAGACCTAACCCATTTATTACATATTTTCCATGATAGTTCATTTATTTTTGACAATTAGTCGGTTGTATTGATTCTCAAGTAGCATATTCTTTCTACAACGTCAATTGGGTTTAGTTGATATATACTCCCTCCTATCATCAATAGTTATCGTTTTGAACATCAAAATGGTCTCCAAAACACTGCTTTGACCATTAATTTCTATTGTAATATATTTCTAAAACCCCATAAATTATAATATTATGAAACTACTTTTCCAGACAAATCTACACTTATGAATTTCTTGTATCCAAATTAAATATTTAAAAAGATATTGATAGTCAAAGTTGAAAAGTTTGACTATCTATATCTAAAATGATAACTATTTGTGACCGAAGGGAGTTACTTGCTATTATGGTCATGTACTCATATGGTTTCTATATGCATGCATTATCCATATATCTTTATCCATTTTCGACCCGAATCCATCATGTATCCGTCCCGTGTTTGTATCTCGAATAACCGTCATGTATCCGTCCCGTGTTTGTATCTCGAATAACCCAGATTCATATCCATATCTGGCTTACCCGTATCCGGTTCAAAATCCAGAAAAAAATATAGGTTATAATACGAGAAGAACAATATTCATCCGTATCTGACCTGTTTCACCCCTAGGAACTAGATGGGGCCTATGGCTTAATAAAATATCATTTTCTCCCCCACCCCACTCCACCCCACTCTCTCTCAGAAAGAGATCCAATGTGGTTTATATAAGGACTAAGACACGTTGTTTTAGACTTTGATTCCCCTCTATAAATTTCATTCCATTGTAATAAAGCCAAGAAATAAAGAGCATACCTATTTTTTTTTACTTTGTGACCGGTATGCATACATAAGTCTTGACCGTCGATAAGTAGGTATTCTATGCCATTCTCATTTTTTGTCTCCATATGAAAACCATTCAGATGGATGTCTTTGAAACTCAACAGAGTACGACTGGATTGACCATGTGAAGGTCTACCCATGATTGTGATGAGTTATTGACATTATTTAAAGATGTGGTGCTTAAGTTTAAGGTTGATTTAAAGTTTAAATTGAAATTTGAAGAAATTGGGAGAAGTACCTAGAATTTGCGGTGCTACCGACCAAGGGTTGGTAGCATTGTCCAATGGTTACTAAAGATAAGGGCGGTAGCACCGCCATAAAGCGAGAGTACCACCTCAGTCGGTGTGTTTTTCTAGAAGGCCGATTTTAGGGTGCGGTACATCGTTGGCAGGCGATAGCACCAAGTTTTTGAACAAGGTTTAAGTATGAATTTTGATTTTTGATGAGATTCATTGCATATCTTTTTAAGCAATGCTATGTTATGTGTTTCTTTGTTTTTGATGGTCGCTGGATGTCGGTGGTTAATTATAGTGAGGCGAAGGATTATCGGGACTAGGCGAGGTGCGCTAGAGGTCTAGACGGTCGAGAATCTCTAGAAGATGATTAGAGATGGAGTCATTGCAAACCTAGAAGACAAGAAACGGATGAGATGCTAACTGAAGCTACTCGGATCAAAGAGGTCCGTTGGATCACGGTCTAGGTGATAGAGTAGCGGGTCTAGTTTGTATGCTTTGAAAAGCATGCAAAAACCCGATATGATTGTTGAGTTTTGGGTTAGCCCACGTATAGCAGTGTGAGTGAGTCAATTCTAGTCCTTAATGGTGATTCTTAGGGTAGAAGGAACTCATCCATGGGTAGATGATGACTCAAGAGTAGTATAAATAGAGGGATATGGGTAGCCTTCCTCTTCTTGAAGGTATCAGAGGTCTTGTGCTCCTTTGAGTTTTGTCCACTTTGTAGTGAGGCTTTGTAAACCTCACTTCCAGAAATGCAAATCATTTTTTCTTATGCTTGAATTTACTTTACGCATTTACTCTATGTCTTAAATTCAACACTTAAATTCTGCAATTTACATTCTTGCAATTTACTTTCCAAACATTTAGAGTTGCCTCCCCTCCTTCTAAATGCTTTTAGATTTTGTGTCAAGGACGTATGATTAATGGATGAGTCTTTTTCAGACCATATTCCAATCATCTAGACCACTCTTGTGTTCTTTATTGTAAGAAACTGGTCTTTTGCTTCTTCAAGGATTATTCTTAATATATTGGGTTTTTGTTATCCATGACTTGTATTCTTGTTTGCCTTGACGTGCGGGATGTCATCCAAGATCATCTTGATCATCAAAACCCTATGAGCAAGTCTAAGATCAAGCATTTGAGTTTTTGCTCAAAATTAGTGCATTCTATGTTCGATTCGAAAAAGATCATAAATTTGACACCAATCCCTTAGATTGAAGGTTGGAATAAGTTCTTGACCTTCATACGAAGGTGCATGCCAAGTTTCATGTGTTTTGGACTAACCGATCAAAAGTTACATCATTTTTGCTTTTGGAGTTTATGCTGATTTTTCTGTTGTTCTTGAACCCGTTCATACCGACCCTAGTGCGGTCATACCAGCCTCCGGTGCTATCGGTGCCCCTGTGGTAACGTCGGCCATACAGGGTAAAATACGCCCTCTTTTTTGCTCATTTTGATTGTTTCGTCTAAGGGCTTGTTTGGATCATTTTGAGTGGGAGAAAATTTTATTTGGGATCATTCGCCCCCCTCTAATCGCTATCTCGGTCCTTCAGACTAGACTCATAGTACAATATAGAATTCTCTATTATTATATGAGTACCCATAGGGAGAGCTATGGTGGCTCTTCCATTGCCAACAATGAGGGCATTTCTTCCAGCGATGGTCATGATATTTCTAGTTTTCTTAGTTAAAGTTTAGAAATATTTAGTTTTCCTATGTATTGAATTTATGGTGCAACTGCCTGCATGATAGATTTTCTCCTTCGCTAGTGGATTATACTTTGTTATGTATTAGAAGTATGGTTTAACAATCAAGCAATTGTTGCAGTACGAACATAGTGAAACTATAGAACAAACATAGTAGAATAAATCAAATATCATGGGAAATAGCAATTTATTTAAATGACAATCGCTCAACAGGAGCATAGCCCAATGTTTATTCCGGAACTAAGACTAAACTGATAGAGGAGATTCTTAAGAAGATTCATTAGGAAAATGTGACACCAATTAACAAAATAAAGGGATATTTAGGAGACTAATTTAGGTCTCTATATGAGTTATAGGTGTCCTCGGACTCCTCGAACTCAGTAGAATTAAAACCATATCATCACTCTTCTTAGCGACCATATCATCCACAAGTTGAATGGTGAAGTTCGACTCAACTTTGTTCCCTTAGATATTTTTGACCTTTTCAGTGGATTGCATGAAAAGATCTGTCAAATAGTTTAGGGTGTGGCAGTTGTGCGACCAGTGGCTAGAGCATCCACACATAAATGTAGTATATGGTTTGCAGTCTTATTTGCTGAATCTTGCTTCTAGAAGTTCCTTACTCCTTTACATCTACTTTTTCACTGGGGCTTGCCTATTCCCTTCTATATCATGTCATTCTTCTATTTCCCCTTTTACTGCTTTGGCCCTTTCCGTGGCTATGGCTATTGCTAGCTTTCTGAGTATTTGCATGTGCTTCAGGATTGCATGTGTCCTATTAGGGAGGACATGATAATGCTTCATCAGGAGTTCATCATGCTTTTCTACTTCTAGAAAAATTCAGATAATCTCATAATACTTTTGATACTTGACATGATAGTACTGTTGCTGTAGTATCCTTATATTAGGGTGGAAGGTACACAATGTCTTATCTATCATTTTAGCATCAGTAACTTTTTGGTTACAAAATATCAATTTGGCAACAGGCTAGTGCATGACGGAGTTATATGTTGCCACGGTCTTAAAATCCTGAATGCATAGGAAGGTCCTAAAGTATGTAGGCCCTTAATTTATTTTAGTTTTGGTAATTAATAACAATCATGATTAAAGGACTAATCACTTCCCTTAAGGTTATAAAAATAGGTTGGTCCTAGAAATTGCACATAAAGAGGTGGAAGCATGAAGCACAAAGAAAATCAAGGTGTCAACCTAAATGCCAAGGTGTAAAAATTTAAGGACCTTTTTCTAGTCTTTTGCCGATCTTGGTGTTTTGAAGAAAAGATCGGGTTGCTAGAATACATGGTGTACTTTTAAGAGGGACCTTTGGCTAGTAGCCTAAAATTGATCAAAAATCGTGGCTCAAATAATGCTCATACTTAGTCATGTGCATTTCTTAAAAAATCTTTTGAAAAAGTTGAAAGTCTGCAAAACAGGCGCTACTGCCTATATAGGAGTGGTACTTCCAAAGTTCCGTAGTACCAGCCCTAAGGATGTTAATTATTTTACATAACAGTGCAAATCTGATAATTAGTGAGGCCAACTCTACCGCCCTACTAGGAGCAGTATTACCGACCCCTGAGTTCGGTAGTTATATTACCAAATGATGTGTTTTTTGGGGTTTTTTGCCTCGCCCGGCACTACCGCCCATATAGGAGTGGTACTACCAAACTTACGATAGTATCGGTCCCTATGATCGGCAGTTATTTTTCAAAGAAGGCTCAAAAAGCATCATTTTGGGAGAAAAAGGGCGGCACTAGCAGCCCTACATGGGCGGTAGTACCAGGGTTACTATAGCAACGGCTAGTTACTTTGCATTTAATGCACTTTTTCGACCTTTGATTTGGAGGCCAGTACTTCCAGTCCTATATAGACGGTAGTACCGAGTTTGCTGAATTTTTTAGGAATTTATCCCCAATGGCTAGATTAGTGGTTAGGGTTATAAATACCCTCTCACCTGCACTAAGGGCACTCTCTTGATCATTCATTGCATATTTTTTAGCTCTAGCAAGTCTTTCATCATCCATAGTGTATTAATTCATCAATTTAGAGTTGGTAAGAGCATTCAAGTGTGAGCATCCATTCTTGAGCCATTCGACACTTGATCAACCTCAAGCAAAAGCTAAGGATATATTCTTTTGGAGGTTGCCGCCTCCTAGAGACTTGGAGGTGTGGAACCGGTGATCTCTTCAAAGAAACTTATCAAGAGGCCTGGTATTGTGTGAAGGTTGGAGCTCGCCTACCCAGAGCGGGGACCACTAGTCTCATCTCAATGCTTAAGTGATGAATGCTCTATTTGAAGCCTTGAACGCACATGAATTTAATCGAGTGAGCAACCTTGACACTGCTCACGTGATTTGGATTACTCTATCAGAAATTCACAAGGGAACATCCGCGGTCAAGGAAGGCAAGTTCCATATACTTAAGATCAAATATGAGAATTTCATTATGTTACTCCATGAGAACATCAACGAGATGTACTCAAGGTTGAATAACATAGTGAATGAGCTTAAAAGCCTTGGGGCGTCAATAACCGAACTTGATATTGTTCACAAGATGCTCAGAGCTCTGCTGGATATGTATGAGACACTGGTGATCTTGTTCCTCAACTCTCCTGTGTTGGCAAGAATGACGCCAACCTAACTCTTGAGTAACCTCAAAACCAATGAGTTGTACAAGAAAGATAAGAAGGAGCTCTTAGAGTAAAGCTCTTCAAAAAAGAAGAACATTACTTTCAAAGGAAAGGTGGAATCAAACGATGAAGCGCTTGACACTCTGAAGATAACTCCGAAGAGAAGTTGGCTCTCCTTGCAAGGAGAATGAGGAAATTCATGAAGAGACGCTCAAGCACAAGCGTACCTCACGAGTATAAGAAAGGCCAACATTCTAGCAACAAGTGCTACACCAATATTCGTTGCTATAAGTGTGATGAGAAGGGCCACATTGCCTCTTATTACCCTAACAAGAAAGAGGACAAGTCCAAGCCATCAAAGAAGAAAGAGTCCAATAGTAGGAAGAAACTCTTCAAGAAGCTTCACAAGGATGGCAAGAGAGAGGCTCACATTGCAGAATGGAACACCGATGAGTACTCTAATTCGAACTCCTCCGATGATGATACTCCCTCCAAGAAGAAGGGTATGGCCGGAGTAGTTATCAAGGAGGCTCCTTCTTTATTTTCTACACCGACATGTCTTATGGCAAAATGAGATCTCAAGGTGAAAGCTAATCTTGAAGAAGATGAACCTTCTTATGATGAGCTCATAGATATACTGGAGGACTTGAATGTGTACCTTGGCAAGGAGAAATCAAAATTTAAGGTCTTGAAGAAAGAATTTCTTTCTCTCAAAGACTCTTATGAGGTGCTAAAGGAAGCTCATGAAACTCTCATTCTCATGCATCACTCCAAGCCCAAAGTAGATGTAGGAATTACTTATGATATTATTGATTCCATGCCTAATGTTGATAGTTCATCTAGAAAAATATCTTGTATTAGCACATCTACATCGTGTGATGATTTTCCTTGTTATTCCAAACTTGATGCATTTGCTGATTCAAATAATGATTATGATGCAAACCTTAAAACTAAAAATATTGAGCTTAAAGAACAAGTGAATAAACTAAGTAGAGGTTTAGATATGAGCTTCATGAGCAAAGCCACCCTTGATAAGATTCTAAATGACCAACGATGCTCTTACAATAAAGAGGGCCTTGGGTATGTCGCAAAGAAGGGCAAGAAAGAGAACCACAAAGCACCTAGATTCATTAAATCCAATGGCATATTTTGTCATAAGTGCCACGATGTGGGACATATGGCAAAAGATTGTCCATTAGGTAAAGCACCTAAAAGAAATATTTATGATTCATGCTATATTCTTAAGAAAGCTTCTAATGGTAAAGTAGTAGCTAAGTTTGTTGGCACTCCCATACTAGGTTGGAAAAAAAGTCATTTGGTTTTCCAAAACCTTGGTTACTAACCCCTAAGGACCCAAACAAATTTGGGTACCTAAAAGGGTTTGATTTTCATTTGTAGGTGAACTACATGACCAGTGGAATGCATTAAGTACTTGGTAGTGGTTGCACCCAACACATGATCGGGGATCAAAAAATGTTCACCAGATTTGACGTTGGGAGTTGAAGTCATGACAAGGTCACATTTGATGACAATACCAAGAGAAAGGTAATCAGATTGGATAAAATTGCTATCTCAAATGATCTTTCTATTCCAAATGTCTCGTTAGTTGAAACTCTCAACTTTAACTTGCTACTAGTTGCTTAAATTTGTGATCCTGGCTTAACTTGCATATTTTCTAGAAATGGTGTAGTAATTTCGAAAGGAAATGATAATTCCTTATTTTTCAAAAGCTTTAGATTTGGCAATCTTTATCTAGTAGATTTTTCATCTAATGATTCATGCCTACAAACTTGCTTAATTGCTAAAACCTCCTTGGGTTGGCTTTGGCATCGAAGGTTAGCTCAAGTTGGCATGATTCAACTTGTAAAGCTTTTTAAACATCACTTAGTTGTGAGATTGAAAGATGTGAAGTTTGAGAAAAATAAATTATGTAGCACTTGCCAAGCCGGTAAGCAAGTTGCTAACTTCATACTTCTAAGAGTATCTGTCCATGTTTAGGCCATTAGAGCTCTTACATATGAATTTGTTTAACCCAATAACCTATAAGAGCATCGGGGGCAATTCTCATTGTTTAATCATTGTAGATGATTATTCAAGATTTACTTGGGTTTTCTTTTTAGATGAAAAATTCGAAGCCTACTGTACTTTTAAAAGTTTTGCAAAATAGGCCCAAAATGAATTTGATTTCAAAATAAAGAAAATCCACAGTGATAATGGTTCCAAGTTCAAAAATACAAGAATCAGAGATTATTGTGATGAACTTGGAATAAAGCATGAGCCTTTTGCTACCTACACTCCTCAGCAAAATGGAGTCTTAGAAAGGAAAAAATTGAACATTGATTGAAATGGCAAGGACAATGCTTGATGAGTATAGTACTTCCAATAATTTTTGGGCGGAAACTATCAATACTGGTTGTCAAACCGTCATTATTTACATCGTCTTTTGACAAAAACCTCTTATGAGCTTTTTTTTAGAAGAAAATCGAAAATTTCTTATTTTCATGTCTCTGGATGTAAATGTTACATTTCAAGAAAGGATGTTTGTCTTTCAAAATTCCAAAGCTGATGTGATGTTGGATTTTTACCTGGTTACTCCTCAAATAGCAAGGCATATTGTATTTTGATCCAAACCAAGGGTATAGTTGGATAAACATGTGACGGTGAATTTGATGAGACTAACATCTCTCAAGAAGAGTAAGAAAATTTGGATTATGTAGGTGATGAAGATTTGAGACAAGCAATGAAGAACATGACGCTTGGAGATATCAAGCCTGAGGAGGACCACGAAAAACCACCGTCTTCCACTCAACTTGAATCATCTACTTCCGCTACACCAAGTCAAGTTCAAGTCATTGAGGTGAAAGAAAAGGAGGATGATCAACAATTCCAAGCCTTACCTCCAAGAATTCACCATGCAATCTTAGAAGGATCACCCAATAGATCAAATATTGGGTGATGTTAGTAAGGGTGTTCAAACTCAATCATATGTTGCTTCATTTTATGGACTTTACCCTTTTGTGTCTTCCTTTGAATCATCTCGTGAAGATAAAGCTTTAGAAGATTCAAATTGGGTGAATTCAATGCATAAAGAATTAAACAACTTCGCCTGTAATGATGTTTGGACGCCTGTTCAGAGACCTAAGGATTACAACGTGATTGGTACGAAATGGGTCTTTAGAAACAAACAAGATAAAAATGAAATTGTGGTAAGAAACAAGGCAAGACTAGTGGCACAAGGTTTCACTCAAAACGAATGATTGGATTTTGATGAAACCTTTGCATCTGTGACTAGATTAGAAGCCTTTTGTATCTTACTTGTCTTTGCTTCTTGTTTTGTGATCGCGAGGACTCCTGCACAATTCCTACTCAAGATGAGAAAATAAGAAAGTTGGTGCAAGAAGAA
Organism: Guadua angustifolia; assembly: GCA_036346375.1. Taxonomy (NCBI): domain Eukaryota; kingdom Viridiplantae; phylum Streptophyta; class Magnoliopsida; order Poales; family Poaceae; genus Guadua; species Guadua angustifolia. Next base: position 31,968,286 of record CM070505.1, read on the forward strand.
CTTGGTGGTAGCTCTTGTGTGAGAAAAGGCAAATAAACCGCTTATGAATCTAAGGAGTCCGAAGAAGAGGACGAAATGGATGTTGATGATGAGGAAGATGAATAAGAACAAGAGGCAATGCCCAACTTTGATCTTCTAGAGGACTTGAGGCACATCAAGGGGGAAAAATATTACTAACATAGAGGGGCAAATCAATGTCTCCTTCCTCGAAGTGCAACAAAGGAGCGTTTTAGTACATTATTCCAATAGAAGGTCTATCTTGAGATCTATAAGAATAAAGTTTTTGCGGATCATAAATGGATCAACTGGGACCACTTCTACAAGATGCCGCTTTTGGTCGGCATTCCTGATGTTCCAAGGGGCTGGCCTTATGGACTTTATGAGTAGACAGAGCAACTATGTGGAGGATATGGTGCATTAGTTCTACGCCACCATCTACATCCCCGACTCCTTCGACTCCATCACTTGGACTATAGGATCTCAGGCATTCACTCCCATGAAGGATGAGATTGAGCATGCCTTGGGTATCTTCCGTGGTGGGAATCTTCGGATCCATAGTGATTGAGTCCTTAGGCTAGATCAATAGCTTGCTTTCTATGAACCTGCTACTATAGTGAGACGCCTAAGAAAATTAGTAGGTCTTCTTCCATAGCCAAGTCTAATCAACAAGATCATTAGGGTTACTATCCATCCCAAAAGTGGTAACTTTGATGAAATCCAAGGCTATGCATGGAATTTAATGAGAAAGACCATATATCACCAAAATTCGACGTAGTTGACTTCATGAACATGGAGATGGGAACTTCTACCAGGGAGCATGGTAAGACCATCTACTTTGCTCCTTATATAACAAAGATCATCAATAGAACAACTGGGTACAACGGGGCTTGTGGTTGTGTTCACAAGCAATACAAACCATGAGAGGCGTCGCCTCAAGTTCTAGGGCATATGGCCTAGCAGCACAAGCAGTAGCATCCACCTCAGTAGGATGAGGCAAAGGAGCAAATTCAGGGTGTGCCTTAGGACGCCATCCTAGCAAGCTTAAAGAATGGGATGATGGGGTAATTTGCGAGGGTGGACAAGTATCAAGCTCAGAGTCGTTAGATGGTGGAAGAAGTATGAGGTTGCATGAATGCTTTTAACACTACCTTAAATGACATCAGCACTTTTTTTATCAGTACCTCAACGAGCAAGCTCCTTTGCTTTTCACCATTACAGGCATGGTCCGCATGATCACCAACCTTGTTGAGCATCTTTGTCAACCTCTCTTTTGGTACTTGATGCCAAAGAGGGAGAAGTGAAAAAATGAAGTTGTGAAAAGCTTGGTCAAGCTTTAGAAGTATGGTTTGAGATGATTAGCTTATATACTCTAAACTTTCTGTAATTCTTGTAAGCTAATTGAACCTCTTCTGCTTTTGAAAGTTAATGGATCATTTGGGTGAATGGTTGTAATATACTAAATATTTAATGGTTTATTTCTATGGTTTTTATTTGGTCGTATTGGATCTTATGCATTGTGTGCATGCATATTATTATAGTAATTGCTTATTTCTCAATTATACCATGCTTCCTCGAATCCAATATGTAGTGGAAACTCCACCAAAATCTCCAAAATTCTTCAAAATGTGCATGATTTCAACTTATTATCTTTATGGACACATTTAGGGGGAGTTTCAACTACACATTGTAGCCTTAATGACATTTTGATTTCAAATCCAATCTCTTACCTGCTAAGAAGTAAAATGTCATTTAAAGCAAAAATCCTATATTATACACCTTGTTTAAGTCAAAGTATACTCAAAAAAACATTTTCAATCTCAATGTATTTGTCAAGGATTGTCATCAATTGCCAAAAATGGGAGATTGAAGCATCTAGGCTCCTAATTTAGTTTAGTTTTGGTAATTAATGATAATCGTTATTAAAGGACTAACCATTTCCCTTGAGATTATGAAAATTGGTTGGTCCTAGACATTGCACATAAAGAGGTGGAAGAATGAAGCACAAAGAAAATCAAGGTGTCAAACTAAATGCCAAGATATAAAAATTTAAGGACCTTTTTCTAGTCTTTTGCCGATCTTGGTGTTTTGGAGAAAAGATCGGGTTGCTAGAATAGGTGTCGTACTTTACAGAGGGACCTTTGGCTAGTAGCCTAAAATTGATAAAAAATCATGGCTTAAATCATGCTCATACATAGTCATGTGCATTCGTTAAAAAATCTTTTAAAAAAGTTTGAAAGTTTGTAAAACCGGCATTACCGCCTATGTAGGAGTGGTACTACACGAGTTTCAGTAGTACCGGCCCTAAGGGCGGTAGTGATTTTATAGAACAATGCATTTCTAAAAATCAGTGAGGTCGGCACTACCGCCCTACTAGGAGCTGTGTTTTTAGGTTTTTTTTGACCCGATCGGCACTACCGCCTATGTAGGAGCAGTACTAGTAGACTTGCGGTAGTACCAACCCCTAGGGTCATAGTTATTTTCCAAAGAAGGCTCAAAAAGCATCATTTTGGGAGAAAAGGGTGGCACTACCGGCCCTACAAGGGTGGTAGTACCGGGGGTGTTGTAGCAATGACTAGTTACTTTGCATTTAATGTACTGTTTCGACTGTTGATTTGAGGGCGGGTACTATCTGTCCTACATGGGCAGTAGTACTAGATTTGCCGAATCTTTCAGGAATTTAACCCCAACAGCTAGATTAGTGGACTTTATTATATGTATCAAACCATCGACTAGTTAGTTTGGACCCAATGGTTCCTTTGCCACCAAGTCTTCCCTCATCATAAGATATAGGAACACCAATTGCTTGTATTTTATCAAGATAGTCCAAGTAGAACTCATTAACCTTTTCAGTCCTATAACCTTAAACAATACCCTCAGGCTTCGACCAATTCCTCATATATGACTTTAATATACCCATGTACCTCTTGAACAAATACATGTAACATGGAAATACAGGTGCACATATCTTAATTTCTCTAACAAGGCGAACAATAAGGTGCACCATGATATTGAAGAATGATGGGGCAAATGCATCTCAAGCTGACATAGAGTCTGCACTACCTCGCTATGCAAGTTGTCTACCTTGCAAGAAACCGATTGAAGAAATAACATAGCTTCGTGATTACCAAGTAGACATCCTCTGGTAGAATATTTCTGACTGTAATAGGGAGTATTTAGGTTATTAAGACATGACAGTCATGGGGCTTCATACCAAGTAACTTCAAATTATCTATGGACACAAGTTTCTTAACATTTGCAGAGTAATCCGGTGAAACTTTGATATCTTGGAAACACTTGCAAAGATCTTCTTTCTCCTTCTTGGACAAGATGTAGCATGTAACGGGGATTTACAGATCTTTTCCAGCCTGCTCTGTCACTGCAAGTTGGGGCCTGATTCCCATGTAGGCTATGTCGTAGCAAGTATTCACACTATCGTTGGTTTTCCCAGGTATGTTTTGTAGAATGCCAACCAAGTAGTCGTAAACATTCTTCTCAATATGCATGACATCAGACATCTAACTCCTTCCAATATGGTAAGTCCCAAAATATCGATCTCTTCTTTCAAATGGTCATGGGACAAATAGATTTACAACTCTTTTCATAATGAACATCGATATCCTCCATGAGTGAATATACTTGCCTTCCACTTATAGACTGCAGGGCCGAACGAATTTCCCTCTTTCCATCAAAATTGTCATCCATTTTACGATATCGATGACTTCAAGATAGAAGCCTACGGTGACTCATGTATACAGTTTTCTTGGAATTCGGCAGCCACAAGCTCTCGGTCTTCTCTTCACAAATATGACACGCTTTGGCTCTCTTTGTACTGTAGCCTGCCAAATTACGAATGGTGGGGAAATCATTTATGGTCTAAAATATCATAGCTCATACAGTAAAGTTCTCTCTTTTGTATGTATCCCATACCGTGACCCCCTCGTTCAACAATTTTACCAAATCCTTAATCAGTGGTGCTAGGTACACATCAATATCATTTCTCGGCTGTTTGTGCCTCAAGATTAGTAATGGCATCATGATATACTTCCACTTTATGCACAGCCAAGGAGGGAGATTGTAGATATACAATAGAACTAGCCAAGTTCTATGAGAACTATTCATATTACCAAACAAATTCATTCCATCGGTATTCAATATAAATCTTATATTCCTCATCTTAGCACCAAACTCCTCATGTTTTTTATCATTGTTTCTCCATTGAGCCGAATCAGCGAGGTGTCTCAACTTGCCATCTTTGATTCGAGATTTATAATGCCAACCAACAATTTTGCCTCTTTGAGATTTGCAAACATCCAATCCAAACAAGGAATGATGGGCAAGTACTACAACACCTTGGTCGGTGCTCCTTTGTTGACCTCTTCATCGTCGTCTCCTCGACTCTTACGTTTCTTGTCATTACGCTTCTCTTTTTATTTGTACCGGAGTACACCATCAATTGGACAAACGTGCAATTCCTTATACGCGTTGCTGTACAAGATGCAATCATTTGAACATTCATGTATCCATTCTATTTTCTATTCCCATGGGATATAGTAGCTTCTTCGCTTCATAAATGCTTGTTGGCAACTCGTTTCCCTCTAGAAGCACATCTGATAGAAGAACTAAAAGTGTATTGAAATTTCTATCTGTCCAACGGCGTTTTATCATCAGTTCGAACAATGCAAAAATCCAAACCCGACTTGGTGTATACCGCTTTGCAACCCGAGAACAGCGGTTTGGCATCGTCTTCCATCAAGCTTTTAAATTTTTCAAATTCTCTTTCCATGTAATTTTCCTCCACATCCTACAATATTTGCTCTAAATTATCCTTCTCAAACATATCATTCTGCAACTCATGATAGAATTCCATCTTGTTTTCATTGCCTAGCAAACGGATAGTACTTGTCTGCCTATGATGGATCAAGTACGTGTAATTTCTTATGAGACCACGTAGAATCAAGTGGTCTTCAATTTGAGTTAAGTTGTTAAATCTCTTGATATTTGTGGAATTAAAGAAAGAACAATACATGTAGTTTACACCCCTCTTCACTATATCTTCTTCTATAATTTTTTTGAACTCCTTAATATCCCTCTAAAATTCAACACTCACACGGGTTTTCTGATACATCCATTCATCACGGTCCATTTACAATTAAACTACACACACTAAATTAACAAAAAACTAGAGTGATAGCTAGGTAGCTATTTCAAATATTGAGACATCATTTAATTATCTTTGCAAAATAGAGGACGGGTTCCAAAATATATAATTTTACTTTCAATACCTTCTTCCCTAGTTAAGAGTTTTCAATTCCCTAGTTAGAAGACATACATTTAAAACAACAACAATGATATCAAATTACCTAATGCAGTAAGCTTGTAATTCTTTTAACTTCAATGAAACAAAATAAGGGTGAAAACATTAACAAGGTTGAGAAATTTAATGATCTTAAAGAAACGTTTATCTATTGATCAACTAAGTACCAACGATGAATTCAAATCTCTAATTTGGTTAGGTCCTAATCTTATTTGAGGATATGTGGTTAGGTCCTAATCTTATTCAAATCTCTAATTTGGTTAGGTCCTAATCTTATTCAAATCTCTAAGCTTTTGTATAACTCTAGAGAAAATTTCAGCAGCATCTTCCCACTGTTCTCCAAATACATGTCTCGACAACAAGTCAAGAGGGTGTGTATCTAGAGAACACCGAGAAGATGCTGCCGAAATTAATTTTCTCTACAGTTGTACAACAGCTTAATTAGGAACTTACCCGAACCACATACACTTGAACTCTCCAGAAACATGGACAATTCAATAGTGTAGCATCTCCTCGGTATTCTCTATACTTGAACTCTCCAGAAACATGGAAGAAACATGGACGGATTTAACTAGGGTTAGACACCCCCCTGATGTCAGGTGTCGCGTTTGCCAGCCCGCCAGTCTTCGTGCAGCTTTGTCCTGAATGGGTTGGAGGTCAACGCGCTATAGCCTCCCCAAGGTTAGGGGCAGGCCAAGGCATTTGATGGGGAAGGACGAGATGGTACCAGTGAAGGGTTGCAGAATGTCGTCCAAGTTTAGGTTATGGCATCTGATCGCGGCTATGGCGCTCTTTTGTATGTTGACTCGGAGGCCAGATGCTTGGCCGAATTGGTGGAGGATGGCGATAGTTGCTTCCAATTCTTTCCTGATTAGGTTTAGAAATATCACTGCATCATCGGCATAGAGGAATAGACGAAGCGAGGGCCCGTGACCTTTTAAGGGAGAGATTATGCCGTCTTCTGTGGCTTTGGTGAGTATTTGGTGCAGAGGGTTAATAGCTAGGATGAAGAGGTAGGGCGATAGGGGATCGCTCTGTCTGAGACCACGCTGGTGATTGATCTGGGTCCCAGGCACGCCATTGAGGAGCACAAATGAGGTGATTCATCTGTACGAGTCATTGTTATTATATTGCAACGCACGGACACTTGGCTATTATATTTGAACCTTGCGCATGTACTATATATATATATATATATATATATAGGAAAATGATTCCATACTTCTGGGTGTATGTACTCCCACCTCTAATATACCATTTAAATGATGTTGTTATACCTCTTTATCCATTTGAGTATACTCTAATACTGATTATAAGATACTCCAAAGTGAGTTTCATGAAAAATTTCATTAAAATCCACCCTTTATAGCATAATTTGTTTACACATTCCTTATACATATGGAAAAAGGTATGTAGCAAAAAAATAAAGGGTTTGATGAAATTTTTTTAATCATATTGTATTGGAGTATCTTAGAATTATTATTGGAGTATACCGAAAGTGATAAAATAGTATAAAGCGTTTATTTAAGTGGTATATTAGAGGTGAGAGTATGTACTCCCGGGAGTACGGAAAAGGCTTCCTATATATATATATATATATAATTATGAAGGTATATTAAAAAACCATTTGCTTAACATTGGACCGCTGTTCGACTAGTGAAACGATGTCCGGCAGTATTCCACTAGCCACGACACAATCCGCTGGCTACAACTGGTCATCAACCTGATCCACTCAAAGGGAAAAAAAGAAAGGGATTGGTAACACCATAGACCACTGGTTGATCTAGGATTTTCACAACAAATTTTTGGAGTTGCAAAAAGTTTTGTTTGATTAATTAGGATTTAAAATATAAACTATAAATTGTTCTTACTAGAGACAACACTTGAAATAATTTAGAAATTTGTGAATTAGGATTTAAAATCTACATGCTTCCTCTCTATTTTTGAATACTTTGTGATTTAGTACCGGACGGGTATCCCAAATGCCCAGAAGACAAATGGGCCGCTAAACCCGGCTTCAATCGAGGCCCCACTGAAAATACCTGGGCCCCACCAAGCCACGACTAAAGCGGTCAAGACCGACCACGGCCGGATCGCCTGCGGAGCTCCCGATCAAGCTCACGCCACCTCCGCCAGAACAGACGCTGTTATCGGAACCGTCCTCGACCCACCACCTACCCGCCGGTACAACCCCTCAGCATGACCACACGAAGCCCTTCCCAAGACGGTAGGTGGCCGAGGATGAGCGCCGAGCTCATCGCCCGGTCATGAACAAATGGGCGGACGCTGTTTCCCCCGAGGTGATCTCCGGAGCCAGGCGACCCGACGTCAGCATACGACTAGTAGGCAGGAGGCAGGTATGCCGTTTCCTGGTGGAGCGGAGCCCCGCCATTTCTACGTGTCCACCAACCCCAGACGGGCACGAATCACCCGTCAGGCGTCCAATCCAAGGACCAGACGCCGAGGCTGAAGGATAGACCCTCCGACGTAAGGCACCCCATCCTTCTTTTTTCGGGACTCCCATGTAACCTGCTTCTTCAAGCTATATAAGGGGAAGCAGGACCCCCTATAACGCGCGGACCGATCGATAGCAACACGTAGGAGCTCCAGTGCCCTCACGACCACGAGTGCCTCACACCCTCGCTCATTTTCACCCACGAGGCGATCAGGGCCAGGCCTCGATCCTCACTTGTAATACGGGGCGACCCCCCACATCAAAAACAATATACGATCGCCTCACGAACTGGAGTAGGGATTTTCAGCCCGAACCAGTATAACCCTTGGACCCCTTCTTCTAGTCTAACCATTCAGGGAGCGGGAACGCGCGGCCCCTAGACTTATAAATTTACTTGCCGGTTTACGAACACCGACACTTTGTATGCTACATTTCAAAAATCACGGTTCAACGTTACAAGAATAAAATTCACCTGTGTAGTTACCAATACCAAATACTCAACAATAGCATATTATTTTAGCACCGCTTCCTACCCTGTTCGGTGTCGTTGCCCTGTGTCATACCTTTCATCCTCGGCCCATGCTTCCCTTGCCCACAGGACGCATGCTACTCTCTACTCCGTCGGACACTGCCACCCTGATATGTCGGTCATCATTGGTGTCACACCCTTTATTCCCGAGTCGGTGCTTGCTGTAGCCATAGGGGTCGAAGCTACCTTGTCATGCGCCGCTTCTTGTGCTGCCGCCTTTCTTGTATCCTCTGCTCGTTCGATGGTACAGGTGATTGCTTGACTCTCATCCGCTACCTTGCTCCCTACCAGTTTGCACCTATCCTATGGCCCTCGTCCATCATTGCTGGCTTGGCACCTGTTGTTAGCGTACTCTACGCTGGGGTACCCTCTCCGCCGCACAAAAGCGGTCAACCTGACAAGTCCACGTGGCGCCCGGCGAGCAGGTGGGTGAGCACGCCCTACCGCCCGGCGGTCATCCACGTGGCGCCCGGCGAAAGTGGGCGAGCACGCACGCCGCCGCCCGCCGAAGACAAAGGTGGTGCGAGGTGGCTTCACCTCAAGGCTCCTTCCCCGTCGCATTGCTTCAGGCGGCAGACAGTGTGTCGACTGCCAACCGCAAGGATTTTCGCCATAAGCCCATTCCTCGACGCCTCACCAACCCGTCAAGAAGGGGTCACATCCCGGCGGACCAGCGGCCATGCGCCGGCATTTAATGAGGCCGAGGAACGGACAAAGACGGAAGGGGTAATAAATGTATGAAGATAAGCATGATGACCTCCTGGTACCGCCCTGGCCTCGCCTATATAAGGGCCCTGTGCATGGGGAAAAGGGGTCGAGGGTGGAAGAACGAGCAAGCAAGAGCTCAGTGAGCATAGTCTAAGAGAGAACTTGTAACCCGAGAGCTTTGTACTAGCTTTGCACACTCTATAAACCAATCAAGCAGAAGTAGGGCTATTACCCAAGACAAAAGGGGCCTCAACTCGGTAAAATCTTGGTGTCATCCCTAGTTCATAGACGCCTGAATCCTCGCATGGGAGTCTCTAGGGTTTTCACCTCTAGGTTTAGCCACCAAGACGCCTCCTTCCAACCAAACCCGGCTCAGACTCGGGCTGTCAGCGGAATACGCCGACAGGGCGCGCTGTAGGGGCTAGCGTTGGTTTCCCGGCCAACTTCCCGGCGGACTTGGCGTCTGTGAGTTAGAAGCAAGCCTGCATCCAAGATGGCGGATTCTCAAAGATCGTAATATCGCGGGCAAGCGATGACCAAGGCGCCCCGCCATCGCGACCGTTGAGGGACCGTCTCACCCGCCGCAAGGCGACGCCGCCGCTCCTTGAAGTGGGGAGCAGCCCGCGCCGCAGTCGCCATGGAGGCGGCTACTCGCTTTAACTTGCACGCAGCTCGTGTTTTCGACCACCTCCGGAGTTCGCGGAGACTTCGCCACTCCGTGGTTGCGAGCATCGCCGCCCTCGTGGACACGCCCGCTTAAGGTAGGGCCTCCCCGCCACCGTATCGGTCGATTTTGACGCTTAAGGCGATGTGGCGCTCAGCCTCCACCGCCCTAACGAGAAAGGCCCCGCCAGTGGGCCGGGTCAAGGAAAGGGCACGCGAAGACGGTCCCGGTTCCTCGAGGAACCGTGGGGACCTCCGCCTCATCTTGACGAGAGCCACCGGTAGCACGGTGATGACCTTCATCGCGCCGCCGCGCCACCCGGACCAAGAACGCTGCCGCGGTAAGCGGGTAGCGGCTGACGATGAGAGTCCCCCCCGTGGCTCTCATTCTCGGGCCAAGGAGGAGGTCTCGCCTCTACGGCGCCGGTGCCGAGTTTTTCGCGGCATGCGCGCATGGCGCGGGTGGCCGGACAAGTTCCGCCCGCCGCCATAGAAAAATATGACGGCACCACCAACCCGCAGGAGTTCCTCCAAATCTATACAACGATGGTGTGGGCGGTGGGGCGGATCTGAAAAGGTCATGGCCAACTACCTCCCAACAGCTTTAATGTGCTCGCCTCGCCTCGTCGCTAAATCTCCCCGAGGATCGGTGCACTCGTGGGTTTAGTTGTGCGACCTCTTCGCCGCCAACTTTCGTGGCTCTTTTGCGCAGCCGGCGTGGAGGACGACCTCCACGCCTCGAGCAAGAGAAGGGGAGTCGCCGCGATTTCATCCAGCCGTTCGCCATCGCCGCAACATAATCCCCACATCTCCGAGCAATCGGTCGTCATCGCTTTCAGAGGGGCGACGAATCAAGAAGATGAAGGAGAAGATGGCCACCTGCATCATCGCTCCACCTCCGAAGCTTTTCTCCTCGCGACATAAGTGTGCGCGGCCGCGAGGCGAGGGGGCGGCCGCCCCAACGGTGGCTAAGGCAAGGACGAGACCGACTCGGCGGTTCTCGCCGCAGTAAGAAGGCGCGGAAGCGCGAGGCGGGAGAAACCAGGCAGGTCCTAGCCGTCGAGCGCGACGACGAAGAAGATCCCGCGCCTCGGAAGCGCAACCGTCGCAATCGGCGTGATGATCGCCGTGAGCGACGTGACGACCGTCGTGACCGGCGTAACAATCGCCGCGATCGACGCGATGACCGCCGCGGTAGTGGGAACGACCGCCGTGACCAAAAGGAGGGCGAGCCCTACTGCCCGATACATAAAACCAATACCCATGACCAGGACAATTGTCGGGTCGTGGACAAGATGGTGGAGAAGCGGCTCAAGGAACGCCGCCCCGACGATGATCAAGATGAAGATCCCCCGCTGGCCTTCCAGCAGGCCGATCACGTGGTGACCTATATCCATGGTGGTTCGTCCACCTTCCCCTCCAACGCCGCTTACAAACGGCTGAAGAGGGAAGTGTGTGCCACCACATCAAGCTCGGGGGCGGGTCGGATGCTGAAGTGGTCTGAGCAAACGCTCACCTTTAGTCAGGCTGACCATCCCGAGGGCGCCAACGGCCTGGGGCATCTCCCGGTCGTAGTGTCGCCACCGCTCGAACGCGGCTCGCCGCGTCGGCCGGTGGACGGAGGAGTTCTATCAACCTCCTGCCTCCTCCTGTTCCCGGCGCCAGATCCCGGGGCAGACTCGCGCCCACCGCCTTTTTTTCGGGTAGCCCCAGAGGCTGGTTTGATGCCCCTCGGTCAGGTGCACCTCCCCATCACCTTCGGGGAGAGGGATAACTATCGCACCGAGTTGGTGGATTTTGAGGTCGCCGACTTGACCTCCCTATAATGCCATACTCGCCGACCGGCGCTGGCCTCCGCCATGGCGGCCACCCACCACGCTGCACTTGGTGGTGAAGATGCCGGCCCGCCGCCCCATTGTGATCAGGTGGATAAGGCCGAGGCCTTGCGCTGTTGCTTGTTGTCGCAGAGACTGGCGGTGCACACTGCGTCGGGCGCCAGACGCCACTTCCTGGGAGCCCTCAGTTCGGGATTCGCGCCACACGGCTCCACCGGTGAGGTAAAGGTGGTCGCCCTGAGCGCGGGCGAACCCCGAAAGACCGACAACATTGGTGCCAACATCAGCGCCAAATAGGAAGACGCGCTCGTCACCTTCCTCCAGTCTAACTCCGACGTGTTCGCTCAGTAACTGTCGGGACCCGAATTTGCAAATCCGACCTTCAGGTATTCAAAGACTAGTCCAGATCACGCTTAGTGCACACAGCCTCAACATTGGTACATATCATACCATAACCAACGAAATAATAAGTACTTTGATTAAATACTCAAACTAGTTGATCGACCTTATGGTCAAGTTACAAAGATACGATTGCAGGCTAAGACTTATTAAAAATTCAAATGCAATGAAATAAAATAAACTCGTGGCGCCAACCAATTTGCCACAGTAACCGACCGGGCTCGCTCCCTAGTTTGTCTGGCCTCCCGATACTCCTCCTCCCGAGCATGGTTTGCTTTTTCTTCAACTCGGTTGTGTTGTTGTGGGGTGAGTACTTTGAGCACTCAACAAGTCATGCATGTAATGCAATTCTAATATTCTACATGCATGGCTTAGTACAAAGGATAGGCTATGGTTCATGAGCAAGACAAAGATTTAAGAATAATAAAGAATAATTTGCAAAGCAAAGAAACAAAGAATAAGAATAGTAGCTTTCACAAACATTTTAATCACAATCATATTTCCATCCTATGTCAAGTTCCTCATTACCAACCCCAAGCATTTTCCATAAACAATTCATTTTCATGAAAATCTAACCCTTGACCAGAATCACCGAAGCGATGCTCATTACCGTGAGCACGGCTATTCAATAGGTTGTACACTCGCAGAGGTTATACACTTTACCCACAAGATACACCAAATACCACCAAGGCAAATAACCGTGAACGAAGCCTTTCCAAAGTTCCATCTAAACCCAAGACGCCTCGCTAAGGTTTCAACACCGAGGGACTGGTTACCACACCTGTGGCCCCTCTTGCGCCATGTGAGTTCTCATTCCGCCTCCTGCCTCACACCACCACGACAAGATTCAAAGAATAGATTTCCTGGGTTTACTCAGCTAAGCCCGTCCCATTACGGAGCTTGTGGTCAGATGAGAGACTCAGCTCAAATGCTCGCAAGGTTAAGTCCTTAGTTGACCGAGGCAAGACTAACCAAGTGTGATCTCAATTATCCAAAACCAATAAAACCAAATACGACCGCCAGCTTGCCACTCTTGGCCCACCGTAAACAATCTTGCCATTTGCCCCGCCTAAATCATTTTCCCACCCCTTGTTCTTTACCATTGCACCACGTACATCATCAACTCAATAACACATGTCTCATTCACAAAGCATGTTCAATATCTCATTAAGTCAAGATTCACTTTGGTATTCCAAAATCGAAATGTCCACATGGCGGCTAAGCATACTACTTCGGTCTACTCAACCCATGTTGGCAAATTATTAATGTCCAACTATTAATCCATAACCTAGGGTGACAAAGGATTCATGGCCTACAATTATATACGACAAGGTAGCATACAAAGAACTAGGCATTTAGCTAATCCCAAAACTTATTCAAACTCATTTCTATCAAATTAGCATGCAATAGTTTAAATCAAAATAATTTGCTCTAATAGGTTCAACATGATCAAACACAACTTGCCTTCAAAAGTGCTGGTTTCGGTTCCTGAACTTGCCTCGGTCGAACTTCTCCTCGAAACCTTCGCACTTCAACGCTTCACGCAGAACGCAAATAAATAGCAATAAATAAATAAAACAGAGAGCAACTCAAGCCTAAAATTCAAATAAAATTCATAAACAGAAAGAGCTTGATTTTACAAATTTATAGAAATTGGAATCACTCAAATCGGAGTTAAAACGCAAAAGTTATAAGCATTTGAAGTTTCAAAATACATTTAAAATCAATAAACCGAATTAAATAAATATTTTCTTTTTCGAAAATTAATTATTGCGTCATCTGTGACACGGTCGCCACCAGAGAGTGACACGGTTCTCGCCGACGCCAGCCCGACCGCTATTTCACGACAAGTGGGTCCCACCGCGACGCCAAGATGACGTCAACAAGGACGCCACACGCACGGTGTGTGCGGCCGACGAGTGGGCCCGTGGTTGTCGATGACTCATGTGCACAAAGGTTCGTCGGCGGTGAGATCGACATGTGGGTCCGCTTTGTCGGCCGACTCATGCGCGCAAATGAACGCGGCGAGATCGACATGTGGGTCCGCTTTGTCGCCGCCACGCACAAAGGAACGGTGACGCGGCACGACGGTGGCCCTCGGATTTGCATCTAACGGAGTTTTGAAGATGGGGTTTATCGCTTTCAAGGCGACGCGGGTCGAATCGTGGTCGTTGATGCGCGACGGACGGGTGGGAACTCGGGCGGCGACGATGGCGTGACGGCGAGGTCTCACCGAGCGAGGAAGACGACGCGGGCGGGCGGCGCTTCTGCTTTCTCCGGCGTGAAGAAGTAGCCTCCCGACGCTGCTTGACGTGAGGAACTCCAGGGACCAACGGCGACGGCGAGGGTCACCGGCGACGGCGAACGGCTCGAGGAAGTGCGGCGGATGGTCTCGGACTTCGGCGAGCTCTGCGGCGGCGAAGCGGCGCCGCGGGCGTGAGAAGTGTACGGATGGATGCGCCGCAAACCGAGGAGCACAGGAGAGGCGGCGGCGATTAAATAGTGCCCTCGATTGCGTGGAAAGCGCGGAGACCGAGGCCCACACGGCGGCGCATGATTCCTATGGTGACTTTGATTGGGACGACGTGGCGCGATGAGGGCCGCTTGATCCGGATCGAACGGTGACGACGCTTAGGTTTTTCCCGAACGGGCCGCACAAGATTTCGCCCAAGATCGTTCATATGGATTTTAAATTTTTTCCGATTAAAATAATTCCTAAAATAAAATAATTTATTTGGGGCATTAAAAATATCGAAAAATTTGAAAAATTCTCATAAATATTTTAAGACATTTGTGACTCAAATAAAATATTTTCAGCAAAACTTTATTTTAACTTTTCCATTATTTAATTAATTTGATAAATGGTTTAATTCAAAATAAATTCAAATAATTCCAATAAATCCAAATAAATTCCAGAAATTCCCAAAAATTCAAAATACCATTTAAATGCAAGAAAAGCAAAAATTGGGGTGTTACAAACCTCCCCTTAACGGAATCTCGAACCGAGATTCTGTGGTCGACTAAGGAATAGGTTGGGAAATTCTTCTTCAGTCTTCTTCACGCCCCAAAGTTGCTTCGCCTCTAATGGTTACTCTAATCGAACTCGCAGGTTGGTCGATTTATTTCGCTTTCGTCCATCGATCCAAGATCTTTACCGCACTTTTATAGGTCAAATCCTCCCGCAATGACCGACTCTAACTCAAGATCCGCTTCTTCCGCATTCGGAGACATTTCTTTAATTGTGACACATGGAACACATCATGCACTCGCTAATGATCATGTAACTCCAACCGACACGCTACTTCACCTCACGACTTAGATCTTGAACGGCCAACATATCTTGGCGCTAACTTCCCTTTAGTGTGAAACCTCTTAACTCCTTTAAGTGGGGTAACTCGAGATACACAAAATCTTCAGCTCAAAGCTCAAATCCTCGCGGCGATTATCAAGATAACTCTTCGTCTTGATTGTGCAATTTTCAACCTTTCCTCGATCATGGCTACCGCTTCTTCACTTCTCAAGAATGTCCGCCCAAACATATGACGCTCTCCGCCTCATTCCAGTTCAACGGCGTTCGACAGGGTCTTCCATATAGCGCTTCAAATGGCGACATCTGCAAACTTGCCTGGTAGCTGTTGTTAATAATGGAACTCGGCGTACGGGCAGGCACTTGTCCCACGGTTGTATAAGCCAGTGCACATGCCCTCAACATGTCCTCCAGTATCTGATTAACTCTTTCCGTTTGCCCATCTGTCTGTGGGTGATATGCAGTACTGAAGTTCAGACGGGTCCCTAGGGCTTCATGCAACTTATCCCAAAATCTTGAGGTAAACTGAGTACCTCTGTCCGATACAATTTTCTTTGGAACTCCATGCAAACACACAATCCTTGACATATACAATTCTGCTAAGCGGTCCCCCGAATAGGTAGTCTTTACGGGTATAAAGTGGGCGACCTTTGTCAAACGGTCCACTATAACCCATATGGAGTCATACCCTGTCTGGGTCCTCGGTAAACCGGTAATGAAATCCATTCCGATTTCCTCCCATTTCCACTCAGTATCTTCGTGGTCAGAGCAAGCCTCGCCGCCTTTGATGCATTGCTTTGACTCTTTGGCATGTATCGCACAACGCAACATGCTCTGCAACTTCACGCTTCATGCTTGGCCACCAGAATCTTTCCTTCAGGTCTTGGTACATCTTAGCGCTTCCTGATGAATGGAGTATTTGGAATCATGGGCTTCCTCCAAAATCAATTGCTTCAGCTCCTTCTTGTGCGGTACGCAGATGCGATTTTTGATCCACAGTGTACCTTGTCCATCCAGCTTGAACTCCTTCGCCGTGCCTTCCTCCATCTTAGACTTAATCCTCTGAATCTTGACATCATCCTTCCGTCCTCACTTAATCTGATCTTCCAAAGTAGGCTTCACTTCTAAAGCGCTAAGAATCCCTTAGGTACAACTTCCAACTTTAACTTCAAATTCCTTGCATAACTCGACCGACTTGCTTCTAGCAACATGTTCACTGTGGTGGCTCTTCCGACTTAAAGCATCACCACTACATTGGCTTTCCCCGGTGATAATGAATTTCAGATTATAATCCTTAATTAATTCCAACCACCTTCTCGCCTCATGTTCAGATCCGATTGAGTGAATATATATTTAAGACTCTTATGGTCCGTGGTACACCTCACATCTGCTTCCAATCGATAGTGCCGCCATAACTTCAAGGCGGTACCACTACCGCTAATTCCAGATCATGCGCCGGATAGTTCTTCATGCGCCTCAATCGCTTTGATGCATACGCAACGACCTTCGCTCGTGATTAACACGCATCCTAGTCCTTGGCGCGATGCATCACAAGATATATCAAAGCTCGCTTAAATCCGTAGTACTAACACCGCGCCGTTGTCAAACGCTTTTTCAACTCCCGAAACTCCGCCACATTCCGGCCCATGCGAATCTTTTTCCTTTTTCAACAATTGCGTAAGAGGTCTCGCAATCGTTGAAAATCCTTCAATAAATCGGCGGTAATAACCGCCATTCCAAGGAAACTACGAATTTGAGTCACCGCTTTGGGTGGCTCCCAATGCAACATCGCTTCCACCTTACTTGGGTCAATCATGATTCTTCGGCGGTCACCACATGTCCAAGAAATTCCACCTTGTTCTTCCGTAAGTCACACTTGCTAAACTTAGCTAAAAGTTGTCGCTTCTTAACCTCTCCGTAACTAGCTTCAGATGCTCGCATGCTCTTCCCCGGTCTTGGAGTAAACTAGAATGTCATCTATGAACACAACAACGAACTTATCCAGTATTCCATGAAAACCTTGTTCATCATGTTCATGAAATATGCAGTGCATTTGTCAAACCGAAAGACATAATCGTGAACTCGTAATGTCCATATCTTGACGAAAATGTCGTTTTCGCACATCCTCCGATCGAATCTTCACCGGTGATAACCTCGATCGAGGTCAATCTTGGAGAAAACTCCGCTCCTCTCAATCGATCAAATAGGTCATCGATCCCGGTAGTGGGTACTTATTCTTTATAGTGACTTCATTCAAGGCTCGATAATCCACACACATCCCAGAACTCCGCCCTTCTTCTTGACAAACAGAACCGGTGCTCCCCATGGCGCATTTAACTAGGTCTAATAAATCCCTTTATCCAATAATCCTCTAATCGCTTCTTCATTTCGACTAGCTCATCGGCTGACATCCGATAAGGTCTCTTAGCTATCGGGCCGTTCCTTGCACTAACTCGATTATAAACTCTATGTCCCCGTCTCGTGGCATCCTGTAAATCCTCCGAAATACATCCGGTATTCTCTCGACAACCGGTACATCTTCTATGCTAACGGCCTTCACACTATTGACCATCAACTGTCCATCCCGAACGGCAAAGGGCTTGAAACTCTATTTTTCTCCCACAAGGACTCTCGATCGATATGACTCTTTGTCCACAGCCTAACACAACCTTGTGTTTAGACAACCAATCCATTCCCAAAATAACATCTAAGGTCCGGGTATCTAACACCACTAAGTTTGCTAGAACTCCATTCCATCTATAAGCAACTTTACCCTGTAACATCCTACATCGATCGGAGTTCGATCCCGGATTGTACTAGCAATACATGCCTAAGGTTCACCATTTTCAACCCATTGTTCACAGCAAAAATCCGAGATATAAACGAATGCGAAGCTCCGTAATCAAATAAAATCTGCAGGTGTAATCGAGTTGACAAGTAACTTACCCAAGACGACGTCCGATGTGTTCTCAGATCAGATCGGCGGTGACATGATTGACTCGCTTCTTACCACATACCGTGGGGCAGCTCCAGATTGTGTAGCTCCACGGCTTGCTCCTCGACGCGGTGCCTTCGTTGGAGTAGTTCCAAGATTGAAGCGAATCGGTGTCACTCCTCCTCCTTCTTAGGACAAGAATTGGCAAATGCTCGCTCGTGATGATAAAACAACGCTTAACTGCCGATCGCTGCTGCCTCGCAACTGCATTCCCAACCGTGTTGGTGTCTCGAAATTTTGTCCCGCAGTCTTGGTACGGTGGTGGCGCTGCCATCACATTCCTTGGCTGAAATCAAGAACTGGTTTGGTGTAACCTCAAACGCCGCGCCTCGGGCGTGTTCTCGCTCAGTGCCATCCTCAAGGCTCCGGTTGTCCTCCAGCCTCCTTGCGCTTGTCCTCCAATATCGCCGCTTTGTTCACTAGCTCCTCAAAATCGTGAAAGTGTGGGTTATGAGTCCCACCGCAGCCTCAATTCACCTTCATGAATCGAGACCGCTCGCCTTATCCCTGCTACATCCTCAAAAAGGAAGCGTGCCACCGCGTGAACTTATTCAGATACTCTGACATCGATTGATTGCCCCGCTTCTGTCCTAAACTCCTCCTTTTTCAGCTCCATTATGCCTTCGCACATGGTATCGCCGAAAAGCAATCGTGAACTCCTCCCACCGATGTCCTGTGGGTGCTCATGAGCAACAAGAGTTTTCCCACCATTCACCAAGGGTTCCTTCAAGTCGATGAGAGGCATAGAGTACCCTCTCATTTCCTTCACACCGGTAATGTGCAACTTTCTCTATCGCCCTCACCAATCATCCGCCTCCAATGGATTGGCATTTTAAAATGTAGGCGGTCGTGTCCTCATGAATTTCGACAAATTTCGAGTGTGGCCTCTGTGACCGGGTTGACTCGTTAACTTGGGCGGCGCTTGGGCAAGGACTCGTCAGATCCGCTGATCATGGCATGCATTAATCGGGTCTCAGGCAGCAATAAAGGCTCCAAAGTTCGTGATATCAATCGGCGGTGCTGGTTGAGGTCCTTGTCCTTCACCATCGATGTTTCCAAATGAGCGAGAACCACTCCCATTTCCTCCTTGGTTTCTCGAGTGTTCACCATCCGCCGATTGCTCCATGGTTTAGAGACGAGAGGAAATAAGAATAGACAAGTAATAGAGTACTTATGCGGGACAAAGGTGTAACACAAAATCTAACTTTATTACTTTATTAATATTTGGGTATGGTTGCTCACAATGCCTAAGGGCCTTGCAACACATACCGATCACTCACAAGCATGAAAGAAGCAAATCGAACTAACACTCCGAGTCAAACGCCTAAGGGTGACTCTTATTCCAAGACGCGACTCAACGCAGAGTCTCAACCGCTAATCCTAACGCCACCTCTAGCCATCCCCACCGAACTTCCCCGTGGATATACCGCGGTGTGCTGGTGCGGTACAAACCTATCCCAACGATCCTCCGCCGGATGCGCCTCTGACTGCTCAACCTCCATCGTTCTCGCTGACCTCCACAGCTCGCTTCACTTCCACCGCTCCGACTTCACTTCCATCGCTCGCTCGCTCGCTCTCGCCAGGTTCTCCGGTCTGGTCGTAGCTCCAACACTGCTCCGCTCGTCCGCATAAATATTGTTTCCAGCCCCCAATCCTCGATAGAGTGGGCTAAGTACTCACAAGTTCCGCAACAGATGAGCCTCACCGTGAACTCGCCACGAGACCTCGCAGCCTCGAACCGCCTCGCCGATAGCATCCTCTTGAGCGATAACATATCCGCCGTGGGTGATCGTGGCATCCTCCTCCTCTATGGGCTCTTGGTTGTAGCGAGTGTCTTCGCGGGTGGTGACGGAACACCGTGCCATCCAACTCCTCGGGTAGGTACGAGCACCGCCTCATCGCCAGACGCGATGTCTCCTCGAATCCCAGCCACAAATGACAACCTCTCGGCGGTGATGCGATACGACGACTCGCCTCGCCTCTATTCCTAGCGAGACCGTGATAGTGACATCCCATGCAATATCCACCCCGCCCGATCCACAGAGTCCCCAGAGATCGGCTCATCATATCCTCCAAGCAACAGATCATACGCCAAAGCTCCGCAGGCATTCTCCAAAGGCGCCACCAAAAGAGTGGATCATCCTCATCTCGCCAAAGGACACTCACGTGAAACTCACATATTTTAAACACAAAGAAATATGTGTTAAATTCAGCAAGGGGTATGAAAGAAGAGAAGGGTAAGTCGAGATTGCATTATCATCTTGGCACATTTTAGCTTTTAGAAAATAGTTTTATCCTCACTACGACCATTCTAACTAAGGGCCAGCCCTACAACAAGATGGCTCGATATCACCTTCTGTCGGGACCCGAATTTGCAAATCCGACCCTCAGGTATTCAGCACTAGTCCAGATCACGCTTAGTGCACACAGCCTCAACATTGGTACATATCACACCATAACCAACTAAATAATAAGTACTTTGATTAAATACTAAACTAGTTGATCGACCTTATGGTCAAGTTACAAAGATACGCCTGCAGGCTAAGACTTATTAAAATATTCAAATGCAATGAAATAAAATAAACTCGTGGCGCCAACCAATTTGCCACAGTAACCGATCGGGCTCGCTTCCCTAGTTTGTCGGCCTCCTCCCGATACTCCTCCTCCCGAAAGGTGGTTTGCTTCTTCTTCAACTGGTTGTGTTGTTGTGGGTGAGTACTTTGAGCACTCAAAGAAGTCATGCATGTAATGCAATTCTAATATTCTACATGCATGGCTTAGTACAAAGGATAGGCTATGGTTCATGAGCAAGACAAAGATTTAAGAATAATAAAGAATAATTTGCAAAGCAAAGAAAACAAGAATAAGAATAGTAGCTTTCACAAACATTTTAATCACAATCATATTTCCATCCTATGTCAAGTTCCTCATTACCAACCCCAAGCATTTTCCATAAACAATTCATTTTCATGAAAATCTAACCCTTGACCAGAATCACCGAGCGATGCTCATTACCGTGAGCACGGCTATTCAATAGGTTGTACACTCGCAGAGGTTATACACTTTACCCACAAGATACAACAAATACCACCAAGGCAAATAACCGTGAACGAAGCCTTTCCAAAGTTCCATCTAAACCCAAGATCGCTCGCTAAGGTTTCAACACTAGAGGGATGGTTACCACACCTAGGCCCCCTCTTGCGCCATGTGAGTTCTCATTCCGCTTCTCCTGCCTCACACCACCACGACAAGACCAAAGAATAGATTTCCTGGGCATTTACTCAGCCTAAGCCCGCCCCATTACGGAGCTTGTGGTCAGATGAGAGACTCACTCAAATGCTCGCAAGGTTAAGTCCTTAGTTGACCGAGGCAAGACTAACCAAGTGTGATCTCAATTATCCAAAACCAATAAAACCAAATACGACCGCCCAGCTTGCCACTCTTGGCCCACCGTAAACAATCTTGCCATTTGCCCCAGCCTAAATCATTTTCCCACCCCTTTCTTTACCATTGCACCACGTGCCATCATCAACTCAATAACACATGTCTCATTCACAAAGCATGTTCAATATCTCATTAAGTCAAGATTCACTTTGGTATTCCAAAATCATGAAATGTCCACGCAAGGTGGCTAAGCATACTACTTTGGCCTACTCAACCCATGTTGGCAAATTATTAATGTCCAACTATTAATCCATAACCTAGGGTGACAAAGGATTCATGGCCTACAATTATATATGACAAGGTAGCATACAAAGAACTAGGCATTTAGCTAATCCCAAAACTTATTCAAACTCATTTCTATCAAATTAGCATGCAATAGTTTAAATCAAAATAATTTGCTCTAATAGGTTCAACATGATCAAACACAACTTGCCTTCAAAAAGTGCTGGTTCTGGTTCCTGAACTTGCTCCTGGGTCAGAACTTCTCCCTCGAAACCTTCGCACTTCAACGCTTCACGCCAGAACGCAAATAAATAGCAATAAATAAATAAAACAGAGAGCAACTCAAGCCTAAAATTCAAATAAAATTCATAAACAGAAAGAGCTTGATTTTACAAATTTATAGAAATTGGAATCACTCAAATCGGAGTTAAAACGCAAAAGTTATAAGCATTTGAAGTTTCAAAATACATTTAAAATCAATAAACCGAATTAAATAAATATTTTCTTTTTCGAAAATTAATTATTGCGTCATCTGTGACACGGTCGCCACCAGAGAGTGACACGTGGCTCTCACGACGCCAGCCCCGACCGCTATTTCACGACAAGTGGGTCCCACCGTGACGCCAAGATGACGTCAACAAAGGACGCCACACGCACGGCAGGTGCGGCCGACGAGTGGGCCCGCGGTTGCCGTGACTCATGTGCACAAATGTTTCGTCGCGGTGAGATCGACATGTGGGTCCGCTTTGTCGGCCGACTCACGCGCACAAAGCGAACGCGGCGTGAGATCGACATGTGGGTCCGCTTTGTCGCCGCCACGCACAAAGTGAACGGTGACGTGGCACGACGCGGGCCCTCGGATTTGCATCTAACGGAGTTTTGAAGATGGGGTTTATCGCTTTCAAGGCGACGGGTCAATCGTGGTCGTTGATGCGCGACGGACGGCCGTGGGAACTCGGCGCGGCGACGATGGCGTGATTCGGCGAGGTCTCACCGAGCGAGGAAGACGACGGGCGGCGGCGCTTCCGCTTCTCCCGCGCTGAAGAAGTAGCCTCCCGACGCGGCTTGACGTGAGGAACTCCAAGGACCAACGGCGACGGCGAGGGTCACCGGCGACCGCGAACGGCTCGAGGAAGTGCGCGGATGGTCTCGGACTTGGCGAAGCTCAGGCGCAAGCGGCGGCGCCAAGCGTGAGAAGTGTACGGATGGATGCGCCGCAAACCGAGGAGCACAGAGAGGCGGCGATTAAATAGTGCCTCGACTTCCGTGAAAGCGCGGAGACCGAGGCCCACACACTGCTTGCGGGTGGATTCCATGCAGGACTTTGATTGGGACGACGTATGCGATGAGGGCCGCTTGATCCGGATCGAACGGTGACGACGCTTAGGGTTTTTCCCGAACGGGCCGCATAAAGATTTCGCCCAAGATCGTTCATATGGATTTTAATTTTTTCCGATTAAAATAATTCCTAAAATAAAATAATTTATTTGGGGCATTAAAAATATAGAAAAATTTCGAAAAATTCTCATAAATATTTTAAGACATTTGTGACTCAAATAAAATATTTTCAGCAAAACTTTATTTTAACTTTTCCATTATTTAATTAATTTGATAAATGGTTTAATTCAAAATAAATTCAAATAATTCCAATAAATCCAAATAAATTCCAGAAATTCCCAAAAATTCAAAATACCATTTAAATGCAAGAAAAGCAAAAATTGGGGTGTTACACAATCGTCCGACATGACTGGGGTCCCCAGGGAGGTGATCGAGTATCGATTGGCGACGCTCCCCGAGGCGCGGTCCGGCCCCAAGAAGGTCCGAGGCAGCGCCCGAGCGCCAAGATGCCATTCGAGAGGAGGTAGAGAAGCTGTTGAGCGAGGATTGTCCGGAGGTCTTCATCTCGAGTGGCTCGCCAACCCCAGGTTTCGTCAAGAAGTCCAACGGAAATGGCGATGTGTGTCGATTTCACCGACCTCAACAAGGCCTCGCTTTGAAGGAGCCCTTATCCGCTGCGGGTCGATCTCATTGTCGACTCCACTCACGGTGCGAATTCATCAGGTTTCCCGGATGCGCATCTTGATACCACCAGATTAGCATGGCACTTGAAGATGAAGAAAAGACCGCTGGTAATTCCCTACGGTGTCTCATCGTTATGTAAGAATGGCTTTTGGTTTAAAAATGCCGGTTCCACTTACCAACTTGCCATGCACATTACCTTCCGCCCCAGATAGGGTGAAATCTTGAGGTTTATGTTGATGATTTAGTTGTGAAGATCAAAAAGAGTGAAGAACTCGATCCAAGACTCGGAGGAAACCTTCGCTAACCTCCTAAGAATTGCTCAAGCTCAACCCAGAGAAATGCGTGTTCTTCGCAGTGCCCTCCTAAGAAGCTATTGGGCTTCGGTGTCAAATGGGCATTGAAGCCAACCTCGATAAGATATCACCATCGAGCACATGAAGCCGCCAAGACGACTCAAGCAAGTTCAATGCCCGGCCGGCCGCCTCGCCTCCTCGACGATTCATTGTCTTACCGGGAGAAAAAGCTTGCCTCTGCTTAAGCCAAGAAGACAAACCACTTTGAGTGGATCAAGAAGCCTGTATATGCTTGAAGAGTTGAAGCAAGACTTCCTCTCCCTTGCCGGGTTTCTCCTGCGCCGGGTGAGCCGCTGTTCTCAGACATAGCCGCCACCCCGAGGTGGTGAGCGCGTGCCGATTAATGAGAGAGAAGGTGTCCAGAGGCCGTGTACTACATCAAGAAGGTGTTGCACGGGCATGTAACCCGACACCCAAGCAGTTCGTAAAATGTCAGACGCTGGTCCCGGTGGCGCCCAGAAGTCGCGCCATTATTTCCAAGGACGGAAATTACCGTGGTCACGACCTACCCTTCGCGAGAGATCCTCCACAACCGAGAAGCAGAGGGCCGGATTGCAAAATGGGCGATGGAACTGGGGAATTCAACCTCAAATTGCACTCGCACCGCCATCAAAAGTCGGTGGCGGATTTCGCCGCCGAATGGACTCCCGCCACTCCGGAAGTCAAGAAGCTCCCGCGCCTCTCCCCGACCTTGTTCTTGATGGTTCCTTGGTCTTGTGCTGGGCCGGAGTTGTCCCGTCTCCCCGACCGCGACATCCTCCAAGACGTGGTCGCCTCGAGTTCAAAGCCACAAACAACGAGCCGAGTACGAGGGCCTCGGCGGGATTGCTTATCGCTTCGGCCATGGGCATTCGGGCGCTCTAAGTCAAGGAGACTCCTGCACGGTCATCAATCAAGCTGGAAGGAGTTTCAAGGTTCACCCCACCATGGCGGCGCGACCAAGCGGAGGTCCGAAAAATGGAGCGCCATTTTGAAGGTTTGGGATATATCCATGTCCCCGGCCGCGATAATCACCTCATGGACGGCTTTGCAGCCTTGCGCCCTCAAGGGCCCCTGCTCCGGCCGGAGTCTTCGAAGAAAGGCTATCGCGACCGTCCATCGCGGCCCCCGATTCATGTGGGGACGATGGTGTCCGCTGCCGCAGCCCCCAGTTCGGGAGGGGACGACAAAGAAGGTTCAAGGCGGCCTCCGGCCAGTGCAGAGGGCGGTGCCGCTGTCATGGCCCCCAACCCGGGAAAGATAGCGTGTTCGCCAAATTTCTGTGTCCGGGAGGGAAGATGGCGGTGCTGCCGAGGCAGCGCCAGGGGAAAAGCTTGGCCCAGCAGAGTACCCGGGCGAGCACCGAGTGGTCGCCACGCTTGGCCAGGAAGATCGGTGGATGGATCCTATCCTAGCCTTCCTGCGTGACCAAGTAATCCCTGACGATGATGCCTCAGCTGAGAAGATTGCACGTAAGGCCAAGTGCTATACCCTGGTAGGTGGGGACCTATATCGCCAGGGCAGAAACGGAGTTCTACCGGTGCATCACCGAAGAGGGAGCAACCTACTCGACATCCATGGAGGCGCAAAGGGAGTTATATGTCCCGTTAACGCTTTGTTGGTAAAGCTGCCCGCCAGGATTTTATCGACCATCGCCTCCGTGATGCTTGCGAAGCCGGTGAGGACTTGCGGCTCTCGCTTTTTCGCCAAGCAAATCCACCGACCAGCCCAAAGCTCGCAAAACCATCCCGCCTTCTTGGCCGCTTATGCGTCCGGGGCCGATATCCCGGTTCGCTCTTGGGCCATAGGGGCTTCACCCACCTCTTCGCCGCCATCAATAAGTTTACAAAGTGGGTTGAGGCCGAGGCGGTAAGCGTACATCACGGCCGCCGCCCATTAAGTTTATGCGCGGATTCGCCGCATGGAGTCGCCAATCGCATCATTACCGACAACAGACCCGCTTCACCAAGACGCTTTTCCGAATTTCGCGATGAAATGGGCACTAAGGTATGTTTTGCCTTGCAGAGCTCCATCCCATGAGCAACGGCAAGCGAACGCGCCAACGCGCTTAGTGTCAAGGGCCTCAAGACAAGAGCGCTTGATCGACTTCACAAAAGGGCGGCGGTGGACGGAAGAGCTCCTTAAGGTTGCGGGTCGCCCGCACCACACCCACGGGCCACGGGCAAACGCCTTTCTTCCCGGTGTATGGGGCGAGGTCGTTCTCCCTCCGAGCTGCCGCTTGCCTCGCTGCCCGGTGTTCAACGAAGAAGACCAAGAGGATCTCCGGTGAGAAGATGTCAACCTTTTGGAGGAGGTGCGGATCGCTACGCTTCAAGGGCCGCCGCTACCAAAGAAAGTCTCAGCGGTACCACGCCACCCGGTCTCGAGAGAACACCGGCAAGAGGGCGACCTGGTCTTATGCAGATTCAGACGCGATGCCGGTTGCATAAACTGCCTCCGATGGGAGGGCCCTTTACAGGAGCCAGATTCTCGCCCGGCGGTCCGATTAGCCACTAAGGACGGCGAAGAACCGATTTAATTCCTATAACATAGAGTTGTTATGAAATTCTATCCTTGAAGAAGTTGTAAGTGCCCCGCCGCTTCACCCCTGGCCACCATGAGGTAAGATTCTCCTTGGTGGTTGGTGGCTTTTTATGATAGTAAAGTTGTTGCCTAGAAGGCTTCCAATTTACCATTGTTGTCCTTTTCTCGCGTCTCTTAGCGGCGAAGTTTTTGCATGAATGCCGCCTGGTTCCAGACGCTCGCTAATTCCTTGGTGATCTATAGAGTCGCTCGGTGCTTGTGTCCAACAAGGACGGGCGAACGGGACGGCTAGATGCGATGCTCAAACGCTGCTCAAGGCTACTAAGTTGGTTTCGTCGGGACCCGAATTTGCAATCCGACCTTCAGGTATTCAAGACTAGTCCAGATCACGCTTAGTGCACATAGCCTCAACATTGGTACATATCATACCATAACCAACTAAATAATAAGTACTTTGATTAAATACTCAAACTAGTTGATCGACCTTATGGTCAAGTTACAAAGATATTATTGCAGTATAAGACTTATTAAAATATTCAAATGCAATGAAATAAAATAAACTCGTGGCGCCAACCAATTTGCCACAGTAATCGACCGGCTCGCTCCCTAGTTTGTCGGCTCCTCCCGATACTCCTCCTCCCGAAAGGTGGTTTGCTTCTTCTTCAACCGGTTGTGTTGTTGTGGGTGAGTACTTTGAGCACTCAAAGAAGTCATGCATGTAATGCAATGCTAATATACTATATGCATGGCTTAGTACAAAGGATGGGCTATGGTTCATGTGCAAGACAAAGATTTCAAATAAACAAGAATAGATTGCAAAGCAAGAAAACAAGAGTAGGAATAGTAGCTTTCACAAACATTTCAATTGCAATTCATATTTCCATCCTAAGTCAAGTTCATCATCATCAACCCAAGCATTTTCCATAAACAAGTCATTTTCATGAAAATCTAACCCTTGACCAGAATCACCGAAGCGATGCTCATTACCGTGAGCACGGCTATTCAATAGGTTGTACACTCGCAGAGGTTATACACTTTACCCACAAGATACACCAAATACCACCAAGGCAAATAACCGTGAACGAAGCTTTTCCAAAGTTCCATCTAAACCCAAGACGCCTCGCTAAGGTTTCAACACTGGAGGGACTGTTACCACACCTGTGGCCCCCTCTTGCGCCATGTGAGTTCTCATTCCGCTTCTCCGGCCTCACACCACCACGACAAAGACCAAAGAATAGATTTCTGGGTTTACTCACCTAAGTCCGTCCCATTACGGAGCTTGTGGTCAGATGAGAGACTCACTCAAATGCTCGCAAGGTTAAGTCCTTAGTTGACCGAGGCAAGACTAACCAAGTGTGATCTCAATTATCCAAAACCAATAAAACCAAATACGATCGCCAGCTTGCCACTCTTGGCCCACCGTAAACAATCTTGCCATTTGCCCCGCCTAAATCATTTTCCCACCCCAGCTTTTTACCATTGCACCACGTACATCATCAACTCAATAACACATGTCTCATTCACAAAGCATGTTCAAGATCTCATTAAGTCAAGATTCACTTTGGTATTCCAAAATCATGAAACGCCCACGCAAGGTGGCTAAGCATACTACTTGGCCTACTCAACCCATGTTGGCAAATTATAAAAGTCCAACTATTAATCCATATCCTAGGGTGACAAAAGATTCATGGCCTACAATTATATATGACAAGGTGGCATACAAAGAACTTAGGCATTTAACTAATCCCAAAACTTATTCAAAATCATTTCTATCAAATTAGCATGCAATAGTTTAAATCAAAATAATTTGCTCTAGTAGGTTCAACATGATCAAACACAACTTGCCTTCAAAAAGTACTGATTCTCGCCCTCGAGCTTGTTCTCGGTCGAACCTATCCTCGAAACCTTCGGCACTTCAACGCTCACGCAGAACGAAACACAAACAATAAAATAAATAAACAGTGGGCAAACAGTGCTCAAAAATTCAATTAAAATTCATAAACAGAAAGATCACAATTTTACAAATTTATAGAAATTGGAATCACTCAAATCGGAGTTAAAACGCAAAAAGTTATAAGCATTTGAAGTTTCAAAATATATTTAAAATCAATATACCGAATTAAATAAATATTTTTTCGAAAATCAATTATTGCGTCATCTGTGACACGGTCGCCACCAGAGAGTGACACGTGGTTCTGCCGACGCCAGCACCGACCGCTCCTCCGTGATGACGCCAAGATGACGCCATCGTGACGCCAAGACGATTTCGCTTATCTCTCGACAAGTGGGTCCCACCGCGACGCCAAGATGACGTGGGCCGGTGACGCCACACGACGGCGGCGGGCCGACGAGTGGGCCCGTGCTTTGTCGGCGTCTCGTGAATAAAGGTTTCGCGGCGATCGACATGTGGGTCCGTCGCTGCCGCGACACGCCGCGGCCGATCGCGGCGGCGATCGACATGCGGGTCCGCTTTGTCGCCGCCTCATGCATGCGCTGAGGAGCGACGCAGACTACGGCCGCTTTAGATCTACATCTAACGGCGGAGGTTAGAAGATGGGGTTCATCGTTCCTAAGGCGACGGCTCACCTCACGGCCGGATGATGATCGCCCTACCGGGCGGCTTCGCGAAACTTCGGCGACGTTGCGGGGGCGTTAGATTCGACCGGAGACCGAGACGAAGACGTGGCGGGCGGCGTTTCCCTGCTTCTCCGCTGAAGAAGTAACGCCCCGACGCGCTCGACGAGAGGGACTCTAAGGGACCAACGGCGACGACGGAGGATCACCGGCGACGGCGAACGGCCAAGAAGTGTGGCGACGGCCGGGACTTTGGCGAGGTCGCGGCGAAGCGGCGGCGTCTCGGGCGGCGTGAGGGGTACGAACGGTGCGGGCGGAGGTGAGGTTCACGGCACGGTGGCGGCGCAATAAATAGCCCCTCGACGTCCTGTGAAACGCGCTGAAACCGAGGCTCACACTGGCATGCGGCATGAGTCCCATGGTGACTCGGTTTGAGGAGACGTGTAGCGACGGGACCGCTCGGATCAAAATCGGACGGCCACAGCGCTTAGGGTTTTCCGAACGGGCCGCACAAGATTTCGCCCAAGATTGTTCATCCGGATTTTTATTTTTTTTCGAATAAAATTAATTCCCTAAAATCAAATAATTTATTTGGGGCATTAAAAATACCGTAAAAATTCGAAAAATTCTCATAAATATTTTAGGACATTTGTGACTCAAATAAAATATTTTCAACAAAATTTTATTTTAACTTTTCTATTATTTAATTGATTTGATAAATGGTTTAATTCAAAATAAATCCAAATAATTCCAAATAAATCCAAATAAATTCCGTAAATTCAAAATACCACTAAAATGCAAGAAAAGCAAAATTGGGGTGTTACACTCCTCGAAGCACCGCCGGTTGCCACCATGAGCATCGTTAGTCTAGTACCCTCCCGAAGCCCGCAATTTGACGACAAAGACCATGGTTCGACCTCCAAAAAATCGCAAGGACTTAGGAATCAAGAAGGACCGGCTCATTCCATGCGGGACCCTATATCGCTCGGGTTTTATTTTGCATATGCCTACTCATTTCGTTAGTAGTCAGGCACCAAGGCATGGAGTCACCGCCTTATTGCATGAGATCTCCAAGCCTCTTCGTGGTCGCCCAGGAGCTCGGGGGCTGGTCGCCCTAAGCTCCTTCGTGGTCACCCCGAATCTTCTTCGTGGCCGCCCAGACGCTTGGGGGCTGATCGCTCAAGGCTCATGCCACGGTCGCCCAGCCGCTTGGAAATTTGGTCGCCGAGATGCTTTACTGGTCACCCATCTGCCTGGGTTGGGCACCAGCTAGCGCACAAGCCAGATAAGTATTTTAAGTGACACTTCTATTTGTTTGCTTATGCGTATATCGAAATTGATCAAATTATGCATGGTTATCATAGACATCGCAAACCCGACGACTCCTTGGTGATAAAAAGGAAAGTCTTCAGCAGTGAGCGCCTAGTAAGGTTAATGACCAGAGTGTAAGCTTGGCACGGTATTCAAACACACTCAGACGCCCAAGTTGGCTCTCGGCACCGCCGTTGTCACCGATTGAATGCCACTGGTCCAAGACCACCCTCGGACCTTATCATCTTATGCGCCACACCGGGTACAGCTTCTAAGAGATCACAAGGATTTAAGTTCCAGTAAAGGTTTGAGCCAAGGATAACCCCCGCATAAACCCTAACGCAAATTATTTTGTGCTCGAGCACCTGCTATTATGCCTAAAGCCGCTTTTGCCTAAGTTCTATGCGACTTATGCGCGCTTGTGCTTACATTTGTGGTTAGTTGCATACAACCTTTACAGAATTTCGGGACATTGCCTGAACTTAAAGCCTAATCGGCGCCTCAACCGAAGTTTCGTTGGTCGCTTAGCTGTTCCAAAGACGCAATATCAAATAAGCACAAAGAAACACGCATGAAGGTAAAACCAAGAAACATCCATTACAGCCTAAAATTGATTAAAATGTTTATACAGCAGAGCAGTCGGTCAACAAAAGAAATAAAAACAAAAGAAGTGAGGCGAGGTCGCCCTTCACTTCG
The DNA here is from genome assembly GCA_036346375.1 of Guadua angustifolia. Lineage (NCBI taxonomy): Eukaryota > Viridiplantae > Streptophyta > Magnoliopsida > Poales > Poaceae > Guadua > Guadua angustifolia. The sequence goes on from CM070505.1 coordinate 31,999,636, forward strand.
CCGCCCACGCCGATGTCGCCGACGCTTTCTTCCTCCGCCACCGGGTGGAGATATTCATGACCCGCCTCGCACATGCGCTTGTCCGCCAAGTGTTCGGCCGCCAGGCTGCAGTGCTCCGCTGGGCGGCGCCCCCGATGCCGGGTCTCTACATTGCCGCATCGGGTCCTGTGGAGGCGCCACGGCCGCCCAAAGACGCCAAAGACGAACCAGGCCACCGCCGCAACCTCTTGCCCTCCCTCGTGGAGCGGCGGCTAGGGCGGCGGGCAATCCTCGAGTGCCTCCGCGCCTCGGTTGGTCGCAGAGGCGCATCGCAGGCGTGTCCCGAGGGCGCCAAAGACCACGCCCAAAGGTTCCGTGCATCTTCGATGCGCAGAAAGCTCCTTGAGCATGGTGGTGTGGTTGCGCTTGAGGCGGTCACCAGACTCGAGGCCCTCTCGCCGCTTCGCCCTCTCCGCTCATTGATGGCGATGCTGTGGCGGTCGCGGTGGCCCTTTCTTGCGCCATCATCGCGCCCGCCTCACTCCGCCTCCCCTGGCTAACTCTGCCGATTGCCCTGCCACCGCCGCTTGGTCCGAGCCCGTGGTCCGCGGCCGTGGCGAGGAGGCGCCAAGTGTGTCAGGTAGATTGCCGAGCCTGTGGAAAAGCTCAAGATGGCTAAGCAGCAGCGGGCGACGGGTGGGGGTGAGGGCGGGCGGCGGTGTCGTGGCCCGGCCGCCGGATCTCGCGGTGGCGGCTGCCGGCTGGCGCTGCAAGGGAGTCTCCGCCTCCGAAAGTGCGAGTGGCGCTGCCCCTTGAAGCATTTCGAGGCCACCCTTGGCGCCGCCTTTGTGCCGAGCCGCCTCGGGAACCTCGAGCCCGCTTTGTCGAGTGGCGGCATGGGTCCTCGTGGTTAAGGTGGTGGCGCCAGAGAAGGTGAGATCGGCGCCACAGAGGAGTCGAGAAGGGAAGATGATGAGACCGGCGCCATGGCGGTCGGTGCCGTGGTGGTGAAACGGCGCCGCGCGGGTTGGCGCCATTATCGCTGCGGAGCCGGCGCTGCTGCATTGGCACCGGGGCGGCGGTGCCGCGGCGCCGGAGGTGGAGATGTGGCGCGCGGGCGGCGGCGCCGGCGGTTTGCTGCGATTGGGCGGCTGTGGCTACCCCATGTGAGGTCACCAGAGTCTTTGGCCGGTGGCGGAAGTTTCGCCCGCATGGCGGGTTTTTGCACCCGGACTTGAGGTGTCCGGATGAGTGGCCGCTGCCCGCGCCCGATCAACAGAGGAGATGCGCCCCGATCGCCGGGGGCGCGGGCGGCACCACGGCGAGGCCTGGAGTCCATGGGCGGCAAAGAATCGACGATCTCAGCGCCCGCAGTTCCAAATCGGCGAGTGGTCGGCCGATGAGGGAAGTCTGTGCCGGCGGAATCGGCGCGATAAGCCCGGAGAGCCACCGCCGACGCTGCGGCCCATCCAGTTTCCGCTACCGCCAAGATTAAAAAGCAACGCAGTACGCCGGTTGGTAGGAAGCGACTCAAAAGGAGCGCGAATACGTGAAAAAGCCAAAAGGTAGCAAAGAAGACTTACTACGGGAAAGTGCGGTGATGTCGTTGTTGTCCGTATTGCCACGCCGCTAATACGGCGACGAAAAGAGCTCAATCTTCGGATACGAATCCTCGACGATCACGCCCGTTAACCCTGTCCCGCAGTTGTTGATGTGGGCCGCCATTGTTGTGAAGCTCCGCGCCTCTTCGACGGGCGAAGTTCCAGCTTTCGGTGGTCGCCACTGCTCACGGCACCTCCAATACCGACCGCTTATCGCTATTGACGATACCATTCGCAAGGCCAGCCTTCCAGCTTGAACGGGCCGAAGGAATGTAGCGAGCCGCCATCCCATCCCGAGGCGGAAGTGGCAGCCTCAAAGAGTTCGCCGCCTGAGGAGGCGCGACAGAGGAAGAAATAGCGAAGAGTGGAAGGTTCTGCATCACCCCATGAACATTTCACAGAGGTGTGCGAAGACAATGAGGAAAAGAATGGAGTTGGGGTGAGATGAAGGTGATGGATTTCAGAGAAGTGGAGGACGATGAGGAAAAGTCGGAGAAAGGCGGCAACAGACTCGCCATGATGCCCCACACGAAAATGATGATCTTGTCTACGGGCACTGTGGTGTGGGGGTCCTGCCCGAATGGAGAGGGCCTCCCAAGACGATGGTGTGGAGTCTCCCCACCGTAGGAGTCCACCGTGGAAGGGAAAGGAAGGCGAGCCCAAGAAGCTATGAGAGCGAAGGGCAAAAGGCCAAAGGGACTTAAAGCAAGAAGGTTGAAGAAGCGAAGTTAGAGGCGAAGGAAGAAGAAGGCGAAACCACTTGATTCAGATGAACCTATATATGCGCCCCACACCGACGTGCTCGAAGGGACAAAATCGGCGCCGCCGTGTCCCGAGAAAATCATGGATACGCTGGGGGGACCGAGGCGGTCAGATCCTCATGAGTGATGGCCCCACCCAGGAGCACGCTAAACATTTAATGAAGGTTCTATAGGAAGCATTGGTACACGCCCGTATGGCCCGGCTACTGCAACAGATTTCACTGGGTACCTTTCCGCCGCACAAAAGCGGCCAACCTAACAAGTCCACGGGCGCCGGCGAGCGGTGGGCGAGCACGCCTCGCCGCCCGCCGAAGACAAAGGTGGTGCGAGGTGGTTTCACCTCAAGGCTCTTCGCTCGCAGCCTGCTTCAAGGCAGACGTGTCGACTGGCTAACCGCAAGGATTTCGCCATAAGCCCATTCTCCGACGCCTCACCAACCCGCCAAGAAGGGGTCACATCCCGGCGACCAGCGGCCATGCGCCGGCATTTAATGAGGCCGAGGAACGGGACAAAGACGGAAGGGATAATAAATGTATGAAGATAAGCATGATGACCCTCCTTGGTACTCGCCTACCGGCCGGCCTATATAAGGGCCCCTGGTGCATGGGGAAAAGGGGTCGAGGGTGGAAGAACGAGCAAGCAAGAGCTCCGTAGCATAGTCTAAGAGAGAACTTGTAACCTGAGAGCTTTGTACTAGCTTTGCACACTCTATAAACCAATCGAGCAGGAAGTAAGGCTATTACCCAAGACAAAAGGGGGTCTGAATCTGGGTAAAATCTTGGTGTCATCCCTAGTTCATAGACGCTGGAATCCTCATGGGAGTCTCTAGGTTTTCACCCTCTAGGTTTAGCCACCAAGACGCCTCCTTCCAACCAAACCCGGTCTCAGAGATTCGGGCCTGTCAGGCGGAATACGCCGACACCTGTCGACTGCACCGCTGCCATAAAAAGAGTGAGAGAGTATAGGGCATACGGAATGGAGACCGTGTTAGGTATTAGGCTTGAGGAATGGATGAAAACTGCACCTTAGATGATAGACCATGCATGTAAAATTGAGAAAGACAATAAATAAGACGGTTTGAGATGGAGTTGAAATAGATTTATAGGTTGAACTTATTTTTTAGCATACTTATTAGTATATATACATAATATATTTATTATACATTGAGCTTTTTACCAAAATTTTAAGTGTATGCCCGTATATTTTTGTCCATACGTACGCTAGTTCGGCCCCTGCGGTTGACCATGTACGTTACCCAGCTCCTCGCCTAGACCAAGTTCAGGGAGATGCGTGGTGCATGCATCTGGCTACTGCAATGCTGTCCTTTTTTGCTTGAAGCGATGGCGTGATCAGGCGCAATAAAGTGCGGAAATGACGAAAGGAGAGAGAAACTCAAGGGCAGCAGGAGGAGTATGCAGCAGAGCGGCAGACGGCAATGGAGCCCAGAGCGAGAGAAAGCTACATAGCCAGGCAGTGCAGGCCGAGATCGTATCAGTACGGCCGAGAAACCTGAATTCATGGTTTATCTAACTCTCTGTGCCGTTTTTTTCAAATCTAATCTCCTCACGTGTACTATTATAAATTTGGTCCCTCCTTCATCGTAAAAAGTATTAATTGTCCTCAGTGTATCTAGATAGTGTAGAACCTAGTCGGCGTTGTGATAAGACAAGCGAGCGCTGGAGCAGATGAGGAGAGCTAGAGCAGACGTTGTCGGTCCTAGGGAGTACGAGAGCAGTTGCTGTTACGCCCAAGAAACACGGGAGGCGCTGCCTCGTTCGGAGAGCGTAGGAGCAGATGCTCCGGTGGTCCACGTGCTTGCTGCCATAGTCGACCAAGTTCTCGTGGCTTCGGTCATTTTCTGCAATGCAAGAGCACAACAGGTGACACATATCATCTATCGGCGCTTTTGTACTCGAAAATAGGGTTATTTTTGTAATTGTATTCGAAAGATAACTATACTTAAAAAAATTATTACAGAAATAAAACAATGATGCTTTTGAGAAGTCTTGATCTTTTCTGGCTCCTCGCACAATTTGTTCTCAAAGCTAGTCTTCGTTCAGACATAATTCTAAAAATAGCTCTCTTTCTAACTGCGGAAACGTCGATAGGAGACACGACACATGCTGCCGAGCTAGGGCACAATCGGGCATCGCGACAGGTCATACCACCCTACCTGTGTTGCTGCTTAGCCAAGTCACCCTGTAGCAGCAGCACGTCCTACCAGTCACCTTGTAGCGTAGGTGCAGTCTGTGATTTTAGATCTATGCCACGGTATAAGAGCATGGTAGTTCGTGGTCGAGAAAGCGATTATTGTTACTATTAGTATAGAGCAGTAGGTTTGTGAAAAGAAAAAATGGAAGTGGTTACTTTTCTAACCTTTCTTACTATTGAGATCACAAATCTAGCATTCTCCCTGTAGAAATTGCAAATCCAGCCCCTAACAAGCTCCCACGTTTCTTTACCGTGAAATCCGGCAATGCCGCGCTCTGGGAGAGTAGGGGCGTGCTGTGTCACGGCCTCACGTCACGGGAGCTGAGGATAGGAGCGGCGGGCGAGCACGGGGAGCCGTGACCGGACGCAGGAGGCCGTCTCCCGCAGTATAAAAGCATGGAAGCACGTTCGAGAGGAACTAGATTTGTAATTGCTGTAAAAAAAAAAAAAGACTTGATTTGCGATTCTGATGGTAAAAGGAGTGCTAGTGACCACTTTAAAAAAGCGAGGCTAGAAAAGGTACGGACGCGGGACGCCTCTGTTTTGGCCTCTTCCCATCTGCTTCGCTTAACCTGCTCCGTTTTTCGCCCCGGTTCGTCGCCTCGTCGCTTTTGAGCCTGCTGAGCTCGGCCGTGCTGCTGGTGGAGACTTGCTGCGCGCTGCAGCGGCAGGCAGCCTGCAGAGGCTGTGCGCCCTTGCCTGCCTTCTCAGGCACTCGATGCATGCATGCATGCTGGCTTGCTGCGCCGTGGCACGCATCTTTAGTTTACGTGCTCGATCGCCCACGAGGTCCGCCACCCATCATTGATGCTACTATGGAATGCAAGCGCACGCATCTCTGTGCGCGCGTCCTCGCAGGGTTTGATCGATGCGGGTGAATGAATGAATGCTGGTGCTGATTTATTTCCTTCGTTTACTGGTGGTGGTCGCTAGGTAGAGCTGCTGTTGCCAAGGAGGTCATTCACTCTGCCCGTTGCCCGATGATGAAGTACGCTTGTACAGTTAATGTCCGAGTAGTACATACATAAGGGGCGTTGAAGTATCAGAAAACTGAGCCACTTTGGGATGAGCCTGTTTGAGCTTTGGTGTCCGAAAACTGATTAAGTCTATAGACAACCAGAAAATTTTTCGCGGCGTAACACATCGCGCGCGTCGTTTTTTCGTAGAATTTTTTTTCGGTGGTGTTTTATTTTTCAAATTATCGAAATAATGAGCGAAACGGCTTAAAAAAACAAACGAAATCACGTTTTTTCCCCATCTATCTAGGGTTCTCTCATGAAGGATTCGCGATCGTGTTAAATCGAAAATGTCCTTTTCGTAAAAAATAGCCGGAATGATCGAAACGGCACCACGTTTTTTTCTCGGTATCTATTCAGGGGCCTCTCACGAAAGATCCGTAATTTTCTGAATCGGATCCGCGATTGTGCTAAATCGAAAAGGTTCTTCTCGCAAAAAATGCCCGGAATGATCCAAACGGCACTAAGTTTTTTTTGTATCTATTTAGGATCATCTCACGAAAGATTCGCGTTTTTTTAAGACCCTCTTCGTAAAAAACGCGAAAAGTACCGATACGTAATTACGGATTTTTCAAAGGAAAAGCACGGCGCACACCGCGCGCGTGAGCGGAAAACGAATTCCCGTTTTTTTTTGAAAAAAATATCAAGATGTATTTTCTATTTTTTGAGGGGCTTTCGTTTTTTTCTTGGGAAAATGAAACTGACGAGGGCTGGGCGTCCCTTGACCGGCCAGCGCACGGTCAACGAACCTCCCAAGCGCTGGAGGCCTCGACCACGACTGGCGTGGCCGACGCCGACCCAGAGCGCTGGCTGACCCGAAAGACGGCCCCGCACGACCTCGAGCTCGGTCGGTTCTCGCTCGTCAGAGTCCACCCTTGATTACGGATCGCATTTGACCGGCGGTTGCCAAACGCTGGTCGGGGATGAAGCAGCGGCATCAAGTCCGAGAAGCATCGCCTCTCAACGCATGAAGGCCACTTCCCGGGAATCTCTCCCATCCGTTGCGTGCAGAGGAGGTATAAGACCGAGAATGCGCAGTCTCTCGGGGGACACGAAGACAACACGCCATAGCTCGAGCTTAGACATAGCCATCATCGAACTTGAGTCAGAACACACCCCGCATCGTAAAAAGTTAAGAATACCGCCGCAAGGCGATCGGAGTAGAGCTATTACCTTCACAGGCTCGAACCAAGATAAACCTTCGCCCCACGCCGTTGTCGCCTTTGTTCACCATCGCGCGCCCATTCCACCATTTGAGCGGCACCGCCGTCCCATATCACATCGAATTTCACCTCATTTCTTGCGGTTGGCAATTCCGATCGTCGACAGATGGCGCCCACCGTGGGGCCCAATTGCTTCGCTCTTTCGCAGGAACGACATCAAGGTCCTGTGAGCATGGCGCACTTCGTCGGCGGACTTTCTCGAGCGTGAATTCGGCGCGATTCCGACCGCGCCCTTGTTTTCGCCGCCGCCACGTACCGCCGAGCAACACGCTCGATTATGCATAATCATGGCGCGAGGGGATGCGGATGCCCGTGATCCGCAGACTTTAAAGACGCCACGGATGGTGCATGTCGCCATCAACTGCTTATAACCGCCCCGCGGAGGACCAGAGAAAGCCGGAACGCCTTCGACCGCCCAGCTCCCTCTTCGGGAGCGCCTCATATCGCCGGGTCATGGCTGATCCCGATAGGGCGAGGTCGAGTTTTGGCCGAGCCCTAGCCGAAGAGCTCGACGGCCGCGATCGAGGTCATACCCCGCAAAGACCGAAGTCAAGACTGGGACCCACTCCCGTAAAAGCGATGACAACTCGTCGCCGTCGCCCGCTTTTATGTTGATGTTTTTTTATATATGTATCGAGCATTATGAATCATGCACAAATGTAACAACTTGATCACCAAGTCATGCTATCAACAAGATTTGCACCTCAAATCTACACATAAACAATGTAGAGTAAGCATAACTAGAAATCAAGTACTATTAACGATTTTTTGCATGGCATGATCTCCCTTTCTTAACAATCTTAAAACCTGAAAACATTGAATTTTTGTGCACTTTATTTGTGCTTTGAAAAAAAAACTGATTCATTACTTTGATTGCAACAATAATAATTGCAAGGAATTACATGCACCATCAGCCTTACTTTTCAACCATGTCAAGCAATCACAAGCTTAAGGTTTCATGGTTTCGGTCATACACAACCTCTTCCAAGTTCATATCATAGTGTAATGATAAGCAGTCTTGTAAAGAAGAAGTGCGACAATACATAACCTTGATCTTGCTTTTATCAACAATCACTTTTTGAGCTTTAGCACTTAACTTTCATATTTAGCACTTTTTCGAGCAGGGTCAAGATAGCCAAGAAAGTTCAACCATGACAAGATTTAATTCAAGTTGTCATTCCATTTAAAAAGTCATGACATAAACTGCACCATATATGTATAAACAGGAAGTTGCAAAGACCTTGTAGCATAAACATGGCTTCAAATGACATGTGTGTGAAATACAATGCTCAGTACTTTTATTGTTTTTTTTATTTAAGAAACACATGAAACAAAAAAACATGTTACACAATATTACAAAAACTTCAAAGAACTCCCTCTCAAAACAATTATCTTAAAAACCTTTTACAAAATTGTCACCTGAAGGGAATTATTTTAAAAACAAAAGACTGAAAGAACAAACCTCCCAAAAAGGCAACCAAAAGGAATTTTCACCAATAACCAATAACTCCCCCTCAAATGGATAACCAATGAGATCAACAGAGAGGAGATGATGATATACATGAGCTTAAGTTATCATAGTATGTTCAATTAAGCATAGGCATGAATCATGATAAGTGAATTCAAAGCATGAAAGGCATGATATAAAATATAACATTATTGAACATGCCAGAAGATACATATGAGCATATGAACAAATATCTCATCTAATGTCACAATTAGATATCTGTGAATGTAAAAGACATGTGTAAAAAAAAGCTCACAAAGTAGATGAAGAATTATTGCACATGCCTCTTGAAAACTATCTCAATGGTGAGAACCATCCAAGTCTTGATCCCATCTTGCAAAAGACCAAGATCCACTAGGCTTCTATTCTCCAACCCAATCCTGAAAAGCCTACATAGCACAAGAAGATGTCGAGGCCTCGGTACTGGGGTTATAAATAAAGCATTTAGGAATCCAGTACTGAGACACACGATGAGTAGGCACAACACGAGTATGCTTGTTCACAAAATCAGATTTGCCCTTCCCGTGTTTCTTGTAACAAAAGGTGTTTGCACCACCCTAGGTACAAAATGAGGAGTGAAATGTGCCTTCCTGAAATTAGACCTAGTCTTAGCCTTTTCTTTCTTTTGCTGTTTGGCTAGCCTAAAGTAAAAATCTATACTACCACAATGAGTGCAAGTGTACTTAACATAATGTTTAGCTTTAGAAACAGAAGTAGCATTTGCATTCAGCAGAGTAGAAGATAACACACCAAGCAGACTTGAAAATGCTTTTCTTAGGCTCATTCACAATTTCAATTTTTCACTTTCAAGTGTCTTCACAACAGCTTGGAGCATGTGATTTATGATGAGCATAAGAATCAAAACCTAAACCTTTGTGATGAGTAATCGACCCTTGACTGATCCGTAATCATGTTTAGGTTTTTCTTTTCTATAGTGAACCGCCTAAAGATTTTTCCAAGTAATCAACCTTTCGAGAAAGAGTTAGACAATTATTGCATGGAACGCCCACTTTTCCTTTTTGTTTATGCATAAGTTGAGCATGAAATAACCTCATGAGTGAGCATAGCATCCGTCATTTGAGAAACCCTAGCATTTGCATCATGCAACTTCAATTCCAAAGATAGCACATTTAGAACAATGAGTTGTATCATACAAATCAACAGTTAAACAGCTAGTATTTTTCACATGTTTCTTATTCTCTTTCTTTTCAGCATTGACTTGGTCTAACAAGGAAACATGTTCTTTCCTAAGCACAAGAAGCTCATCAGAATTAAGTCACATGATTTGCAAGCATCATCATCATGAATCAAAGATTTAAGTCTAGCAATTTCAGCATTCAAAGATTCCACAAGAACACCATGTTTCTTAATTTTCTTGTCGCGTTTGTCAAGCAATTTTTCAAGATGAACAACAGTAATAGTTAATTCATTGTAAGAAGGTTCTACCTCATTGAAGTCGCTGTCGTGATCGTCCTCGGTAAAGCTTTCATTACTCCTAGCCATGAGACACAATCCTGTCAATTCATGTTTGCTTGGAGTTGTTGTGTCATCTTCACTACTATCCAAATCCACATCACTCAAATTGACTTATTCAAGAGCGGAAAGGACCCGGTGGATAACTTTGCTGTTGATGAAGCTCTTTTTCTTTCTATTGCTTGAAGAGAACTTCTTCTTCTCTTTTCTTTTGTCATTGTCCTCTTCTCTTGATGCTTTTCCTGCAAGTTTAGGACAATTTGGACGAATATGGTTGAAATCACCACACTCATAGCATCTTGGAGGGCCACCACCAACTCTCTTTCTCATTCTCACATTCTACAAAGCTCTATTAAACCGAGAAGAGAGTGATGCCAAGTCTTCTTCCGGAAATTCCACAATCTATTCATCGGTTAGTGAAGACAAGAAGGACAAAGCAAAACTTGAAGAAGCATTATTTTGAGACATGCTAGCTTGAGAGGTCAATGCAATTGATTTATGATCAGCCCTCCTAGCAAGAACATCCAATTCATGAGTTTTTAGCTTAGAGAAAAGAACATCTACAGTAAGTTCACTCATGACAGTCGATTCTCTAATGGATGTAACTTTCATCTCCCAAATAGACATGTCTAATGCACCAAGCAATTATCTAGCATTAGTAGCCTCATCAAAGAAAACTCCAACAGCACGTAAGTTGCTAAGAATCTTATTGAAACATGCAAAGAAATTATCTAGTGACTCACTAGGCTTCATCTCAAATCGCATGTATTCTTTCTTATATATATCTTGGCGAACCTCTTTGATAGTATTAGAACCCTCATGATAATCACAAAGAGATTTCCATACCTCATATGTAGACTTGAGATGAATCACACTATCAAGTCACTTCTTCCCAATCCTTGGATGATCAAATTGCGGCTCATTGCTCGCTTCAACATGTACTTGATTGGTTGCATTGATTTGATCATTATCGTGAATTTGATATGGCTTGTACACCTTCTCCTAGATTGCAAAGCCCCGAGCTTGAATGTACGCCCATCTTCGCTTCCAAAACTAAAATCAACACCATCGAAAACACAAGGTTTTGTCGAATACCTATCCATCGCTACGCTTCTAATCACCTGTTAAGATTAATTAGAAAACCTTGCTCGATACCACTTGTAGGATCGAATATACTAATGTAGCAATCGAGGGGGTGAATGATTGCGCTGAAGCTAAAATCAAAATTTTGAACTTTTCAAACACCCCAATTGAAAGTCAAATTGCTTGGAAATCGCTTTATGCAGCTTGGAAAACCAATAGACCGGCCTGGGCACTCCAGAGATCACTTGGGCAACCAGTTTGGGCACTTGGGCGACTAGTAGAATAGTCCGGACGACCAGTAGAATACTTGGGTGACCAGTAGGACACTTGGGCGACCAGTTTGGCACTTGGGCAAAGCGGTTTGGGCGAAAGAAGCAGCAAAGTTGGGCGACCACATTATCAACTGGCCGACCAGTTTAGAAAAACTATAATTCCTAAAGATCCAACTGTTGGATTGATGTGAAAATTTAACTGTAGAAAATAGACTCAATTCTACAGCTAACACAAAAAGAATCAGGTCAATCGGATCTACGGATCTAAAGTTATGTCCTTCGCAAAATGACTGAATTCTAAGCACCACGCCGAGCAAATGCAAGAAAGGCAGACATCAATCAAGCGAAAGCAAGAATTACCAAAGATCTAACCGTTGGATTGATGTGAAATTTTAACTGTATAAACTAGACTCAATTCTGAAGTGAACAAAAAAGGAATTAGGTCGATCGGATCTACAGTTATAACTTTCGCAATATGACTGAAATAATTAGCGATCTAACAGCTGGGCGACTAGGCTAGCAATCTGGGTGACCACAAATTACTAAAGATCTAACCGTTGGATTGATGTGAAATTTTAACTATAGAAACTAGATTCAATTACAAATCAAACCCAATAAGAATCAATCCGATCGAATCTACGGATCAAAAGATATTACCTTCACAAGATGGTATCTTTGCAAAGAACCGAACTCCGTGATGAACTTCGTGACTGCTGTGATGAACAAAAATTCAAGCGATCGATCAACTATGTCGAAGACAAGAGCAAGACAAAAATCACCAGCCACTGAAGATGCAAGAAGGATCTTTATTTCTGATTTGGTTACAGTACTCAAACAAAAGAGTACAACCCTAAAATCTTGCTCAAGAATAAACAGGGGACACCTCCCCCTATTTATACAGAGCAAACTCACAGAGATTGACTACAACTCCACTTCCAACATGGAAAGAGTTCGTATCTATCTCAACTTGGCCCAACATGGCCAAAACCAAAACCTTGCACGCATGATCAGCCCACTTGTTGCACATACGTGACTAACCAGCCTTCACATGCATGTTCTCTAGCCCGAACGTCCCACATGACATCCTTGACCACTAAGACCTCGATTCCTCTCTGAACCTAGTCTCGAACCTCAGTTTCTCCATGAACCTAGTTCCGATCCCGTCATCGACCACGCTCAGCCTCGAGTAACACCAAAGACATGAAGTAACAATAACGCGTCCGAGCACAAGTCCACGACTTGACTCAAGATTAATCCATGCAACCACTCACACGAGTGCATTGCATTAAGCAAAACCATTATGCTATCCCCAGCATAATCAAATGAACATTTGAGCACAAGTCCACCACTTGCCTCAAAAACAACCCATGCAACCACTCACATGAGTGCATTGCATCAAGCAAACTCCATTATGCTATCACCAGCATGATAATCATCTCAACATAGCACATGCACAAGCACCACACATGCCATAACCAAAATCACTTTACAATGCCAATTTCACCATTCAACCAATTTTTCATCACATGATCTCACACTTGGCTGATTACTGATTAGGGCTATTGATAAGTTGATCTTTTAGTGCTAATTGTGTGAAGAAAGTAATGCATTTTGTTTGTTCTTCTGGAATAGAGGCATCGGGAAATTCTACTCTTCAAGTTGGTCATTTCACTTTTTCACCAAGCATTGCTGACTACATAAGAGAAGCATCCTTATTCCTTAGTCATCAGTACATCACTCATCAGTCAGTTAGTCACGCAGGTGACGTTCAACTCTGTATAATGGAAATATTTAAATAAGATTCTTTGATGGTGAATGCTTCACCTATATATGTTAATATATTGGTTGTTTAATCTGAGATGGATTAATTAGAGTACTTTGCCATGGATTACTGGTCGTCTTATAAAAAAATGTATTTTTTCACGTGTTGTTTCTGACTTTCTGTGCTTGCCAAGGTATTTGTCTTCTGTCCAGTTAAGAGGATAAGAAGGCTCCTAGCCTCAAATTCAATTAAATGCAGTTTGAGAACTAGTAAAACTCATCTTATCTAGGGATGATGTTTACGTTTACGGCTGTTCCATGATCTATCATATACTCTCTGTAGGTGTACCTTACACTATTCAACCTTTGATGTGTTTATTTTTATTTTCAGCGCTTTGTGATATCATGTCATCCAGAAGGTATCCATCCGGTAACGAAAAAAGGAAAAGGAAAAAACGTGCGGATGACTTCATAGAAACACAGAGAGGAGCTATGGACAAATTTTTAAAGAGTAATACTAGTCATTCGACGATCCAAATAATGAGTTGGCGATAGTTGCCGTGGAGGAAGAGGAACCAGCAAATGAGATTTCTAAAGAAGAGGAAAATGTTGACATCAACGTCGATGATAACAATGTAAGTGGCCCTGAGAATCTAACTAATTCATCGGGTGCAAATGCACAATCTGCTAGTGTTGATGAACAGCTAGTTTATACTTCTGATATTTATGATCCAAGAAATTGGGATAATCTTGATAATAAAGCAAGAGACATATTAGTTGACAAAGGGCCTATAAGAGAGGAAGGTATGGAATTCCCTCTAGATGATGCCTCAAGACATTTTTCATATGCTCATTATCATAGAAAATTAAGCAATGGAGAGGTACATGATAGAAAATGGCTTGTTTATTCAAAGCATGCTGACAGAGTTTTTTGCTTCTGCTGTAAGATCTTTAAGTCTAGCACTAACAAGAGTCCGAGTTCATTAGCACATGATGGATATAGAAATTGGAGGCATATTAGTGAGAAGCTTAGAGAACATGAAAATAGTGTTGAGCATATTAGTAACATGAACAAGTGGAATGAATTGAGGACTAGACTGCAGAAAGAGGAAACTATTGATAAAGACTTGCAGAAGCAAATCACAAAGGAGAAAGAACGCATGAGGCAAGTTTTGTTAAGAATAATAGCAATTGTGAAATTTCTTGGTAAACACAACTTGGCTTTTAGAGGAAGTAGTGAGCAGCTTTACAATGATAGTAATGGTAATTTCTTAGCTTGTGCTGAGATGATTGCAGAATTTGACTTGGTAATGCAAGACCACCTTAGACGTATTCAGAAGAAAAAAATTTATTATCATTATCTCAGTCATAAAATTCAGAATGAGTTGATATCTCTTTTGGCTTATGATATTATAAATTTCATCATAAAGGTTGTTAAAGAGGCCAAGTATTCCATTATCTTAGATTGTACTCCTGATGTCAGTCATCAAGAACAAATGACTTTATTGGTTCGTTGTGTTAATTTGTCTAATGGAAAGATAAATATTGAGGAGTACTTTTTGGGGTTCTTGAAGGTGGATGACACATCTGGTTTGGGGCTTTTTAATGTATTGCTTGATGCTATGAAGTCCTTTGAGTTTCTACTTGGTATGGTTATCTGGCATGATGTTTTATTTGCTGTAAACAAAGTGAGTAAAAAACTGCAATCGCTAGCCATGTGCATTGACTCTACTTTGAAGCAAATACAAGGTATAATGGAATACTTTGAGAAGTACAGAAATGATGGGTTTTCTTCTTGTTTGAACATTGCCAAAGGTATTGCAAATGACATGGGTGCAGAGGCATCATTTCCAGTAAAGCGTCGTGCTGTGAGGAAGAAACAATTTGATGAAAGTAATTGTCAAGAAGAAATCCTAGAAGTTGAGAGGGCGTTTGAAGTTAAATATTTTTTGGTTTTGGTTGATATGGCGATCACTTCTTTGAAGACCAGATTCGAAGAACTTATGGTGTTTAAAGATATATTCGGATTTTTAATGAGCTCAAGCACCCTGAAGTCATTAAATGATAGTGAATTTGAAGAGTGTTGCACTAAATTTGCAGACACTTTCTCTCATGATGGTTCATCTGATGTTGAGATACATGATCTTATTTCTGAATTAAAGATTATGAAATTCACTTTGCCAGATGATGTATTGTTTGTTATGGAGATTTATGAGCATGTCAAAGATGTGGATTGTTATCCTAATGTCTTCATTGCTTATCGAATCTTATTTACTGTGCCTGTGACTGTTGCATCGGCTGAAAGAAGCTTTTCAAAATTGAAACTGTTGAAGAACTATTTGAGATCAACAATGACTCAAGAAAGGTTAAATGATTTGGCGACTTTATGCATCGAGAAGAAGTTATTGGACGAGATTGATATCAATAGAATAATCGATGACTTTGTATCACAAAATGTTAGAAGAAATTTTTTAAGATGATGTCAAGTGCCAAGTAAGTATTTATGATTACAATTTACATTTGTCATTTCATAAACTTTAAAGTGTTCTATAGAAATAGTTTTTATGCATCGAATATTAATTTCTTCAATGATGTGTGTTTATAAGACTATATATATACACACACATACACATAGACATATATATGAGGAGGTAGATGGGGCCTCCATATAAGTTTTTGTCCCGAGCCACCAAAATGTCAAGGCCGGCGCTGCTTATAGTATAAATCAACCACCACTACAAGAATATACACTGTAAACAATGGAGTATAATCATTGATGAGTAGACTATGGCTCAGCTTGGTAATTAAAAATAGCAATAGAAATTGATCTCCATATGTCGTAGATGCATCATCTTAATAGTTTGGTGGATGAAGTCACTTGCATAGAAACCAGTTATTTTTGCCAACTTGCAATGAACGAAAAGTTGTGCATCTAGAGTTCTAGGCCATGTCATGCTGTATCCCGGAACCATGTGCGTCTCTGCATCTCGGATTTGCGCTCAAATCATCTGCATACTATATTGCATAAAGCCAACCAAATCTGGATCACTTGCGTAGTTGCGCCGTACTAATTCTTATACTCCATGAGGCCATGATGTGAAGCATTGTTTCTGAGCTAACTGTAAGATTAGTTAGTTATCTAGCTCTAGTAGTGATTAGTGTGCAAATATTATGTGAAAAAACATCTCAATATGTATCCTGAAGTCTGAAGTATATGCATCTCTAGCACCAGGCTTGTACTGATTAATAACCCAAAAATAACGCGAGTGAACAAGTGTAAATCTCTTTCAAGCGCACATGTTCCCGCTAATGCAACAAGAACAACTGGATCAGAGCCAGCACTAGTACAGCAACAGCTGGCTTGCTTGGTTTAGAAATTTGTGGTTAGAAGAGGATGATAAAATAAGCATTTTTTATATGACTAGATCAATGCCCGTGCGTTGCTACGAAAAATAAAATTGGTAACGAAACATAAAGATCAAGCAATAAAAAAAATTATGCTACAAGATCAAACATCCATTTCTCCCACTTACAAAAGTTTTTATGGTTTTTTCTTCGGTACAAATTAAAACCAAATATATTATACGTAGCAATATATATATATATATATATATTACCAATCTCAAAAATCAATCAATCATTTTTATCCCTTTTTGCAATTTATATTACCAGATCGCGTTCCTCTTCCTCTCGCCATGCCGCAGTCAAGACGCCGTGAAGTCCGCCTCGCCGCCCACTTCGTCGCAAGATGCCATGGTCAGATGGTCACGCCTCGGAGAAAGAGACCACCGCCGCCACTCGCCTTTTGCACCTTCGCGTTTTCTCGATCGCCATCGCCTTGGTACTGTGTTTTCTCCGCTTGGCGGTGGTCCGCTACCGCCGATTCGCCATTTTCCCAGATGACCCTCTTGCCTTTTGCTTACTTACTCGCTCCATGTCTCTAGCGCATTTAGCCATCATCGGCTTCACCACCATGATGCCGAGCCCATGAAGGTGAACCGAAAACACCGCCGCTAAGACGCCTCCACGCCACACGCCGCGCGTCGTTTCTCTCTCATGACGTTCACCGATCAACCTGCTTATCTCCAAGGGTATGCTAATGACTCTCTCACCACCGATGACGCCCCACCGTGTCGCCGGCATCATACCAAGCGCCAGACGCTTGTTCACGCCCAATCGCGCTGGCTGGGTCACGACACCCGTGGGCGCCGCTCGGGCCGCCCTTCCGGCGCGATTATTATCGACCACGACGCCGCCTCATGCACTTCACGGCCATGTACGTCGGTCCATCACTTATTAATCGCCTTGTCGAGTTCATTCACATGCAAGACGACATGGGAGATCTTGAATGAATTCACTTGATTGATTCTATGAAAATTGTACAACATATATAGAGTACAAAAGAAATGATTGGTTGGCTATTAATTTTAGCAATAATCATGGGTTTTGCTATAATAATCAGCCATATTTAGAGAGATATGGCTGGCTGTAAATCAAGAAAGAATAATTAGCTATAATGACCTGCCATTATTGGGGATATGACTGAGAGGAGGGGCTAGGAAGAACGACGGATCGCTGCCACCAACTGCAAATTTATATTAGTAGAGAAAAAAGAATAGAGAAGGGAACGCGGTTAGAGTGTTTTTTTTAAAAAGAGAATAAAATCTAAAAAAAATTCTTTTAAGGGTAAGGAAGGAAATGGAATACAGAAAAACGGTTAGAGATGGTCTTAGCAGGGCGTAGCTGGGTCTACCGCACTCTGCAAATTTGCATCCCATCCCGAGCGATGATCAGCGCCTCGTTTAAATAAAGGAGTAGCAAGAGGAGGGGAGGACCAGACTACACAAGACCCTTTTCTTTGGCTCGTACCAGTAGTCATTGTTAGGAAACCTTGGCGGCCCATGAAGGCTCGCTTTGGCCCATCTGCCGAAACCCTAGGTATAGGCTATAAATATGAAGGAGGAGTCACCCCATTGTACAGGCATAAGAGAAAGCAATAAAAAACTCTATCCCTCCGTATACTCTGTGTCTCCCTGTTCATTGTATTGTTCGTTGTTTTCGATCTGTCGGAAACCCCAGACTACACCCGATAGCGAGGTTTCCTAACACGTTATCAGCACGAGCCTCTACCACAAGGAGAAGGATTGTCGACGACGAACAAACAACTACTGCCGGGTCAATCGCCCGATCCGTTCTGCAATCAACTCGTCCTCACGCTGCCATCCACTCGGATTGCCGAAAAAAAATCCTACATGATTTCTGTCCTACGCGACAGTCTACGGAATTGGAATTCGCTCGCAGAATTGAAAGGTGAGAATCGAGGGATTGAATATAATCGCTCGCATGCATCTAACCTACGTGGCATGAAGCTACGAATCCGAGATGATTATTTGATTTGCAGTACACAGTATGAATGCATCTACAGTACTTTGCACGAAGCAACAGTATGTGGGGAGAGGGGAAGAGGCCGATGGCCCAGGCGCTCGAAGCACCGGCCGCCAGCCGCCGATCTGTCTGCCTCCCGCGCGCTCGCAGCACGCCGATGGCCGCCTCGAAGGCGTCGCCGCCCATCCACGGCCTCCGCCCGCAGCGCGCCGTCGGCCGCCTCGAAAGGCGTCGCCCGGACCGCCTCGGTCCGCGCCTCGCCCCGCGCTCGAAGTCACTTTGGATTCCGCGCACGCAGCGCCGCCGCCGGTCGGCCTCCTCGCGGCACGAAGTCGCCATACCGCCCGGCAGCGCCTCGGCCCCCGCGCTCGAAGACGCCGTCGTCTCACAGACCACCCTGCCTCGGCTTCCGCGCCCGCGCACGCAGCACGCCGGACCGGCCCCGCCTCGGCCTCGCGCCTGTAGCACGATGCCGCCGCCACGCTGCCCGCGCCGCCGGTCGCTTTGCCCTCTGCGCTTGCCGCCGAATGCGCACGGGAAGCATCGCCTGCTGTCTCGCTCACGGAAAGGAGATGAACTCCAGAGAAGACCGATCGGCACACGAGAAAATGAATCGGCTCCGGCGGCTGGGGTAAAACCCTAATGCACTGGTCGTCTAATGCATATGGGCCATACGGGCCGAGCGATCAAAATGGGCCTTGCGGCCAGCCAGGCTCCGAATTTCTATTTTCGGTTTTGTTTTTTTTTTCCTTTTTCCAAAATCAGTAAGAGAAATTCGGAAAATTAATGAAAAATAACAGGAAAATTGCTAGAAAATTCGAAGAAATTATTTAACTATGGTATTAATTTTCTAGCATTCCTTTGCAGCATTCATGAATATTTTTATGTATTTTGCAATTATGGCTTCCTCCTTTACTGTAAACCAT
Source organism: Guadua angustifolia (assembly GCA_036346375.1). NCBI lineage: Eukaryota > Viridiplantae > Streptophyta > Magnoliopsida > Poales > Poaceae > Guadua > Guadua angustifolia. The sequence goes on from CM070505.1 coordinate 32,018,834, forward strand.
GTGAATTTAAACACGCCGCACGAAGCGGCCATCGCTGCGCCAGGAAAGTGGCGCGCATGAACTCGATCGCATGCACGAAGCCGATTGTATGCGCGCACGAAGTCGATCGCGTGCATGAAACCGATCGCACGAAGTCGATCGCGCGCATGAAACCGATCGCACGAAGTCGATCGCGATGAACCCGATCGATGCATGAAACCGACGACGAAGTCGACACAGATGAAACCGATCGACGAAGTCGATCGACGATGAACTGACAGATGCATGAAACCGATCGACGGCCGATCGATGCTAGAATCGATCGATACACGAAGTCGATCACATACATGCACAAACTCAGATCTATGAATCTTTGTGAATATTTATGAATCATGTATTTATTACTTTCTTTAGTTTACTGGAAATTCATGAGAATTTAATTTATGCATTTATGAATCTTGCAACCACTCTCTATTAGATTACACGAAGTAATCTAATGAAAGAATCTTATGAATATGCAAATGAATAGCATTGTCAAACGTGAGTTTGAAGAACTAGCCCTGAATGGTCAGAACTATCTCACATGGGCACCAGATATGAAGATCATGCTTAGGAGCAAGAAGTTCCGAACTGTCATCGGCCTAGGGTCCTCAAAGGACGCGTAACCTACTGTCGAGCAGAACGATCAAGCTTTGCACTTCCTCGGGCATCACCTCTCAGCCACTCTGAAGAATGAATATATGGCTAAGGAGAGTGCACCTGAGTTATGCACTGCACTTCAAAAGCAGTTCGAGAAACTCAAATCCACTATCTTGCTCCAAGCACAAAGAAGATTGGGCTCGCCCGAGGTTTACTGGACTACGTATCAAAGGGTCGAGTACAATTCTACCTTGCATAGAATTTGTACCAATCTCTCTATGTGGCAAGAAGATCACTAAAGAGGAGAAGAATCGTTCAGTGGAAAGTCCAAAGCATGAATCGCATTATTAACATCTATTTTAGATTGTGGTTGTTAATGAATTTTGAATAATGAATTGTAAGCTCTCGAAGAGCATACTTTTTCTTTCTCATGAATGAATATGTAATTTATCCTTTATTCCAAAGATTCTATTTTTGCAAGCAATGTTTGAATTATTTTCCACCGCTCGGATTGGAATTACAGTTCTTTTATCTAGAAATCGTGTAGCGCCTAAATGGAGGTGATATGTATTGTTGATAGTGGCACCACAAATACCATCTTAAGAGAGTCAAAATACTTCCAGTCGATCACGAAGAACACTGGAAGAATTACTACAATCGCAGGAAGCGATTCCTATATAATAGGTTCGGAAGAGCTATAATTATATTACCAATGGGTACAACTTTGGTAATTGAAGAAGCCCTCTTGTACCTCGAATCAACGCAAGACTCTCTTAAGTTTCAAAGACATCCGCGCCAATGGGTTTCACGTAGAAACCAATGAAGAAAATGGCAAAGAAAACTTGTGCATCGTGAAACACGCGGTATGTGGAAAAATGGTATTAGAAAAATGTCCCTCATATGAATCTGGGTTGTACTACAGGAAAATCAATGCACCTGCAGTGTATACTTCTCTGAAGACTGTTTTTAGAAGCTTTGAATTATTTTCTTTATGGCACTGTAGATTAGGTCATCCTGATCTTAGAATAATGAGAAATATAGTTAACAACTCACAAGGTCATGGCATTAATGTTCAAAATTTCCCGAATCATGAAGATTTTGTGTGCCATGCATGTGCCACCGGGAAATTAATAACTGACCCTTGGTTATGAAAGTGCAAAATGAAATCCCTGCATTCCTGGAACGCATCCAGGGGGATACTCGTGGCCTGATTCAGCCCTTGTCAAGGTTGTTTCGGTACTTCATAATGCTCATTTATGCGTCCTCGAAATGGTCGCACGATGCTTGTCGTCAACAAGAAACCATACTTTTGCAAAGCCGATCTCAGAGATCATCGAATTAAGAATGCATTTTCGATCATCGTGTGAAGTCCATTCGAATGGACAATGCCTGAATTTACTTCTAAGGCATTTGATGATTATTGCATAGCAACAGAATAAAAGTTGAGCACTGCATCGCACGTCCATACGCAAAATAGACTAGCCGAAGCACTAATAAAGAGGATCAAATTCATTGCTAGACCGCTCTTGCAGAGTTGTAACTTGCTCAACACCTGTTGGGGACACGCAGTCTTGCACGCAGCAACTCTCATCAATTTCAGACCATCGGCCTACAACATCCATTCTCCTATGCAACTAGTGCAAAGGGTCATCCCGAAGATTTCCCATCTCAGAAAATTTGGATGCTTGGTATATGTACCGATACCGCCTCCACAGCGAACTGCAATGGGCCCTCTCCGCAAGTCTGGGATATACGTTGGTTATGAAAGTGCATTCATAATCAGGTATTTGGAACCCATGACTGGAGACTTGCATACAGCCCGATTCGCTGATTGTATCTATTGACGAAGAATATTTTCCGTCATTAGGGGAGAATTAGAACCCTTGAATAAGAATCTTTGGGAAAATAAGCATAGAGAATTCTGCTCATGACCCTTGCACTAGTTAAGAAAATGAAAGTCTATGAGACTCATCAAGTATCTAAACCGCCTTTATTATTTTTGTGATATGAAGGAAGTGATTAAGTTGCATTACTAGAAGTAATGCGCCAATGAGGGTTGCAATACTAAAGAGAATTCATGGTACCCTCAACTCGTTCTAGGGCCCCGAGAAGAGAACAGTACCGTTCCTCCAACCCAAGTACCCGGGACGCCTGGGAAAAAGGGAAAGAGGACTTATTACAACCAATCACGAAAATGCCCCGAGTAGAGAAGGGGAGCCAGCTTGAGACTCAAGGCCGAAAGAAGCCTATGGAAAAGGCAATTCCATATTTGAATCTTCCATTGCAGAAGTCAGCGAAAACAATGTGTGCGCACACATGGGCGATGAAAAGCTAAAGGAACTTGCTCCTGTGATGGGAAATAACAGTGAAGAGCAAGTAGAAGTGCATGAAGCACCCCATGACGAAATGTTCATAAATTTTGTAATAACAGGAGAATCCCTAAATAGAACAACAGCCAATGTCGATGCATACTTTGTGAAGAAGATCGCCTCGATCATTGATCATGATCCCGAGCCTGCATCTCTCGCAGAGTGCAAGAAAAGGCTAGATTGGGAAGATTGGAAGAAGGCAATCACCGCAGAGTTAGTATCTCTGAACAAAAGAGAGGTGTTTGGGCCAGTATGCCGCACGCCTCCCCATATAAACCCCGTAGGTTACAAATGGGTCTTTGTTCGGAAGAGGAATGAAAACAACGAAGTTGTAAGGAACAAAGCAAGGCTTGTTGTACAAGGTTTCACTCAACGTCCTCGGGTTGATTATAAAGAAACCTATTCTCCGGTCATGGGAGGAATAACCTTTAGATATTTGATCTCAATGGCAGTCAACTTGAAGTTGAAAATGAAGCTAATGGATGTTGTCACAGCATATATGTATGGAAATTTGGATTCGGAGATATACATGAAAATACCGGAAGGTATCCCTATCCCGAATCAAGACAGAGCAAATAGAAACCTGTACAGTGTGAAATTGGAGAAATCACTGTACGGGCTAAAGCAGTCAGGAAGAATGTGCTACAATCGCTTGAATGACTTTCTCTGCAAGAAAGGCTACATGAACAGTGAAGATTGTCCATGTGTATTTATACAGCGATCCCCGAACGGATTCTGTATAATCTCCGTCTATGTAGATGACATGAATATCATTGGAACGGATGAAGAAATTGAAGAAGCATGCTCATACTTGAAGTCTGAGTTTGAAATGAAAGACTTAGGTAAAACTAAGTTCTGTTTAGGCTTGCAGCTTGAACACGTCCAAGGAGGAATCTTGGTACATCAATCAGCCTATACACAGAAAGTGTTGAAAAGATTTGGCTTTGAAAAATCATATCCTGCGAAAACCCTAATGGTCGGAAGGTCACTCTAAGCAGACCAAGATCCATACAGGCCTAGAGAAGAGGGGGAGGAAGTCTTGGGAGCAGAATTCCCATATCTGAGTGCAATTGGAGCACTCATGTACCTTGCAAATAGCACCGGCCGTCCGGCCCGGACATTACGTTCACCGTGAACTTGCTAGCCAGGTACAGCGCAGAACCCACCAAAAGGCATTGGAAAGGGGTTAAGGACATCTTCCGTTACCTTCAAGAAAGCAAGGACCTCGGCCTATTCTATAGAAATATGAATGAACTAAGCTTGGTGGTTAGATGCCGATGTTGGGTAATTGTCGGACCAAGATATTGAAAGTCCCAAATGGGATATGTTTTCCTTTGTGGAGGAACAAGAGTTTCTCGAAGTCGTCTAAGGACTCTTGTCTCGACGTCGACAAACCACTCGAAATCATTGCCTTGTATGAAGCCTCCCGTGAATGTGCATGGCTTCGAAGAATGGTTCACCACATCCAGAAGTTATGTGGTTTGAACATTGAACAATCTCCCACTATAATCTATGAAGACAATGCAGCTTGTGTTGCTCAAGAACAGATGGGATATGTGAAGAGTAATCTCACGAAGCATATCAACACCAAGTTCTTCTATGCTCATGAATTGCATAAAATGAACGAGATTAAGGTACTGCATACTAAGTCATGTGAAAATCTCGCAGATTTATTCACTAAGTCACTTCCAGCATCTACTTTTGAAAGGTGCGTTAAAGGAATTGGAATGATGAGACTTAGAGAAGTGCAGATTTCTGGGGAGATATTTCACATACTCCTACATAAATCTTGAACTTGAAGTTTGAGTACCCAACGTGATCTTGAAGATTAACATTGAAGTTTGGGTGAATTGTACTTTTTTTCCTTAGTGAGTTTTCACGGAAGTTTCTCACGAAGGTTTTTGATGAGGCAATTCGTGCAACATGCTAAGCGCGATGCTATGTACTCTTTCTCCAAGTATTTTTCCCATCGAGTTTTTCTCGAGTTTTGATGAGGCATATGCATCTCGCAAAGGGCCAAGGGGAGTGTTAGAAACCTTGGCGGCACGGCCGCTTTGGCCTATCTCGCCAAACCCTAGGCATAGGCTATAAATATGGAGGAGGGTCACCCCATTGTACAGCATAAGAGAAAGCAATAAAGAAACTATGTCCCTCCGTATACTCTGTGTCTCCCTGTTCATTGTATTATTCGTTGTTTTCGATCTGTCAGGAAACCCCGGACTACACCCGATAGCGAGGTTTCCTAACAGTCATAGCCTGAAACTTAGCCGGGTTCAAACTTCACGCTTAGTCGGTGTCAGATTCGCCATGCATGCGTTTACAACTAGACAAATAAGAAAGCTACGAGCTCATCTTGGTGTCAGAGTGTTGGAAACTGCAGTTGTGTACGTGCATGTAGGATAAGAACAGAACGAAGAACGAAAACGGTCGGTAATAGTTGTTTATTTTTTGTATTCATATTTTTTTATTGGTAATAGAAACGAAATCAAAAAGCTCGGAAATGGATACGAAAACGGATGCGGAACGGAACAGATACGAAATAAAAGCGAAGAATTCTATCCAGATATCTACCTAGTTGTACCACCCTAAAAAATTGCAAATTATTTAATTGAACATTTAATTTGGATTTTATAATTTTTCTGAATTTTTAGCATTTAATTAATGATTTTTTGCAATTTTTAGATTTAAATAAATAATTTATTTGAGAAAAACAAAACCAAAATCTTCAGAGAAATAATTTCCTAAGTTAAAAATATTATAAAATATTTTTAGAATTTTTATAGAACTTTTGAACTCTATTTGATATTTTCTATATAGTAATATATATTTCTGGTATTATTTAAATTAGAAAACAGAATTTCTAGCTTCATTTATATGTAATTTTCGTTTCCATTACTGTTTTCGGTAGAACTGGCTCTTCCGTTTCGAATAAAAAATTTTGTTTCTGTTTTCGTTACAATATTCTATTTTCATTTCCAAAAAAGACTTCCGTTTTCGTTTTTCTCTAGAACGGTCGAAAATTCCGTTTCCATTTTCAACTGTGTGTTGTTCAGTAGCTTAGCTAGGGACATGAGAGGCTAGTACAGCTGATCTAATTGCACGAAACATATTTAGCTAACTTTGTTACCGCTAATCTTGATAAGTGTAGTTTGATTATTCTTTTTATAGCAATAAAATTCAGAGCTTAAAGCTTAGAAAAAAATTGAGTTTATAACCTGTGGAACACGGGTTAAAGACCCTAAGAGTATGTACAATAGTACATGTCAGCAGTCTCTAAGTTTTGCCACGTAGGATAAAAAATGACGTGGATGAGAGAGGGTACGTATAGAGAGTTGAGCCGTCTCTTAATCTAGAGTCGACTCTAACATGAGAACCAAGACAGGTTGTGTGTGGGAAGAAGCTATCTACTCATAAATGTGCTGTCTATACCATTGCATGGGTTGCCTCTAACGCTGTCTATAAATAACATGTCAGCTTGTTATAGACCACAACTATCTATACCAGTGTACATACCCTAAATCAACGGAAACTCTGAAAGCTTCAGAGTTATGACTCAGATTCGGATTGGTCTTGATAGAGGTGGGCGTCGTGTCGTCGTAACGCAAGACGGCCCATCGTGCTTCGGTCGAATCGTGCAGTGCCGAACGGCCCATCGTGCTTTCGCCGTCGTAAGCCAACCGACTCGCCGGCGAGCCTGCACGCCCATTTGGGCTTCGGTCTTGCGTCTTACCAAAGTTCACCCATTTATACTATGCGACAAGAGGAAAAGACCAGGAGATGCACGAAATTGATTGTAAAAAAATACGTCTTATAAACTACTAGTAGTATTGTCGCAAAATAGAAAGATGTTATTAGTAATATTGTCGCAAATCGAGGAACAATTAGTAGTATTTTTTTCTTAATAAATTTTGATCGTCGTGCTGCATGCATATGCACATCGTGCACTCATTTTATGCAACCACGCTAGCTGTCTCATCAAGTCATCATGCACTCATTTCGTTCCTTAATCTCATCATGCACTCATTTCATGTGGTGGTAAACTTTAATCTCATCATGCACTCATTTCATGCACTCATTTCATGCAGTGGTAAATGATCATATATGCAGATGCCCCAACAATTTAAATGCATGAGACCAGTGGCAATGGACACAAATATTGGGGGAAAAGAAATAAATTTTATTAAATCTTGAACATGTATAGAGTTACTGCCTCGTTAAAAACCTTACACCCCGGTGTGGGGTACCCCCGGTAAGAAAAAGAGTACAGTAACTACGTATATATACATAGACTATCCAAGGCTGAGATTGTCAAGGTCGGCTACCGCTTCCATGATCTCCGGATCCTCGGGCTGATGTTGTGTCCTGTCATCTGCACGCTCCCAGTCTTTGAGGCATGTAATTGCCTCAACCAACTCAGGTCTAAGAGACGACCTCCTCGGTTCAAGTATCCTCCCCACCAAACTGAAAGTGGATTCCGACGAGACAGTGGACACCGGAACCGTAAGTACGTCCCGTGCGAAATGGGATAGCACAGGGTAAATACGTTGGTTATTCTTCCACCATAAGAGCAAGTTGAGTTGATTTTCCTCGTCCATATCAAGCTCGGTCTCTACGAAAGGCGCGTCGAGGTAGTGGTTGATCTCTACCCGTGGATTCCATTGCGATCGGCTCGGTGTTTTGGAAGACGAACTAGACTTGCCTTTCAGCTTCTTCCATATACTTGAAGCGGTTGAACTGCCTCGTGCTTGTTGCGTTGTTGAGGTAGATCTTCGTGCTGCACTTATGACGCCAAACTTCTCATAATATTTGTCGAAAACTCTGAAAAACTCATTATAAACATGAGTATAGGCCTCGGAGAAATCAAGATCGAATGCCTCACCTATTCCCTCGAAGGCGCCCTGCAAGTCAGAAAATTTTCTCCGAGGATCCAAAATGACAGCAAAACAGTACAAATGTGGAATAGCTTGAAAATATTTTAAATTTTTTTGCTCCATTGGTTCTATAATGCGATATAAAATAAAATTATCTCGATTTTCTTTAAAAGCATTAGCAATGAGCAAAAGCCATTCGATGACTAAAGAAGATGTTGGGTAGTACACACCGGATAATTGTTTAGTTGCATCGTAAAAAATTAGTAAAAAATCACGAAAATGATTAGCAAGTTCCCAATCTGCTTCAGTAACCACTGGCTCACGATTATTACAGTTGACAAAGACAGTGATAATGTGCTCGTAGTCTTTGCACTGCTCCAGCATAGTATAAGTTGAGTTCCATCTAACTTTCATATTAATGCCGAATCTTTTGGGTTTCTTATTGTTGGCCCTGCAGTACTCTGAGAACTGGGCAAACTTTATGGGTGAATTTGTAATAAAATCGATAGCATTACGTATGCTCTCTAAACTAGGTTTCATTACAACCAAACCTGCCTGCACAATGAGATTAATAATATGGCATATGCACCTTTGGTGGAGTACAAAACCTCCAACATAAGTCTCTAGATACGGTGAGAGATACTCCATAGCTGTCGTGTTAGCCGATGTATTATCAAGAGTGATAGAAATAATTCTATTTTCTATTTTAAATTCCTTAATAACATCGAGTATACGGGTAGCGATATTTTCTCCGGTATGTGACTCGGAGATTAGTCTAAACCCTATAACTCTTTTGTTTAGTACGTACTCGTCATCTAGGTAATGCGCAACAACACTAATGTACGCTGCTCTTTGATGGGAGGACGTCCATATATCTGATGTTAATGCAAATGAAAAACTAAGTGACATAAAGGTGCATTTTAATATTTCTAGTTTGTCGTCAAATATTCTATAAATATCACGTGTAGTTGTTCTTCTACTAACATGTTGGTATTGTGGACAAAAACCACGTTGCACCATTCTCTCAAAGCTAGAGCTCTCAACCATTCTAAGCGGAAGATCCTCTCAGAACTATATATCGTGCAATTTCGTCTCTAGCTACGCGTGCCAGATATCCATGTGCTTACCGAACCGTCGCTGTTGAAGTTGAGCAGGTTCAGCACGCCCTCGTCCGGCCTCCGTCCTGCCGATATCTTCTTCAAACAATTTTCCGCGTGCCTCTTGAGATGACCTGTACCACCACATGCACGTGCAGATAGTTTAGCTTGACAATACTTGCAAACAGCATACACTACCTCCTGTCCGTCCACAATTTCGACGGTTCTGTCCATATGTTGCCAGCACCACGCGCGTCGAGTGCCGGATATGGACGCATCGTCTTTCGTGATCGATATGTCGGGCTGCGTGTTTGGTATGGATACCGACGCCCGTCCCGGATACACGAGGTAGCGGCATCCGAGCTCGGTGCATCCGGAGTGTACGAGGCATCCTCGATGCCGTGCGTGCCGTCCAGATGACGGTCATCCATGCCGTAGTCTCCCATGCTGGGGGAGAGTTGGCGTGGAGCAATCTCTTGATCCTGACGAGGAGGACTTGGAGAGCGGGGGCGTGCTCTCCTACTCTTGCTCTTGCGAAACATTTTTCTCCGGATGGTAGAGAAAAAATAAAGGAAGTAGAGAAAGAAAGATGTGCAGAATGCTGAGCAAAACTGAGCAAGAAGAGAGAGCGCGAGAGAGATGTCTTCGAACTGAATAAATCGTAGCCTTCGGGCTGATTTTATAGCTTAAAGATTGAAATGTCCGTTATAAAATGAAATTAGAAGCGCGCGGCGCGCCTGCACGGGACGAAATTTGAAGAGCTGCAGCCAGCAACTTTGTGTCATTCTATCACATTCTTTCTTTTCCGTGATTCCCTTGTGTTCAAAATTACGCGGACGGAACGAGTGTCTTTATTTTTTCACATCACAATTACCTTTCTGTCTTTTCCATGTCTCCGATGCGTAAAAAAAAGCACATACGGTCACGGACTGACGGACACACCTCTCCGGCTGTCCCTCTCTCTCTTTCTCTCTTTATCTCTGTCAGGCGCTTTTGTTTTTCCCCGCCAAAGACCACCGATTTTTCGGTCTCCCGCTGGCGCCAATGGCGCCACGCGCCGCCACCAGCCGGCTCGCCTCGTCTCCGCGCCACACCACGCGTGAGGCGTGACACGCCAAGACGGCCTTAACGGCCAACGGCAATTCGCCCGTTTTTTCGCCACGCCGCCACGCTGGAGGCGCGCGCGTGACGCGCCCGCGCCATTGCTCTCCGTGGCTCCGCACCACGTGCTCGGCCGCCCGCTCTCGCGCCAGCCGCCACTCTCGGCCTCTCACGCGCGTCGCAGCCGCCAACGGCGGCCGCCCGCCGTTATCAGTTGTGTTTTTAAACCGCACGCCCGAGCTGATAATAGATCGCACGGCACGGCCCATTACGTGCCGAGCCGGGCTTGAGCCGTGCCGTGCCCTTCGTGCTTCGGGCCGGCCCATTAAGGCACGGCCCATATGCCCACCTCTGCTGCATCGTTGCTGCTTTTCGTAGTGTGTTGTCCTAATGAACCAATCGCAAGTCACATACAGAGTTGACTGTGTATACAGTTGTTCCTGAAAACGCGGCTGTTTTTTAGCGAGCCAGCAAGCAATTGACACAACTCTCTGTTTTACCAGGTATCGGCAACGACGTTGTGCAATGCGATGCAATGAAATGCAGAGATTGAGCATGTTTTATTTAGAGTAAACGATTTTTCAACCATGGGACTCCCGTGAGCTATTTATTCAATCAACATATTGTAGATGAACTTCTAGATCAAAATCGTGTGGCAAAATTGTTTAGCAAAGAACGAAAAGAAAAGAAGAAGTTAATAACAAGAAAGAATAGCTCAATGGGCATAGTGAGAAGTATATGCCTATACTACCCAGACACTCCGAGAAAGTTTCTATATTAACCCATAAACATCTGACATCAACTACAATATAAATTAACTGAAACTCAAAATAAAAAATTAAGAAAAAAATAGAAATTTGCCTTCCATGCGATTTTCAAAGTAAATGCAATAATGATTAAAATTTGGAATAATAATTAACTTAAAAACAGTAAACTAAAACAAAAAGTCTATATCAAGTACAACCCAAATTAACTAAAATCCAAAATAATAAATAAAATAAAATTATCAATTTGATTTTCATACAGATTTCAAAGTAAACCCAAAAAATAAAATTCAGAGTAGTAATAAATGAAAAATAATATGAATTCCCATCTAAAGATTAAAAAATCCACCCCAAATACAATAAAAAATACATGTAAATTTAAAATAAAAATTAAAGGATGATGATAAATTTGATATAGAAGGAAGATCACACTAATTTTGTACTAGAATATCATGTACGACTTATATTTATGAACAAGACTATAGAGTGGGCCACTATCACATACAAAACAAAATAACTAAAATTTTAAAAAATAAAAACATAGCAATTTGATTTTAATATGAATTTGAAAGTAAACCTTAAAAATAAAATTAGGAATAATAATAAATAAAAATAGAAATGGATTTTATACAATTCCATCTTAAAACAAAAAAATCAACCAAAGTGCAATCCGAAAACAAGTAAATTAGGAATAAATTAAAGGATGATTAAATATTTAATTTGTATCCAAATTACAATGGCAATTCAGAAATATTAAAATCTGTAATAAGATTTGTTACCTATACTAATTATAAACTAAAAGAAAAAATTATATTAATAAAAAATAAAAGATTTAGCTTCCACACAGTAGACCTATGTTTTAGAGCAGCTATCAAGTACAATCTAAATGAACAGATCCAAATAAATTTATCTAGAAGCTAGCTTATGCGAATGCACCCGTGTTGCATGACTAGTACTATTAATCTTGCTTGGAACATGGTAATAGTCTTTAGCCGTCTGGAGCGGAAGAAAGATCTTTAGACTCGAAAAGGCCTTGTCATAGTTAGAAATCCCGGTGAAATTTCAGTAATTTCATCTGAGATTACCGATTTCGTCTAAGGAAGAGATTCAAAATCTTGGCTAGATAAAAAATTTTGAAAAAAAATTCAAATTGCTACATCAATTTTGGAATTTTCAGCGAATTGCTAAAATCTAGAGTATTTTTACTGGATTTTAAATTTTGAGTACCGGATTTGGCCCAATAACCCTTAAGAATGTCATCTTTTGAAAATTTATTGCAAAACCGAATTTTTGGGACGTTTTGTAATTTAGGTGAAACACTGTTAGATTTTTATAAAATTGTACAAGATTGATCATACTTTAAAAAATTTATGGTGACATAATTAGCAGTATAGGATCATATAGAAATTTTTTAAAAAAAGAACTTCATTTGTTATCTTCAAAAAATCAAAAATAGAAAGAACATAACTGAGATAATAAATTTGTCAGAATTTTATAAATTCACTTGTGTGTGATCATGATCCGAAATTTTTCGAAGAGCTTAAAAATATCCTCAGTATGCTCATCTAAAAATTTCAAAAATTTATATTTGTTTTGGTAGCTCAATCAAATATGTGGAATTAATACATGTAGCTCTGTAAGGTTTTTATCAGGACGGTAGCACTGTAACAATTTTTAAAAATTTCTCAGGCTTGATCATCATCAAAAAATTTTATGGGAACATTAGTGATACTTTAGCACCATCCATAAAAATTTTCAAAATTTTCTAACAAGGTTTCAACTATTTTTCATTTTGTTCAATATTTGAAATTTGTTGGTCAGCCTTTTGTCAAGATTATAGCACTGTCCGAATTTTTTAAAATTCCTCATGCTTGATCATATTCTAAAAATTTTATGGGAACATTAGTACATTGTGAGGACCATTCAACAGAATTTTGAAAACTTTCTAAGGTGGTTTGAACCATTTTTCGATCGTTTCAAAATGACTGAGCCGAAATCTCGACAATTTCGGCCAAAATTTCGAAAATCTTGGTTCAAGACTTACCGAATTTGACTTTTGCTTTTTAAATTATGACCGGATTTCATTCAAAATTCTAAAATTTCATTGAAATTTCAGATTTCGCCCACATACAAGATGTGAACCAAAACCGAAATTTGAACCATGGCCTAGGTAGAAGAATCAACGAAACAAACGTAGTCATGTATTTGCGCAGCCAACAAGCTCCAGCCCATTAGCACAACAAAGTCCAATCAGTCGCATAGGTGGGCAGAGCTAAGCCTCGGGCCGGTGGACCCAATAACAATGGAGCATTTTAGCCTGTGCAGAATTGGGCCTGAGGCCTAGCACCAGCACAACTTGTGTTTAACCCGGCCAGACGTTGACGCCCTAGCTAGTCGCAGCCACTGATCTTCCTCGCGCAACCGCGCCGTTAGCTGTTACTGCGCACGGCCGCCGCTCCTGCCCACTCGCCGGCTGCTGGCCTCGCCCCCCGGTCCCGCTCGCTGGCCGTCGCTCCCGATTTGTCGTCCTCACCCCGCCCGCACATCCCGAACGCGGGCCGAGCGTCGGCCACTGCCTGGAGCGGTGGAGCTTGGAGGCAGATCCTGCCTGCCCCATCGCCCCGCAGATCCAGCCCAGGCACCCACAGCCGCCGCTCGGCCCGCTCCCGCCTGCAGATCCCGATCGCCGGCCGCCACCCCCGCCCCCGGCCCGCCCGCTACCCGTGAGCAAGGTGCCTCTGGGCTCTGACGGTCCGACCAGAGCTACCGCAAGTCTGCAAGTGGAGGTGATCAGGCAAATAGATGAAGAATGTTATTCTTTCTTTTTTTCTTTGTGGAATGTGGAATTGTGGAGTATGGAATACCAAATTGTCAATCGAATGTTGATTTGAAGAACCGACACAGTGACAGTAGAGTTGTGGGTGATGAATTTGATAGGATGATAAATTGATAATGCTTGATTAGAGGGAAAGTTCGATGGAACCGTTGATTTAGCCGCTAACTCTTGTTTTTTAGAGGTTTTCTGGGTTATAGCACATTTAATCTTCAATATTGTGATTGATAACTTTGCAATGGATGAAAGTAGGAGACTTGGTTCCACTATTTTGGAAACAGAGATTAAGGGAAAAAAGAAATTGATTTGGCTTGTCACCAAGATTATTTATATTTGCTTCTAGTTTTCTTGTACAAGATTGAATTGATTACAGTATAACTCTTTTCTCTTGAGTTGCAGCAATACTCAAGCAGTATAGAAGTTGTTTCCCTTTTTGTTTTTGTAGGATCTAAAAACTAAAATATTATTTAGATCCATCAACCTCAACCATGTGCTGGGCTCATTTTACCCCTTGTATGCTGTGGCTAAATCAAGATGTTTGAGTGATTCTTGACACTAGTGCTCTGTGCTTAATCAAGCTGTTTGAGTGATTCTTGACACTAGTGCTAATATACTTTTAATTAAAAGTTGATATGGAATTTTTTTCTATGGCTGCCTAGTGGCCAGTTAAATAATTGAGCTGGTTGTGGTTGGGTAGGCGACATAGGCTTAAACAACTCGTAAGATGTATGTATGAGTGTAAATATCCAGGTAAGTGCTAACTGTGCACCAGAGGTTGCTCGACTGGACATATGCTCTTTTTTGTTTAGTTATTGTCTCTTTTAGCCTTGTTACTGTGTAGCGCTTGAGTTGGTTTGTTGCTGTGCAAGAACTTACTTTTCAAGGTACATAATATGGAAATGAGTACTGGAACTCTTTTTTGTTCAGCTATTTTACAACGTTTTTAAAGTATGAGGCCTCGTAAACAACAACAACTTTATAGTTTTCGTGCTAGTAGTATGTTACATTCTAATGCAATTTGCCTTAATAGTTTTCTTCGTAGTTTTGTGTGCCTAATTTACATGTGCAATTTCATCTTTTGCAGGTTATGTTCTTGTTCTATTGTTGATGAAGATATGATAGTCTTAGATGCACCAAACCTTCGTAAATTAGGTATTAACTTTTGTACCACTCCACTATACTATATTGTATTAAATTTTATTATACCTTAATGTCTGTAATCCTTAATATTAGTAATAGTTGCTTATTATTGGGCCGAGACTTACCCAAATCTTGGGTCTGCTAGTGCATAGGCCCGCTCCCTCGCTTCTCCACACACCTTGCCGCCACTGCCTTGGCGCAGCAGCCTTGGCATGATGATGGTCGCTCGGCGACCCGGTCTTTGAGGCGGCACTCACGCAACCGGCGATGGATCGTGAACAACCAGATCAAGCGCCTCCTCCTCCGCTTCCCGTCCCGCTCCGCGCCCGTCCGCTTCCTCCAGTCCCGCTTCAAGACGCTCGACCTCCTCGGCCGCGCCACCAACTGGCTCTGCAAGTACCCCTCGTGCTTCGAACTCTTTGACGGCGATGAGCCCTACTTCGGCTTCACCAAGCGGATGGCCGCGCTTGTCGACGCCGAGGGGGACGCCGTCGCCGCGTCCGAGCCGGCCATGGTCGACCGCCTGCAGCGTGCTCATGCTTCGCTTCATGACGCCGCCTCAGTCTCCAAGCTTGCCGTGCTGCGCGGCCCGCTCGGCCTCCCCGACGACTACCTCCTCCGCCTCCTCCCCGGCCGCACTGACCTCTTCCGCCTCGCCAACCCGTACCCGCACCGCCGCAACGCCGCCGAGTTGGAGTTGATCCGGTGGGTGCCCTCCCTTGCTGTCTCCGCTGTCGAGGTCGCTGCCTTCTCGAGCGACTCTCCTGCGCGATTCACTTGCTCGTTGCCGCCCTCCTGGGCCAAGTCACATGCCAAAATGGACAAGTTCAATTCTACGCCTTACATTTCACCGTACTCGGAGGAGTGGGCGTTTCCTGACACGGACGCCGAGGCCGAGAAGCGCGCCGTGGCGGTGGTGCACGAACTCCTCTCGCTCACCTTGTGGAAAAAGATGTCGGTTTTAAAGCTGGAGCACTTCAGGAGGGAGTTTGGACTGCCGGAGGACACGGCCAGGATGCTGCTCTGGCATCCATGCCTCTTCTATGTGTCAAATAGGTACAAGATACATACAGTGGTGCTCCGGGAGGGATACGAGGGGTCGGAGCTGAAGGAGAAGGATCCGGTGGTGGTGGCGAAGGATAGGCTCGGGGAGCTAATGCAGGAGGGGCTGCATGAGTATAACCAGCGGCATCGTGCAGTGAATTTGGAGAAGAAGAGGAGGAAAGGTGAATTTGAGGTAAAGAAAGAGGAAGAGGAGGATGAGGTGGCAGTGCGCTTGGATAGTGCAGAGAAGAGGGAGGAGAGGAGGAGGTTTTACAAGGTGTTGTTTGATGATGACAATAGGTGATCGGTTTATGCAAGTCTAAGAGACAGACTCTTCATATTCATCCTTGCCAGGTTGGATGATTGAGTTAAGCATATTGAGCACTTTTATGTTTCACAATGAATCAAAGCAAGTAGTGATGGATGTAATAGGAGTGGCCTTGCTATGGAGGCATGAGGATACTTATTTCTTAGTTTTAGTTATTGGCATGTACAATTTAGTCACTCAGTCACTGCAATTTTGTGGTAGAAGCAGCATTGTGTGCTTGACTGTGCTTTCCCATGACTCCTGTCCCTAAAGAGGGATCAGTTGTGATGGAACTGGAAGCTGGGGTTCTGAAATCTGAATCATGGGAAGGGTCATTGCATTGTGACATGATTGGTTTACTTGAGAGTTGAGAGGGGTGATGAATTTGTTGTATGATACAGTGCTGCTTCTATTGCTCTTCAGTGTGTTTTCAGAAGACAATAATGAACTATAAAGTAAACATCATTGATGTGGGTATTAGAGAATGTGAGGCAGGCTGAAAATGTATGTCTCAACCATCTTGTATGAGCCCTGATAAAGTATTTATGGGCATCCTTGTGTTGTTTTAATTCCAGAAATTAATTTCTTGATGTGTCGAGAACTAACATTTTGGTCACTCCAGTGGTTATCAGGGAAATTTATGCATTGATAATTAAGTTTGTATCTTGCATGTTGGAAAAAAAAATGGGAAGCCTTGTTAAAAAAGGGTAAGAAGTCGGATAGTAATAGGTGCTTTTCTAACTGGAAGGTTCTACGCTTCCTAGAAACAAATTATACAACTCCTCATGCATGTGTTGTTACCAATGGTATGGTGTAGATTGGCGGCATTGGCCCCTCAACCCATTTTATTCAGGATCTATGCTTATGTCTTTTGGGGGAGCATAGAAAGCAATTTTCTTACTTTTCAGTTGACAATGCACCGACTACAATCTCTGTACTGCAGGCAGTTGTACACAGTCTGTGATGGTGGAACCATTGCTTTGGATTGGCTGCTGGCCTCTGATTTGTAGGTAGGAGGAATGTAGAAAGTGTTGTGTAATTATCATGAGGAGTGCTCAATATCAGGCCTGCAGTAGAGATTGATATGTTGATTATAGCAGAAAGTAGTGTTCTTGGTGATGAGAGTATTTATCATGACAAGTGCTTAAAATGGAATCTTGTGGATTGGTTGTTGCTAAGGATTCTTGTTACTGTAGATTAGCTTCAGTGAATCTTGTGTGACAAATGCTTGATCTTAAGCTAGCCTCTTCATGCTGTTAAGTTTGGTTTCTATCATATTTCAGTGGATTATTGGTCATGGGTAGAGCTTGATAGCTTGTTTAATTGTGGAGGTAAAGCACCAGCAGTCCAACAAATAAGACAGATCTGGTGTAACTGTGTAACATTTGGTATTGCACTTCTCACTTCTTGCCAAATTACTTCGCTTTTTTTTCTGTGTTCAGGACCGTGGTTACAAGATGGTCGTTATGATTGGTTATGGTGCAACTGATCTTGAAGTATATAGATGGATAATGCCTTGAAACTTCTCTCCCCACAACAGAGATCAAATAAATATGTTTGTTGGTGTAAAGGGTAGTTACTGACAGTTCATTTTTCTAATGCTATGGCCAAAAAGATATGAAAGTAGCCAATTGTTGTAGCCTGATTTGCTTCATTGATGAGATGTGCAAATCCTTTCATGTTGTTTGTGTATACTATAGAAATAACAGGAGACTGAACTTCTACCAAAGAATGCACTAGCAAAACCAAAAGGAGCTAAAGTTCAGATCTGGAAGCTCGTGCTACATTGATGCACCATTCAGGAGTAGGGCAAAGCTGCTGGTTCATTAGGCATTTCAACATAAATAACTATTGATTTACCATGCTGTAACAATGAGTCAAAAAGGTCCATGATAATGAATAGTGCTGCTTAAAGGCCTGTTAAAACACAAAGGTGTCAGGCTATTGACACATGACAGTTAATTTTTATCAATATTTCAGTGAAGGAAAAATTCAGGAATGATGCCCTCCCTATATAAGCAGCATAATGACTTAACAGATAAATGAGTTTATAGTGATTTAGCTTTTAATACCATAAAGAAGTGTTCTTTATATGAAAATGCACAAAGATATGCATAGCTACATTTACTTAGTTGTGTCTCTGCAGGTTCGGCAACCTGGTGGAGCAGATTTGTTCATCTGTTACGCTGGTGTCCAGATGAGAGCAGGGTTCACAATCTTGATTTCGCTCGAAATACTGTCCTTAGCCGGAGAACGAAATTTCGGCGAGATCTCGGAATTCAAACAAATTCCGGCCGAAATGTAAAAACAGAAATTCAAATCTGGTTCTGGAGCTCCCGGTTGGATCGAAATCTCGCCGGTTTTACCGAGATCTCGGCTAGTTTTGCCGAGATTTTGGCAAAATTTCCTAGGGTGAAATCCGGTTGAAACTTAGTCAAAAAATTTTGAAATTTTTTCTGGAGATCACTGACATATTGATGATGTTGCCATAAAAATTTCAGATAATTATGAATCCTTTGGAATTTTTAAAAAATCAAATATGACTACTGTCCTAATAAAACACTGATCGGCAATTTTGAACTGAATGAAAAAGGGGACAAATCACGTTAGAAATATTTGTAATTTTTTGTGCATGATTCTATCATATTGATAATCTTTCCATAAAATTTTTAGATGAAGCTTAAGGGATTTTTAAAAATTCGGACAGCGGTGATGTCCGGATGGAAAATGGTTGAAAGTATGTTAGAAAATTTTGAAATTTTAATTGGATGATTGTGATGCATCATTAACCTTAGCATAAAATTTTTAGATCATTATTAGTCCATGAAGTTAGAAATTTCGGTAGCATTTTGACTGAAATTCGGATTTTGAGAGTCACAATTGTAGACAATCGATGTATGTTTGCATAACAATTAATAGGTATAAAATAAAATCGATATATATAACAATTTATCCTATATTTGCATGATAATAAAATCAATATCTATTTGCACCACATACCTACGAGTAGTAGTACGCTTGTAGTGCAAACTCCACCTCTGCGTTGTCGACAATAACCTCGTGATGTCTCCTCTCGTACTATTGCTTGTATTCTTCCCGGATCATGTCCCACAGTAGCCAGACAGACTTCCAATATTCTAATGAGCTATCCAGCCGTTATAATTCTCAGACTAGCAAAGGTACGTGACACTAACAGATAAGTGCTATGCGTACGGATCGGCCTATGAATCAGTGTAGTCAAACGGCTAAGAGATATTAGATCCGTCATAACTCTGTCTGTAACCGTACCCACCCTGATCCCCTTCATATGACATTAACCATACCCACTATGCTTAGTTGGAAGACCAAAATAGCACGAAGACTAAGCCTGCATAATCTTGTGGCTGTGCTGCCTGTCGTCCACTGCCACCACTCGATACACCCTTCTCCTTACTACGGGTCTACCTTTGTGAGCCCCTTCTTGAGGGGCTAACCCCCTGTTGTGATCCTGACGGCGATTGTGGCTGTGAACGGAGGCGCATAGTGTACCGACCAATTTCTATCCCATTATCGCTGGGAGAGTCTGTCTTTGTCGCTGAGCTACTACTGAGGCACTACTCATTATCAGCAGGTGTAGCCGTCTCATCATCACTGCTGATATCAGGCTCATCATTAGTTGGAGCTTTACCTTTTCCCTTAGAAGGCCGACTGCTCGATAACTTCTCCAATCCGCGTAAAACTCCTGCTAGCATGGCCTGTCTAACCACTTTAGGCACGTTTGGGCATGCCTTCATGCATATTGCTAGCGCAGCTAGCCAGATGTTCCTTCAGACAGGTCACCCCTCCACCCTTCATGACATGCTTGCAGTAATTGCACTTCGACCCAACCGGTCCGACACGCTCCCCATGGTCCCATACGGTACCCGCACAATCTACCATCGGGAGAAACTGTAATGAAACAAAAAATAACTGAGAAAGGTTAACTTGGATTTAGTATATATTTTAGCCGAACTAAAATAGCTAAAAAGAGAGCAAACTAAACCTAGCATACTAGTATTTAAATATGATATCTTCTTAAATTCAAGGGTCCTATATCCTAACAGTACTTGAAATCACCCAAAATGTCGAGTAGAGAGCCAGGTAAAGACATGCAACCACTCTGTTGAAATTAGTTTTCCAGAATCAAGATGCTAAACTAATGTTTCTCTATTTTTCAATGGCTTCTTGAGTTAACTTACTAACCTATTGTTTATACAAATATACAACTCTGGATAGTACTTAATTAAAATTGATATTAAATTAAAATTTATATTAGATCATGCAGAATAATTGAGCTCTAGGTACTATTTCTATTTGACATACATGCTTATTCTCTTTGTTTTACTATTTAGTAAAGCAATGTGCTCATTACTTACATTGGATCATGCAGAATAATTAAGAATGACGTGTTGATAAATGATTGAAATTTAACAAATTATAACTACTCCTTGATTTACTAGAGTTTGCTCTCTGTACAAAATAGTATAAACATTTGCTTACCTCTCTTTATCACTTTCAAAAAGGATTCTGGTAATACATACACACTAATCTGGTAATACATACTAAGATATCACACAAAATACATGAGATTTTGGTTTGGAAAAAGATTTTTTAATCACCTCGGTTTTGGCTGAGCTGGGCGAAATCTCGCTGTCTCCAGCCGAGATCTCGCTTTCCCTGGCTGAGATCTCACTTCCTACGGCCGGAGATGAACAGAATCGGGCCGGAGTTGGCCGGAGCTTGGGCGGAGCAGGTCAGCGACGATGCAGGCGACAAGGAGGCTCAGCTTCAGCAGGTGTATGCGAATGAGTAAAGGTATTGAATGGTTGCAGTGAGTGAATGATTGCAATGACTAAAGTAGAAAGGGTGAAATGAGATACATAAATAGCCTTCTTCCTTAGTGTTGTTAAGCAACACTAAGGCCCTGTTTGGGAGAGCTCTAGATCTCAGCTCCAGCTCAGAGCTGAAACTTATAGGCTAAAATAAAGTGAATTAAGTTTATATTTTTAGTCTAAAATGTAAACAAGATGATATACCTAAACACTTTTAATGTACCCACAGCTCCAGCTCCACAAATTTCTGAAGCTAGAAATACCCTGCTCCACCAACACCACAGATTTTGGTGGAGTTGGAGCTGTCCCAAACACCCCCTAAGTCCAGCGTAGTGGTAAGTTCAGAGATATATGAAGACGAGGTCTTGAGTTTGAGTCCCCTCTATGACGTTTATTCCAAGATTTTTTGGACAGTTTTAAGGATGCAAAAATTTTGAAACTTTTTGTGGACAGTCGTGAAGCATCCATAATGTTCCCATAAATTTTTTAAATCACGATCGAACCTACAAAATTTCCAAAAAATGTGACAGTGCTACTTTACACTTTCCGGACTTTAGCGCATGTACTAGTATTGTTTACAATTTTTCATTGACCAACCAAAACAGAGTCAAATTTTTTGAAAATTTTATAAAAGGGTTATGAGGAAATTATTAAGATCTAAAAATTTTAGGTCACGATGAAACTGGAAAAAATTTATAAAATTCTAACACAGTTACTACCTCATTTATGCTCATTCTTTTTTTATTTTTAAATATAACAAATCAACATAAAATATTTTGAAATTTTTTCTATATGATCCTACACTTGTTAGTATGGTACCATAAATTTTTTATAGCATCAAAATTCATCTAAAATTTTATAAAAATCTAATAATTTTTTGTTGAAATTTTAAAATGTCTCAAAAAATGGTTTTTAACAAACTATCATGGAAGATCATTTTTTCCAGGGTAATTGAGCTAAATCCGGTAAAATCCGGGTACAAAAAAAAAATCAAATTCCGGCTTTAAAACTCGAGATACCGGCTGGAGAGAGCAAAATCTCACCGAAATAAACGAGACCACTGTATCAATATGAATTTTTTCGAATTTTCAAATTCGGCCTGCACGAAAAATTTTGTCTAGGTCTGAAGGGCAAGATCTCGGCGAGATACCGCAAAATCTCGCCGAGATTTGTAACCATGGATGAGAAGTAGTTGCACCAAAGCTGACTGGGTCGTCTTTGAATTTCAAGAGCTAATTTCCTAATTGCCATAGTTTGATTCCTCCCAGCAATTCTGAATCTTGCTTTGTTCCCTCTGAGTGCAAATAATTGTAGCTGTTATTCAAGATTTACGTTTCACAGGCATGCATGCATTTTATCACATTATAAATTGTAAGTAATTCTTATTTCCATCTTTCCTACTCCTTGCCTCCATTTTTCTAGGTGATTATTACTCCTAAACCTTAATTTATGGTTTGTGAGTGAAGTATCTTGTAAGCAATTGCTGGGGACTGCCAGAATTTAAGCGTCTTTTCTTTTTTTTGCCATTATCATCCAACAATGTTTGCACCGAATTTGGTAAGCACTGCAGTATAGCCGATACAAAAAAAAAATGCCCGTTATATTATAGCCGTTACAAAAAAAAATGCAGGTGACCGTTACATAGCCGTTAGATGTAAAAACCTATCCAAAA
Organism: Guadua angustifolia; assembly: GCA_036346375.1. Lineage (NCBI taxonomy): Eukaryota > Viridiplantae > Streptophyta > Magnoliopsida > Poales > Poaceae > Guadua > Guadua angustifolia. The sequence goes on from CM070505.1 coordinate 32,041,500, forward strand.
ATTCAAATCCTGAATCTGTGCTTACCTCCTAATGCTTTCTCAATGGTTTTTATAGCCTTTAAAGCAGCTATGTTTCTCCATATCCATCTTTCATTAAACCTCTTACTCATCTACTTACTTAAGCATATACATTCATGACAAGGCACTCAGATGCTATTATTTAGAAACCTTACATCATCAATAGACAATTATGAGATCTTGCACAGAAGTGTCAGCAATTATGTTTTATATTCTTATGCATGCCATTTCCCTTTTGCTTACAAATACAACTCAATCATCTTATCATAAATAACAGATCAACCTAATAATCAAAATATAACCTCATATATACCCATTCAAATCATCAGAATGATTAAACAAGTTCAAATTACTATCACACCAAGAGTACATCTTTTGCCTCAGTATAGCCAATATTCAAGTTATAACCTCACCCATATCCTTTCAAGCTATCAAGAAGTTTTATACAAGATTTTTTTGCATTTGCATCAAAGCTTTACCAAATTACCGATTACATTGCATGCAATTGAGTTCAATCATCTACTAACAAATCTGACTGAGCTGTCGGTTCCTTGAACCGACCTCCTCTCAGATAGCTTGCACCACCTCCTCTTCTCTCACTACCCATCCCACCAGGCACCAGTAAGCTGCTAGCCTTGCACTTTTGCCCATTCCCCTGAGCCAAGTGGCAAGTCAAGCCATGCATGCAGTCCACCTAGCCATCCAGCCCATAGTTTTTCCTGCACAAGTCTGGATTCAACCTTCTCCAAGCAGTAAACTCAGCAGTATAAATGTAGTCAAAACAGTAAGCCTAGAAAACTTTACTACCTTCGCACTACTGCTCATCTAGAACACCCAGAGCAGTAGTTGCTTCCTTGTCCTCCTCTGCTGGAAGGAGTAAAGGCAGTCTAAGATAAAAGGAGGAAGCAGTCGACAGCCACCTTCCATCCCCTTTCCATCAATATCTCATTTCCTTTTTCCTGCAAAACAGGTGCCAAAATCTTAGATCTTATTCATTGCCATCCTTATCATTCTATAGCAGTAGAAGATAATCATTGATGAGTATTGAATGCAAGCATTCCAGCTAGACATGCTAGTGTCTGAAGCATTGTATGGTAATTTAAAAAGACATTAGAAATACACTCATAGCATGATCACAATAATAAAGTTCTAGTTACAACTCTATCATTAATGAAAACACTTCTGCCACTAGTTCCAGAATAGCAAGTTTTGGTCATGGATTTTATGTGCAAAAAGGGAGGTCATGTTCAACCAATTATCTTGCTATCTCAACCCATATTGTAAAAAGGAATCTTGTATTAATGCAAAGATAAGCAGTATTTAGGTTTCATTCGCAAACTAATAGAAATTGAAGCAGAAGGCACAACCTAGCAGAAGGCACAACCTAGAAGGGGTAGGATTAGGGTTAGGTTAAGGAAGGAGCCGGTCAGGCTTTTGGGCTAAGGGATTTTTGGGCCGACTTGGGAGATTTTAAATTAAATAAAATAAGTAAATAACTAGATAAACAAATAAGTAAATAAAAATAAAATATATATATAATAATACTAGATAAATAAATAAAAGATTGAGTAAATAACATTTTAGAATAAAATAATGAGATGTTTTACAGAACCAAATTACTAGAATAAGAAAATAGATAAAGAAAAAAAGGAAATCGGGTCCAAAATTTATTTCTTGTTTTTCTCTTTTCTTTTCTATGAATTAAATTATAATCAAACTTTCAACAAACAACACACACACACACACACACACACACACACACACACACACACACACACACATATATATATATATATATATATATATATATATATATATATATATATAAATAAATAAACAAGTAAAACATCACAAAGAATACAAGCACATTAGTAATTCGCTTCACAAATTGCTTAGTGGAAAAGTTGCATTAGAAATTAAACCCAATTCGAGAAAATATTGAATATAAAATTTTGATGCTCTCTTTAGGAAATCTCTCTGATAATATCAAAGGGCAGGTAGAACCACTCCCTACTTTGGACAACTCTGTGATCATACATCTATGCAAGTCGCCCTTCGACCATGTCTTGTGAACTGGTTTTGTGGTTTGGGTTATTTGAAACTCTTGCATTCATCCCAAAACATTAATTTCTAAAAGAAATTAAAACATGTCAAGTGGATCAGCTTGATCCAGTGATAAAACCATAACACTAGTGGGGTTGTGAAGATAATTGGCGGGTGGAGGAGTTCAGGATGTGAAAAACTCCGGTTGGGTTGTTGGGAAAGTCAGTGCTCTTTCACATAGGATATCATTTAAGGTCAAAATCAAACTGGTGTTTACTTAAAAAATAACGCAAAGCGTGTTGACCATAGACCCGGTATGAGACAAGCTGAACTAAGTAACCAATAAATAGTTGTCCCTGCCAAGGATGAGAAGGTGACTATGCCATAGAGGGGCAGTCACCCTAGGGTGAGATGTGTGGGAATGAGGCTTGACCCGCGTGCCTTTAGTGAGGCAAGGCAGCATGGCAGAGGTCAGAGTACAGTTGGCTAAAAGTTCTATTTTCTTGGCTTATTGGTATGCTTAAGGAAGCACATTGGTTGAATGATAAGCTAAATGATGCTATGGGCACAACAGTACATCTCTAATCAGAGTTAAATATAATATCACTCCTAGCTTCCGGGTTTGGAAGTGTGTCGTGTGGGTTTTTTCTAACACAGGATGTAAGGCCTCATGTTGTTTTGCCGTCAGTAGGTTTGAAAGTTAAAACTTGACACTTTCTAACAAATGAGTAAAAGAGGTACTTTGGGTAAAGGAGTAGCGGCTCGGTGGCCGAAAAAGTATGATTATGTACTCATGCATAAATTTTCATATTGGTTTTTAGAACCTATTGAGTTCACCAATCCAGATGAGGTAGAAGGTGATTTTCATGATGATATGAATTATTATGATGATGTTGATGTTGTTGTGAAGGGCTATGAATACGAGGGCGCAGATGACCAAGACTTGGCAGAATGATATACCCTCAGGAAGGAGGCACTAGAATAATAATGTCATATCTAGGAAGGTGGTGTAGAAATCACCGTAGCGGGACCTAAGACAGTACTGTAAGTACTTTAAGAATAAATCCCCAAGTACTATTCGGTGGAAGTTTCTATTCGTACATATGTTGTTTTCCTTAGCTGATTCTAGAGTACTTTGTTCTGTGATGTTTCCATTGGCTTTGGCCTGATCAGGCAAAGTGGGGGTGTTACATTAGAATAAATTTAAAATTTAAAATTCTCGTATTTAAAAATAGTCGTTAGAATTTTCCTTGCTAAAAAATAAACGTTGCTCATATGGCAGTTATGAAATATCATTATAATATAGGAGGGAGAAAATAGAGAGTGGGATTTGGAAAATACTGTTAGAGATGGAATAGATATAGAAAAGGAATCTTTTTGAGAAATTCTGTATATAGAGATCTAGATTTAGGAAATGCTATTGGAGATGATCAAAGAGAGTCAAGATATGAACGTATGTTATGCAATTTTGCGACTTGCCTATATACACTGAGCTGTTGCAAGTTCGAAGTAATTGCTGATCTGGCCCGCACTGATTGGCTACAGCGAAGTCAACTCCCGAAGGATGATATCATGCATGATAGCGACCACACAATCCATAGGTTTGACAAATTTTCTCTCCCAGTTCCAGGTGAACCGATCGCTTACCTTGGTATTACCTTCTACATGCATGGGATCATTGAGGAGAAAACAGCAGGTTTACTCGATCTTGACATTACATCGATCTTACATACACCACGCAATGATGCAAGTTACACACAACCACAGGCAAACTAACTCGAAGGAACAACGTCGCACGAACGACAACGGCACATCAACAACGTCGAAATTAACACCATTGATCTACGCTAAAACTGGACGGTCAGGACACATGCTCGGGCGCGCTCACACGTGCGGACGGTACTCGTGCGTGGCGTGGGTCGAGTTAATTAAAAGCCGAACGACGACCTATCAGTAGACCTTGACGGCGATCTTCATGCCGGCGGCGCAGTGGCCCGGCATGCCGCAGATGAAGTAGTGGGTGCCCCGGCGCAGCCTGACCTTGTCGTGCCCCGTGCGCAGCACCCTGGCGCCCCTCGGCACGGTGCAGCGCCGGTAGTTCTTGGCGTTCACGATCGCCACGTCGTGGTATGCCTTGTTGTACCTGAACACTGCACACACCCATGCCATGTATACGCAACGCAACGACGAATGCCTCGTCACATCAGAAAGCAGGACGTCGATCGGGTCGAAAGGGAAATCATGTTTTCTAGCTAGCTGTCTGTGTAATTTTTTTTTTCAAATTTAGCCATCTTTTGAATGTAATTGAAAAAATGGTCTTATCCTCGATCATAAAAACGTCGTCAGAAAACACGTGCTTCATATCACATTTTCACACAGCAGAAGCTCCTAACAAGAATGGTAAGCCATCGAAGCTACCAAGCTCTTGGAGCTCCGCAGGAGCTTCCGCCTTGCGGGAACCTAGCAGATAAAATATGCAGTCTACTAACGTTTTCACTGTTAAAGATAGAGCTATTTTTATAATCGTATTTAGAAGAAAGCTAGATTTGTTAAAAAAAATAGTACGAAGCCAGAAAAGTTATGATTTCTTCCGAAGGCTATGGACGTGCAGAGACAGGAAAAGGAACTTACCGAGCACGTCGCCGGGGCGGAAGGTCTTCCCGGCCAGCCAGAACGCCAGGTTGCGGCCCCACCCGGCGCTGTCGCCGACCACGTACGTCGTCGCAGCCTCGGCCACCGGGCCGGCCGCCAGAAGCAGGGACAGGAGCACGACGCCGGCAACGAGAGAGCTGGTTGCACTGCCTCTTCCCTGAGCTGCCATTGCTGCCACGCAAATCGTCGACACACCGAAGTTAACTAGAGCTACCTAGACAGGTGATCGACGCTTTAGGCTTTGCAGGAAGGGGTGGCCTGGTCGTGTGGTCTTTATAGCTAGCCCGTGTGCTCTGGTGCAGGTGAGCTAGGTGTGGTGTGGATCAATATATGAGCTGAGTGAACGCGTTGCACGTGCTGACATGTTGTGAACACATGCGCTGACTAATGGAGAGCTTAATTAATGCATGTGTGCAGGGGAAGAACAAGCTAGCATACATAAAAACGAAGCTTCTGTGGCATGTGACAGGCTGACAGCACTCCTGTACAATATTGCAGGCATTTGAGATACGCGTATTATATTGTAAGAGAAGAGTGACACCTTAAAAAACGTGCAGTCATGTTAATTTTGATCAAAAGGTAGTGTGTAAAATATATTGTTGGATATTCGCCATACAAAATACTTTCATAATATCGTATTTTCATAATTTTTTTCAAATGTATGCTAAATAATTTAGTGGTCAAAGAAGCATTTTGCTGAGTTTGAAATTGAAAAATAAACATCATTCTTTTATTTGTTCATGACCTTGGAGTATCCGTTTGAATATTTTATCTATTGCGGGAATCTAAATTGTTGTTATTTGTAATTTTTTTGCTTTCTATCTCTACTTAAATGATTTAAAAGAGATTAAGTGACTGTGATATGGCATTTAATAGAAGTATGTATGGATATTTCTTAGACCATTCTCAGTGCAAGTTTCATGGGATGTATGGATATTTCTTAGACCATTCTCAGTGCAAGTTTCATGGGAGTTTCATTCTCATTAAATGAGATGCCACATAGGCAAAAGTGGTGACATGCTAACAAATTTATGAGGAGAGAGGAGAGTTGAGTTTAATGGGGATGAAACCTAGTGTATACGGTTACCAAGTGCTTTAAAACTGGAATGAAACCCTACTGAGAGCGATTTGTTTCATCTCCACACTTTTTCTGAATCCCGTGTGGCCATATTGTAGTGTGCTAGATATAATTGCAAGTGACTACACAATTTATATGGCACATTTGATCACAACACCATGTAACAATTAAATATTATGTCATATTTATGAAACTACAAAATGAAACTGTGCATTGAGAGAGGCTGTTTCATTCATCAACCCAAACATTTAAATATGATGTGGCACTATCGGAAGCCGTGTAACGAAACTCTCCACTGAGAATGGCCTTATTAACTGCTCCCTCCAGTCGCAAATAGTTGTCATTTTGGATACTAACACGGTCTCCAAAACATAGCTTTTACCACTAATTTTTATTATAATATATTTATAAAACCTAATAAAATTATAATGTTATAAAAGTACTTTTTGAGATAAATCTAAACATATGATTATAATGTATCCAATTTATGTATTTAAAAAGATATTAATAGTCAAAGTTTTCAAGATTTAACTATGTTTATATCCAAAACGATAATTATTAGTGACATTTATTGATTCATTGCTTTCTTAGTAAGGCTTAAAATCCTAGCAAAATTTCAAAAATTTTGGCCGAGGATGAGATTCTAAATCCAATCAGAATAAAAAAGTTAAAAAAAATTAAATTGCTACAGTAATTTTAAAAACTTCAGATAGATAATATGAAATAGGGTGAGTGCCTTTCTAGGTTTGGCAGCGCAGCGGTTCCCCTGATGCGTCGACTTTAACTGCGCGATAGGTCAGACTTCAATTTCGGGGCAGCATTTCTTTTTACTATTTCTTGTGTTTGTTAGCACCTAGTATCAATTATGGATCGTGATGCCTCGAAAGCTGCGCATTATGCAATTCCTCTGTCAGACAGATCGACACCCGATCCGGATTCCGCGCTCGCCAGCAGCGCACGATTGACGAATCAAACAAACTCTAGATAATCAAAGTCCCATTTCAAGTCTCGTTTTCCGTTCATATTTTGGAAGTGATCGAAATACAAAATATTGTCGAAATCTCAAAATTTTGGGCAAATTTTAGATGAAATTCAAAGACAAAAATTCAAATCCGTTTTTTCTACCTGGAAAAACGAAATTTCGGCGAGATTTTGATATATTTCCACTGGCTGAAAAATAGGTCAAACGATGACAAAATTTTAAAAAAATTTCTAGAGGTCCTGATACATTGATGATGTTTCCATTAAAATTTTAGAGGATTATGAAGCCTGTGAAATTTTTAAAAATTCAAAAATTATTATTGTCCTGATAAAACGCTGACCGACAAGTTTGAACTGAATGAAAAATAGAACAAATCATGTTAGAAATTTTTGATGCATGATTTTATCATATCACTAATATTTTCATAAAATTTTTAGATGATGGTGAAGCTCGAGAGATTTTTAAAAATTCAAACAGTGGTGATGTTTGAATGGAAAATGCTTGAAATCATGTTAGAAAATTTTAAAATTTTGATTGGATGGTCGTGATGCATCATTAATCTTACCATAAAATTTTTAGATGATTATCCATCCATGAAGTATTGTGATGCATCATTAATCTTATCATAAAATTTTTATATGATTATCCATCCATAAAGTTAGAAATTTCGACAACATTTCAACTGTTATTCAGATTTTGAGGGTCGCAATTGGAAACAATCAATGCATATTTGCATTTCAATTAATAGGGATGAAATAAAATTGATATATATGATAATTTATTACATATAGCCAATACACCACAAATATTACTATGCAAGAGCACATGAGAACTACTAGTGAGGCTGTGAAAGCACGGATGACGTTAGAATGTTATACTTAGCCTAAAGTCCTAAATCACCTACAAGAGCCATAATTGAAGAATGAGTATGCAGTATGAACATATAGTGCAAAAAGATGAATAATTAAAGAAGTAGGATCATGCAAAACACAGACAACAATGTGTTTACGTACCTATGAGTGGCGACTGTGATGCAAACTCGACCTCCTAGTTATCGATAATGACCTTGAGATACTTCCTCTCCATGCAAGGTCAACATCGATAGAGGCATGGCTTTCCTGTGTCGATTTGGACATCCCCAACATTTTATCGAGAGTAGATTGAACCGAGGGTCTTGCTGCACCAATTCCAAACCCCGAATCTAAGGTCAAACCATGACTCCTGAGGTAGGCCTCTTCTTTGGAGGCTCTTATGGCTATCTTGAGCTACTCCTGCTCGGTACGGTACTCTGTGGCCATGGTTGCCCATTCATCACATGCTTCCTCCTAACGGAGCCACACCACCTCCTTCTTCTTCTCACAACCTTCACAGAGATCCACGAGCATGGTCTGTCTAACTACTTTAGACATGCCTGGGCAGTCCTTCACATCGTCGGCAAGACTAGCCAGATATTCCTTGAGACGGGTCATCCCTCCATTCTTCATAAAATGACTATAGTAGTTGCACTTCGACCCTTGGCCGATGCACTCCCTATGCTCCCATACGGTACCCGCATGATCTATCATCGCGAGAACCTGCGGGAGGTGGACACAAGATGCCAATCATAATGAGACTGACATGAGAGAATGATCAAATACACCGTATAAATGATAACCATCATACATGTTACTAAAGTCCTTTTCCCTACTGATCACTAATCATGCATAGAGGTCGGTTGTAGGATTCAATTTTTAAAAACGAAGCACCTAAGTACATACTAGAATTGGTTGATTTCTCTTCTCCAACATAATGTATTACATTACAAAAGTTACAAAACCACATGCATAATCAAACAGTTAACACATAATCCTTAGGAATATTAGTCCCCCAATGCAAATAAATACAAACATTACAGGTCATCAGTCATCACAGGCTCACAACAAGTAAAAGTGTATAACTATGGTGCTTGATCTTTGACAATACTCGTGCATAGATGCATACATCTCTAACAATACTTGTGCATACATCTTCCAAAATACTTAGGTCATCACAGCAAATAGATATTATAGGTCATCTCATACCAAATAGAACTTACGCATACATGCATTTTGGCCAAAAATCCGGCCAGATCCACCAGCTAAGCCATGTTTCCGGCAAGAAATGACAAAACTCAGGCTTAAACACCGAGATTTCGCTCTAAAAAATCCAAGATCTCCCTCTTCTGTTTACTAAGATTTTGTTTTTTTTTCTTCGAGATTTCTCCATTTCTGCCCGAGATCTCAGGATAAAGCTGCGAGATATACCTTTTTAGTCACCGGAGAGGACCGGAACTTCGCCAGAGCTGCCCGGATTGGGTTGGTCCCGAGCAAAAGAAGCAAAGCAGCTAGCGCATCAATAAGGGTATGTTTGTTTAGGCTTGAGCTTGAGTTTATTTGACTTCTAGATCTTTATAAGTCATAAGTTAAAACAAACAGTATTTTTTCAGCCAAACTGGGAGAAGAAGCTCCAACCCAATTTGCACTACGCGAGAGAAGCAAGGAAAACGATTCTTCTCGGCTGGCTGGAGCTTCTGAAAATCCCACTTCCCTGGTACCCTTACAACTTAACTGTTATTTATGAAAAATTGCCATCCTCATCCAGCTCCAATAGGCCAAATAGCTTCTTCCAGCTCCAGCAGCTTCTCCTCTAGCACCAGCCTAAACAAACACAACCTAGAAAGTGCGTGAGTGGCTTGTGAGCCCGTGAGGAAATGACTCAGGTTTATTTTATTTGCTCGAGGCCGAAGCTACAAAATTCATCCATTGTGCAGTAGCTCAAGCAACATGGCTCGGCTCAGTTGGTTAAAAATGCAAGAGATAAGGTTTTGCAGAGTGGGCAGGGCGTGGGTTTGAATCCCACACCCAGCAAAAAAAATTTAATTTTTCTTTTATTTTTTTCACATATATTCCTCATAGATGGTCTAAATATGCTCCAGGAAAAAAAATATTAAGTCAAATCCGGCCCGAAATCACTGAAATCTGGTCAAAAAAATAGCAAAATTGGCCCAAACAACTGAAATCTCGCCGAGATTTTCAAAATTATTATAGCATTTTGAATTTGTTTAATCCAGGCGGAATTTTGAACCTTGTAGGGGGCCAAATCCAAGATTGCACCGAAATTTTGCGGCGATTTCTATCCTTGGTCACAAATAGCTCTCGCTTTATATATAGGCATAGTCAAACCTTACAAAGTTTAACCGTTAACATCATTTTAAAATTTTAAATTAGATACATTGTATAGATTTTTCTCAAAAAGTACTTTCATAATATTATAATTTTTATTAGATTTTATAAATATATTATAATAAAAATTAATGGCCAAGGCTATATTTTAGAGATCATGTCGATGTCCAAAAGGATAACTACTTATTTCGATGTCCAAAGCGATAACTATTTATGACTTGAATTAGATTTCATCCACTAAGTTATACCACGCGTGGCCAGATGAAAAGGCCGGGAAAGTATACAAAAGTATTTCATATCAACTATAACCAAGAGATTAAATAGATAAGGAATAATTTAATCTTCCAGTTTATTACTGTCTGCAGCAATCGAAAATAATGAAACCCAGTTATGTTGCAAAAATATGAAGAAACAAAGGCCAAGATCCCGTTATCGCTTCCAAAAGTTTGCACAACATTATAAATACATGGATGCGAGACTGACTCAAACCACTAGCCCTTGAGATATCTTCTTTTAAGTTCTTAAAGCCATCTCCAACAGAGTCTTGTCTCCCTTCCCTATCTGAAAAAATGGAGAAGCCGTACAAGCGCAGAGCCAACTCTCCCGTCCAAAAGCTTCCCAATCTAGTTCTCTATTTTTAGGCAATGGAGAGAGAATCTTGATTTCTCAGAGCATCTCCAACAGTACCTAAAATCTATTCCCAAAACCTGATTTTGAGCTTGATTGCAAAAAAAAGTACTCCAACAGTTCCTCTTTCTAGCTCCTCAAATTTTGGCACGCCCAAAAACAGCACCCTGACTCCTCATTTTTGTGCGCTCTGTCCGCTCCCAATCAACATTATTTCGCGCCGGGATGGCCCAGGACCAATTCAAAGGTGTTTTTGGGAGAAAATATAGGAACTGTTGGAGAATAAGGTATTTTGTAGACCCAAATTTTTTAGAAAGGTCCCAATCTAAGAATATTGAGAGTCTAAATATTAGGAACTGTTGGAGATGCTCTCAGGTTCCTCCGATCCCCATCGTGTTCCCCATCGCAACAGAAGCAACGGGCGATCACTCCCGCGCCCGCGAGGATCATCCGGGAGGCCAATGCCGTGAGCCGCAGCTCCGTTCCGCGACGTCCAGGAGGTGAGGCCCGCTCTGCCGCTTCGTCGCATGTGGTGAAGGAGGCGAGCCGGCGCTTGGCCGGTCGATCCCGACGCCCAGGCTGCTTCCCTCCTGCCAGATCTGGTCCCTGGCTTCGTCGTCAACCCAATCCACCTCGTATCTTCCTCTTCAACCTCGGGTGCTGCGGGATCGAGCCGATCTGTAAGGTATGAACCCTAGTAATCTCAGAAAAGAATAGATTTCGATTTAGGTGTTACGCTATTCTTGCTTTGGTTCGTTACATATGGGAGGCCGATTCGTGTCACTGTATTCCTCTTCGACCAGATCCGCAAGGTATGAACCCTAAGTACTAATGGATTTGAGGTATGAAGTCAATATTGCAATGGATCTGCTCTTGAAACCTGGCTGGTCTCAAGTTTTTTTTGTTGAACTCAGCATTAGGAGTAATGCTTTTGCGTGTTGGCACCTTTGTTCATCTGAAATGGTTTTTTGTCTAGTCTCCACTCGCATGATGGCACCTTTGCTCATCTGAAATGGTTCCAGACCTTGTAGGAGTTGAATGTGTTCTTTCTGACGAGATAGTTGGTTTTGGTTCCTAGTTGTCTTCTGGAGCACGGCTTGAGACGGGCAGCACCAGAATCCTTCTGGGGTTATAGCAATGGGGACATCAAGGCTTCCAACCTTGAATTCTGCCATTCTACCTTAGGATTGTAACTAGATTAGCTTAGAATGCAACTGGATTAGAGCTCATGAGTTGTATTTTGAGCCTTCAGATTAGAGCTCATGATTTAGATCTGAGGTTTGATTTATTGTTCAATCCTTTTCTATGCTTATTTACATGTTGTAGTTATATATATTGCCACACTAGTGTTTGTTAAGTGATCATGCAAACAAATCCAACACTAGGTTTGTTGTGTAGGTGTTCTTATGTTTGTTCTGGTAGGCTTTTAGAATATTTGCATGTATATTTTGGAATTACTGGTCTACTTACTAAAGATAAATGCAGGGATGAGACAGGACTTCCTAGAACATTCCTAACAAGATTCATATTCACAGGTTGTAGTTCTAACGGTTTTGCAAACCCTACCTTATCTGATACAATTCATTACTTGCTAGACATGGCAGAATATGAAAAATACCCACCATCATGATCATGTGGTTTTGCTTCTCTCTTAGGAACTTACCTAATTTGATAGCTAAGCGATGCGATAATTAAAATAAAGTATTACAAGGATTGTATTGGTACTTCAACTTAAAGCCAAATAGATTACAGTATGTCCAACCTGTACTTGAAGGTCCACGGTTGTGCATTTAACAAATCATGGATATAAATACTTTTGCCATCTTTCGATGTCAGAATTGGGAGGTAGGCCTCCGCTTCCTTCTACGGAATTAATTTATCAGAGAAGTGTCAACAATTACAGAGAGCAGAGTGTATATGATATGAGGGGAAAAGATTGTTCAGAAAAGCTGTTTGCATAACAACTGACCTTCGGGAGAACAATTCTCCCAAGTTGGCTTACGTCGCTATTTCTGAGTTCCTTCCGCAGAATAACTCTCGACCCATCAACTTGAAGCTATATAAACATTGGGTAATCTTTTAATCCAGAAAAGTGTACTAGTTCGACCAACTCCATATATTTTATCAAAAGAAAAGAAAATAATTTCTCTATTTTCAGCATAGCTTACATCTGGATCAAGAAATATTAATTCTCTATTTTCAGCATAGCTTACATCTGGATCAAGAAATATTAATCTTTTCTACTTCTAATTGTTGTAATCTTTTTTGCTTCTCTATTTTTAGCATAGCTTAGACTATCTCTAGCAATTTCCCTTCATTCCCTTCTCTTCCCTCATTCCCTTCCCCATATTCATTTCTTCATTCCTATCATCTCCAGCAGCATCCCCTCGAAGGGTTTTGTATAGGGATTGGAGAGAGAATTCTTTTCTGAAGAGATTCTCACTCCAAATCCCTTCCGAAAGAACCGTGAAGGGAATTCGTTAGAGTGCTTGGGATCTGTCTACGAAAGGATTTGGGGGTTGAAGGGATGCTACTGGAGATAGTCTTACATCTGGATCAACAAAATCTGGAGCTGTCATCTAAGCTGTTGCCATTCTGCTCTTAGTGTGTTCTGTTTGGCTGTCATGTTTCCTTGGTTGTGTAATGTAAGCGCCAAAGAATTCAAGAAACCCCCAAATCACAATAAACTTGGTAAGTTATAACTGTATAAGGAAATGTATTTCAGAGAGAAAAAACAGCAAATATCTGCTCTTTCAATATTATAACTTTGCTATTACCTCTAAGGGGCCTCATCTCACAACGTTGTCATTTTTGGATGATAGCAGGTTTGGTTTGTGTTGATTAAGTGCAGCATTCCTCCTTCATTACCATCTTGTCATTCTTGAAGTTCATAAATGATCAACCAGAATTCTGCTTTCTCTGAGATGCAATCAAGACGAATAATTCAATAATCTCCGATCTTACTTGGAATCTGGAGCTGTTATCATGCTACTGCTTAGTAAGTAATTGAACTGACCAAAACTAAGTTCTTATTAGCCAACACTAAATCAGGATCTCACTTCTATCGAGGATTTACATGCTGCTCAATTACACACGTGCGAGCTTGACTAATTAGTGATAAAACTGTAAGTGCTCAACTGTAAGTGGTTTTTGTCTTGATAGGAACAATTGTATGCTGGATCTGTATTGATCAAGCACTATGTTAAGAAATTTGTCATAGATGGAGTAGATGTAGATAGACCAGATTAGCTTAGAATGCAATCGGATTAGAACTCATTAGTTGTATTCAGATTCACTACTCTTAGTCCATGCAAATCTTTGAATCCAATAGTTTTGATATAAATTGTTGGTATCTTTGAATCCAATTGTTAAGCTTACACAATATTAATCTGTACTTGTACATGTAGATAGACAAGGATCAGGAGAAACCGAGTAAAGGCTTGGCATGGACAGTAAAACAAATAGAATGTATCGCATCTAACCTTAACAAAATTGCAAAAGACAATTTTAGTCCTAACACATGTCAATGTGGCAATGAACTCAATAGCTTTGTGATTGACATCGAAGTTATAACTCACAGCCTAGAGTAGGTTGCCATACAGTTATATGAACTGATGCAAAGAGATGAAGTAGAGCCTGTAGAGGATGTAGACCCTGAGTTGTGTCTTCCTTGCGACTACTAGAGCGATGAAGAGGGTAAATGTGATGATAGGCAATATTACGAAGATGAGAGTATCGATATTAATAGTGATGATTCGGAAGTGTTCTAGTCCTGTATTAATGTTAAGACTTATTTAGATATTGTAATGAGAGAGCACAAATGTGGAGAGTTGGTGAGACCAAATGCCACACGGTTTGGCACGGCTATCATTTTCCTAGATAACTTCAGGAAATGGAAAAGGAGAAGTTCCAGCAGTGGATGATCCATCCGAACTGGATAAGTAGCAGGTGGGCTGAGATGGAGGATAACATGTTCGCATACAACTACCTCATCGATAGGGTTTGGTGGGACCTTTTGGAGTGGTGCATGACCACCGTTGAACCCAGCTTACAGAGAGTAGCACCGGTAATCCCCAGATGTCGACTGGTACACTACTAATTTTAGATAATGTTCGTTATGTTTCATGTAGGTGGAGCACTAGTAGTTTAATGTTATTGTCTACACTGATTGACATATTTTATTTTGGTGTTGTCTGCAGCACAATGGTGCATGACATTCAGGAATTAGCCATCAGCATTATAGAAGTACATCATGAGGTTGGTATCACAGTGTGCATCATCGTGCGGTTGCGAGGGAAATTGGAGCAATTTGCCTTAGTGCTCATAAATGAGATTGTAATTGTGTTAGAATTTTATAAATTTTCTCGAGTATAATCATGATTCAAACTTTTTATGGTAGATTAATAATTTATTAAAAAATATTCTATAAAATTTCAAAAATTTTAAACTTGTTTTGGTTGCCCAATAAAATATATGGAAGCAATACATCTAGCACTGTAAGGCTTTTATTAAGATAGCAGCATTGTCACAATTTTTAAAAATTCCACAGGTTTGATCATCATTTGAAAAATTCTATGAGAACATTAGTAATGTTTCAAAACCATTCAAAAAAATTTCAAAATTTTTTAACATGGTTTGAACTATTTTTTATTCGGTTGAAATTTGCCAATTAGCCTTTTATCAGGAAAATAGTACTGTCTGAATTTTGTAAAATTCCTTAGATTTTTCATTATTTTAAAATTTTATAGGGATATTATTGATATATCAGGACCATCCACAAAATTTTTTAAAATTTTCTAATGTGTTTTATATCATTTTTCATTTAATTGAAATTTGTCGGTCAATTTTTTATCAGGACAACAGCACTATCAGAATTTTTTAAAATTTCTCAAGATTGATCATCTAAAACTTTTTATGGAAACATTAGTGATGTGTCAGGACCGTAAAAAAAATTAAAAATTTTTTAACATTGTTTTGATAATTTTTCGTTCGGTTGACTTTTGCTAAGATTTCGGTAATTTCGGCTAAAATTTCAATAATTTCTACTGAAATTTAGGAAATTTCATTTAAAAAATATTCGGATTTCAAATTTTCTTTTTGAATTTTGACCATATTTCATCCAAAATTCTATTATTTCATTGGAATTTTAGATTTTACTCACCTTCGAGATGTGAACCGAAAATAAAATTTAAATCGTGTGTATACGGCACGGCTTTGTTGAGAAGCTGCGAGCTATCAAGGTTTCTCGCTCAGACCCAGAGTGGTTGCTGGCAGACGATGGCGGGATTAGCAAAGTGAGAGAATACACCGTGCTGAGCTAAGAGAGCTCGTCTTTCGTGTGACGAGACAGGAGACTGCACAGCCGGGCAACGAGCAAGCAACGGTAGAGGTGGGCATCGTGCCGGCCTAGCACAGGCTCATCAGGCTTTTGGGCCTAAACTGTGCTGGGTCGTGACAACCCATCGTGCTCACCATGCCGAGCGGGGTTGGCCCAACTCGCCTTCGCCGAGCCTAGGCACAGCTCATTTGCGCTTCGTGCCTGCTTCGTGCTATGCCGGCCCAGGTCCGTCCTATTTATACTATTGCTACGAGAGAAAATGACCACAGATTGATTTTTTAATCTATCCAGGACTTCCTTTTTCTCCACTCAAAACAAAATCCTATTATGTTTGTTCTTTTCGATTTCCTTGATTCGGTTGCTCCTTCCAATCACATGCATGCAGTCATGCATTTACTTATTGATTTACTTACCCACATATACAATACATGTATGCATTCCCTTCCTTTTCTCTAGTCCATCCAGAGTTTTCTTCTTTTACTCCATGATTTGCTCACCCATACATACAACGTAGGCATGCACGGGCTGTTTCGGGCCATGCCGACCAAAGCCTAACTCAAAGCTGTCGTCGGGCGAGCGCCCATCGTGCTCGATTAGCGAGACCGTCTGCGACTTCGACCCGTTTAAACGATTTCATGCCACACCAGTAGAGAACGGGCTAGGCGGACATGCTTAAATGTCGTCTGACCCAAAATAGCCTGGTCTAGCGCCTACCTCTAGGCAGAGGCCAATATGCCATTTGCCAAATCCGATCCATTCATCTCACTAGGCTTTGCTCACAACATCTAGGCCCTGTTTAGGGGAGCTGTACTTCAGTTTTGCTTCAGTTTTAGGCCAAAAACTCCCCCAAACAACATAACTTCAAAGCAGCTGGAAAGCTAAGCCACAGTAGAAACACCCTCAAAAGCTGAAGCTGCTGAGGAGGAGCTTTTCAGCTGTGGCTTCGCTTGATCACCTCCCACCTCGGTTATTCTGCCTTCTCGGCCTTCGCCACCCCACCTCGCCGTCTCTACGTCACCTCCCCACTTAGACGCCGTTGTACTTCGCTATGTTATTATCTCCCCGCTCGGTTGGCCCCCAAAAGCTACAATTTTGCAATGACCGGTTGCAAACAACATAACAAGAAAACCCACGGTAGTCGATTCTGACCGCTTCTGACCAAACAAACCAAAATCGAACTTTTCATTGTGCATGACTCCCCAAACAGGGCCCTAGGCCTCTCCGCCTCTAGCTGTACTCTTCTTCCTGTTTCACCAGTTATTGATGACAGGTACTGCTCCGGTTTTAAAAAACTTTTAAATGTCTTCTTTTACTATTAATATCTTTTAAATGCTTATATTGTATGTATAAAAATCATGTGTATATATTTGTCTCAAAACATATTTTTATAATATTATAATTTTATTAGATTATATATATAATATATATATTATAATAAAAATTAATGGTAAAAATTCATTTTTAAGAACCATGCAGATGTCCAGAACATCGCAGGAAAGTACTAATGAAGCCTTCTGGTCGTAAGCACCAACAGTTACTGAAAGCTACAAATAACCAAGCGTACGTCATCACTTGCAGATGCAGCGGAATCTGACGCTTAACCATAGTACAAGACCGGCTTCTGCAATGCATGCCTCGCTTCTAACACACAAAATAGATAGTACTTCATGTTACGCACAGGTATAATGATCACTCAGAACAAAGCAGAGTACTCGTTAAGAGGATCATAAAGCCTGATAGGTCCCACCAAGCATGTGGTATTATTGTCTCCATTTTTTTCTTCGGTGGAACACCGAATGATACCAGTAGCAATCAACATAGATAAATACTCCACTATAGGAGGGGGATAAATTCATTACTAACCAGATGAAACTTATAGAGCGAGTAGCAAAGGAGGAAAAATTAGACCACTGATCAATCAGTCCCTGGTCTAAGCAATGCAATCTAGCCGTCTAGGGGCACTTGGGCCCGCCCCTCTTGGTCTTCCAGTTGCTGTAGCAGGGGCACGCGGCCTTGTTGCCGTAGGTGCCCGGCGGCACGCACAGGCACTTGGCGCAGCACTTGTTGCAGAACGTCAGGCACGCCTTCTTGTACTGCGTCCCCCCGCACCGCCCGGAGCACTTGGACGAGCACTCTGCACACCACACGCCCAACAACATCAGCGGGGAAGAAGCTAGATAAGAAGTGTGCGGATGCCGAAAGATTGCGAGCAAGCTGAGCAGTTAGCTACCCCATGGCTTAAGGTTGCCGCCTCCCATCACCTCCTGCCACAAGCCAAAGGAGAAGAATACAAGATTGGCTGGTGAGCGGCAATGCTGCCTGAAAGGCTGAAGGAAGGTGAAGTGAATTTTACCGCCGGGAAGGCCACGTCGAGGAGGAGGAATGCAAGGAGCAGGAAGGAGATCTTAAACATCGCTACCCCTCTCCTCTGCTTTCGTGCCTCTTGAGGGTTGAGCTGTTGAAGCGACGTGAGCCTGTGACGGTGAGATATTTGGGTGGCACGTTTGGTTAGCCTTGGTTGGTTGGTTTATGTAGGGCAAGAAGGAAGAGCGAGAGGCAGAGAGGAGGGGACGGGGACGCCGGTGGTGGTTCCAGTGGGCGGTGAGCAGTTATGGAAGCGTACTGTGGAGAGGACGGGCCGGCTGGCCTCCGGCATGTGATGCGTCAGTGAGTGCGCAGACGAAGGTAAGGCATGCATCGCACGTTGCGTCGCAGTGCTTGCTGTTACACTATTGTTGTGTGTTGTTGTTGGCAGGGATGAGAAGTGAACCGGAACGGACGGTAAACGGTTTTTCAGTTTCTATTTTATATTTTTTATTATCGGTTGTATTTTGAAGATTGTTTCGATGTCTAAAATAATAACTATTTATCACCGGAGAGAGTATACTTTATTTTTAGTTTTTATAGTTTTGCGCCTTTGATCAATTGGATCTGTCCATTAGAGCATATACAATAAGACCACCTCAGCTTTCTGTTAGCATGCACATATCAGTTTTGTCGTATACGAAAGAGTGAGAAACGATGAGAGAGAAGAGGATCGGCTCTTATTTAACAGTCAGCATCATATGGGAAACAGTGTGCTATAGCTAGCTAAAAGCCCATATTAGAGCCGGCGCAAGTAACTGTTAGCGTTGAAGTTAGTGTTTTGCCAATAGTTACAAATGTAAAGTTAGTGTTAAATGCTCAGATTAAATGTTTTAATGTTTCTCTAAAGACAATCATTAGAGATAATTAATGTATACGTTAGTTTTATTATTTATTCTAAATGATATAAATAAAAGATAGAGTAAGTAGTGAATTTTATTACTGTACCTAATCTTACCAGTCACAACTCACGAGCGTGGCTTTGCATTCTGAGCAGCCTGCGAAAATGCATGTGATTAACTCCATCAAAACAAGTGCAGGTGAAGTATGAAGCAAACGATCAGATATATACCATGTATACATTCTTTCGAGGAAGTGGTTATATCCTAATGTTCTGAGGTTCTGTTTGACGGACCTTCGGATCTCAGTTTTATTTCATATTTGAAGCTTGTAGGGTAAAATAAAGTGAATTAAGTTTATCTTTTTAGTCAAAAATGTAAACCACCTAAACACTTTTAATGTACCCATAGCTCCAACTCTATAAATTTTTGGAGTTAGAAATATCCTGCTCTACTAACTTTATGGACTTTGGTGGAGCTGAAGCTGTACTAAACACCCCCTAAATCTCCACGAGATCGAGCTGCACATGACGCAGCTATATATATGGAGTGCATTTGTATAGCTCTAGGGTTACTTTGGCAGAGCTATTTCTCGCTTTTCTCTCATAGAAGTCAAAAGTTATTCCAAACAACAAGCTTTTGAATGGCTTCTTGAAGCATGAGCCGAAAACTAGTTTGAAGCGAGGACTGAGCATGGCTCAGTGGCGTGGGATGAGTGAACCCGGTGTTTCTCATAGGGACGAGTGAAAATACGGGTGTGCGTGCGTGTAGAGATGTGCGTGTATGTAGTTCGTCTATTGCTCTATCTTCTATATCGAATGCTAGTGCTTTGGCCATTATTTTTTTAAAAAAGCAAGTTTGAAGCAAAACCCACCAAGAGGTGTCCGCAAGGAGAAGCAAGGTTTTTTAGGGGGAGAAATACAATATTGCCCCTAAAATTCTAGTTATTTACACCCTCCCTCCTATTTGTCACTCATATAAAATACATACATCTCTTTAGTCTTCACCCCTTGAGTCATTTCTTCCCCACATCTCCCAACTCCTATCCCTGCCCCCAAAGCCCGTAGCCCTCCTAAATCGTGTGGTTTAGGGCTTGACGGCTGGCCAACCCATCGCCTCAAAGCTGACCTCATCTCCTCGTTCTCACCTTTATCCTTTCTCCTTCCAAAGGTTACATTGCTCTCGTTCGTCTCCCCTAGGTTGACACCACCTTCCCCAACTCTGTGTCAACCCAAGTTGGCATTGCCTTCCATCTTTGCTGCCAAGCACCAGGGGCCAAACATCATAATCAACCCACAAAGCCTTCCTAGGCAATTAATGGGTTTATGTGTGTTGGATCTGTAGTATGTGCTCATGTGTAACTTAGAGATAGATGTAGGCGTCGTGCTGGGCTAGGCTTGGATCTGTCGTATGTGCTTATGTGTGACTTAGAGATAGATGTAGGCATCGTGCCGGGCCAGGCTGACCCAACACAGATCCATCGTGCTTCGGGCCTAAAGCATGTAGGGTCATGACGGTCCATCGTGCCGCCGTTTGATATTCACTTGAATCATCCAAAATAAAGTCCCAGGTACGCCTGTTGTGCTCTGCGCTTATTCCCTCCTCCTCCCTCGCTGTTCCTGGAGTCCCCGCCACCAACCTCGCCCCGCGAGGCCATGCCCTCACCTGCTCCCTCCTCCTCCCTCCCCATCCCCAGTGTCTCCTTTGCCCCATCCCGTGACCGTCCTCCTTCCTCCCCTTCCCGCCTGGTTCCTTCCTCCTCCCCTCCCTGTCCCCAGTGTCTCCTCCGCCCTACGCCCCCGCCCTTGTCTAGCTCCCTCCTCCTCCCTCCCCGATGGCCACGACATGCTGGCGGCAGTGAGCAGCCTGCAGTGGAGCACACCGGCCCCGGCGCACGAGGTGGCCCGATGCGCGACGCCCCAGCTGCTCGGTAGCATGGCAGCTTAGGGGCTTGTCGCTGACCACGGCGGGCAACCACAGAGGAGCGTGCTTGCCCTTGGCCATGTGCTCGACCGCCATGCTGCCCGAACGCTATGCGGGCCATGCCGTCCTGAGCATGGCCTATCTCGTCGTACCGTGTCGAGCCACCCATTGTGCCTGGTTGGCAGACCTAGCACGGCCCAAGCAAACGTGCCAGGCTGGCACGGCCCATTTTCAACAGTGTTGTACCAGGCTTTGAGCCGGGTGTGCCTCGTGTTCGCCCAAAATGATCCGGCCTAGTTCCCACCTCTACTTAGAGATCGATTTTTATTATTGCTGATTCATGTACTCTCTATATCTCCATGTCCAGATTTGTTTATTATGAAATTGAATAATTATAGATTTTTTTTGGCGGATTTAGCTCCCAATCCGCTACATGCTACAGTTTTTTTGTTTTCACAGCCACGTGGCGGACTGGGGGCATTATGGCGCCCGATCCTTCTAGCACTTTGTGTAGCGTCTCCTGGGCGCGGTTTGCACAAGTTTGGAGGCTTAATCTGCAAAAAAATCTATCAAGAGGTATTTTTAAAATTTTTTTGTAGACTAGAACAGTAAAAATTTCACTTTTATGTATCCTTTAACTTGATGTGAAACACTGAAAGTGGGTGTTCTTGAGAATGTGTGTTTGTTACGAGTTTCATATTTGATTGGTCCTGCATGCTATGTTCCGAATGGACCGAAATGCTACTGTGTTGCTCAACAAGTTGAATTAACAAATGAACGGATATGGAGTAGTATTGTCCAGTACATCAATGAAATTGATGGATTTTCTAGTTAAGTTACGTGAATTTGTTTTTGAATCCAATGACATTATCCATCATCAGATTAAAAACAACCAATTATTTCGGAAAAGGGGCCCTACAGTGCACTAGTAGTAGCTCAACATAGAGTGAGTAGATTAGAATAGAGCGGGTCAATTTCAGCAGCAAAGACGAGGTGCAAGGAGTTACGGGGAGGGCAAGCCAAGTCGCCGTTCTGTCACGGCGCGCCTGGATCTGCGGCGCTGTTGCCGGCCGTGGGTGGGGCGGTGAGACCGAACGGTGCACGGCGGTCGCCCGTACTGCACTGCTACGGCCTACGTCCGCTCCGCGTGCGACCACCGCAAATGTGCTGGCTTGGGAGCTGGAGCGCGCACGGTCTCGAGGTGGTTTTCAACGGGCTACTCGCTCCCTATGCCCACCTGCCCTTTTATCCGCGCGCGCTCTCCAACGCTTTCCACTGTCGTTCATCGGATCAACTGGCAAGGCAAGCTTTTAACAAAATCGTTTTACACCTGAAATTCGAGACCCTATCTCTACTGATTTACTGTGAAAACCGAACAAAAATAGCAAAAAATTGAAGGGTTTTGAAATCAAACAGTTTGAAAGATTTTTTTAAAAAATAAAAACCGAATGGTTTTTTGAAAATCAATCAATGGCGAATTGAACTTTTCTCGTGGCCAATTTTTGAGCGATTTTCGCTGATTTTCGTCTGGTTAATGTGACATAATTTTTTTTTTTTTTTAAAATTAATTGGTTACCGATTGATTTAGGATTTCGAACCAGCTCGATACGGTTGATTTTTGTTAACTCCGCAACTAGATATGTACTCACCACGCAGCCTACGATGGAAACGAGAGCAAGCATGCCTTTGTTTAATCTGTATAAGTTACTCCTAATGTTGGGTAGATACGGTTGATCTCCTCGTCCAGCGTCCCGTGCTCGATTTACTGTAGTTCCTACGGTACAAGTATGAATTTTTTTTATTTTGTTTAAAAAAAAATTCCCCACCCTGTTACATTTTTTGTTTTTTTTAAATTTTGGGGAAAATTTTCTCTCTCTTAAAATTAAGCAACAATATATTTAAAAAATTAGCTTTTTTTGCTCAAAAGAATTTTCTCTCTCTCCTAAAATTTAGCAATCATCTGTGGCAACACGTCGGATTTTAATCTAGCGTGTATATATATATAAGCGAATATGCTATCCTAATAATGTCATATATAGGATCACAAGGGTATTAACAGCTACTAATTAATTTGGGCACAGTGTATATATATAGCAGGATGTGACATGGGATCATCAAGTTAATTCGGAAATGAGCAGAGCAGCAGAAGATTAGTGTGCCTAGCTGAGCTAACCACATCGATGATCGACAATAAGGGTCTGTTAGTTTCAACTTTAGATTCTCTAAAAGCTGATTTTGGATTGTGATTGTAAAGAAGCTAATTACCCAAAAGTACATTTGAAGTGGATTGTAGATTCCAGTGCATATGGATAGGCTGGATTGTGAGAATCGGATTCTAGAATCGAACTGTTTATTTTTAGTTTTGCTTTTGAGACCAGAATCTAAAATCAAAAGCTAAAATAAACAAGACCTAGTCAGTATGTATGCCATTGGTAGGTAATTCGTCTTCAATGGTATGTACCCTTCAGAGTCAGCAGCCGGGAAACAACGCAATAACGTGCAATCAGAATTTGAGTGCTGTTAGTTGTCTGATTAGTGATGAAGAGTAGCTGTCAGATTGTCGTGATTGCTGATAAGGGGAAACTTAACCCTCTGCGTGCAGCCTATACGAAATGGTTTCGTAAAAAAACTGTGAAATTAATCGATCCTTCTATACAAATAGGCCTTTTAACCCGGAGGCATATCCAGTGCAATCAGCAGTTTGGTGCAATCACCGTGCAATCCAACTAAGAAAAGTTTCAAAAAATTCTGAAAAAAATCATGGATGTACATCTCATCTTAACCCATCTACATATAAAATTTCATGATCAAATTCGTCCTATGTTAAGAGTAATAAAAAAGACAAATTTCTGACAAACTTGAATAGTTCAAATGCACCCCAAATTTGTCTTTTTTGTAACTTCTAGCATAGGACGAATTTAATATGAATTTATATGTAAATATATAATGAGATGTACTTGAATGCATGTTGATTGCAATTAAGCTGATTGCATTACATGATATGCCCGCTTTTAACCCTCGGGCATATCCAGTGCAATCAGGGAAGTGGTACAATCATCGTGCAATCCAACTAAGAAAAGTTTCAAAAAATTCTGAAAAAAATCATGGATGTACATCTCATCTTACCCCATCTACATATAAAATTTCATGATCAAATTCGTCCTATACTAAAAGTTACAAAAAAAATAAATTTGGGGTGCATTTGAACTATTCAAGTTTGTCAGAAATTTATCTTTTTTATTACTCTTAACATAGGACGAATTTGATCATGAAATTTTACTTCATATTTTCTACATACATTAATTGAATATAATGTTTCATGCTTACTAATAATAATTATGGATAATATCCTATATAACTCTAATGAATATCCCTATATAACTCTAATAAATATCTATCTTTACTTTATATTCTCTACATGCATTAATTGAATATAATGTTTCATGCTTACTAATAATAATTATGGATAATATAGTTATTTTCAATACACTACTACAGAATAGGTCATCACTTGCCGGTTCGTCTCACGCCATTCTTTAGGTTATGGGCGCCGGCGATCATTGGTCGGCGATGATACTCGGGGTTATCCTTTGCGGTGAGGAACCGGCGGTGATAATAGATATCCTTGCCGGTTCATTATACAACCGGCGATGATATTAGACTATCTCTGCCGGTTTACACTAGCATCCGGCGGTGATACTCAACTATCTCTGCCGGTTCAACCTAGAATCCGGCGATGATATATGTATATCTCTGCCGGCTTATCTGACGAACCAAGCGGTGATACGTGTATATCCTTGCCGGTTCCTAAACAACCGGCGATGACAACGAATTCGAAAAAATTTGTAGATGTACTTCATAGATTACTCTACCTATGTATAAAATTGCGAGTTCAAATTCAATACATATGAGGACTTACAAAAGAGTTTTGTAAGTCCTCATATGTATTAATTACAATTCTACATAAATAATCTATAATACATCTAAATTTTTTCAAGTTTTCGTGACTTTTATTAGTTGGTGTGCACGATGTGTACAGGGAAGGCTGTGTGCACATGATATGTTGCCTTCAAATATATAGTATATGAAGCGTCGTTAGATCATAATTAAAATATATTAAAGCATCACAATATTTAGTTTTTACAATTAATAGTCTGTTCACAAATGTAGTGTGAGTACATCTCGTTCACTTTAGATCGAAGCTTCCGTCGTGGAACTCGCCCTTTGGATCGATGACATGTTAGTCAATGAATCGGCGATATGCTCTTGAATTGCTAAAATTTCTTTCGTGATGGCGATTGGTTCTCGGCTTGGGTATTGTTATTGAAGAAAAGAAATTTAATTAATGATGATAGATGTTAAATGAAAGAAAAGTAGGCATGAATGTGTAATTATATACCATGTCTTCGTTATAGCCGACGATCTTCGTGACAATTGCATGTAAATTTGTACATCGTAGTATCTTTATAAACTATTTCCTGGTCTGTCTCATGCATGGAAAGTCTGTTATTACTTTGAAAGTTGTCTGTAGGGAAGATCGGACCACCTTTCTTGCAATACCGTGTGAATCTTGTTGTGAATGATTTTAAATAGTAATTAACCTTAAATACAATAGAATAAAATATTACTAGAGCAATAGCATAGCGATCGAGTTTACTGTTCATCATCTTCCAAAATTATGTTCATACTCACGAAGTTCTTTTCTCCACGAGTCCAAGACATAAACCACTGCTAGCTTCTAACTTCGATGGCGAGGAGGACCCGGTGATAACTAGACATATATGTTAACACTGACCTATTAGTCCCACACCGTGTCACATAAAAATAGTAAAACAATATTAGAAGTAGGGTATCGTCTTGAAAGTTATAGGGTACAAATACGGAGGTTTTCTTTCTCGGCTTGAAGAAAGTCCTAAATAAATAGTCTTCAACAAACTTTGGGTCATCACGGACGAGTTTCTCGTTAACAAGCCCGGATCGAGAAATCCTAAAGCTTCATCCTTATTTTTTGCACATAAGCGTATCTCCATTCTACATATGTAAAAAAAGTTAGACATCTGATTGAGCGGTACAAGAATATACAATAATATAATTAGAGACTTACAAAGTCCACGGTCGACCCGATGTGGCGTCGAGCATCTGGCGGTACAACATATACAATTCGCGAGAACTCTAACGAACATGCCATCCCCATTGTGAAAATCCGAATCTTTGTATTTCTTTGGGATCGCCCACATACCCTCTTGGCCTGCTGCATGTATCTTGATGGGCCGCCGCAATTTTGTTGTTAGGTTCTCTAAATCTTTTGGGGAGCCATCGGTTGCCCTTAATGTACTTCGGCTTAGACCTAGGTCGTAATTACGGCGTTGTTCGTGACATCTTTTTGAGCTTGCGACATCGGCGCCTCGGCACTAGCCATCTTCAAGTTTTGCTTTACGGATATCGCTCGTAGTCAGACATTTCGAAGGTTGAAGCCCACCTGTCTCTTTGGCTTTTGCCATACTCAAGAAAAACTCTGCGCATTAGCATCGACTTTAGTCTTCTCGGGTGATGGCACCTTTTGGAAGTGAGATGTTACCTCGGCCTTCGTTTGCTCTTTGCGTTCTTCTTGATCATATCGGCGGTAATTTCTTACGAGGTGTGTTGCCTTCTGAGATGACCGAGATTTGGTACAAGACGATCACGGACTTCGAGATGGTCTTGATGTTCGACTCTTCTTATGTGCGGTGAGGAGTTGGACCTTCTTGGTTGGTCTTGGGAGGAGGAGTTGGACTTTTTACGGATGGTGCGGCGGAGGACTTGGACTTTTCTGGTGGTGCGGCGGAGGAGTTGATCCTTTTGTGGATGGTGCGGCGGAGGAGTTGGACTTGTCCTAGCGGTGCCCGTGGAGGAGTTGCACTTTTCGTGGCGGCAGTCTGCGTGTGGAAGTCGCGGCTCATCATCATCGTCGTCGTTATCGGCCTCATCGTCCGGCGAACATAATCAAGCTCTTGCGCCACGCGAGAAGCCATGCGTTTTCTCCAAGTTTGTTTTTCCGTCCTCGCCAGAATCTCTACCTCCATTTTGCGATATTGTCGGACTACTGTCTCGCCGACCTGGAGAATCCCGGCGGTATTAGGCGGCGGTCACGGAGAACTGCGAGGAGGCACATGGCCAAGCCACGCCATCAGCCACCTTGATGGTAATGCCATGTCGCGGACAAATGCAGCTTACTGCAGTGTCGGTTACGTGATGTCATCCTTTGGAAAATGGAGTCGATGCTCTCCGGAATCGTTGCGGGCCTTGTTGCTCTTAAGAACACCGTGGTGAGGTTGGAGGCTGTCATCGAGTGGCGATCGTGGTGAGAGCTTTCTTCTTGCTTGCTCCACAACAGATCGACCGCTCTCTCTTCCTCTAACGCTCTTGACCTGACATCTTGTATTTGACTTTGCGGTTCATATTCTCCTATTCTTTTACGCGCTTGTACATAAGTCGTCATCCGGGAAGCCTTCTTTCCACGGCACCAAACCAACTCCTCGGAGTGCGCCGGGATGCTCTCTGTTACCGGGGCAACTTGATCGGCTCATCATTCTCCCTCCGTGGGATGAAAAGCCCTTGGAAGACTCACGTGAGCATCGATATTTTCAGGACACCTCCGGGCTCTATCGCTCTGAAGCTCAAGCTGCCATCTTCGAGATAAAGTCCCCTCCCAAGCAACGGTGCTTTGATCGTGCGATGAACTTCGGCCGTCGCGAGAATGCGCCCTTGAGGTTAGCTCTTGTTCGCGCCTATCCCACGCAGTATTTTCTTCACGTAGCCACGATTGCCTAGTGTGTGAGGTGGATATTCTTATCGCGTTTGCCTTGTTCTTGACTCCTTTATGCAGGCTTCTTGAAATTCCTATACTCCACAAAGTCCTTCCAAAATTCTCTTATCTTTGGAAACATGTTAAAATTTGGCGTGACATTCTTCTTCACATAGGTCTTATTCATTTGAGTCTTCCAATTCTTCGGCATGTGCACATGATACCTAGTGCACGTTTCTTTGCAACCAACTCGACCCTTGGGAAATGGAATACTTGTTTTAGCTTGCCCATAGCGATTCCTTGGTCATCGGGAACAACCCTTGATCACCTTGGCGGCGGTCCATGATCTATAGATGATGGGCACGTTATCCCTAACAAGTACTCCACAGTACATCTGTCTGCGCCAGCAATGACTTCGGGTATAGCGAGTTCCCGACTTCCGAGAGCTGGAGTATGTTGTGAGCGCCCTTGGCATCTTGTTGAACCCACGACACCTGGCGGCTTTGTTCACCGACGTTTGAGCCTACAATTGGATCTTGTTATTAGTCGTATGACCCTACAATATTTTGGGATTCTAGCGTACTAATACTTTACCTCGCCCATGTTAGTCGCGTCGACTTGGTCCATGGCGATGGCGTCGACTTGGCCCATAGCGAGGCGTCGGTTTGGTCCATGGTACGTGGCGTCGAGGTTGCTCCATATCAATATCCTGTAGGTCCAAGTAGCCACTT
The DNA here is from genome assembly GCA_036346375.1 of Guadua angustifolia. Taxonomy (NCBI): domain Eukaryota; kingdom Viridiplantae; phylum Streptophyta; class Magnoliopsida; order Poales; family Poaceae; genus Guadua; species Guadua angustifolia. Next base: position 32,070,079 of record CM070505.1, read on the forward strand.
GGGCTACCCACTCCTCGCCGTCTACATTCGAGGGCGAACTCCCTCGGCACTTGTCACGATTCGAGGCCATTCCTAACAATCCAAAATATGCACATGTAACTTTAAAATGATACTTATACATGAGAAAAAATCACATGATACATATACATCTCGAAATGAAAAAATAATATGAAAAAATTCATATATTCTTAAGAATATATTCCACACTAAAATGATTTTAAAAAAAATAAGCCCTGCAAGTTCAAGAAGCATGGATGTCACGAGGCGTCAAATTACAGAAGGAAGCCATGAGGAGATATGCTAAGCAGAAATGGACTTGGGACTTGGTTGGTGTCTTCTTTAAGCGTACCCTTTGTCTATAGGTTTCCTCCGCTCCTCTTCTTCATTGATCATGGAGTACTGCGTGTCCAACTTTTCCAATGAAAAATTTCATATTCTATGAAGATATAGAACATGAAATTTTCATTGGAAAAGTGATGAGTGAACATGATCAATGAACAGCAACTAAGACATTTTAAACACATACATTTTTGGTCAACAAAATATACATACACATAAAATTGTAGAATCAAATTCATTATATATCGAGAGTTACAAACAAGAGAAAATTCTAGCAAGTTTAAACTCTATAAACTTGTCAGACTTTTCTCTTTTTTGTAACTATCGGTATATAATGAATCTTGAAATTTCATACAACTGCTTACTATTACAATTAGTGGCACAACTATTAACTAAATGAACTACAACTACTTACTATTACAATTAGTGGCACAAAACAAATATTTACAACACATGTATACATCTTTACGAAACAAATATTTACAACACATGTATACATCTTTACGAAACAAATATTTACAACACATGTATACATCTTTCAAGAAGATATACAAAGCACCAAATTGAAGTTTACTTTTGGCTGCAATATAAATAACCCAGAGCAAAATGATCAAAAGCAGCACATGTGCGGATGTGAATTCACAAGGCAACTAGCATAAAGCTCAACTTGTTTATTTTGAGTGTTCTCGGATGTCGGGTTGCCCAAAGGCCCTCCTGCGCCACAAGGGGCGAGTAATAGACTAATTTGTGACAACCTTACCTTAGTTTGAACCCTTACCACCTTAACATACACATTACAAAATTGATAATCAAGCTCATTAGCAGATTATATTGATTGAGCATACATTCAGATCGATTACATTAAATATTTGCTAAGCGAATCTTGAAATGAAGTAAAGTGACAACAGTAAAGTGACAGAGAAGTGCTACTAATAGACTAAGGAACTAAACAAAATATAGACAACAGGTATAGACATAGAAGTGCTACTAACATCATCAGGTATTGAACACTAATTAGACTAAGGAACTAAGGAACTAAACAAAATATAGACAGAGAAGTGCTACTAAGGACCTAAACAAAATATAGGCAGAGAAGTGGTCATGCAATACATGCAATACAAGATTGTTGAAATAAAGGCGATATGAGCATAATGAGACATATACTTAACCGAGATATGACTAAGCACAACTTATCCACAATGTCGAGAACATATGAAATGATCATGAATTCAACGGTATAAGCTTATAATCACATAGATTCATGATATGAACACATATATCTGAGGACATTCAGCATGGATAATAAATGAATTAACGAGCATTATACTACTCATGTTTGGTTTTTCGATGTGCTCTCAGATTGAATAACTTGATGGGTTGCTTCAAAAAGCCCTCCAACACCAAATTTCAGCAATATATCACGGGGTATATCAATCTGAAATTAGTGACTCTATTCGATTCAGCACCGTTTAAGAAAAATTGGTGACTAATACTCAATTATGGATGACACGCTCTTGAACAACAAAATTGCAATAATTTTGCCTCTGACGATGATGCCAAGCCGGTGAGAATTGAGTTCCATATTAGTCTAGGATATCAAAGTTATGAAAGGAACTATTCTCGGGATAGCATATCACATATCTGGCTGACAACAAAGAACAAGTTAAAGTATTGATACAATGATCTACTTGATCTTTGAATTACAGAATGATTCACTAACTAGCGAGATAAATATTGCCTCATTTATTTGTATCATCATCGGCGATAGTAGAGAATAAAATCGATTGCCTCATTTATTTGTATCATCATCACAGAATAAATCTCTATCTCATTGATAACCCTAGAATCATCACAGATTAGTTGTCACAAATTGTCTATTGCAGTCCCAAATCCTCCTTGAACACTATACCCACATGCTAGGTCCCCAAGCCAAATGAATTGGTGGCCCTTAGCATCTGCACATGCACATCTGAAACATTCACAATCACATGCACATTCACATTCACATTCACATCGCACATTCACATCTGCACAACCACATTCGCACATTGCAAGAAGCGATACCAAGGCGGCGGAGGGGAGGCGAGTGGGGAGGTCGGCGACGGTGGGGAGGCGGTGGGAGGTCGGCGGCAGCGAGGAGGTGGGGAGGTGAAGGCGGCGGCCGAGTCGGCGGCGGCGTCGAGGCTTCGAGGCGGCAGTGGCGAGTGGCGAGGCGGCGGCGGCGTCGAGGCTCGAGCGGCAAGCTGCTGTAAAAGCGAGAGAGGAGCGCGGGCTGGGGCTAAGGTAAATGAGAGGAAAGCGCGGCGTTTCTATTTATAGTGGTGGAATATCCTGCCGGTTGGTCATACCAACCGGCGGTGATAATCAATCTCTTGCCGGTCCATTGTACAACCGGCGGTGATAGTGGAATACTCTTGCCGGTCCATTGTACAACCGGCGGTGATAGTGGAATAATCTCTTGCCGGTCCATTGTACAACCGGCGTGATCGACTCTTTGCCCATATTACATTAAAATTTGTCTTTTTTATTGCTCTTAATATAGGACGAATTTGATCATGAAATTTTATATGTACATGGGGTAAGATGAGATGTACATCCATGATTTTGTTTCAGAATTTTGGAAACTTTTCTTAGTTGGATTGCACGGTGATTGCACCAAATCTTTGTCAAATTCGAACAAATTCAAGTGCGATCAAAATCACAAAAATCCAAATGCGATAAAACTTTCAATTTGATCAAAAGAAAGCATAACCTCAATTTCCATTATTGCATATATTACATTAATTGTTACATATGAGAAAATAAACATATCGTTCATACAAAAGAAAGCATACATTTCATTACTACAACTAAGCTACGACTCGACCTTCGTTATGATCGCGGCGTATGTATGTAACAAATCCTTTGTCTTCCATGGTACTTAGGTCAACGTCCTCTCCAAAGGGGAAGCTCATCGAATTGGTTGTACTCTTCCTCGTCGACAACATTCTCAACTCCGACAATCCTTCTTTTTCCTTGAATAACCACGTGGCGCTCCTTGTTAGCGGATCGATTATAAAGAAGATTTGTGTCACTGAAATTAGCAAAGTCGAATGGTTCTTCTCTGTATCAAGCGAGTTTGAGGTCCACGGTAGTGATCTTGTGCTTGTCGATATTCACGCCGTAGGGAAGTCGACCCATTGGCACCAAAAAGAGGACCTTCAAAGGACCATAGTCAAGCTCCCAAATCTCTTCTATGAATCCGTAGTAGGTTTGCCTATTTCCATTCTTTGTCATAGGCATCTATCACGGATACCGCTATTTTGATTGGTGCTCTTTTATCTTGCGCTCTTGTATAAAATGTAAAACCATTTATGTCGTATCCTTGGAATGTCCGAATTGTAGTTGGCGGTCCCTGAGCCAACAATTTCAAGCGAGTGCGATCTGTCTCCGTCGCATCATGTGTCTACACAACCAATCGCGAAATTATCTCTGTGCTCTCTCGCGAGCCAACCCTCGACCTCCACAGGTTTGTTTTGGATAGCACGTTCTTGTGCATGTCGACATATGGGGCCACCACTGGCTGATTGTCCCAAAAGCTGCGAAATGTGCTTGTGTAAATGCAGCTAGATTGCTAATACGTCTTGATTTCTCGCCTAGTGTCCCTTTCCTGTAGCCTTCCCTCATGCCGAGATCTGAGCACACCAATCGGTTTGAGATCCATATAATCGACGAGAACTCAATGACCTCCTCGGTTCCCCGACCATCGGCAATCAGCCTTCGGTCGATTTGATTCTGAACATATTTCTTTATAACCCCATGAATCTCTCGAAAGGGTACATCGATGTAGAAATACGGGACCAAGAATTAGTATCTCTTTCACAATGTGAACAATGAGATGGACCATAATATCAAAAAAGATGGAGAAACACATCTCAAGCACGCGCAGTGTGAACCACGTCTTCTGCGGCTTGTCTAGTATTAATGGATCGATGGCCTTACGTGAAATCGCGTTGAAGAATGAACACAACTTGATAATTGGGTCTCGGACTTTCTCTGGCGAACCCCCTAATTGCAATTGGAAGCATCTGTGTCATCATCACGTGGCAATCGTGAGACTTCATACCAATTAACTTTAAGTCTTTCATTGAGACTAGTCTCTTTATGTTAGCGAGTAACAGACGGAACTTTGATTCCGTGCAAGCATTCATAAGCGCTAATTTTCTCTTTCTTGCTCAAAGTGTAGCGAGTGCGGGAAGGTACTTTTTGCTGTATCCATTTCTTCATGATGCAGCTCCTTCCTCGATTTCATATCTTGAGGTCCATCCTTGCTTGAAGTGTATCTTCGTTTTGCGGTATGTCGATAAGATACCAAGCAAGCTATCACACGTTCTTCTCTATGTGCATGGCGTCGATTGCGTGTCGAACTTCCAGTGCTTGCCAATAAGGTAGGATCCAAAATATTGATTTCTTTTTCCACAAAGGAGCCTTATCCGGGAAGTCGGAATAGATGTCTTCTTGGCTCCTTTCCGTGAATAATTGTAAGGTCCTTTACTGCGGCAAATATCTGTTTCCCGATCGATTCTTGAAGCTAATGCGGTCTCCTTTGTCGTCAAAAGCTCTCTTATTATTGCGGTATGGGTGATCCTTACGGAGGAACCTACGATGCCGCATGTAAGCCATTTTTAATTTGTTCTTGACCCACCGGCTAGCTGTATCATCCGAGCCTTTGGGCGCATCCGTTGAAGCCTTTTGTCGTGCGGCGACAGGTTGCCAAGCGGGATAATCATTAATGGTTACAAACAATAATGCCCGTAGGATAAAGTTTTCTCTTTTATACTCATCCCATACATACACCATCGGTCCACAATATTAGAAGATCTTCAACCAATGGTTTGAGGTACACATCGATATCATTGCGGGTTGCTGGGCCCTTGGATCAATAGTGGCATCATAATGTACTTTCGCTTCATGCAAAGCCAAGGAGGAAGGTTGTAGATGCATAAAGTCACCGCCAAGTCTTTGTGGCGACTACTCATGTTGCCAAAAGGATTCATCCCATCGTACTCAACCCGAACCTTATATTCCTCACATCATATGCAAAGCGCTTCTTATATTTTACGTCGATGTTCCTCCATTGCCGAGAATCGGCGAGGTGTCTGAGCATTCCATCCTTCTTCGCTCTTGGCGTGCCATCGTAGCAATTGGGCATGCCTTTTGTTCGCAAACAATCGCCCAGACGGGGATTATAGGAAATACCACACCACCTTACGGGGACACCTCTTCTTCTTCGCCTCACCCGACATCTTCGTTCTCGATATAAATGCGTCGTTGCCCTTATACCGCTTTGCTTTGCAAACAACACGAGCATCCATGTCTACAAACTCATTGCGATACAATATGCAATCGTTTGGACATCGTGTATTCTTTGTACTTCCGGTCCCAGCAGGCGGACAACTGCTTGGCACGAGTGCGTAGTTGAAGGCAACACGTTACCCTCTGGAAGCAAGTCCCCAAGAGACATAACACTCGATAAAGCTCTTATCGGACCAACCATTGCTTGCCTTCAAGCTGCGATGGTGAAAGCACGGTATGCGACTTTCGTGCTCCTCCTTGCGGCCGGGTACAATGGCGTTGTAGAGTCTTCTACCATACGTTGGAACTTTTGAAACTCCCTTTCACTCGTGAAGTCCCCTCCCCATCACGCGACATTTGATCTAGATCATCTTCGTGGGTATCAACGAACGCATCTTCCACGCCGTCATATCGTTGTCTCCGTCATCTCCATCAATGTGTTGCCCTTCATGAACAATATCATCTTCATCAATGTTTTGCCCTTCATGTATAATATCATCTTCACCGTGCTCGATCCAACGGTATAGCCGACCTTGAAACCCCTTGAAGCAAGTGTGCGTATCGACTCTATGTTACAAAACATCTTCTCATTTTGCAATCAACGCATGGACAACACATATAGTCCGCGGGTTTCTTGACTTGTGTGCTTGACGCATTGAAAACAAGTCACACCATTAAAGAACTCGCACCACGACGGTCCGTGTCATACATCCACCTTCGGTCCATCTACGATTAATTATATCAAACTACATTACTTAAACATCCACTACATCACTAAAATGGATATAACAAATTTTCATTAATTAAATTAATTACAATTATGCATAATTGTCCATCTAGCAATTTTATTACTTAAACATCCACTACATCACTAAAATGGATATGAATTTCTTGCAAATAACAATATATAATTGTAAATGATTAGTTTTACAAATACATCTAGCAATTTTGCCTATATAATACATCAAACCTTTTTCACTATTTAAATATCCATCTAGCATTTTTTACTTATTTAGAAGATTTCTTCATTTCATTTTGTTATGTAGCGCTAGCTATTAAATTAAATTAATCTACAACAAATTAACAAGCATATAATTGAATATAAGGATATATTTCTAAATAATTATTTATGTTCCAACTTTCATTATTGCAAAATCCATCTACCATTTCCCATTATTTAAATATTCAACTAGCAATTCTCACTATTTATAATTGATCATCTAGCAATCCTTTACTATTAAAAATCCATATAACAAATTTTCATTAATTAAATTAATTACAATTATGCATAATTGTCCATCTAGCAATTTTATTACTTAAACATCCATTACATCACTAAAATGGATATGAATTTCTGCAAATAACAATATATAATTGTAAATGATTAGTTTTACAAATACATCTAGCAATTTTGCCTATATAATACATCAAACCTTTTTCACTATTTAAATATCCATCTAGCATTTTTTACTTATTTAGAAGATTTCTTCATTTCATTTTGTTATGTAGCGCTAGCTATTAAATTAAATTAATCTACAACAAATTAACAAGCATATAATTGAATATAAGGATATATTTCTAAATAATTATTTATGTTCCAACTTGCATTATTGCAAAATCCATCTACCATTTCCCATTATTTAAATATTCAACTAGCAATTCTCACTATTTATAATTGATCATCTAGCAATCCTTTACTATTAAAAATCGTGAATTATAATCTATTCAATAATTTAGCTAGATCTTAATTTGAGCGATCTGAGCATAAAGCTGTTCTGCCGTACAATCAACAATTATCAACATCTATAGCACTCAGTAAAGTAAAATTTTACGACATATATAACATACATCAAGTCGGTAACCTCGAAAAATTTTAATTAATACAATTTTTCATGACAACTCCCCAAGATAATACTGCTCCTCTTTGATTTGCTCGTCGGAGAAGATGTCGATTCGATGAAAAATATGAACAAAATCTGACACCAAATTTGGCGACACCTCTCCGGAAAAATACACGAGCAAAAGCGCTCCTCTCTTACGCTTCGTAGGAAATCGTCGGTCAGGTGAAGATCGCTATATAAATAGCTTATCACTGCCGGCTCTGCCAACAACCGGCAGTGATAAGGTCATATTACGCGGGAAAATACCTTATCACTGCGGTTACATGCGAAGCGGCGGTGATAAATCATACTCTGTGAGGAAAAATTGCGTTGCGCGAAAAATACATATCACTTGCCGGTTGAATATACGAACCGGCGGTAAAATTAAATATCGCTGCGGCTATAAATTAAACCGGCGGTAATATTCACCGCGGCTATAGGTATTAACGGCGATGATAGTCGATTATCCTTTGCGGTTGGTAATACAAACCGGCGGTGATACTCAAAGTTCAACTCGCGCCCGACCAACCATCGCTTTGCCGTTCCTCTGCCGCGCCAACCGTTGCGCTTCACATTCCTCGCTTAGCTGTTGCCCTTCCCATTCGCCTCTATATAATGCGGTATTGTTGCATCAATCCACTCTTGTCACAATCCACACAATCCACTCTTGTTGCAGCCCCACACAATCCACTTTTGTTGCAACAATGGCACCCCTAAGCGTGCGTGTTGGTGAGCCCCACCGATCCGTCGCTCTGAGGAGGAGGAGGAGGAGGAGGAGGTGGGCGGAGGAGGCAAAGGAGGAGGAGGACGGCAGCGGCGATAGCGGCGGCGGCGGCGGCGGCGAGGAAGCTGCGGCGTTGGGGCAAGACCAACTCCGCCACCGAATCGGATTCGGATGAGAAGGAGGGCGAGCACCGCCGCACATCAGCGGCAGCTCGGCGAGGAGGAGGAGGAGGAGGAGGAGGAGGAAGATGGCGGCGGCAGCGAGTTTTGGATATAGGGCTTCGCGACATTAGACTATTATAATTAGAACTAAATATGTAATCTTGAACAAAATATGCTTTGTAAATGTTATTTTAATTAATACATATCCGCAAATTACAAATTTGCTTTCATATATTCATTTTTTAACTAATTATGCTTTCATATGCTCTGTTTTTTAACTAATTATGCTTTCATATGTTACATGCGAGATAAATTACAATATTTATTATGTTACATGCGAACTAATCTTGGGAAACGATAATATCCTTTATCGGTTCTATAGTAAAACCGGCGGTGAAAATGATCTTATCACTGCCGGTTTTACTATAGAACGGCAATAATAAATCACTACGGTTCTACATATAAACCGGCGGTAATATCTTCTTATCACTTTGCGGTTCTCTATTAAACCGCAATGATATTACCTCCATTCTGCGAAATTGAAACTAATCTTATCACTTGCCGATTGAAGTTTGAACGGCGGTGATAATATTATCCTTGCCGGTTGAATTTGGAACGGCGGTGATATTATCCTTGCCGGCTCGGACCTACCGGCGATGATGGGGGTCGCGGATGAGGCAGTCTGTAGTAGTGATATCTTCTTGATCTACGTGCCAAAAAGAAACAAGCCTTCTAAACTTATGCAGAGGGAGTAATTAGCTAAGTGAGGAAGGTTAGCTGGTGTAATTCATTAAATTGCTTGGTTAAAAAACCCCAATTTACCATTGTTAATTATTTTTTTGGAGAGAAAGTCGAGAGCTTTTACTAATTCTCAAACCCCACCCGCAACGACGAAGCCAAGAGTCGATGGTTTACAGTCCGTCACTCAATCTGAGTCTGACCAAGTGAATTTCACACATCCCAACGTACAACAACCAGAAATGGGGCTTATTTCACACATCCCAACGTACAACAACCAGAAATGGGGCTTGTTTCACCGACTAAAGTTCTACACTCGCTTGGAATACTCCCTAGCTCCCTCTGAGTTTACGAGGCTTATTTTTTATTCATTTATTAATAATTATTTAAATAACTAGATTATTTTTAATTCTTATCACTAAGCATTATATTCAATGTATATATAGAGAATATAAGTAAAGATTGATATTTATTAGGAGTATAGAGTAGGGATAAAAGCGGGCGGAAGCGATTCGGTAAATAGTCATTCGTTTCCATTTCCATATTTTTACCGTAACGGAAGCGAAATCGGAAACCCGGAAGCGAAGCGGAAAGCGGATAGTGACGGAAGCGGCTAGCTCCCTCTGAGTTTACGAGGCTTATTTTTATTCATTTATTAATAATTATTTAAATAACTAGATTATTTTTAATTCTTATCACTAAGCATTATATTCAATGTATATATAGAGAATATAAGTAAAGATTGATATTTATTAGGAGTATAGAGTAGGGATAAAAACGGAACGGAAACGGTCGGTAAATAGCTGTTCCGTTTCCATTTCCATATTTTTTACCGGTAACGGAAACGAAATCGGAAACCCCGGAAACGGAAACGGATAGTGACGGAAACGAAAGCGGAACGGAACGGAGCGAATACGGAAACGGAAACGGAAAATTTCACAAGAATGTAGTAAATGATCTATCCAAAGTTCTAAACATGCAACTTTGAATGGTATTGTAATTATACAGAACAACATTCTGTAAGGCTGAAATGAGATGACTGAACTGATTTGTGTTTACTAGAAGCACATAGTACAAAATCAGACAACTAATATTTATGCATGATATTGCTTCTGACATCAGTTCACACAGAGAATTGCTTCCTAGTTCCTACTACCTGAATGCTGTATTTACAAATGGTTCAAACTGAAGGGCCAAAACAGCACATAAACAAAGTTAAATGAATTCAGATCCACGTTGTATAGGTAAAGCTTAAGCAACTCCATTATCATCCTACAAATTGTTTCTAATCTCTTTCCGGCATCCATGCATGAGAAATTTTATATTTCTTTTGACATTAGCGAAACTTAATTTCTTTTAACAAAGGTGCAGATACACATTCAGAAAACAAATAACTATTCACAAATTTGCATTCTGTGATATGCAGCAATCCAATCAAATCCATTCGTTAGATATTCGATTCCCTTCTGAAAGTCTTGCTCAACAATCAAGGGCAATGTTGAAATCGAAAATGGGAAATCTAAAACAAAAAAGTGCATGATCCATGAATTTCATATGGGGTCAGATTTTCGCACATCCCCAGCCCTCAAGATTAAAAAATGCACACACACACAAAACCCTAAAAACAATTCTTTTCCAAGATTAAAACTACCTAATGGCATCATCTTGGGTCAGAAGTAGCTGATTAAAGATCATCTTTCAATTAAGAATCAATGGGAATCCATCTGATTTTCCTCATCATCCCCAACTATGCCCATCAGGAAACAAGAAGCTTACCACTTCCTTTGTCGCCTAATCTAGTGCAGCGTAGTGGGGGCTCCGATCTGGTGCAGAGCAGTGGATAGACTCCGGTCGGGGGCGCGGTGGAAGATCTCCCGTTGCGGGGGCCAGGGTGGCGGCGCGGCGCAGCGTGGTGGAGGATCCCATCGCGGACGCCAGGGTGGCGTAGCGCGGTGGAGGATCCCGTCGGGGGCGGCGGGGCGGCGTAGCACGGTGGAGGATTTCCCGTCGTCGCCTCAGGAGGCCGAGCCGCTTGGGGAGTCTGGTGACAGAGGGTCTCTGTGCTAGGGTTTGGTACTTCAGTGTCTCGGTGACTTGGTGGCTTGGTGCCTTGCCGCTTCAAGCATTCCGCCTTCGACCTTGCCGCTTGGGCCTTTCGGTTTCAGACGGCTGGACGGGCAATGGACTTTAGGCTGCCCGCAGCTTGGCGCTCAGGGCTTCAGGCCATCCGGAAATTCCGAATAAGACTATACGGAATTTCCGTTCCGTTTCCGTTTCCGTTTTCGAAAAAAAAATTCCGTTTCCGTTTCCGAAAAACAGTTTCCGTTTTCCTTCGGAACGGTCGAAAAGTTTCCGTTCCGTTTTCATCCCTAGTATAGAGGAAACATCACACTAATGTTGTATTAGAATATAAAATATATCTTTTATTTATGGACAAGATCATTCAAAAAACATACCTTCTAAACTTGGATGGAGTAAGTATTACCTCTGTGCAAGTTTGTAGGACATATTTTCTCTTATCATATAGACAAAAGATGATGAAAATGATTAGATTATCTCTAATTATTATCTCTACGCACTATATTCAATGTATACACCTAGGGCCTGTTTGGTTGTTGTTTTACACTAGCCTGGCCACAGGAGCCTGCATCGCCTCAGCCTGGCTCTGGGGAAACGGTCATGGAGCTCATTTCCCACGAGTCTGGCTGCGAGTGCTTTTGTGCATCATGCTAGCTTGGGCTCCGCACCACAGGCAGGCAACTAAACAGCCATCTTGCATACATGGGTGCAGGCTCACGCGATACAACGAGCAACTAAACGCTGGTTCCCTGGCTCCCGCGAGCCTAGCCGCGTGGAACCAGGCAATCAAACAACCCCGTAGAGAATATGAAGTAAATCTAGATATTTATTAGAGATGTAAGGGGAACATTACACTAATTTGTATTGGAACATGGAATACGCTATATATTTAAGAATAAGATCATTTAATGAATACACCTTATAAACTTGGACGAAGAGGTAGATGTCTCTAACCCAAAGTTCTATACTCTCTATGCTATTCTAGAATGTTGCACTTTGACCAACGTTCATATAAAAAAGTTATATTATCATTTTTATCGGATCATTTATTGTTATTTAGATGATGTATCTTACTCTAATCTATACTCCTCTTTGGAAATATAAGACATATTTTGACTTTGTACAAGGATTAAGGTTGTGGTAAAATTGAGAAAGGTACGAGAGAAATGGCATCTTGAAGATGAGAATAATACTTTGTATGCATGGTAATAAATAAATGTATATAGTTGAGAGAGAATAAATAGGGGTATAGTAGAAAAAACCTATTAAATCTATATATAAGCTTTATATTTCTAAATAAGATCATTCAAATTATGTGCTTTATATTTTTGAGCGAGAGGGAGTAGTAAATAGCATTTTAAAATAGCGAAGGGGAGGGATGTATAAGAAAAAAGGTACAAAATCATATCAAAATTATATAATAATATACATTTAGTAATAATACTTGAAAGATGAAATGATACGTATACGGAGACGAAAGGAGCAGAAAACAATCAAGCGATCCCCCTGTTGCTTCCCGCTGTACTACATGGAATTACGGATGATGAAACTGTGTATTGTACAATGATTATTGTTATATTTTTAAACTAAAAAAAGATTAATACAAATGATATTGCGGTGCACCTACTCTGCCTGCAGCAAGGCCCGTATAGTAGGGCTATAAATGGATTGACTGCATTCCGGCCTTGTGGAAGAGGAAAATGAGCCTATGTTGTTGTTAATTGGGCCCATCTTCCACCTAACTGAATATAGCCCATTTACATGTCCAGGTGCTCCGCAGGCTGGCCCATTTATAGCCCACTCCATACTTACGACTCCTTCGATTTTTTTATTTAATATTTATTTTAAATCTTTTTTGCAAAACTAATTGGCGTGGGAAAAAATTTCAAAAAATACCCTCCTGTCGCCCGATGAAGGCGATACTTCTTGGGGCAATAGGTGCTCGACTAACGCCCGCCAAATGAAATTTGAAATGTAGCAGAGGTAAAAAAATTAAAAAATAGACCGATCACCCTAGGTTGGAGCGATAGGTTACTATAGCATTTTTTTTTGTAATTTTTGTTGTAAATTGTTTGTGCAATAATTGTTGTATTGAATCGGGAAAAATTACAAAAAAAACTTCTTGTCATGTAATGAACTGGAAAAATTATTTTACTTTGTTAGTGATACGCATCCCACTTAGGGATTTTCGTAGCCTCGTAGGGTCCGCCGAATATGGCCGAAAAAATACGAGAAAAATCACGGGTGACCTACGCAACGTGAGATACCATTTATGTACGGGCGAGATGGCCGGACGTTGTCCCGGCAAGAAGTTGCGAAAACTGGAAAAGACACTCGCGGCCACGAAACCGCGGAAATCGTGGCCACTAAGGGGTTTTCATAGCCCCGTGGGGCAGGCCGGATACGGCCCAAAAAATACGGGAAAAATCAAGAGCGACCTATGCAACGCGGGCTACCACTTATGTACGGGCGAGATGGCCGAACATTTCCCCTGTCCGAAGTTGCGAAAACCGGAAAAGGCACTCGCGGCCACGAAACCGCGGAAATCGTGGCTAGTTAAGGGTTTTCGTAGCCCCGCGGGACAGGCCGAATACGGCCCAAAAAATACAGGAAAAATCAAGAACGACCTACGCAATGCGGGCTACCAGTTATGTACGGGCGAGCTGGTCAGACGTTGGCCCGTGTTGAAGTTGCAAAAATCGGAAAAGGCACTCGTGGCCACGAAACCACAGAAAACGTGGCCACTTAGGGGTTTTCGTAGCCCCGTGGGACAGGCTGGATATGGCCCAAAAAATACGGGAAAAATCAAGAGCGACCTACGCAACGCGGGTTACCACTTACATACGAGTAAGATGGCCAGACGTTGCTCCGGCAGGAAGTTGCGAAAATCAAAAAAGGCACTCGCGGCCATGAAACCACAGAAATCGTGGCCACTTAGGGGTTTTCGTAGCCCATGGACGGATCGGATCTGACCCAAAAATCTGAAAAAAATCAAGGGTGACCTCATAGCGAGATACCACTTATGGACGGGCGAGATGGCTAGACGCTGCCCCGGCAAGAAGTTGCGAAAATCGAAAAAGGCACTCGCGGCCACGAATCCACGAAAATCGCGGGCATGAAACATCTAATTTTTGACTGCCAGTTTGCTTGTTTCGTATGGCGTGTCATACAAACGACGCTTCACGGTGGAATTTTCAAATTTGATGGCGAAATTATCAAAAAATTTAAAAATCCTCGATCGCCCAATACTAGGGGGATATTCAGGGCGATATTTACCTTCGGCCAGTGTGCCTCCTGACATTTTCACAGCAGGTTAATTTTTTCTCGTTTATTATACGAAAAAATTTTTGAAACAAATATTAAATACAAATATGGTGGGCCCTATCCCCCCAGTATCGGGCGATCGCCCCATACCCAAGCGATATCTACCCTTTATAACCTTCGCTCTTGCTCGCGGCCTCGCAAAGCCAGCAGTGAGAGAAGAAGAAAGAAAAAAAGAGAGAAGGGAAGGAGAGGGAGGAAAAGATAAGTAGAGGTTCAATCCAAAATACCGAGGCGTGCAAGTGGAAAGGGAAAGGGGAAGGCGAAGGAAGAGGTAGGCGCTTCGGCGTGGCCGCGCAACATTGCGTACCAGGACCTCTTCGTACCTGTCGAGGTTGTACCACCAATGTGTCTGTGCGGAGATCCTTGTAGGCTCGTCCGCTCTTGGGATACCTCAACTTGGAAGAGAAGGTATTGGATGTGTTGCAACTACAAATTTGACCCGCCGGAGAAGAGCTGAAGAATCGCCAGCTAGTAACAATCATACGTGTTTCATAATATTTGTACGTGAAACTTTGCTAATTTATTTTTCATGCAGTCGCCTCCGCCGCTGTGTGAATTTGAGCTGTGTGAATTTGAGCAGTGGTTTGATATGCACATCCGAGACGAGGAGTTCAGACAGCAGCTTCAAGCGCAGCGTGACGCGGCATGCGAGGAGGTACATCGAAAGGAAGCGGAGAAGGAGGCCGAGAGAGAGAGGAAACGAGAGAGGGCACGTCGTGCCAGAGAAGCCCCACCGGAGGCATGAACGAAAGGGAAGTGGCCTCGATGCACTCAGTAGACGAGAAGTTGTAACCATTATTTTCCTTGTTCGTGATGTGCATCCTAGCTTTATGTCGTAATGAAGAGTATGGTCTACTATATTTTCCGTAGTAACTTCTGATCTGAGAAATCGTGGGCTAGCACTTATCTATGTAATCAGTCAAGGCGTGACTGAAGTGGTAAAGGATAGAGTGGTAAAAGTAAAAGGCAGTAAAATGGTAGAAGTGAGGAGCAATAAAGATTCTTCTCTTGCTTGTGCAGTATAGAGTTAATAGCGATCAGATGCACCTCCTTTATCCATTAGCCAAAACCAAGAAAGTTGTGGCGATCTGACCATTCTTACCCCCCTTCCTTTATTCTCAGTAAAGAGCATAACAAGCAACATTAGATTCATTCTTCAATCTCAGCCACCTACGCAACGCGGGCTACCACTTATCTATTGTCGAGCTAACCGGGCATTGCTTCGGCATGAAGTTGCGAAAATCAAGAAAATAAGCTGTACGATATGGCTAAAAAAAGATAACCTAAAAAAATGCAAGCACTTAGTTCAGATATTTAGACAACATAGTGGTGAAGATAAATAAATTACAAAAGTACAGTTGTACAATAACTCAATCACGACCACGCCTCCTGATCTGGTCGGTGGGGAATGTGAGTGGCGACGGCGGACGGACGACCCTCCTAGGCCGGCCCTGCAGCGTAGGGGTAGTGTAGTCTGTCGGCGACTCGGGTGTCTGCTGGGGTGGTGGGCTGAGGTACTCGGTGGACAGGTACTGGTCCAAGTCGAAAGCTGCCTCCTCCTCAATGTTGTTGTAGCCCGAGTAGCCGAAAGCACCGTGGGGTCCTGCTGCGTCGTGAGACGAAGACTGGCCCGCATCACCCCACCGTGGGCACTGTGGCTGTGCGGGAGACGAAGACTAGCCCTCGTCACCGCACCGTGGCCACTGCATCTGTCCGGGAGGACACGAGGGCTCGTAGTGGCTGACATCGGGCCATGCGGGACGACTGGCTGGGCGAGGTGCGGGCACGGCTCCACTAGGCGGGGGAGGTGCTGGCTGACGGGGACGTGGTGCGCTGCGCACGACGTCTCGGCCTCCCCGGCAGGTGAGTAGGCGGCATATCCGCGTCATCGTGCGCGGATCCGAGTAAAAGATTCCGTTGCTGAACGGGGGTGAGCGCGATGTCTGCCTCGAGGCCCGCCAACACGGACTCCGCCTCCACGTGCACCTGCCCTGCAAGATGTGCCTGCATGTAATGCCAGCTTAATATGAGGTAATTTACATAAAAAACATATGTATAGGGTGACGGGGGTGACCCTTACCGCATAGTTCTTCCTCTGGGACATCTGTGAAGGGTACGTCTCCGACACCGATGCCGGAGCTGTGACATACGGTGCTGGTGTGTACCCAACCTTGAGCCAAGTCCGCGGTGCGAACCACTCCATGTAATCGTCGTACATGGCATGGTCGTACGGCCGGGTCTCGTTGATCGTGTCCGCCTCCGTGTCGTCCCACTGCAACACCCATGGTATCATGCGATGTGCGAATGGAGTGCCCAGTGCAGACCCCGCCCGATTCATCCTGCAATGCAAAAACGGCAATTTACATACCTGTGCGCGCCACGTGAGACAACGTGAGTAGTCGGCAGGGGGAAAGTCTGGAAGAGGCCGAACTGCCGTAGCACTCGGTGCAGCGAGTACTCCTCGATGCACAGGTCGAAGAGGAGGACCTTACGGGTGAACTAGAGCCGATGGTCACACCAGCAAAGCTCGGACAGCCTGTGAGGTGCTCGGACCTGGACCTCGTACGCGCTGTACGGTGTCCACCGCACGTCCTCGTCCTGCAGCCTGTCAAACTCCCGAATGAACTCGAGTGCGACCTCCTCGACACAGAGGTGGGCGTACACCGCAATGAAATAAAAAGTAGTGCATGTTATTAAAGTGTCAAAGTAGGGGTAAGATACAAGGGGGCATACCTTTCGCTGAACCTAGTAGAGGCCCATAGTGGGCCAGTCGATCTGGTGGTGGTGGTATAGGTCCTGCGAGTACGGCGATCGGTCAACAACGGGCCTACCGATGGAGAAGCGCTCCCAGGACCACAGCTGCAGTAGTAGAACGCAACCCGTCAACGTCGCGTTCGGCACTACCCAGGAGACAACCTCGCAAAGACCCCTGTACATGCACGCGAGCATGGCAGAGCCCCACGACCACTGCACCATCTATTTACAACGGCAAAGTTAGACATGTCCTGTCATAAAATATTTTAACGAAATGTGTTACCTCCTCCGCCGGGGTGTCGGCGATGAACTGGGCGAACTCGATCAGGTGACGGTCCACCGTGTCCCCGTGCAAGGATGAGAACAGGTACCATCCGAACAGGAATAGTAGGTACGCCTTCAGGTGGCGTGCCAGGTCCTCCTCGTCGACGTCCGAGTGGAGAAGCTCAGCCTGCAACATTCGGTACAATATTGTCAGCAGCTCAGCGCGTATTTGTTAAATTGCAATGAACGAGGTACTAACCATGAACTGGAGTAGCCACGCCTTCGTCGCTCCATGCCGCTCATCCTGCTTGTGAGGCACGTACGGGGGGGCTGCGGGGTGTCGCTGCACTTGGGCGAACCGCGCCTCCAACTGCTCATGCCACGTGAGAGGGGTGTCGCGCGGCACAACTGCACGACCCACGCAGGGGAGTCCTAGGAGGTAAGACATGTCCTGCAGCGTGGGAGCCATCTCTCCGCAGGGCAGGTGGAACGTGTGCGTCTCCGGTCTCCACCGGTCCACGAGCGCGGTCAGCAGGGACCGGTCATACCCGAACCGTCCGACGTGCGGGCCATCCGCAGTCGTCTGCTTGACCATCTTGCAGAACGGAAGTAAGCCGGCCGCTCGTAACCTGCACGTAGTGTGTAGCGTCGTTAAAATTCCATTAACAGGTAAGTAAAAGAGTAGGAAAAGTCGGCAGCTTACTGTGGAACCCAGCATGGGTCGATCCGAAAAAACTCTTTCGGCACCCGAGACCGCAGTGTCCCCAGCTCTCGGCCCTCAACTGCGGACAACCTAGACCGGTGGGTCAAGTCCACGTGCTGGTCTAGCAACTCGGGACAAGCGTCAGCAGCACGCCCAACTCTCACCATCATCGCCTGTGCTTGCGTAGTTACAAAGCAAATTCATGGTTAGAAAGCAAATAAAACAAACTGGACAATAAGTAAGTGTAGGAGGCAAATAAAACAAACTGGACAATAAGTAAATGTTACACGTTACAACTACAAAAAATTAAATGAAAAGTATTGAAATGTTGCATATTCAAATATATGTTCGATCGCGCACATACAACCAAAAATTACATATCGAGGATAACAAATAACTGGTACATAGAATCAAAAATTACATGATGGGGACAACAAACAACTGGTACATAGAATGCGGTGAAGTCAAGAAATACATTCACAGATCAATGACATAAAATTACATTATCCACAATTACGACGCGCCTCATACTCGTCCATATCATTCCTAATACGTTGTGTCTTTCGATGCCCGACCTTCTGCTTCAACATTCGGATGTCCGGTACCCATCGATGCCCTGGAGGGGGGCTGCCGTGAATGATCCATCGACTCGATACCCGTACACCTCGTTATGCCACGTGTTGAGAACACTTTGCTTGTAGTGGTAGTGGGAGATGTACGGACGACATGACTGGTGTGTCTTGCCTGTTGCGGCAATCACGTGCGAGCACGGCAAGTGGAGCAAGCATGGCTTCTGGCAGAAGCACTTGCAGTCAGCATCTCGGAGTATGCACAGATGGGAAGTCCTCTCCCGGTGGACACCTCTTCGACCCCGGTCACCGCAGTGCACGTGGTACCTCTGTTCCACGCCACTCTCCGGTGTCAAGTGATGTATCTGTGCCTTCCGGGTCTTCTTGGCCATGTATGTAGAGACAACTGTCGAGTAGGATAGGCAATTGTCCGACATACATGCACCGGAGTCCTTGTACCGCTCAATGAAATATCTTTGTGTGCTTAGTAACACACCTTCAACAATGCCCACTAACGGAAGGTATCTCATGCCTTTCATTACCCAATTGTAAATCTCCGCCAAGTTCGTTGTCATTATTTCATAACGGGAATCACCCTCGTCATGCAGAATGGACCACTTCTCCAACGGCTCGTGTCGTATCCACTCCGTGAAACTCTTTATGCTTGCCCCCGGCCTACACCGAATGTTTGGTGCGTCGATCGGGAGCGCACACAAGGCTGTGGGGTTATCTCCTTGCTCGTGGTAGACCATAGGGTTCCTTGATGAACTACCGGCATCCCTTGGATTTAGTGATTGCTTCTTGATTAGTTCATCCAACGTCCTCCACAGCGCGTCGAACTTTCTCTGCTGGTTCTGTTTGCACAACCGCTTGAACATGTCCATAAGCTCCTTATTCCTGAACTGACGGAAAAAATTGGCACCCATGTGCCTCATGCACCACCTGCTCTTCAGGTCTGGCCACCTTGCTGCTCCCACGACGTCGGACCCTTGTTGCATATCCATGATCGCCCTCAGCAACCCTGCATGTCGGTCATGGATGACACATACATCAGGGTGATCCTGAACAACTGCCAGCTTGACTCTCTGAAGAAACCAGTACCAGCTCTCTGTGTTTTCACTCTCTACGAAGGCCAATGCGACCGGTAGAACCTGGTTGTTGGCATCCACCGCGATTGCAGTTAAAATCTGGCCCTTGTATTTCCCTGTGAGGAATGTGCCGTCCATGCAAATGACCGGGCGACAGTGTCGGAAGGCATTTATGCATGCGCTGAGGGCGAAGAAGGCCCGCTGCAAGACCCACTTACCCGCGCACGCACCATCCGCGGGAAACTCCGCAAGGTCGATGACCATTCCGGGATTCCTACTTGATATTGACATGAGCAAGTGTGGAATATTCTCGTAAGAAGCCTCGTATATCCCGAACTGTATTTGCAAAGCTGTTCTTTTTGCTCTCCATGCCTTTCCGTAGCTAATCTTGTACTGAAACCTCTCCTCCACGGCTCTAATAATGGATCGAGGCTGCAGGTGCGGATTGTCCACGATCTGACCATAAAACACATTTGCCACCCAAGTGGACGACAGATTCGGTGTTCCTGCTCCGCTTCCTCTAGTTAGCAGTTATGCTCCGTCACTATAGAACATTTCCAGTAGTCCCTCCACTTCCCCTTGTATGCATGCACCCGCCATGGGCACGAATCAACTACGCACTTCACGTCGTAGTCTTTTTTGATGGACTTTACTACCCTGAATTGCCACCAAAAAGACATTAACCAGTACTTCACCGCATCCATCACAGCCTCCTTGTCTTTATATATGGCCCCCTGCACGACCTCGTTCTCATGATACTCCCATGCATCTCTGTTCCCTTCATTCATTGTTAGGTCTTCGAAATTATAATTAGTCCATGCACCAGGGACAGGCACCTCAGGAGTATTGTCCTCCTCGTCCGAGCGTTCGCCATCAGGGACTTCCTCATCCGCACGGTCCTCCTCCTCCATCAAATCAACTATGTGCTCCACCTCCTCCCCCTCGTCGGCCACCCCCCGCGCCTCCACGACTGCCTCCTCGCCCCCCCGATCCCGTCGCCACCGCCAACCTCTCGCCACCTTCATCATCGCATTCTTGCATATCTGTCTTCCCCTCCTCCGTAATATCTACCCCGACATCACGAACCTCCGACACCGATGGAGGTACCTGGTACTACTCTACCAGCAACATAAGCGGCCAACCCCGCTCTACAGCATACCCAACATAGCTCCTCCATGACGATGTCGCGTTAATAGGAACCAGCTCTCCATAAAACAAGTCTTACGCACGACTTACTACTGCTCTAACCCGCAGCCGAACACTCTGAGCATCCAAACTGAACATCCAAAACATCCACTCCAACAAACCCCTGTATGTCCTATCTCTCGGCCTAGATATGCCCCGTATGACTGTTGAAAATGCCGACAAATCCACTCCATCCGGCCCCTGTGCTATCTCCCCATTTCCATAAAATATTTGAAAATACAATTTCTCCGACATGCTGCCTACAACGTCGAACCGAAAAAATCATCATTTCTCCATCTAACCGCATCATGCATTACTATATAAATGTTACATTATATTGTCAAATTTTTTTACTCTACTAATTTCTAACGGTGCCTGACATTTCTAATTTTTTTACTCTATTAATTTCTAGCGTAGCACGGTGCCTGACGATATGTTGCTAGCCTACCATGTTTTTAAATATACTCTAAAATACAATGTATAAAACGAATGGTGATCATACTAAGAAATCCAATTATAAATAAGTAATTCGACTACCCATTTTTTCATTACGGAATTACTACTATATATTTTTCATTTGTCCTAATCTTAAAAATTGTATATATACATGATATATCGTACTTCCTTTAATTTTTACGTCGCAATTTTCGAAACATTGCCCGCGTAATATATGGCTAACCTACCATGTTAAATTAATAATATTAAATTTCTACCACATTACATTTCTAAATATTGTCTAATATTTCTATTACATGGAATCTCAATATTTCTAAATACTACACAATCCTAATATTTCTAAACACTAAATACTACATTAATTTCTAAATATTACCTAAAAAACCACCACATAAAATAAAAACTAAATACTACACAATTATACAATTTCTAAATATTACACAATCCTAAATACTACATTAAATTTCTAAATATTACATATAAAATTTCTAAATACTATATTGATTCTCAACATTTCTAAATACTACAATCCTAATATTTCTAAATACTACATTAAATCTCTAAACATTGCCTAATATTTCTACTACCCAATCCTACTACATTAAATTTCTAAATATTACCTAATATTTCTACTACATTTCTACATTTCTAAATATTACACAATACTAAAATTTCAAAAAATATTACATATAAAATTTTTGGACTTACCTTCACAAAAACGACGAATACTTTTTTTCCTCTTTTTTCTTCCTCTCTTTTTTTTCTCTCTCTTTTCCTCTCCTTCCTCTCCTATTCTTTCTCGCAGCGCTCGCTCTCGCTCAACCGGCAACAAATGAGCACAGTGCTCGAGTTTTGGCGCTTTAAAAGGAGCCTATCGCCCTGGTTCAGGCGATCGCCTGTGGCTCGGGCGACGGCCGCCACGTGGCGATTGTCCGAACGACGGCCGTTACACGACCGTTAGCAAGAGCACCTATTGCCCCGTACTGGGGCGACAGACGTGTATTTTTCGAATCCCCCTCCCCCCGCCGATTAGTTTTGCAAAAAAGATTTAAAATAGATATTAAATAAAAAAAAATTTCGACTCCTCCTATGGACCGACGGACAAGTCAACCCCCCACATACAGTCAATCAGGGGCCACGCGGAAAGCCAACTTCCGTGGGCTCCGTCCACGCACCGCGTTTCATCTCGAACGTCCACCGTTCTATCGGACGTGTGAAGTTCACCTAGCTATGGACCGAGGCCGCCGGGCCAGCCCATGGCGCCGTCGACCGCATGCACCCGGCTCGGCGCCTACCTATACTTTGTTGTCACGCTGGTCAACTCCGATTTCAAAAAATAAGCCATAACCACAGCACCACTGACACTTCTGACGCCGCCGTGCTCGTTAGGACGGACTCTCCGGCTTTCGCCGAAGACGTGGCCGCCGCCATGACCGGGTATTGCGTGCTCCTCCTCGATTCGATCCTCTTGCCCTAATCCCTGCGATGCTCTTCGGCGATTCGGTTCGCCGGAGGGAATGTGATTTGTCTAAGTCGGTAAAGGCAGCGCCTTTTTTTTTTTGGCTGAACCTGGGCGGGATGTAAAGGAGGCGTTCGGGCTTGAGAGTTTGTGGGATTAAGACCCCGTTAGCATCAACGATTTGTGCGATTCGGTGAATGCACGATTTGGGCGTCGGAGTTGTTGGATTGCGTTGGGTACAGCTGTTGCGCTACAGTTGTAATTGTATGATTTTTGTGAGCGCCTTGCGTTTTTTTAATTGGTTTGGATCGAAAATTGTAGTCATTTCTTGTTTATGTGGCCTGGTGCGAGGATCAAGCCGAACATTTGTGGTATTGCGGCTTGATTCGGTGAATCTGTATCGTTCGTGCTTCCATTTGGGATGAAAGGCGGGATATTTTTGGATGCTGCAACGGCGATGGTTGGGTTCGTCGCTAGTTTATAGTTTTGCGTTATGTTTGAGATCGTGTAGCAGAAGGATGACGTTCCTGCATTGGTTTTAGTTGAAACGAGGCTTTTTCTTCCCATTTCGGGGTGAAAGTACGTATGCACTTTGTTCTGTTGCAGTGCAATTAAAGAACACCCACTTCTGATAGGAAGAAGAGTGGGAGTGTTACTTCAAAGGAGGTATCTTGTTAGTTCTTATGGTAACCATTGTGTCACTCTTTGTTAAAAGCAGATTTTCTTCTTGCTTGTTTGAGTATGCTGAGTTTAAGTTCGAAATAGAGATTGCTGTCGTCTCCGTTAGGTTTTGAGGAGCCATCCTTTTGCCCTTGGCAATTTGGTGAAAGACCATCGAATTTAGTTTTTGTACTATTGTGATCAGCATTGCATATAAGGTTGACCTGAGCAATTGTTGTCGGCCTTTAGTTTTACCAGTGTCATGGACTCATGGTTCAGTTAGGGTTAACAGTGATATGTTTACATTGTAGCCAGTGGTGGAGTGGAATTAGGTCTTGAATTTTGGAAACGTGATGCTTGATTAATTTATGCATGAAAACGGTTCTGAGGAACTATGAGTTAGTGTTGTTCATACGGATGGTAGTTGTGGTGTGCTTGACAAATTCCAAATTAAGTTCAGCTTGTACCTCTACAAGATTGGTGGGATCTATTTAATGAAATTATCTGTGTTTTTTACCCACATTTGGTCTCGTTTTGGTTAATGCAGTTGATAGATAGATAAATATGGGATAGAAATTCAGGTGATGATATTAGTGTTGCAGAATGCTTTGCTTTATTCCATTGTTGGACACGGACATAGGAGTCGAAATCTGACTCGGATTCAGGGTGTCCGATTCGGCAAACGTTTTTGGACACGGAAAATGCTACTCGGAATCGGACACGGGTGTCGGAATCCGACTCGGATTTGAGGTGCCTGATTTGGTAAAATTTTTTGGACACAGATGTCAGTGTAAAACTGCTTTATCCATCTGTCTTAACTCTATGTGAATATTTTGTGCAGGACATCCTGGCTAATTGATAGCCAAAGAATGGCTTCAAAAATAAAAAATGCGTCCAGGTCATTGGATCCCAGTAAACACAAATGGATGAGCAACCCAACTAATGAGTGCCCAAGGAGCAATCACGTCATTGATAATAGTGATGTAAGAGCTGCACTTTCTATTATGTGCAACTGAGCTAGGTGCAGTTTTTTTGTGTTACTTGTATCCTTTGCATTTCATTGTTACTATGCCTGATTAATACTTATTTTTAATCAAGGATTAAATAATTAAACCACATATTAATATTTAAATTAGTAATCTTTTTGTTATCCATCTTTTTGTTCATAGATTGCCTTATCTTAATAAGCCAACCACTTGTTCCTAAAGCTGGAATGGATTCTGTTGTTACAATTAAATATTGTTTCACTTCGACTTTGGTTCTGTTGTTCCAGATCAAGTGTTATGCGAATGTATTATTTCTAAAGTGCTTGGATTTCGTGTAAGGAGCTTTATTTGCGAATGATTTTAGAGCTACAGATCAATATTAATTAGCAATGTCCAGTAAGGTGTTATGTAAGTGCAATCCTCTGATGAATAAAGGTTTCACTGCAGGTTGTTCACCAGTGGCCTGGTTTGCCTAAAGGTGTAAAGTTTGATCCATCTGATCAGGAACTGCTTTGGCATTTGCTGGCAAAACATGGCAAAGCAGGTGCAACACCTCATCCATTCATTGATGAATTTATTCCAACAGTTGAGGAAGATGATGGTATCTGTTACACTCATCCACAGAAACTTCCAGGTACCCCTTCACTTCCAAGTAGGCAGATATCTTCCATCTTTTTTTAAAAAAGTAGATAGCTTGTACACAGTTAAAAAATATATGTTTCTTTTGTCATTGTATGGAAATTTCCTGCATTGATGTTTTGAAGATGAGTAAGAAATGCCTTTTTTATTTTTAGATAGGAGTAATCCGTAATATCTACATTTTATAGCTTTTGTCGAATGCTTCGCTGTGTTATTTTTTTCCCATTTGGTATTTGTTTGTCTTAATCACGCCCTAAGACCAGCATTTCCACCAAGTCTAGTAGTAGTGTTGGTGTCTCAATACGCCTACTTAGTGTGTGTTTGGCTAATGGGATGAGGTTGAATGGCATGGGATGGTCTTGTATTATTTAGTTCTATTGTTTTGGGTGAGTAGAATAGTTCAACATTTATAGAGAATATTTCTTAAATTTGTATCCCACCATCCAGGATGGGATGATTCCATTTAAGCAACCAAACGCATGGATGACTTTTTTTTTGAACCATCTGATACATGTACCACTTCGTACAAGCAATCAAACACACCCATTGTACTTCTATTTATTCCCTTTAACTTTCCACTGTGTCAACAATAATCTACCACTCTATATGACTGATTTCATTTCTGAACTTGCTCAAATATGACATTCCACTTTCTTTTTTGGAACATATATTTCAGTTTCTTTGTGGTCTTCTTGAATTGACTTTATCCTTTTGAGGTGTTAAGCAAGATGGAAGTGTATCACACTTCTTCCACAGAACCTTTAAGGCCTATAATTGCTCAAATATGACATTCCACTTTCTTTTTTGGAACATATATTTCAGTTTCTTTGTGGTCTTCTTGAATTGACTTTATCCTTTTCAGGTGTTAAGCAAGATGGTAGTGTATCACACTTCTTCCACAGAACCTTTAAGGCCTATAACACTGGGACTAGGAAGCGTCGAAAGATAAGCAGTGGCAATCTTGCTGATGTCCGCTGGCACAAGACGGGCAAGACAAAACCAGTAATAGTTGATGGAAAGCACCTTGGCTGTAAGAAAATAATGCTGCTGTATGTGAGTACTGTGAAGGGTGGGAAGCCTGACAAGACTAATTGGGTGAAGCATCAGTACCACCTAGGCACTGGGGAGGATGAGAAGGATGGTGAATATGTCGTCTCTAAATTATTTTTTCAGCAACAGTTTAAACCAGGGGAGAAGAATGCACAAGAGTTAATTGCTGCAGATGCTTTGGAAACTATAGCTGCGGAACCAGATCTTCCCGACCCTTTGTTGCCCATGGAAGAACATGTCCGCGATGGTTCTAATCAAGAAATTCTTCAGAACAATAAATATAACACTGACCAGGTAGTTGCATGTTCATGTTTGCTTTTTTTCTATGTGCATCACACATTCATAGGTAAGTCCAATTAGTGAAGAAAACATATAAACCTGTTTATGATAACTGAAAAAGTAAGTTAACAAAAGTAGTGGCTTTTTCTTTAACTGATGTGCAGGGAAATGGGAATTCTGAAATAAACATGGAAGAAAAAGCTGTTGAAGAGAATGCCGTCCATCTGTCCTCTGAAAAACCTGAGGACGGAGATAATACCTTGTCACAAGATCCAAAATGGTGGGAAGGTGAATCCCAGTTTCTGTTAGATTCTCAGCAACTGGCAGAAGGCCTGGCAATTTGTGATGAGTTCCTTCAGAGCCAGAGCCAGACCTCATGTGTCGGTGGATATGAACCTGGTAGAACGAAGCCTCGCCTGGCTGTTTATGCCCAATTGCCAGTAGAGGACTTGAAGAACGATCTGGAAGAATGTCAGAAGTTGGGCCTCTCAGATAGTACAAATCTTGAGCTTGAAAACACAACTGAATTTCGACTGAGCCAAATTGTACGATTCTGATGTCTTAACCCCCGGCCCAAAAAAAAACACTATTTGCTAAATTTGGTCCCTACTTGCAGGAATTTTCACAGGACAGCTTTACGACGACATGGGCTGGTGACAAGATGATTGATTGAGGTGGTTCCAAGGTCACAGCCTGCATGATTCTGTACATGACAAAACAACTGAAAGCCGTTTTGTAAGTTATTATGAAGTAGGCCAAGAAGTGTCATGCTGTGCACTGATGACTGCTCAGTGTTAAAATTAGCTTTGCCTGGCCTCATGTTTTTTGTAAATCACAATGGAAAGTTGGTAACTGCCTCATTTTGGTTGGCCATTCTGAATGGTAAAAGGGCAGTTAAAGTATATTTGAGCCTTTCTTCAGTTATATGTGCTGAATTTGACTAGTCTAATAAAGTCGGTGTTAATAACGTTAGCCATCATGATACGGCCTATTTAATGTGAAAAATCATTCTGTGGTGCTCGCTTACGCCGGCCCTGACAAAGTGGGGCTGATAATTCCTTGCAAGCTTACCTTGTAATAACCGTAAGACGGACGGAAAGCAAAATCTGCTCCTGCTACCATGCAACGTCTGACATTTCCTTGGGATATATGAGCTTTGCAGATAGGATCGAATGGATTATGGATTATATTTAAAGGGACTTGAGAGCCATGATGGATAAGTTCGAATGGATTAGATTTGAATGAACTTGAAAGCCATGTGGTTAGCACGGGAACTTACTCTTTCCCAGCAAAATTGTCTAGTAAGGACCTGTTTGGTAGAGCTCTAGATTTCAGCTCCACCTTAGATCTGAAACTTGTAGGCTAAAATAGAGTGAATTAAGTTTATATTTTTAGCCTAAAATGTAAACAAGATGATTTACCGAAACACTTTTAATATACCCATAACTGTGCTAAACACAGCCTAAGCATGCTAACATGTTAGAATGAGAACGGGGATAATATTTACTTGACTTGATATTTGTATTTGTAAACAAAAATTGCGTGGGTAATAATTCATGAGATATAGTTTAGGACATGAAAACAGCTATTCCCGTGGATATGGACTGCGAGGATAATCCCCGTCACATGTTGTCCTCATTAGACGTCCTGAGGTGAAAATGCATCGAATACGATTGAATAATAGTTTTATTATATTTGTTTCTGTATTTTTAAATGAATATGAATTGCTTGAATACAAATATGAATCAAATGTTGTAACGAATACAAATTGAACACGTGCTCAATTTAGTCGAATTCGAATATCCAAAAATATGATGGAAGTTTTACGGAAGAAGTTCAAACACCAAACATCTACAAATAGAGTTCTAATATATGGAATTACATATCAAATTACCATAAGCAACATGGTAGCACGACATATGCAAAAAAATGTCAGTAGACTAGATGATAAGTGGAACAAACTGCCATATTAGGATATTATATTGGAAATCAAGTTCTTTTCTAACTATGAAAGCAGCGGTATAGCTTACCACTCTCCTGTACCACAACAAGTGGATTTGCTCTGCTCACACTCTACGGCATATAGATCTGCTATAGTAGATGATATGTGTCGACTTCCGCTTCTTCTGTGGTTGAGGACTCGATTCACAAATTTATTTCAATAAAGATTAAATATATACAAATTGTTTAAAAGACCAATTAGCCGTCCAGACTAGAAAAAAAAGGAACGGCCGGCCCTTGTAGCACTGGAACGGGCGGCCACCACCTCGACTAGAAGAAAAAAAGAAAAACGCTGATATAATAATAATAATAATAATAATAATAATAATAAATGTGCGAATTTAAGTCATATTCGGTTGCCCCCCACCAGACAGAGACACAAACCTAGTAGCAACATATAAATCATACATATATTACATACCTTATACTGCCTAGACTCTCCCAGCGCTTGGTGCATCCACGCCCGTTGCCCTCCGTGACCAATCAGCGCCTCAGCACGCCATCACTGTCCGATCAACCTCGTGGCTCCTGCTCAATGGATCTTTGCGTGTCATGGGATCTGTGACATATTACATACCTTAGGGTATGTACAATAAGACTATCTCAACTTACTTTTAGTATGTCCATATTAGTTTTATCCTATATGAAAGAGTGAGAAAAGATGATAGAGAAGAGAGCTAACTCTTATTTAGTAGTAAGCTTGCACGGAAGCACAATTAGATTAGTATGCACAAGAGAGAAGAGATAGTTAATGCATGGTATCTAAAGCCATCCTTTAGATATAGCTATTATACAAACTGACTTTAATGTTTACTCTAGATGATATGAATGAGAGATAGAGTAAGTAGCTAGTTTTATTATTGTACTTGCCCTTACACTGCCTAGAATCTTCAAGCGCTCGGTGCGTCCATGTCAGCCAGTTGCCCTTCGCGACCAATTAGCACCTTAGCGCGCTGTCATCATCCGATCAGCCTCGCGGCTCCTGCTTGATGGATCTTTGCGTGCCATGGGATCCGTGACATCCGTCCCTCTAGAACCCTTTACGCCACGGCACTTCCGTTGCCTCCTCCTCATCTCCTCCACTCGCCCTCTCATGATCTCACCGTGTCACTACCCCTCGAGCGCCTCATCCCAGCATCACTGAATCCCACTTCGGCCCAGCCCCTGCTGCCGCGTGCCAGCTCCTATCACCATTCTCGCTCGAGGAGGTCATCGGTGAAGGCCGGATCTGCCTCAATCTAGCTAAACCTAGATGCCCTTTATTTTGCTTTCATTGGCTCTCGATTCGGGTTCTTTCTTGATCTGTGTTTTTTCCTCGATTAGTGTTGGTGGCTCGCCGTTCCCCGGTCGATTTCTTATGGTTTTTGGTTCGTTTCGATTGTTTTGATGCTTATTGTTGTTTGGATTGTTTTGCTTTCCGTCGACTCTTGATCTGTGTTTTTTCTCTCGTTTGTGTCAGCATCCCGTCGTTCCCTGGCCGATTCTTATGGTTTTTTGGTTCATCTTGATTGTTCATGTGTTGTGGTTGTTCAATCCCATTTTGGTTAGTTGTTGATTCCCTTTCTTCTCTGCCTCCGCTTGCTCCTCCCTTCTGCTCCCCTTCACCTGGGCGCCAACATTGCCGCCCCTGGTCATTGGCTCCTCTGCCACCACCGATGGCAGCGACCACCGACTCATCAGACGGTAATAACCTTAGGTTGGCTTGGCGCTCCCGATTTCGAGTTTTTGGTTTCCTCTTCTTGGAATGTTATCTGGCCGTTTTTTGGGATTAGTCGGATTGGTAATAACCTTAGGCTGGCTTCACTGCAGGTTGTTCACTAGTGGCCTGGTTTGCCTAAAGGTGTAAAGTTTGATCCATCTAACCAGGAATCGCATTGGCATTTGTAGGAAGGGGTGTCGCCGCCGCCGACGCTGCAGTGCAGCATGGTGCGGTGGTCATCACCGAAGGATCTGGCACTGGAGGCGGCACTCCGCCGCAATCGACGATGGATCCTAAACAACCAGATCAAGCACCTCCTCCTCCACTTCCTGTCTCGCTCCGCGCCCGTCCGCTTCCTCTAGTCCTACTTCAAGACGCTTGACCTCCTTGGCCGCACCACCAATTGGCTCTGCAAGTACCCCTTGTGCTTCGAACTCTTCGACGGCGATGAGCCCTTTGACTTCACCAAGCGAATTCTTCTTCGTTTTGTGGCTTCGAACTCTTCGACGGCGACAATCCCTCCCCCGCAGTCGGGTTGCCATCTCCTCATTCATCTTCTTCGTTTTGTGGCTAGCAGTTCTTGAACGTATGTCCTATTTGCTTGCATAATAAATATTTCTTCACGCACTTACCAGCTTCAGACTCATCTATATCATTTCTGATACGCCTTTTTTGTGATGCCCTGCTTTGCTCGTTCTTGTATCAAAATTAGGAACCCACAACCTTTTATTGACACTAGGAGTTGTGGTGAAAGAACCAACAACATCATAACCATAAAGCTTCTCGCTCTAAGTTGCCATTACCTTTCCTTTGTAAAATATTCAGATAGATATATACTAGGTCACATTCCAAATAACGCACATGTGGCTATCACATGAGAACATGGCCTATGCAAAAGGTGAGGTTTGTTATACGAGCATTTACAATCATCCTGCAAGGTGCACTCTTGGGTGATAACATTTTGGTTGGTTCCACGCCGTCCTTTATCTTTGCATATCACTTGGAAGCACAGTGTTCATGCACCTACTTTGATAGCTCTATGCTTGGCTACCTTCTTACTCTTCTCATCCATGTATTTAGTGATCATGCTAGAGTACAATAGATTCTCATCTCTCATTACTGCTTCAGCAGCTCGATGCCTATCCACAAAGTAGTTGGTTGTGCCCCGCAGCACTCTCTCAATATTTCCTACCAACTGGAGATACCACATCCCTCTTATTATCTAGTTGTACACCTCCGCCAAGTTAGTCGTCGTGACACCATATCTAGCATCATGTATGTCATGTAACAATGACCACTTCTCTTTCAGATCGTGCTTTATCCGGTCCGAGAAACATTTAATTGGCCTTTGCCTTCGACGATGATTCGTCACCTCATATTTTGTTGGTAGAGGGAATAGAAGCTCCATCTGATCCTATGTTTCACTGCTACTAGCTTGTTGATCTTCTTCTCTTTATGTTTTCTTGTTAGTTCATCAGGATTCTTCCATAGAGTATGGAACTTACTCGCTTGGTTCTGTTTACACAGTCTCTTAAATATGTTCACCAGTTCCTTGTTTTTGAATTGCATATAGAAGTTCGCAACCAAACGCCTCATGCACCATCGGCTCTGTAAGTCAAGCCATGGAAATAGCTCTTCTTCCCTTGTTTGCAACTATTTGATAGCACTAAGCAGACCAGCATGCCTGTCATGCAGTATGCACACATCTTGACGAGTTTTCACTACCCCGATCTTGAAGTTCCATAGGAACCACAACTAACTCTCGTAGTTCTCTCTTTCTACAAAGTTGAAAGCAACAGGCAGAATCTGGTTGTTTCCATCAATGCCCACAGCTGTCATTATTTATCCTTTGTATTTCCTAGTCAAGAATATGCCGTTCATGCACAACAATGGATGGCAGCGATAGAACTAATGCAAGCTCCAAATGCGAAGAGAACTCTCTTCAGATGCCTTTTGGTCGGCCACTTGCTTGACGAACTGTCTTGATAATCATAATAAGTACTAGGTTTTCTTCCCTGAATGCAATTGAGCAGTGCAGGTAGATTATGATAGGAGTATTCAAATTTTCTAAACTTCATTTCTAAGGTCTTCTGCTTTGCCCTCTATGCCTTCCTGTACCTAATTGGATACTGATATCTGTTCTTGATTGCTCGAATAATAGCACGGGACTCAAAATTGAGGTTCTTCACTATAGTTGGGTATAAGATATTTGTGACATACCTAGATGACAGGTTCCTGTGAGCCATTAGGGTTTTCTCAGTCATACAGATATACTCCTCAACCTTCAAACATAGCCATTGGGTACCCCATTTGGGTTGTACACATGCACTCTCCAGGGGCACCCATGGATCTCGTACACCACGTCGTAGCAGGTTGGGGTAGACTTCTTAACCCTAAAAGTCCTTGTTGATAAGGCCCAATCTTTCATAGCATCCTGCACTGCCACTTTTGTCAGGTACATACTGTTAGGCCTAACCTCATTCTTACTATACTGCTAAGGTGTATCGCTACTTTCATTCACAACCAGCTTATTAAATTGATGCGTGCTCCAATATGTTGGCACAAGAGGCTCTATACCTCCATCTTCCCCATCCGAGTCATCGTTGTCTTCCACTAGTCTTCTGGTGTATTCACGGTGTCTTCCTCTTCCATCTTTGCTATTATTTCCTCAATTTCCTCACCTTCGTCTACTTGTCCCCGCACTTCATGTCCAATGTTTTCATCATCCTTCTCAACCTCAACTTGTTCACCACTCTGGTAAATGTTATCCTCGTTACATTCCTGTGTATACTGCTCACGGCTAGATTCTCCAATTTCGGTATCACCATAAACCTCAACTTGTTCACCACTCTGGTAAATGATATCCTCGTTGCATTCCTGTGCATGCTGCTCACGGCTAGATTCTCCAATTTCGGTGTCACCATAACTAAACTTATTTCGAGGCTCACTACACTCACTGATATCCAACTGTTGCTATGAGGCAACAACCCTATCATATGCTTGCACTAAAAGCACCTAATACCATCCACGTTGCTTCGCCCCCCTCAAATATGACCTCCACGAAGCAGTTCCCTTCACCTCAACTAACTCCAAATAAACAAGATCATTTCGCATACTACAAAAGCAAAATAACTTCAGCTGGCACTGATATGGTTCCATCTAAAAAGTATAATACAACCAATTCAACTCAGAAGAAAATGTACGCTTTTCAACCCTACCTAAACTTCTGTCCACATACTGGAAGTTACTCAGATTTGTACCCTCTAAACCATACATGACAACCCTTCTCCATGATATATTCTAAATGGAACTTATTCTGACATATTTGCGAACCAATTCATTAACCCACGAATTAATTACTTTTCATAAAAAATACTATAACACCTTACATAACTATATCTATATACTCAAAAAAATCTAGATCTATCTATATCTACACTTCAAAAATATATATCTATCTAGATCTATCTGTAGAAAAAACAACTATACTCCTAAAAATATATATCTATCTACTTGTATCTGTAAAAAACATCTATACTCCTAAAAATATATATCTATCTACCTCTATCTAAAGAAATATACACTCCTAAAAATATATATCTATCTACATCTATCTCAGAAAAACATCTCGCATTCCTACAAATGTATTATTTTTCCTAAAATATATATCTATGTAAATGTATTTGTACAAATCAACTAAATTACTAAAAATATACTAAATCTATCCGTAACCTCTAAATTTGACTAGATCTATTATTTTTGCTATCCTACTATGGTATATTGCTAAACAAAATAAACAGAAAAAAATTACTTCCACAATGAGTAGAAACCTCAAATCTGACTTTCTCCTCTCCCCTTCCCTTCTCTCCATCCCTCCCTTTCCTTTCTCTTCTCTCCCTCCCTCTCCTCTCTTCTCTTTCTCTGAACGGCAAAGAAATGAGAGAGCTCGTGACTACAATAAATGCTTTGGTTTTAAATAGAGCATCTCTATCGCTAGTTGGTTTGTTTGGCGACAGAGGCCCGCGCCTCCTCTGCCATCAAACCAACAGTTGATTTTTGCACTGTCGCTAGATGGTTTGGCGACAGGGAGCCCGAACGGTTTTTTCGTCTATGTGGCACTAACGTGGCTATTTCTCATTAGTTTAAATGGTGACATGAGTCTCTATCGCCATATTATCGGGCGACATTTCCCTCTCATCGATTCAAATAGCGATAGATGTATAGTTTTGCAATATTTTTCAATCGAGGTATATTTTTGCAATTTAAATAAAAAATGTATTATTTAAAAAATTCTGGTTTTATCATCTTGCTCGCCTCATCACCACATGTCCCTGTCCGCTCCTCAGCCCGATGCATCCACCCCGATCCCACCCTAATAGAATAGTACCGAAAAATAATCCTATAGGATGTGTGGCATTAACTCTAATACCATTAACTACCTCATAAATTTTTTCACAAAATTTAAGCTACGTGTCATGGTGTCATGCTCTGAATTGGGTCCAAGTTTACATTGCGTAGGACCTAGATCTTATAGAATTATTGTCCAAGAGCACTACCCTACCTCCTCATGTCTGTGGCCCAATTTGTCTGCCCGATCACCTCCTTGCAAATGTGCATCCCTATCTCCTCGTGACTAGAGGTGGGCGTTATGCCGGGCTGGGTTGGTCCAGCACAGATCCATCGTTCTTCGTGCCTAAACCAACTGGGCTGCAAGCCTATCGTGCCCATTGTGCCAATCTAGCTCGCCTTCGGTGAGTCTAGGCACAACCCATTTCCCTTTTCCCCCGCACTGGCCTCGACCCCCTCCCCTTCCCCCCACATCGGCTTTCCTTCCCATCCCTCTCTAGCACCACATGTCCCTCCTCCGCCCTCTCCTCGCCCCTCCGTCGTGGTCACCTGCCCCCTCGTCGCCTCTGCCTCGCTCCTTCTCCCCCACCAAGCACATCGCCGACCTTCTCCCTCCGGTGCGGGTGCAGTGTGGGCTCGAGCACTAGCGTAGGCAACAAGCATAGCAGGTGCGGGTGCGGCACGACGTGCTTGGCTTGGCGCCCTCCACTTTCCCCTTTGGCCATGTACGCTTTCCCCTTCCCCTTCCCCGCCTTCCCCTTTGTCGCGTGCCGCTCACGCTATCGCTGACCGTGCCATGCACAGGCTGATGTGCACCTGTTGTGCGTGTCGTGCCGCGACACGTGGGCACTATTTTAGGCCATGCCAGTCCAAGTACAACCCATCTCGGCGTGCTGTACCGAGCTGCCCATCGTGCTCGGTTAGCAGGTTCAGCACGGCTCGGACTTCCGTACCGTGCCGGCAGGGCAGTGGACTATGCGGGCCACATGCCAGCCTACAAAGGCTTACCCTAGTGCCCACCTCTACTCACTGCTAACCCTGCCAGACTCCTCTTCTACTACCACGACAAGTTCTACATAGGCGCATGTATTTTGACAACTTCCTCCCTTCGACAACCTCATAATAGCGAGCAGGTTCCATTGGACCAGTGCCTAGCCCGACGTGTCCACCCTCACCGCCATGTGCATCCCCGCACAAATCAAGCCCATGCGCGCATGTCCTTCACCTTCGAAGCGTCGGCGTCATGTGCCTCACCGGCGAAGTGGCGACTACATGATCACCGAACTGTAGACCATCTATGGCAACACAGCCTCCCACCTTGCCATGCTCCTTTGCTTTTGCTGGGGCACCACCAGATGGATCGAGAAGGCGCCACGCTATCCCTCGCTTTAGGGTGCGTTTGGTTGGGTGTACAAGGGTGAACCGAACCGTCCCGTACAGGATTTGGTTCTGTTTTTGCGTTTGGTTGGCTGAACGGAACCATTTAGTACAGGATGAGATGGTATAGATTCTTGAAATATTCCAAAAATATGCTGCATCATCTCGTACGAAAAATTTGGCTGAACCAATCGGCCTAGGATAGGATCGTTCACTCGCACCATCCCTTAAACCAACCTCATCCCTCAATCCAATCTCATCCTTTCAATCAAACATCATCTCATACCATCCTGTATCATTTCATATCCAAGCAACCAAACAAAATCTTGTATCATTCCATTCAGGCAACCAAACATCTTCTCTATACCATCTCATCCAGGATCATTTTATCCATCATATACCATCCTATCCTATTCATCCTCGTACACCCAACCAAATGCAAGCTTGTGTACAACCTTGTTACGGGGGATACCATCTTTCTCCTTAAGGTAATGAAATTATAGAAGCAGCTTGCAAATAAAGTCCTCAACTAGCTACAGCTTGTGAAGTATGGAAGGCGATCAAATTTAAGTTCAAGCTACTAGAAAAGCTAGATAAGTAGATAAAACTAGATATAAAAAAGGCCTAAATAAAAGAGAAGCGAAATAGAAAGAAAAAAAGTCAGTTACAAAATGCAGTAATTATTTTTTATTCTTCTAATTGAATGCAATTTAACTTGGCTCAATCTTAAAAAAATGATTGAATCGAGTAAAAATAGCTCTTGATATGATCACGTGACTTGACAAATCGAGATTCCTCTATTCAATATATTTAGAATATATAAAGGTATCATACAATGAATAGATACAAATATAGTATTATCATATGATAATAAAATCAAACACAATATTTATAGAAAAAGTTCTTTATTTATTGGGAAAGAATCAATGAAAAATTTTTTAGCAATGTTGTATTTACCGTACTTGTCGGGGACTGAGGAATCTCTGATAGGTCAACGCGCAGTCAACAGGGACCCCAGCTCAGGGGCCGAGCAGCTCGGGAACCTCGACCACGACCTAAGCGGCACCAATCCCCGCACGACCTCGAGCTTGGGGAATGTGGATCCGGCTCCGCACAACCTCGACCTTGGCTCAGAGGTGTGAGTTCACTCGACGGTTACCAAGACTGAGAAATCCGGAGTTAAGGCGGACGTGGGCGTCAGATCCGGGACAGTTGCTGCACTTCTTCAATGCGCACCATGCACTACTCCGAGAATCTCTCTTGGCCGTTTCTGATAACGGCTGGGAGGGGTATAAAATCCCTTGAAGCAGAACTGCAAAGGACATCAACACTCAAGCAATAGGACAATAGCCACAATCAGAGCACTCAAGCTCGAGTTGTAACCACCTCTGTACTCACGAATAGTGACCCCCTCCGCCTCAGGAGAAGATTGGAGTAGAGCTATTATCCTCGCGGGGGCTCGAACCTAGTATAATTCGCTGCGTCTTGCTCGTTGTCATCCCGCCTCGACCGACGTCCGATCCTCCGTTGAGCGTAGCTCGTTTTGGGCCCCTCATTCACACTAACCCCGTTTTCATATCTGCGGTCAGGCGATCCCGATCGTCGACAGTACTTTTGCCCTTGGGGTCTATTTTTCTTTTAACAAATATCTGGAACTTTGGATTAAGAATTGGTTCAATACTATGCAATTCATATCTGGGAAATATAAGTTAGGATTTGGAAAGATCAATATCATACTCTGTATCCATATTTGGCAGGATATGCAGGAGATATTCAACAAATCAATAAAATAGCTATCTAATAAAAACATCAATATCCTCTATGGTTTTCTAGTCGATCGTTGACTAAATTATAATATGAATTTACATTTAATTATGTTTATGTTGTTAAGTAGGGATAAATGATTCTCCAATTGGTACATAATTTGACACTTTCATGGCTAAAAGTCACTATTTTTCTTTATGTGTGTAGTATCCGTCAAATTATTCGTGATCAATTTGAATATGATGTGCATCCACCTTGTGTCGCATCCTAAAAATCCGTATCCAAGGTAAAAATATAGGTTAAGATACGGAAAGAGCAAAATCCGTCCATATCTAACTTGTTTTTACCCTTAGACATAAGTGGATCATGAGGCCAACCTACTGCCCATGGTGGCATGTTTGACACACGTGGCATGCCATGTAGGCAAACTTAAGGTGTTTTGCGGAAATTAACACAAAGCCCCTTGGATATTTATTGTTTTTTTAACTGTAGCCATGTGCCATAACCTGATGGGGTCGACCAAACTGCTTGTCGCACCTGTTACTCGAGCTAGTAGTCATCTCGAATCTCTTGCGATCGGAACCCTAGACCTCTGAAGAATACACCATGCAACAGCGCCACCAACGTAACAAGCCATCCTTTAGTCCTACATTGCAGAATTATCTACGGATTAGTAGCGATTTCATCAATTTAACCAAACCAAAACCTAGACTCTCATTCCAATCGAAAACCTAGCTAGGCCCCAATCCAATCGAGTCCAAGCCCCCAATAATGCGGAAAGAAACTGAAACCCCCCCAATGCAAAACAACACTTACACCTAAATTCACCGAAAGTTCTAGGATAACCTAGCCACAATCGGTAGGCAGATCGCTCGGGAGTCGAAAGTACGGTGCCATCCCGATGGCCTGCCTAGCGTCACCCCAAGGTGTGGTGCCTGCTCAGGATTGCCACGTGAATTGATCACTTTTCTAGTTCTTACTTTGAAAGGATATCCTCCCATACTCTTCGTCCGCTATAGCACACTTATTGAGCTCCTCAGCCTCCTCCTACACCCTAGCCCGCAGCAGCCTAGCTGCCGCGTTGTCTGTTCATGGGAGTTGCTGGCCCATGGTCCCCCTGTCTCATTTCGTGGCTCGCCAGCTACCACGCTCTCAGACATGGTAGCTTCGGTTTCCACATTCTCCGAGAGCGGGAGCACCTTCTATTGTGAAAAAGAGGCAAAATCTACAAATAAATGCATATGTATGCTAGATTTATAAAAAAAAATAACACGAGAGGCTAGAAAAAGATGAGAAGACGGATAGGAGTGGCTCTAGTGGATTCTGTCTGTTTTTACCAAATCGCAATAAGGGGCAGGGCACAGGTGACCGGGTTAAATAAAACAAAGTCTATATATTTTTTTGTTAATTTTCGTAAAAGACTTACATGCCATGCCATGCCATGCCATTCGTGTCAAAGATGCCACAAGGGCAGCTAGGATAGACTTAATTATGATCCACTCATGTCACATGAATGATCCAGATTGTTATAAAACGATGACGTCCATCACAGAGCAATCACAATGTACCGGTTAAATAGCATGAACAATCACGAGAAGCAAACAATAGGGAGGCAAAAATCTCTCTTCTTTATTAGATTGATTCTTTTGTACAATAGAGTGCCATATTTATAATAAAAATCCATAAGAGAGATTCGGATCCGTCCATAACAAAATAAAATTCAAACATATTTGAACAATTAGGACTCCGAGTCCAACTATATCTCAACATAGATGTGCATTTTCAAAGAAAAATGATCCAGATGTCACACCCAAACAACTTGAGTGATCTGGTCTGCATTTTACTCAAAAAAAAAAAAATTTGATATAGAAATATACTTGATCAGCTGTCCCGGGTCGGCAATAGCCCACCCATTTTGACTTATTAGGGCATGCCTGGCTATGGCTGCCTGGCTAGCAGTGATATGCCAGACCAGACCCTTGAGGCCCGACTTTTGCTCCGGTCTATTATAAACTCTCATGGTCTTTTGAAACACATGAATTTCGTATGAATTATTTGGAAATTATACGGTTTTATGTAAAACTCCTATGGATTTTTTGTGTTCCAATCAAAGCTGTGCTAGTGGCCTATGGCCTTTCTGGATGAGAATTTTTACTGTACACTATCATGGTAGTATATGGAGGTAGTAGAAATGAAATCCAACCGTTCGTTTGAGAGGGTATTATGGTCTTTTGGTAATTAAAGTATGAAGATTTGCAAGGGGCTGGATATCATCCTCTTCCCGTTCCTTTCATTTTTTCGCTGGTTTTATGCACCACTGCGCCCTCGCCCCTTCCGCCCTCCGCCTTCCGCTCCGCGCCCACGCCACCTTGCAGCGCCTCGCCGTCTCGGCCGCCGTCCCGCCGCCTCGACCGCGTCCCGTCGCGCCCGCCGCCGGAGCCGCCCCGAGGAAGCCGACCGTTTCGTGGCGAGAAGTTTCGGCAGCTGGCCTCGCGGCTTCGCGAAGTTCGCTAACGTGGATTACTCCTCGGCCTCTCCCGAGGAGCTCCGCGCCAAAATCCGCTCTGCGACGCGCTCATCGTGCGGTCGGGGACTAAGGTGGGCGCGACGTGTTTGAGGCCTCCGGCGGCTGGCGTGGTGGGCCCGCCGGGTGGGGATTGACAACGTTGATCTCGCCGCCGCCACCGAGCACGGCCGCCTCATTGTGAACGCGTCCACGGCGAACACCATAGCTGCGGCGAACCGACATCGCGCGCTCATTGCCATGGCGGGAACATCGCAAGCAGCCGACGCCTCGCTCAAGGCTGGTGAGTACAATCTGAATTCTGGAAAATCTGCCTTCTATAACATGATACTGTCATTCTGTCGAGCTCTGTTGTCTAAAGCATTGACTTAAAGTTCAAAGTTTTTACGTATCTTAATTGGGTTATTTACCATTTTACCCTCTCTACAGGTTATACTACCCATACTACACATGGTAGTACATTTAGATCTAGATCAATCTCAACCTTTGGATTCAAAGAAATGAATGGTCCATATTCATTATAGTGTACTATAAAAGAGCTCTTCTGGATACGAAAAAGTCAACTTTTGGTTCCGTAACTTTTCTCGGATTAATGGTTTGTACTAGGCATATCTTTTTTTTAAGCCTAATCTTGTTTCGTGCCAGAAGTTCTAAATAAGAAAAAGTCCATGAAAATGGGTTTACGAGGCTTATTAGCTGAAGTATGTGACAAGATGATTTTGTATCCAGTGAGCGATAAAAGACATCAGATGGAGAACTGAAGAACATGCTACTCCCAGTTTCTTCTTAATTGGTTCACTTGCGAAAATCCAAAACTCCAAATCTTTGGAGCATAGTCGCCTTCATCTGTACTGTACGGGGCATAAGCAAACGACTAAAGCTGGTGACTAGCTATTTGGACGAAAGAGTCGAACACTATACAGCGACGGCTTTCATTCTATGGTTTTCACTTGTCCACTACAATTAATTTTTGTCCACCCCATAGCCCCTCAAAAGAAGTAATCAACATGCTAGACGTTGAGGCATTCTATATCGTTCAACCTGCTATTAATATGGACATTGAGAAGTGTGATGATATAGTTCTTGATCCTACTAAGTTTGAGGAGTCTCAGAACGATATTCATGACTCATATC
Source organism: Guadua angustifolia (assembly GCA_036346375.1). NCBI lineage: Eukaryota > Viridiplantae > Streptophyta > Magnoliopsida > Poales > Poaceae > Guadua > Guadua angustifolia. The sequence goes on from CM070505.1 coordinate 32,111,596, forward strand.
AAGATCTGAATTAGTCTCCTAAATATTTATTCGCTTTGCTAGTTAATGTTACATATTTCTTATGAGTCTCCTCAGTAGTTTAGTCTTAGTTCTAGAATAAACATTGGTTCACGCACCTGTTGAGCGATTATCATTTAAATAAGTTATTTCTCAGGATATTTGATTTATTATGCTATGTTTGTTCTATATTTTGCAATATATTTCTACTGCAACAATTACTTGATTGTTAAATCATACTTATAATATAGAACAATATAATCTAATAGTAGAGGAGAAAATATGTCTAGTAGACAGTTGCACCACAAATACAATTCTTAGAGAAACTAAATATTTCTAGATATTAACTAAGAAAAGTGTAAATATTATAACCATCGCCGAAAGCTATGCCCTCAAAGTTGGCATTGGCAGAGTCATCATAGTCCTCCCTATGGGTACTCGTATAATAATATAGAATGCCCTATTATGCATTGAGTCCAGTTGTACTCTATTAAGTTTTAAATATATTGTCGGAATGGTTTCCATATAGAGACAGAAAATTAGAATAGTACAGAATACCTATTCATGACTAAGTTTAATGGGTATAATAAAAGTGTAATTGAAAAACTTCCTTTCTTCTCCTCCAAATTATATTATACATATATAAAATTTGAAATTTATGTTAGATAAAAACTATATTTAAAAATTCAGAAATATTTATGATCTAGCATGATCGACTGGGTCATCCTGAGTTGAATATGATGAGAAGAATCATCAATAATTATACAGGCTATAGCATTAAAAACTATTGACTTCTCTAGACTTCAAGACTTCTTACGCGCATGCTTGTGCTAAAGAGAAGCTTATAGTTAGGCCATCTTTTCTAATAGTCTAGAAGAATCACCAATTTTTTGGAAGAGAATTCAAGATAATATTTGTCGACTTATCAAGCCTTTGTTGAGGTTCTTTAGATACTTTATGGTATTGATAGATGCTTTTATTGGATGATCCTACGTATGTCTCTTATCTACTAGGAATCATGCTTTTGCTAAATTAATTGCCCAAATTATTAAATTAAGAGACTTCTTTTCAGAAGAAAGGATCAAATCTATTCGAATAGACAATGCTGACGAGTTTACCTCAAAGGTATTTAATGATTATTGCATGGCTCTAGGCATTAATGTAGAACATTCAGTACCTCACATCTATACACAAAATGGCCTTACATAGTTATTAATTAAGATAATAAAATTTATAGCTAAAACACTCATACAGAATTGTAGGGTACCCACCAGCTGTTGGGGCCGCACAAAGCCGAACATTACTGTATTAATTCAACTCAGGCCAATTGCATACTATAAAATTTACCCTTTTATAGATAGTGCGTGGGAAAGAAGCAAGTATTTTATATCTACAAAAATTTGGCTGTGCTGTATATACACCAATCTCATCACCATAGCGTACAACCATGGCCCTTTTTATGTGAAGGGCTAGCGTCCGAAAAATGCCGTGGGAGGAAGGTCGAGCTACCAAAGAGCAACGTGCAAGGGGGTTTTATACTGGTTCGGACCTCTCACAATTGAGATGACAGCCCTACGTCTAGTGCTTCTTTGCTTATTATCTTGATGCTTACAAGGGTCTGGTAGGGTTTAGCTTGCCTATGCCTAGTTACAAAAGAGTGTTGCTATTACTATGCTTGTACGTGCCTTTTCTATGTTGGCTCCTCCTCCACCGTCCGTCGCGCTTGCCGTGCACCGAAGAGGTATTTATAGGCGATTTGAAACGACCACCTCTGAACGCCACGCCCTTACGTGTCCGCGCGTGGCAGCGGCTGCCTCTTGATTTTCGCCACGCGACATCGTGGATGTGATGGGCCCGAACCGTGGCGTAACGGCTAACGCAGCTGCCGCCACGTCGCCTTTACAGCCCGAGCATGACCTTCGGGGCATGCTCGGGTTTCTTCCTTGGTCGTGGCCGACCTTTGCCGCCAACCTGAGCAACCATGCTCGGGGGGCTAAGCCGTATGCTCGTGGAAGGGCATGCGAACATGGTCGGGGCGGAGCCAGTAGCTGGTCCGTTCGAGGATCTTCCTTTGGGACGACATCAAAGGGAAGCATGGTCGGCCGAAGGAGGGCTACCGGGGCATGATGGTCTTTATGGTAATTTATCCAATCCCTGACACTAACAATCTACTAGATGTTTAATTTCATTGATCATAAGGGAGTGACGAGATTTCATATACCTGCAGTAAACGCAACTGAAAGAGTGGAAATACTCTAGAAGAATATTGAACCTACTCTTACCCCTCATGATAAGAAGAGGGGGAGATCTCTAGGTGTACGTGACTCAATGCTGTAGGGATGTCTGCGGAAACAAAGAACCAAACAAGTGAGAACACTTCCCATGGTAGTAGAAGAAGCTCAACCTAATGTTGAGAAAATCCCTAACGTGAGCTATCCTTAAGATGGTAAACACATCTCTAAAGTGATCCATCCTAAAGATGATAACCCTAGCAAATATTTGCAAGCATAATTTGATGCTGGGAAGTCAAAACACCCGACTCCATCATCGTGGAAAATCACGAGGAGCTAGAAGAAATTAATGAAGAGATTTCCACCAATTATGTGGATTCATAAGAGTTGTATAAAACAAAGGCTACAATTGTTGACATATATTTAGTCTCAAAAATTGCTAAAAGTCTTGAGCTGGATTCAGAACCAAAGTCCATGGCAGAGTAGTAGAAGTGCTTGGATCGGGTCGAATGGAAGAAGCAATTGAGGCAGAATTGCGCTCGCTCAATAAGAGAAAACTATTTGGTTTTGTTGACCGAACATCTTTTAAAGTGTTCCCTATAGGATCAAAATAGATTTTTATCTGAAAGACAAATTAAAATTAATAAGTGGTGAGATATAAAGCGAGACTTGTAGCATAAGGATTCACGTGGAGACCCAGCATTAATTACAATGAAATTTACTCTCATGTAACGAGTGAAATAAAGTTCTGATACTTAATATCAATGGTAGCTAGCTTAAACTTACAAATATAGTTGATGGATGTAGTGACCGTATATTTATATAGGTCATTAGATACAGATATTTATATGAGTCCTTGAAAGAACCAAAATTCTATATCCTAATAAAAAGTAATCGCAACACGTATAGTGTCGAACTGCAGAGATCGCTATACGGATTAATACAGTAGGGGGGAATGTGATACAATCGAATTAGTGAGTTTCTCCCTATGTGTTTATAAAGAAATTATAGAATGGATTCTGTATCATCTCAGTATATGTTGATAATTTGAATATCATCGGAATCATAGAGAAAATAAAGGAAGCAAGTTCTTACATTATGACGGAGTTTGAGATGAATGATTTGGGTAGAGTCAAATATTGCTTAGACCTTCGACTAGTGTATTTTCTAGAAGGAATTTTTATACACTAGTCTACCTATACCAAGAAGGTATTGAAAAATTTTAATATAGATAAATCTTATCCTTTGAAGATCCAATGGTCGTAAGTTCCCTTGAAGTGGATAAAGACCCTTTCAGATCAAGAATGAAAAATTACGAAGTCATAGGACCTGAAGTCCCATACTTAAGCGCTATTGGAGTACTTATGTATCTTGCAAATTGCATAAGGCTTGATATTGTATTCATAGTAAATTTGCTAGCTAGACACAATGCAGCTTCAACCAAAAGACATTGGGCTGGTATAAAGACTTTGCTTAGATACCTCCAAGATACACAAGATTTTGGATTATTTTACCAGAAGGACCAAGACTTGACCATGTTAGGATATACGGATGCTAGCTATCTGTTTGATCCCCACAGTGTCAAATCTCAAGCTGAGTTTGTATTTCTCTGCAGTGGTACAACTGTTTCTTGACGGTCTTTTAAGCAGACCTTGGTAGATAGTTCTACCAACCACTTAGAGATAATAGCATTATATAAAGCCTCACATGAATGTGTTTGGCTGAGACGTATAGTTAGCCATATCTAGAAGTCATGTGGCATTAACACCATCAATACCTCTATAATTATCTATGAAGACTATGCTGCTTGCACAAATACAAATGGGTTTTGTAAAGAGCAATACCATGAAGTATATTACCCTTAAACTTTTCTATCCTCGTGAGACCCAGAAGAATGATGGGGTAAATATCCTGCAAATTAAGTTATACGAAAATCTAGTAAATTTATTCACTAAGTTTTTACCAATATCTAGTTTCCAAAGATGTGTGTGTAGCATTGGAACGAGACGACCTAGAGATATGAAGAGTTCAAGAGAGCAAATCCATGAACTATGACCCTTACTTAGTATGACCTTGAAGATACCATTTTAATTCAGAATATTATTAGTTGCACTCTTTTTCTCTTGGTGAGTTTTTTTCTAAAGTTTTCTTACATGAAGGTTTTTAATGAGGCAACTAGTGTAACATAATGTGCGAGTTCAATGTATTTTTGTCCATCCTTTTTCCCACTGGGTTTTTGAGAGGAGTTTTTGATGATGAATATGCATTAGTATTCGCCCAACAGAAGTATTGAGATATGATAGGACTCTAGGTCCTAATTATTCAAATATGATTAACTCTATTTCATTGTAACGACCCCTATTTTTACATAAAATGCAAAAATAGAAATCTAATGTGTATTATGTACTAGTCCTATAATCAGTAGCTAGTACACACATTTACAATAATTGGAATCACAACCATACATTATAATATTAAAGTGGAAGCTACTTCTACAATGTATTTTACAATTCAGAGTAAATATTCATAGCACAGGAGAAGCAAAGTCATGTAGTGTGCCCATCCAATCCTCAGGCAACTGACAAGGCATAAATCCCTAGAAAATATCACTTCATTAAAGATCCCGCAACTTGTGACGAAAAGTAATAATCTTCAGTGCTTCACTATCTTTTCCTCCTAAAACAACAAAATAAGCAAGGTTGAGTACTTTTGTACTCAGTAAGACTTAATGTGGTATTTGCAAATGCAATAATGTAAGTTAAATCAAAGGAGACTTCTCGGTTAATTTTGCATAAAGAAGAATTTAATTTGTAAATCAAATTGCAATTTCTCAAACGGAATTTGTAAGAGCAAGTTTGCTGATAAGAAAATAAGTAAAGCATAAGTAATACTCACAGTCTTTTGAGAGTATTGAATAATCCAATAATCAAATTCTACCATAACCATTTCTTTTGCCAACACATATCCATTCATCCAATAATCCAAATCATGAAGTCCAACAATGTCAGCCCGTTAACATAAAAACATAATCATTCATCCAATAATCCAATCATGCCATACCATTCCTTGCCAACACGTGGCAAAACAAATGAAACTAAGCCCTTTTGAAAATATCAAAACATCTAACATGTAACAGTTCACCAAGACTCCCATAGCCGCGGGTGCGGCTAATTGATTAGATTTACACTTTGTAGAGGTGTACAACTTTACCCACAAGTTATGACTTTTTCTTTTTGCCACATGTTTCACGCACGTTTGGCATGTGGCTAGAATGTTCATGACGAAAACCTTTGTAACACCCCGGAGCACCTCACGCGCCACGGATGCTACCAAAACCCCTAAAATATAAAAAAAATCGGCTTAGAAACTAAGCCACCGAAATTTACAAAATTTCGGCATGACCTCCCTAGAAAGGAGGACATCCACTCAGCAGACAAATAAACAGTTGCAGTTAATATAGCAAACACACATAACTAGGAGGAAATATTCTAGCAGATCCTTAGATAATCAATCACACATCCAACCGGCAATTAGTAAATTACATCACCACGAACAACACATTACAATTTACTTAAATACATCCGAGCTTTATGAATTAATTAAATGAGATGGTGGTGACCGAAGTCGTGCACGTGCTACTACTCCCATCCATGCATGCCGGTTTGATGTACCTGAATAAAGACAAACAACAAACATGAGTCGATGACTCAAATAAGTACATCAACGAATAAATTCATAATCAATCACATTTCCTACTTAAAAGCATAACAACCATTCTTAAATAAGTACAGCAAGCAGTTAAAATAGAAGTATCACAACTAATACTCCAAAACCAACCCCATGCTCGTCTTTGATGGAGTTCACAACTCCACGACAATGAAGCATAACATGTAACCTGAAAACATAAATCATATCTTGCAACCAGACATGAAAATACAGAATATGCACAATCCATATACATACATAAAGATACAAAATATGCATGATCCATCACACAGACATGAGAATGCAGAATCTGAATAATCCATCACACAAACATGGAAATACAAAATATGCATCATACATCACACAGACATGGGAACACAGAATCTGAATAATCCATCACACAAACATGGAAATACAAAATATGCACCATACATCACACAGACATGGGAACACAGAATCTGAATAATCAATCACATTTCTACAATCATGTAATGCATTATGCATGCTCACCTGTTTCAATTCATTACTAAACTCCGACACATATCTCTTTAATCTTTTTGGATGAGGCCACGACTTGATCCAACTCGACACCTTTCCATTTAACTCAAAATCATCGCATAATGCAATGCAGATGCAAATATGCCACACAAAAGAAGAGTCTCATATCCATACATCATAATCAACTCATAAAACATGATCCATCATTGACAATGCAATGCAGATTGCACAATTTCCATGCATATGATGCATCATGCATGCTCATCTCCTCTTTTAGCACATACTGCAGTATGGCGAGTGCACACCGTCGGTGTGCACCCTCTCATTCCCCTTCCACCCCGTGGTGGAGGGTGCCTACTCTTAATTGACTCGCTCCCATACAACCACGTATATGGGACTACGAGGTAGGACTTTCGTGCCCACTACATGTGAGCACAGAGGCCCACATCAGAATGGGTCGCCTCTTCCATCATGAATGCACAATGCAATTTACAAGAATGAAATGCAACCCTTCAATCATTGCCACTCACTAACATAGCCATAACCACTCACATAAACCTAGCCAATTCTCACATTCATGAGTTGCCAGCGATACTAGATTAATCCGATTCAACAATAAGACATGGCAACCCATTACAGTGCTTCTGTCATACAATTAAATCATACGGCCACCAAATCACGTTCACCACTATACACTTGCAATTAATTACTCACTTTCCATTTGCTAACTTCCATTCACCCTCCTTATTTCCATACATGATCATTCGTACTAGACTAATCAACCTCATGTATAAACCAGGGCAACATATCGCCTAAATTAGTAGCACAAGGAAATTTCGCAAATAACTAACTATAGAAATGACTTAGCCATTTAAATTTTAATAATAGGAGAACACACTAACAGCTCTCTCTCAATTTGGGATCTTATGCACAACCATTAACAAATTAAGCTAATATACAATGGAATTTTTTTCGTAATCAAATGGTTGTAAGAAATTCTTAACTCACACATTTGAATTGAGCCATACAAAAGATAATAAGGATCGAGTGACAACATAATATTCACAACCATTACCAGGGTAAGAATGATATTACAGAAGCTCATACGCAAATAAAAATTGGCTTTAGACTCAAATATAACCTCTTTTCTCCATGCCCATAGAAATGAATATTGACTTCCATTTATGACCAAAGCATGAACATGTCTAGTGTCGTTGTAAATAATATAGGAGAAACTCACACTTAGAATTCAATGCTCCACCAACCCTTTAAATTGTCGATTAATGATCCTCAGAGTAGCTATGCATGAAAAAAACATGCATCTTAAATAGACAACCAAATAAATCCACGATAAAACAAGCACCCATATACATATGTGCATCCCAAATGGATGCAAAGGAAAATTTAGACATAATCATCACAACCTTCAGTAAAATAACCTAGCCCATGATCTAACCCTCGAGCGGCTCACAATCCAACGCGCCACAAGAGGAGTAAGTTGATGATAAACACGAGTAAAGGAGTTACCCCAAAGAGATACCACAGCTTGTAGTAGACTAACCATGGATGACTCTTTGCCTTCATACTTGTGTAGCTTGGTTTGAGGAATTAAACTTTGGGGCATTTCAACAAACACCGCATACATAATAAACCAAACCCCAATTTACATATACCTATGTACTCACCTCAAGAAGGCAAGAGGGGCACTTCGGCCAGAGGGGAGGGAAGCTCGACGGAGAGAGGCTAGGGCGGCGCCGGAGCTGGCCGGAGGGGAGGCGCTGGCTGCCTCTGCCGCCGCCAAGAATCGCTGCCGCCGCAGGACGCCAAGAAGGGAGAAGACCAGGCGACGCCAGGAAGGAGAGGAGGCGGCCAGAGGCGAAATGGCAGGACGGCAGCTCTTGGCAGGACTCGGCAGGAAGAACTCGCTGGGCAACACTGCAAGCGCAAGGGAGAACGGCAGAGAAGAACTCGCTGGGCAAGACACGGCAGAACTCGGCAGACCGCAGGAAATGGCAAGGGTCGGCAAGATCGGGCAAGCCTCGGCAGACTGGGGCAGCGCCAGGCAGAGCTGGAGACAATTGCTGCCGGGCGGCCGATCGGAATCGGCAGGGCGGCGGCGGGAAGCTCCGGCAGGTTCTGGCGACACTGCCGGCAGGAGACCAGCAGGGCGGGCAAGCAGCAGACTCGGCAGCCCCCATGGCGCAGGAGGACAGAGCAGAGGAGAAAAATGGGCGACAGTAGAGGGAGGATTGGGAGAAAAATATCCCGCCAAGGTGAAGAAATGGCAGCCACACATGGGAAAGTTAGGTGAAAAGTAGGTGGGGGGGAAATTCACAATTACCCCCTTCCAAGCCTAAAACCTAACCCACCCTCCCGATAATCCAACTGCCCTGAAAATACTCGCCAAAGTGCCCAAGCCAATTTAGCCGACAAGACCTAGGTTAGGCGAGGTTTCACGATATTACAACCTTTATATTACCTAGGTTAACTTTACACCAGCCCGGGACGTTAAGCCCTTGCTATGAAAACAAAAACACACACCCAAGACCTAGATCCATTCACATCGTACCCAGACAACGTTTCTGGTCATAGTAAGACGTATACTATTACATTGGTAAGTAAAAACCCCTACAAGCAGACCTAGAAAGGAATGCTTATGTTAGCTCCTGCCATCTATAAATGTAAAGTTAAACTAGATAACTTAATCGGTTTAAGGTTGTCCCATACCAACACTTGTAGTTTGTACGGATTTTTCTTGGATCATACAACACGATGTTTGGTCCTTAATTCGACACGGGTGATACTTCACCCTACACTACGTGTAATTTTCCTTGCACATCCGGCTATTACCAATAATCACCTACGTCAAAACCATAGTTTTATTTTTGGGTTTTTAATCAAAATAACAACCACTGGTATCATACCCAGCATTTTGAATTTCTCAAGAAACAACTTTGATCTGATTTACATCATTGATTCTAAAGTAAGGCTAAGCAGTGTTATTAAATCACATATACCCAAATTGACATTATGTATTGTCTAATCTTATTATATGATTATCAAGGTTCACATGTCCAAACTTATCAAGGGAGTTTCATGAGACAATAGGTATATTCTACCAATACCACAAATAGCAAATTTACAGAAAATAAGCGCATGCATGAAACCATTTGATAAACAAACGAAAAATTAAATACTGGGATCAATATGATCAAAGGGGTGCTTGCCTTGCAAATTTGTCATTTATGACGAAGTTGTGGTTGCAACCAGCATTGTCGACGACGGAGTTAATGACATCGAGTTCTACACATCATTCAACAGAAAAATAGCAAATAACCAACTTTAATAAGAGCAAAAAGAAGACAGACAGTAACTCAAATAAAGACTTGCTATAATAAATAGGCATGATTTGTGGTTTGGGTTAAAGGACTTCACATTCTTACATTTCAATTGATTATGTATATTTATACACATTCATATCGTTAACAGCTTTCCGGTCGAGTGATACATGATTTCTTTTATAGATTATCTATTCTTATTTTATGAATTCAAGAAACTAAAATTATGTATTTTTATATTTATAATTTCAAATTCAAGATGCAAAAATTATTTGGATTAATAGAAGTAAACATTAGTTAATTTGTTGTATGATGTATATATGTGAATAGTAGGGAGAATTGCAAAAATACCACCCCTAACATTGCCCCTCGCTAAAATGCCACTCTTCTCTCATTGTCATAGACACAGGGGCAACGTTAGGGGTGGCATTTTTGCAATTTTTACACATAATAATAAGAATTAGTTTTGAATATGTTGGACCTATTATGTTAAGTTACTGATAAAATATTCATGCTTTTTAAGAAGGTTCTGGTGATACGATTATATTAATTATCTCTACTACTTCTAATTTGCGGTTGGTAGCGGCTGTCCGCCCCCCCCGCCCGGATCCTCTCCCGATCTTCCTCCCCGCGTCTCCAATCCTGCTCTCGCTCCGCCCATGTTCCCAACTTTCCCATTCGCTTTCGACACTTGCCTTGCTTCCAAATCACAAGAAAGGAAACAAGAAAATGGTGTGCCTTTTGGTGTCTGTGAAGGCCGGCTCTTTGTTCTTGGCTTAGATGACATGTGATTTTGTGCAAGATTTCTTGGCCAGCGGAGGCGTTTCTTGGCGGTTGGTCGGGATGGACAACCACACCGCCAGGTTGAGCTCCGGCGGATCCGGCGATGGGGGCATGCCTAGGAGGAACTCCAGGAAGCCCAAGTGTGAGATTTCGCATCAGAGTATGATCCTACTATTGTTATCTTTACTTCTTTTTTTCTTTTGTCTCCACGGTTCTTTGTTCTTGGTATCGGCGGTGTGTGATTTTGTGCAAGATTTCTTGGTCAGCGGAGGTGTTTCTTGGTGGTTGGTCGAGATGGACAACCACGTCACCGGGTTGAGCTCCGGCGGATCCAGTGACGAGGGCGCACCCAGGACGAACTCTGGGATGCTGCTCTTTCCTCTATTTGTTCGATCGGGTCTTCATCTCCATGTAAAAGCAAACTCTCCAAATTTATGACCAAACTTTCCTTCAGTGATCTTACAACGAACAGGAGTTTTTCCATTGTAAATGAGTACGGAGCAATCAACCAATTCCAGCGAAATAGAAGATCTACATGACCAAATTTTCCCGCTAACCAGACTTTCTCTGTTCTTCAGGGGTGCGCCCAGGAGGAACTCCAAGAAGCCCAAGTGTGAGATTTCGCATTAGAGTTTGATCGTGCTGCTATTATCTTTACTTCCTTTTTTCTTTTGGTTTTGCATCAGAGTTTGATCCTACTGCTGTTATCTTTACTTCATTTTTTTCTCCGACAATCTTTCGGTTTGTTACAACCATCTCCATTTTTTAGCTTTTGGTTTGGTACATTCTGTTGGAATGGATAATTTAATTTTCTGAGGATAATTGTATTTTCAGTTGGAATGGATAATTTTATTTTCTAAGGATAAGTGTATTTTCTGTTGGAATGGATAATTTTTAGCTATATGTGTGTGTGTGTGTGTGTTTCAATGCACGTAGTGCTAAATCGGTTCTGAAGCTGCACGACTGAAGCTGAAGTTGACGCTACCTGGTATTGCTCGGCAGCAAGTATTGTGATTCTAGACACGCACACATCCTGGTAAAAGCTCTTAGGTACTTCATTTGTAGTGACATCTGATGATCACTTCTGGATATTTTTCATCATGCTCTTTTCACCAAGTTCTTATCACACATTCATGTTGTGACCTTATTATCTATGTTCTTATCACACATGTTCAGGTTCTTGCTACTAATTTTTTAGCCCTTGCATGGAATGTGATTTATGGTAGCACTGGTTTACAAACTGTTTAGATAGGGCCGACATAGGAGTGTTCATAGATGATAATTTAGCAGAATATGTAGCTTCAAGTACGATGTTTATGAGTCACTACTATTTAGGTTGCTCAATTATCTGAGAACGAATTGGCTTATTTGTTACAACATAGAGTGCTAGAGTTACAACTAGAAAATAAATAAATCGCTGTTTAATTGAAGAATGAACATACGTTGTCCTTTAATCTTTTCCTGGCGAGCAACAACAATGCTGTTTCTAGGATGGTTTACAGTTTGCCTTCTATGTTACTACACTATCTCATTCCTACGAAAATTAAAAGCAATACTACGTTGTTTGTATGCACAATTATTCTAATACTCCCACATTATTGTCCTATTCTCAATCATGTTTCTATTGTTGGCAGTATCCCAACTGTGGAAAAATCTTCCAGATACTAAACTAAGCATAAGCAGAATTATCTGAAATTGTTACTGTTGCAGAGATATGTAAGTAATTAAGGTGAACTTTGATATGCTTTATTGCCTTATAGGTCATCTTTGATAGACAGTCCACAACTATGACCTAACTGTACTCAACCTTTCTCTGGTAATGAACATCGCCATTTTCTATTTCTAGTTTACGACTTTACATTGCCGTTTTCCTATTTTTCTGCATGCTTTTCATGTCTTAGAAAGAACTACTTCCTAGCTACACGGTAGTACTCTATAGTAGTACTACGTTTACTTGTATTTCTCTCTTTTTTTTTGGCTAATATAATTGTATTTACCTCATTCTTTAGATATTTATCAATCTTTAGAGCTGTATGCTGCTCCCGCCACCTCCCGATCTCGATCTACCCCCACCCGTGTTGTGCTGTGACGATCGCTCCGAATCTGGCCTCTGCTCGTGCCATTCCCCCCTCCGAATCTCGATCTGCTCCATCCGCGCCGCACTCCCTCCCCCTTGCCGGCCACGCGGATTCCCCTCCCCTCCTGATCTGCTCCGTCAACCGCTCGAATTCCCCTCCCCGACAGCTGCCCGATCTAGTCCTCTCCACCATGATGCGCGTCTCCCTAGAGATAAGTCTCTTCTCGAGCGGCTGAGGCAGTCTATTCTGGAGAAAATTCAGGCAAAGCAATTTGAAGCGCTGGCCTCTGTTGAGGACAAGATAGTCCGAAAAATACGGGATAAAGAGGCAGAAGTGGAGAACATTAACAAAAGGAACTCTGAACTTGAGGACCAAATTAAACAGTTGGCAGTGGAGGCTGGTGCATGGCAGCAAAGGGCCAGGTACAATGAAAGCATGATCAACGCACTCAAGTGCAACTTGGAACAGGTATGTGGTCATCAGAGCAAGGATATCAAAGAAGGTTGTGGTGATAGCGAGGTTGATGACACAGCATCCTGTCGCAATGGTGGGGCCGTCAATTTGCAAATGATGTCAACGGAGAACAGGCACACCAAGGATTCTACGGCTTGTAGGATCTGTAGATCAAGTAAGGCACGCATGCTCTTGTTGCCTTGTCGGCATCTCTGCCTATGCAAAGAGTGCGAAAGTAAGTTGAGCTTCTGCCCTCTGTGCCAGTCCTCGAAGATACTTGGCATGGAGATATACATGTAGAATAAAATTTATGTACCACTTGAGTATCTTTCGAGATACTGCTGTGTTTATACATCAATCTATTGTCAACTGTAGCACCTATGGATCGCTATGAGATGCCACTAGATCGAAAAGACTACCATTTATGGTAGATTTACTGCAGCTAATTTCTAATTAGAAGTGCATGCTTTCGACTTTGGATTATAATTTCTTTAGAATCGTTTATGGTGTAGCAAATTGTTGCCTAGGGCATAATTTTGAGTAAAATACGTGAGGTCGCGTGCTGCCTGTGCTTATAATTCTCCTTTATCGACTCATCGCTTGCTGGAAGTCTTAACTAAGAATACAATAAGAGCAAACAATGTTATCTTACGTGGTGGAACCTTTCTTCGTGACAGTACATCCGAGAGTGATTTGTGCAGAGCTTAAAACACTATCGTAATAATATAATTACATCCACTCTTATAAAACACTATCAACAAGGCGCAAGGGTAGACCATCCTGAATGTCAGTGCTTACCTCTTTGAACCGGTTTTCTCTCATAGGCAATTGTATGTTGCGCTATCTAGAGCCACCGTTAGAAGCAACATCAAGGTATTTACCGTCGCAGATAAGAAGAAGGACAAAGGTCGAAAGTCTAAGAAAACTCATGAAAACCTCACAAAAAATATTGTCTACAAAGAAGTACTCACATCATAGATAAGGTTTTGATCTAAGTAATATTCAAGTCGTGTTGCAATGTAACTGTTTATTTTCAGATCTTCCGGTACGTATACCAAGAAAATCATCTTTAAATATGTTTTAATATGATGAATGCATTATGTACTACGTATAATATATTTATTTTAATTCATGTCAGAGGAAAAACCATAAAAACTTTTATAATCGGGAGAAATAAATGTTGATCTTATGACACAATTTTCTTTTATTGCTTGGCCTTTATGTTTCGTTATCAATTTTATTTTTCGTAGCAATGCACGGGCATTGAACTAGTTGATATCTCATTTATTAGTAAGTTTGTTTTCTCTTATTACAGATATTAGAGATCATAATACTTAGGGCTATTTGGCTGATAGGATTTATATACAGAGTATGATGAAATGAGATTATTTCTTTAGGTTAAGGTAGTCTATACTTTGGAGAGCATTTTTAGACTAATTTTGTAAAATTTAGTGTTTGGACGAGACATTATATTCATCGTTGAATAAGCTTATGTGGTATTATAAGGTTTACGTTATACGAAATCGGTGAGAAGGTGAAGCGTATGATTAACACTTAAGGGCTTTAAATTAGCTGAATTTAGTTGAAAAGCAAGTTGTAAATAAGATGTTTTTTAGAATACGGTAGTTCATATAGTGCTTCTAAGCTGGTCGTACCAATATTTGCATTTAGATGAGTTACTAGTTCAATGCCTGTGCGTTGCTACGAAAAATAAATTTGAAAACAAAACATAAAGGTCAAACAATAAAAGAAAATTGCGCTACAAGATCAAACATCTATTTCTCCTGATTACACAAGTTTTTATGGTTTCCCCTCCGAGATGAATTTAGGCATTCATGATATTAAAACAAATTTAGAAATGATATTCTTAGTATATGTCCCGAAATATCTGAAAATAAACAGTTACATTGCAACACGACTTGGATAACATTTTGATCAAAACCTTGTCTATGATGTGAGTACTTCTCTATAGACAAAGTTTTTCGTGAAATTCCCGTGAGTTTTCTTAAACTTTTGGCCCTTGTCCTTCTCCTTATCTACGACAGCAAGTATCTTGATGTTGCTTCTAGTGGTGGCTCTAGATAGCGCAACATATAGTTGCCCATGAGAGAAAACTGGTTCAGGGAGGTAGAAACCGACATTCGGAATGGTCTGCCCTTGCGCCTTATTGATTGTCATTGCGAAGCTGAGCCTAACAGGGAACTGCTTCCTCTTGAATCTAAATGGGAACATCTCATCATCAGAGGAACATAGAGGCATTCGAGGTAGAAACACCTTCTTCCCAGCGTGTTGGCCAAGCACAATCTCAGCATCTATAGCATTCTTTTGGAATGCTCGCACTACAAGTCTCGTCCTGATGTATAGTCCATTTGCAGGGTCAATGTTTCGCAACAGTATCACGAGACAGTTAATCTTGAGCTTGAGTACATACGGAGGTAGACCGTTAAGGGTCAAGGTGTTTAGAAATTCAGGAGGGTAGAAGCTATGGGGATCATCCTCCGTAGAATTGAAGCTATGGTACACCATCTCCTCCCCATGAAATAGGTCAATCATCTTCATATTGATCCTATCAATGTACTCGTTTCGGGTCGACAGGATGGTTCAAGATGTGATATACTTAGCATCCGATAGGTTGTCATCTAGCATAGGAAAAACACTCTGTATGAGTTTATCGATGTCTGTGCCATTTCCCGTATATGGTATACAGATCTGGTCGAGAAGCCGCAAGAAGACAAGGATAGCGGGTTTTCATATTTAGGAGCAAAACGAAAAGACAACAAGTAGATACTGATGGAACCAACTCCAGGGCTGAAAAACATCCGGTTTCATGGCTATTAATAAACGAAGGTTGTAAAACTTTTTGTATATGTGCATTCAAGCCGTGAAAGGGGCCACCTCAAAAAATAAAATCATTCCTTTCTTTATTTATCATCCTTGTTTAGAAAAAAGTCCACATTTACTATTTTTATATAACATTTTTTATAAAAGTTATGTTGAAGAGAATGCATAAGTTACAGAACTTCCGTCAATCATCAATATCTTTTTTCATGACTTATCTCAGATGCAATAATTCTATACAAATATCACCACATTATAAAACAAATAATCATAGTTTGATATGAAATCCATTTTTTCCACCTCAACTGAATTATCTTTAGAGGTAGATGCCTCTACTACATAAAGAAGGAGTTTGCTGGGATTAGCTGCCTACATACCTAGACTCCTAAACTATTCTCTGCTTTTTCTGCTGTGACAACCTACTGCAATCGATGACCATCAAGATTGTGTGGGTTTGAAAACAGCAAAAAATACAGAGGAAAATCTAAAAAGAAAAAAGAAAGTAGGATGAACAATAAGTTGCATGGTATTTTACCTTGACTGTTGAAAAAAACCTATTGAGCAACAATCCTTTGAGGTAATGATACCCAGGAAAATCTGAAAAAACAGAAAGAAGGATTACCTTCCATTCTACCTATAAAGAACAAAATCAAACAACAAAGGGTCAGCAGGTTTTGTTTCACCGTTGAACCATCTCCATTGGTAAAACATATATGTACAGTGACTGTGCGTTACAAGAACCCAAGTAAATCATATTACATATTCTTATATTCTTATATACTACCTCTAGTTTTCAAAAACCTATAGTTTTAGGATATGCTTTGGGGATCATGTTGATGTTAGTGGTGAAAGTTAAGTTTTTGGGACCATATTGAAGTCCAAAAACAACATGTTTTTTGATCGGGTGAATGTTATATTTTGTAACTACACGGTCGTTATGCAGCATTTGAGGTTTTCAGAATTAAGATCATGCACATGAAATATGTGGAGATTTTTGAGTCACAATCCTGGTTGTCAAGTATCCAAAACAAAAAGAATTAATTCAACTCTTGCTTTTAGAAAGGAGATTGAGCCAAATCACAAAAGTCACTTTCAGAAAAACAAAAACAGAATTTCTAGAAACTATCCTCAATTAGAGCAGGTAGTTGGTAGATTTTTGGTGCTCTAGAAATTTTGGGAATTTTTATTTATATGAGAAAATGCGCTTTGAAGCACTCCACCAAAGATCACCTCAAAAATCCTTATATAAAAGTTAGCAAAAATCAAATATCATAGTCTACCAGGAACTTTGAGCAGAAAGTTTGGAGCTCGATTTTCACCTCATAGCGCCCAAACGGTGCAACCAGTGGACTCCCAAATTTTTTCACAGATGCACATGAGAGTCCCTCACCTTTCCCAATAAGAATAACTTAAAAATAATTTTTCTAGATTTTTTTAAAAATTAAACATTGACTGCTGCGCGAAAAACAAGTTCTAGACAAAGTTGCAACTTGATAGAAAAGATGATCTCTAGTGTATCCTAGGATGCAAAAGAGATGTAAAACCATATGAAAACACTCAAGACATCCAAGATCAGTAGCATTTAGAAGGAGGTGAGGCAAATCCAAATTGTAAGAAAGTAAATTGCAGAAATTTAAATACTGAATTTAAGACATAAAATAAGTACATAATATAAATTCAAGCATGAATAAAAAAGATTTGCATTTCTGGAAGGATGAAGTTTACAAAGCAACACAACAAAGTGGACAAAGCTCAAAAGAGCACAAAAACCTCTACAACCTTCAAGAGGAGGAGGCTACCCCTCCACCCCTATTTATACTACTCTTAGACTACCTACTACCCTTGGATGAGTCCCTCAACTCTGGAGCACTCATCTAAGGGTTAGGATTAACCCACTTACACAGCCATGCAAGGGCTAACCCAAAACCCACACACATAACGGATTTTCTTGCACGGTTTTCAAAGCATACTAACTAGACTCGCTAACCTATCAACTAGACCGCAATTCGACGGCCTTCCTTGATCCACACGGCGTCTAGCTAGCATCTCATCCTTTCCTTGTCTTCTTAGCTTGCCTGAACTCCACCTCCGATCATCTTCCAGCGATCTCCCGACCGTCTGGACCTCCGATGCTCCTTGCCTAATCCCGGTTATCCTCCGCCTCACCATGATCTAGCACCGTGGTGCTGCAACCATAAGACAAGGACAAAACCTTTCACATAGCAATGCCCACAAAGATATTCAATGATTATCTTAAAATTATTAATCAATTATAATTTCTCTCAAAGATCCGATGCTAACGCCCCTAGGCCGGTAGCATTGGGAAAAGCAACCAACACTCAAATTGCTTCAAATCGAAAATCCAATTCAAATCAAACTCAATTTCAAAGCAAATCAGGCTCAAATATCATCAATTACTCATCACACACAAGGATAGACCTCCACATGGTCTTTCAGATATTGTCTGTAGAATTTATAAAAATTCTGACAATACACTATGCTCCAATTGATGTATTCTGTTTTCAAATTTTCTGGGAGTTTATCATCAATAATTTCTAAACCTTTTTGTAAGATCTTCTTATAGCTATATTAGACATCTGTAACTTTTTCAGCTTCATATTATTTATATTTTATTTATTAAAATTTTGACATTTTTATTTTCAAATTTTTAGCTTTTCTATTTTTGAATTTTTATAATTAACAAATATAATCATTATTTTCTGATATTTTTACTGTTGATGGCCTGATCCAGAATGAAGATAATATAAAAATTTTTGGTCAAAATGATGATGGAGTATTTTCATTTAATTCTGACATCTTTACTATTTATAGTCAAGTTTCATTAATTTGGTTTTCATTTCATACTACATTGCTTTGACATGACTTATAAAATTTGTAATTGAATCATTGGATGTTTCTGAGGTCAAATAAAATTTTTATTTATTTTATTTTTATAATCTTTTTAATCTTCTCTTTGTCTATCATTTAAGTTTGTCTTAAAAGGATTTCTCATTGTAGCAAAATCGAGAAAACCTAGGAAAAGTTAATAAAAACTAGAGAATTCAGAAAAAGCATCAATAAATATAAGTAAAGGTTGAAGATTTAGTTCCTCATTATATTTTGCATTTTGTATTGAGGAGAAACAGAACTCAATGCAATAAAAGTTTTTCTTAAAAACCAAAATTCAAGAAGAATTTCAGATTAAATGAAATTTCAAAGTGAACTTATATTTCCAATTTATTTTCATATTTTGTTTGTTTTGAAAATCTGTTTTGCAGCTCATCCTTCTTACGACGGTTGGATATTGACATAAGAATTAATATTCTAAATCAAAATCTTGATTCTAATTCAAAATTTTATTCAATTTTATTTTAAGTTTTTATTTTTCTTATTTGAAATTTTCAGGATGTTACGTTCATTTTGAACGAATCTAAATCTACCTCTAGTTAATTTCCACTATAAATATGGCATCTCTTTTTATAAGAGAATCAATTTAATAAAAAAAGAGAGAGTTTTATCTCTCTATATTATATGTGTTCTCTAAAATTATTCTTACTACTTTATCGGTGCATTATAATTAATCTACGGCAGACGTCATCGTTTTATAACACTTTGGAGCATAATCGGCTTCATCTATACTGTACGGAGCATCAGCAAAAGACAGGCTGATGACGCGTTCGAAAGAGTGAACACTATACAGCGACGGCTTTCGTTCTATAGTTTTCACTTGCCTCTACTTCAATTTTTGCCCACCCCATAGACCCTCAAAGAAGCAACCATGCTCGACGCCCTCCTCCGCCATCCCTTCCGGCGCCGGCGACCAAGCCGAGGTAAATTAATCTTCACGCGCTTAACCACGAGCTCGTGCACGTCGTATGTATGTGTACACGTTCAGGTATCTTGGTGGCTCTGACGTGCAGTGCCCATGTTGCTCGATATGTGCATGCATGTTCTCGCGACAATCAAGAGGAAGGTGATGAGGCGGCCGAGCTGGAGGCGATCGCCACCACGGAGCAGAAGGCGTTCCGGTACGACGCGCTGGCGGCGGCCACCGGGAACTTCTCCGATGAGCTCGCCGCCTGCAGGGATGCTTCCGTCCAGGTTTTCAAGGTACGTACGTGGGCAGAAAGCTAATCAGTTAGTTTCAGCTCTTACGCAGACGTTGTGAGAACCGAAGGCGTATGTATGTACGCAGGGGCGGCTCGAGGACGGGAGGGAGGTGTCGGTGAAGCGGCTGCAGCTTCGGCGTGGGCGGAGACGAGGGGACGACGGCGGGGACGCCGCGGCGGAGTTCGCGAAGGCGGCGAGGGCTCTATCGCGTGTGCAGCACCGGAACGTGGCCGCGCTGTACGGCTACTGCGTCCACGGCGGCCACGGGTTTCTCGTCTACGAGCGCCTACCCAGCCTCGACGAGTTCATCTTCCGTTCACGTACGTAAGCTCCTACGTCATCCATTTCGAATTACTTCGACGTCACAATCGATAGATGGATTCAGTCAAATGAATCAAATACGGACTTTCTATAGTTAAAAGCAGTCAGTGTTCAATCAATTAGCGCCGAGAACAATGAACCGTTAATTTGGATTAATCCTTTTGCGCCCATGTTTACCAAACCACTAATTTCTAGTCTTCCAATTAGTCTATGATTACAAACCAAACGATTACCAGTAATGTGATCGGAGCCGTCCATCTTGTGCCCAGCAACGGATCGCGCGGGCCAGGGCGGCGGCGAGCTGGACTGGCCCTGCCGCTACGACGTCATCCTCGGCGTCGCGCGGGGGCTCGCTTACCTGCACGACGGCACCAACGCGCCCCTCGTGCACGGCCGCGTCGGCCCGAGCGCCGTCCTCCTCAACGACGCCAGACGGGTCCCCAAGCTCGTCGTCGACCACCGGAGCTCGGGCCTCGGCCACGCAGCGGCTGACGACGCGTCACTGCGCGTGGACTCGGGCGGCGTCGACGGGCACGCGGCGCCGGAGTACGCCATGCACGGGCAACTGTCGCCCAAGGCCGACGTCTACAGCTTCGGGGTGGTCGCTCTCGAGATCGTCACCGGCCGCGACTGCTCCTCGCCGGTGGCTGTCGGCGATGACGGCGGCGGCCACAACCTCCTGCAGTGGGTGAGTTCGGTGCAAGCCCAGGCTTTACAAGACCAATGCATTTTTTTTCTTTTATCAAACAGTGTGATCGATCGTTCTCTCAGGCGTGGAGAATGCACCGATCTGGTACGATCTTGCAAACTATGGATCCTGCGCTCAAAGCAAGCACGACGGATTTGGGGCAGGTTAAGCTTTGCGCGCACGTCGGGCTTCTGTGCGTGCAAGGCGACCCCGAGCTGCGGCCCGACATGAAGCGGGTGGTGATCGGCCTCTCCAAGAAGCGCTGCACGCTCGGGGAGCCCACGCGGCCCGGCGTGCCCGGCGCCCGATACCGGCGAAGAGCTAATCTCGCCGTCTCCGTTGATAAATCTGATACCATGTGATTCTAATCCGTCGGCTCATGTGCTGAACGCAATCAACGGAGGAAAGGACAGGTTGAGATGGCTGGTTGCTCGACAAGTGTCCCGACATGCTCTGTTCTTCCGTCGTAAATATTCCGGCGCGCTGTGGTCGTCGTGCTACTCCAAGAAACTTTACCGAACTAAGCAGAACATGCGCGCGCCCCCCTAGTTTCTTCGACCTAATTGATCATGTGACGATGATAAAATAAATGATTGGATGTAAGTTACGGCCTGTTTTGGGGATTGCCTTTAGATTCGAGAATCTTAATTTACAGATTCATAAAGCTTTGGAGCTGTGAGTACAGTGTTTAGGATCATCTTATTCACATTTTAGATCAAAAATATAAACTTAATTCATATTTTAGGACCGCCTAGCCTTAGTGCGCAGCATATGATCCGAAAATATTCGCCCCAGTTGAAAATCCGGCCAATTTTGGGGGTGAGGCCCACGTTCAAACTTTTTTTTTCCTGAAATCACATCCCTATTTCACCTCTTTTTCATGCCCATTTCATAAAATTTTCAAAACTACAGAAAAAAAAAGAAATTTAAAATTTTTTTGGTTGGTTTTCAACCACGTGGTTACCGGTAAAAACCGGATACCGGCCGGGTGCCAAGAATTCGTTGAGTACAAGATTTTGTTACCAGATGCCTACGAATGCGTAGCACGGATGGAACTAACATTAGTATGCCAACGGGAATTACTCTCTCTTTTTTTTTAAGACATATTTTGATTTTGTGCAAGAATTAAGGTTACGTTGAAATTGAGAAAAATACTAAAGAAAATGACTTAGATGCCCCACTTAATTGTCTTGGAAGATGAAAGATATACTTTGTGTGGGTGGTAATGAATAAATGCATATGTTTGAGAGAAAATAAATAGGGGTATAGAAGGAAAGGCCTTATTAAATTTACATGCAAGCTTTACATTTGTAAATAAGGCCATTTAAAAAATAAGTCTTATAAAAAAACGGAGGGAGTACTTAATTGCGATTCGACGATATGCGAAAGTAATACTAACTACTTAGGGCATGTACAATGGCATGTTGCATTTATCTCCACATGTCTGAAAGAAAGCTAATAGCTAACTACTTAGCCCTGTTTGGTCCGGGGTTAAGAGATAGGTGAGAGGTTTAATCCACCAAACACCCTTGCCTTAGAGAGGATTAACTTAACCCAGTCAAAGCCTTGTAACCCTCCTAACCCAAGATTAATGAATGAACCCATCACAAATAACCATCCTAAATTCTATTTTTCTACTGCTAATCCAGCTAATATTGCCAAATAGTAATTATGAATAAGGAGGTTGGTTGCCAAGCACAAATTTGGGTTAAGCAAAATTATTGTTTGGCTAGATTACTTGGGTTAGCAGCAGAAAAACATGATTTAGGAGGGTTAATTGAGCTTGGTTAGTTTATTCCACCAATTTAGTGGTTAACTTAATCTTGAGTTAGGAAGGTGAAAAAGCTTTGACTAGGTGTTAAGTTAATCCTCTCTAATCCAAGGGTGTTTGGCGGGTTATATCCTACTCGACCACTTAACCCCGAACCAAACTGGGCCTTAGAAACTTCTAAATCATGCTTCTATAATACAAAGTGTGTGTTTACTGAATTTCAAGTAGTCCCCAGAATGCCATTGAAATAAAAATGTTTCCAATGGCCGACGAAAACTGTAACGGACCGTTCTTTTCAGGGGGTGCATATAAATACCTTCACAACTACCCAAGATTTTAGCTGTAGGTAACCAAGCGTACATTGCCAGATATAAAAACAAATGCGAATATTTTATAGATAAATTAAGGGCCTAACAGCCAGAGTTTTACAAGAGATGCGGCTAGCACCCGATACATTACCAAAACTCCCATAGGAAAGGCTTGAGCAGATAGATCAAGGCCTTCAAAACCAAATATCGACGTCATCTACGTTTTTCTGGAACTCATCAGCTTCATTGAAATCAAAAAGGGGGATTTTGGAGCAAGGGTGAGTACACAACCGTACTCAACAAACCACACGGAAATTTCTGAATATTACATGCAGGGATAATCAAAGGCAGGCATAGGTTTTAAGCATTGTGGATGCAAGTTGTAAATATCAGTTTTCATTTTACATTTGAAACACAAACCATAAATAGCAATACCATTGGAGGGGAGGGGGTCATTTGCAAAGTTTACAATTACGACAAATTCTATTTATGAAAGCTACAGGGGTGCAGTTACAGGAATCACCCTAAATTAACTCAGCTTCATTAACTGGAAGCACGACGTATTCAAATACTATTGATATCACTCTGCAGAGGTGCTCAGCTTTACCCACAAGATATCATCGACCGTTAGTGCCACACGTGAATAACATGCAACTTTAATGCATGCGGCCGAGCCGGGATAATCATAGCATTTCATTGGACTTCCCTTCTTAAGCTCCTACCTAGTAGGTTACTCGGGTCCACAGTCTCCAAGATCCCACGGGCCAATGCGGGAGGCGCGACCTGGACGTATTGTGGGCACCTACTGTTGTGAGAACCGGCGAATGGCTTCCCCATTCCCGCTCAACCCCTGCCGCCAAGGGCCATTCTCTCCTGCACGGCGCTACCTCCTATAGGTATTCCAAAGGAAGTACAATGTATCGAGCTATGTTGGACCAAGTCAACAGGATTGGCCGGCCCAACTTGTGGTTGAACGGGATCTGAAGTTATTTACCTTGCCCAAGACATCGGTCCTTAAATGCCAAAGACTCAGCCAAATGACATACCACAAACCATTGGTACCAACTGTACCATCACCACACCACAACCTGGCCTCGTCATCGGCTGGGGGTTGGGCCAGCATCCACCTCCTGTGGTCCGCCTAACGCTTTCCCCCCAAACCGTAGCAATTTTTGAAAATCAACCGAACCATCTCTCGAAGAGTTTAAGAAATTTTAACTAAAGGTGAAATTATATTAACTGCTAATCAACGATGGTTCAATACTTTATAGCCTAAGGTTACAAAGGAAATTTAAGACATAACAACATGTTTAACATTAGGTTGTATCTAATCATGTCATTCGAAACTACCACCTTTTCTAGTTTTCTAAAATACCAAAATAATACAGTACAAAAATATATACATATTATTGTTATGGAACTGGGTTCAACATGTTCAAGGAGTGTGGCTTGCCTTGCGGGATCGAGGGTTCGCCTAACGAGAAGTGGTTGATGTCGTGTCTAGTCTCGTACGGCGTTTGCTCCTAGTACGGCTCCAAGAACTGCTCCAGCTCCGGGTTTCGCTCCGAGGGTTGCTCTGACGTCGAATCTAACGTGAGAAAACACAACTAATAAATAAACGAATAAAATAGCTAAAGAAAAAAAAACGGCGAAAGGACCGAGGAGGAAAATGGCCGGAACGGAGCTCAAGGGCAATTTTGGAATTTTCTGGACTTGGTTTGACGAAACAGAGATCATTTTTGGACTCAGCGGCTCGAACTGGTCAAGAATACATATTTTTGGGCATTTTTGGATTTTTTGAAATTTTTGGAGATTTTTGTGGAATTTTCTGGATTTTTATTTGATTTTTCGGATTCTTAATAAACTGAAATCTGGAAAATCGAAAAGGAAAAACGAAAATGAAATTTTGACTCGTCAAGACAAGATCTGCAAGACGCCCGGCGACGCTTGGCCCACGACGCCCGGCACGCAAGACGGCGCTGGGCGAGGAGGCCCATGGGCAAAGTGCCCACGAGCAATGAGGCTAGCCCATGTATGCTACCGATTATTCTGGCAAGCGAGCCCAGCGCGAGGTAGTAGCCGTGGTGGGTCGACAGTATGCTGGGGTGGCGGAGTGGCGAGAGAAGGTGGCGTGTGGGGCCGGGTTGGCGAGAGAAGGAGTGGAGAAGATGAAGTGCGAAACGGCGAACGGTGGCTCGGGGGAGTGAATGGGTAAGCGTGGCAGAATGAGGGGCTCACGGTGAGTCCGGGGTGGGGGAAAAATGAGGAGGAGAGGAAGGAGCGGCCAAGCGGTGAGACCAGAGCGGGGAAGGAGCTTGGCAAGGCGAGGAGCAGAGGGTTTGGGAGTGGAATGGGTTGGCGGGGGAGATGGAGGAGTCATGCGAACCCGAATCGGGAAGAAATGGGCGGAGGGTGGGCGGAGAGGTGGGGTAGCGAGTGGGCACCGGACTCGGGGAAGATGCGGATGAAATGGCGAAAAGAATGCTCGGCAGCTTCAAAGACCGGGTGGAAATGGGAGAGGGAGATCCAGTGACTTCGGAGGGGGAGAGAATGGGTCCGGAGAGAAAGCTTTTATAGCTGAAACCGACGGGAAAACGATGCGAGAAGCAATGATGGCAATGGCGATCATGCATGCGCGGCGAGGTGAGCTCGAGGTTGGCAGAGGGTGGACCAAAGTGCGCGACGCTATGCGGTGCCAGCGGTTATCGACGGGGCGAACGGCGACGGGACGGCGTCGCAATTGCTCAAAACGGGCGCGACGATAGGACGGCGAGGGAAAAGCGACAGGGTCCTAATCGGGGAAGACGACGCTGCTTCGGGCAGACCGGGCCAGCGTTTGCGTGGAGCAGGCTGAGCCAGCGAGCGCTCGGGAAAACGGGCTGGCGAGCGAGCGAGTTGGGCCGGGACGGGGCGCAAGCCGATCGCACGGGAGGAGACGGGCCGAGGGCAAGCCAAGCCGCGCGAGGGAAAAATGATGGCGGGCCGAGTGGTGGCGAAAATGGGCCACGTGCACGAAAATGGAAGACGGGCTGGGAAAGGGAAAGCGCACTGCCGAAAATGGAAAGCGGATTTTTGGGGATTGCCAAATTGGGAAAGGGGCTCAAAATGGGTTAAAGAAATTCGGGAAAATTTGGCAAAAATTCAAATAAATCCAATACAATCAGATAAAACCAATTTTGAAATTTTTGGGTTATTTCAAAACTGTCCTAACTTTGTTTTCTCGACCGAATTTAGACCAGTTTTTAATGATTATAACCTACTCTATATGAAACACACAAACAAGTAAGTAAATCATTTAGAATTGGATTGAATCTACCGGAGATAATATCTCAACTTACCACACGCACACACACACACACCCCACACACACACACACACACATATATATATATATATATATATATATATATATATATTAGTTCTATCTAAATATGTTGTTAGTCCAAGCCGTCTATAATTAGAACTTTTTGGCAATATAAGACAACCCTCTGTACTTGTAATCTTGAATCATTATACTGGATTATTTCTCGTGTTTTTTTTCTCGCATGGATTTTTCCACGTTCAATATTTGTCTTCGGTTATTTGCTATAGTGCTATCGCTAACAAGTGGTACGAGAGCAAATCGATCTGTCTGCAATTCTAGATCGGATGTTTTATGGCCATCGCATCTTCAGCCAACGACTACGCTGTTGAAGGCTTACCTCCACTGGCAGCTCAGCGGGTTCTAGACCGTCGTCGTCGTCGCTTCGGGTGCCGTCCTCCGCGCCCGCGCTTCCACGGCCCGCACCGACGCCATCTCCTACCGTGTGCGCGGCCGCCCGTGCCCCTTGGCCTTCCCCTGCCTCAGCCGACCGTGCCACCACCGCGGCGGTCCGCCATCTCCCGCGCTGCTCAGCTGCCCGGCTAGCGCCTCCGCCATCAACGCCCGCACCTCGACTTCTACTGGCGGCCTCCTCGATCTGCACAGAGGCTTGCACCTAGGCCGGCCTTTGCCGCTCCTGGCCTTCGTCCAGCCCGCGCTGACTCCTTCTAGCGCTTCGAACCTGCCCCGACGCTTCGGCTCTCCCGCCGTCGGCCCACTGCGTAGGTCTCCCGTGCCGGCCGTCGCCTCCGGCCACCGGCCTCGACGCCATCTCCGGCGGAGCACGCCCGTACACATCGGCCGCCCGCCAGCACCGGCCACTCCAGGCCGCCTGCCCATCAACCGTCGACTGCCCAAGAGGTCGCACGAACCTCCACATGATGTTCACCCAAGAGCACCGCCAGTCGCCCCAGTCAGTGCAGTCACCAGAACCAAGCTCGATTTGTGTCTTTTTAGATCGGACTTGAAAAGGATCTCATAACTCACTTTGGTATTCCATTGGCTTCGGGCATTCGGCTCCGGAGCTTCTCCCATTTTCTAGGTGCTGCACCCCATGAGTCCGTGACATTGGAAGCCTGCATTGCTTTGATTGGATTGGGCTTCACAAATTCCTCAATCGGATTTAATCTGCTTCTTTGGGAGTCACAGCTAAGTGATAAGCTCACGTGAAGGATTTTGATATTTTCCTTGAACATATGGGCGTGAGTTTCAGGATTTTATATCAATCATATTGGCAGATAGCTATGCATATTATTTTATGCTCATCAATAGCAGGATATTTTATGTATAATTTTATGCTTATTATTTTATGTTCATTATTGATGGATTCCATTCATTGCAATTAAAGCTCTTATATATATTCTTAGCGGATTTTTATTGTAATTCAGACGGGATTTATCATTGAAGGATTGGAATGGCGAACAGAGAGGGGGTGAATGGTCGCAATCAAATTTTCCCACACAAAGTATTCCAAAAAATTAACACAAAAGATCACTAAAAAAAAGGGTAGAGGTTCTATAGAAGAAAAAGCTGGTAGTACCCTACAGGAATAGGTGAGAGTATCAGACCCGAAAGTTTCTCATGAACAGAAACCTCCACCAGAACAAGAATCACAAGAACTTTTGACTTCCTCAATAAAACTCGCAGAAAATTGATTGATGTGATCTTGGTTCACCGAAGAAACTTGATTCCCGAAAGAATCAACAAGATTGATCTCAAAGAATCGATCTTTCTGTCCAAGAAAGGTGAACACTTTAAGAAAAGCAGAAAGAATAGGGAATTCGGTGTAATACTTGCTTCTGATGAAAAGATCTGGGAAGTTCAAGTATAGCAAGCTATAGGAACACAGAAATGAAATACAAGATCAATCAACTCAAGAACCCAAAAGACGCAAGAAAGAATGCAGACGGAAGAATCAACTTGTGTAAAGTAAATTGTGTAACTTAAATTGCAGAAAGTAACTCGCATAAAGTAAATGATAGAAGGTAAAATGCAAGTATTGAAATCTTTGATATTAATCTTGTATTCCTAGAAGGGAGATTACAAAGCCACACACACAAAAGTGGGCAAAGCTCAACAGAGCACTCAAAACCTCTAAAACCCTTCGGGATCCCCACCAACCACCACACTGGGTTGAGGAGGCATCCTCCATATTTATACAACTATTTGGCCACCTACCACCCTTAGATGCAGCTCTCAACCCTAGAGACTCATCTAAGGGCTAGAAAATGCCCACTCACACAAACCTGCAAGGTGGCGATCCGGATTTTGGATATGGGTGGTCCAATTTGGCATAAATTTTTAAATACCAGAATCTAATATGCCAATATACAATATAAGTATAGAATTTACCAAAATGCATCATGATATATTAATAAGGTGTCTTACTTAACATCTTAAAATCAACAACTAAGTATGAAATTTGACTTAAAGAAACTTACACGACTACAATAATTTGAAGAAGATTACAAGATTACTTCTTATTGGGTCTCACGCTTTCTAATGGCCATGAAAGTGTCCATTATATCTTCTTCATTCACTTTAAAGAAAATATCTCGCCAATGAATGTGACTAGACAATCGTCCAAAAGACTATCACCCATCCCTCTTCATGTTTCAACAATTCGCAATACAATATGTAGGATCGATGTATATTAAACTAGCAATCAGAGGGGGTGAATGATTGCGCGGAAGCTAAAATCAAATTTTTTATTATTTTTGAAACACCCCAATTAACTGATTCGGATTCGACAAAAATAGATTAACTTACGTTCACTAAAACAGTAATTTCTGATGATCCCACCGTTAGATCGATGTGAAATTTTAACTACTGAAACAAGACTCAATTTTCAAGCTAACACAACAAAAATCAATTCGATCGGATCTACGGATCTAAAGTTATTTTCTTCGCAATTTTACTGAATCAACGCCAGACCAAATAAAAAACAGATTGACTCACGTTCACGAAAATAATAATTCCTAAAGATCCTACCGTTGGATTGTTGTGAAATTTTAACTGTATAAACTAGATACAATTTTGAAATTAATGCAATAAGAATCAATCCGATCGGATCAACGGATCTAAAGATATTACCTTCTCAATATGACTGTTTCAGTAATGACGGAAATTGATCTTACCGCTTGGAATTTTTGGGTGGGCCGGGCCCACCCGGCCCACCCTCTGGATCCGCCAGTGCCGGCAAGGGGAAACCCTAAACCAGCTAATACAGGGTTTTTCTTGCACGACTCTCAAAGCATACTACTAGACTCGCTATTCCTATCAACTAGACTGTACTCCAACAGTCCTCATTGATCCTTGCATCATCTAGCTAGTATCTGCTCTTTTCCTTGCCTTCTTGGCTTGCCCGAACTCTGTCTCCGGTCATCTTCCGGCGATCTCCCAACCGTTCTGGACCTCCAACGCACCTCGCCTAGTCCCGGTCATCTTCCGCCTCACCATGACCTAGCACCGTCGTCCTGCAACTATCAAAGAAAAGGAAACCTTTCACATAACAATGCCTACAATCATATTTGCTGACTATCTCAAAATAGTCAAACACAACTTAACAAAAATCAGTCGACAAACCCATATACTAAAGCCCACTCGGCTGAAACGCTTGGCTAGCCACAAGACTTAATTTACCCAGCTAACCACCTAAAGGAGAGCAAGAAACTAAATCAAATGATTGTTTTTTTCACCAGCGCCCTTTTTTTTTGCGGGTACTAAGAGTCCTCTCACTACCAACCAGCAGACATCATCATCTGGCTGGGTCTTGCCGGTATCAACAACGAGAAAGAAGAACCAAATGGAAACAGCAACTAACTATGGCTCTTGGCCCAGACAACGTCCTAGGCGTAGGGGAGATCAAAACAAGAAGTCACGCCTAGACGACAACGCAGTTAACCACTCGGCTTACCACCTGGCGAACCACTCGGCTAACCACTGCTTGAGTCCTTAGCAACCCCTTGATCACAAAGAAGGTATTCAACTCGAAGGAAACACGCCGAGAAGCTAAAAAGCACGCAGAAGGATTGGAAGCACTCGGCCTTCACCTAAAAGGAAGAAAACTAGTTAAAAAGCTAGACGCACTTAGCAAAGATAGGAACCACTCGGAACACAGAACCTAGCAAAGAAACCAGTCGGAAAGCTGGAAGAACTCAGCAAAGACTTGGCAGCACTCGGCTCTTAACAACCAAGAAAGAGAACCAGTCGAAGAGCTAGAGAATTTCAGCAAAGAAACACGACTTGGTTGAGAACTTATCAAAATGCTTCAAGACCATTCTGACTCGGATCAACCTTTCAATCT
Source organism: Guadua angustifolia (assembly GCA_036346375.1). NCBI lineage: Eukaryota > Viridiplantae > Streptophyta > Magnoliopsida > Poales > Poaceae > Guadua > Guadua angustifolia. The sequence continues at coordinate 32,142,382 of CM070505.1, forward strand.
AGTTAGCTATTCATCGGATCAACCTTCAATCTAGTCAATTACTAATCACACAAAGGTATAGACCTCCACATGGTTTTTCAATCTCCCCCTTGATGAGTATATTGACAGACACACAGAAAAGGCATAAGATGAGTTTGAGCAAAGAAAGCATTTTGACTACTAGACTGAAACTTGGAACACAGTGAAAACCAACTAAGATGAGTTTGAGCAAAGAAAACATTTTGATTACTAGACTGAAACTTGGAACACAGTGAAAACCAGCAGAGTCGGTAATAGAAAATTCCAAGTTTGTAACAAATTTCATTCTAAGATGCCTTTTTGGATAACTTCTCTCCCCCTTTTTGTCAATATAGGCATCAAGATGGCATTTACGATTTTATGCATCAGATTGTAACTTCTCTCCCCTTTTTTTTATTTTATGTAAGAAATGCAGCCTAAAGGAGCTTTGAATATTATCCGACTGACCAATAAGACAAGTTATGACACCAAGCTAAGTTATAACAAAAATAAACTAAGCGAAGGCATGGCCAAGTGCAAATAAACATTTTTTGCCAACAAGATTTAATGGATACCATGTCATTTTTAGCAAGATAGAGCAAGAGCAACACTTGTCATAAGTTTCAAAACTAGAAGCAAAGCCATTCAAAGGATCAAATGAAAGACTCAGAGTTCAACCTACTCAACCCTTTGGGAAATCTAGAAGTTCATACAAAGTCCTTCGAGCTTAGACATTGTGATTGGATGCAAAATTTTTCTTTGAAACCTTGAAAAGATATAGCGGGGTGCAAATGTTTGATATTATTTGCATTCTTTACCCACATATATATGTATTTGCATTCTTCAAACAATTGACTCAGTCATATTCGATCATCTCAAGAAGAACTCTTAAGAGAATGATTTTGATCATACAAAACACAATCCAAGTTCATCTCAAGTGCAATGAGAAGCCGTCTTATAAATGTGAGGTGTTGAGTCTAATGCACAAAAAAAAGTCAATTTTGCTTCACTTTCATATTATCATTTTGATTGTTAAGCTAGTGGACTCAAGTATGGATCAAACAAGATTCACCCAAGTTGCTATAGGGACTCTAAAGAATTCCAGAAGTTCACATATCATGGCAAATACACCTAGAGAAGAAACTTAGCAAGTAAACGCAACATGTTTTATCAAGTTTTTTTTTTAAAGATCATTTTAATTTTTGCAAGCTTAACAAGTTAAATGAACTTGGACGTATCTAAGCAAGTAATTTTTTTCATAATATAGCATGGTGTATAAAATGAAATAAGGATCATTTGCATAATAGACAAAGCTCATAAAATGACAAATCAAGTCTATATGCAATGCATGAGACATATTCTTAAACTCCACCTCAATATGTGATTCCAATATAAGCACAAATCTGGTTCAAATTGAGTCATTAGCAAGATTAGACTCAAGAAATATGTCAGTTCGAAGAAATAAGAGGTAACTCAACAAAAAGACCAGAAAATCAGAATAGGAAGGAGAGTGCAAGAACTGGATTTCAGATTTCTGGGTAACAAAAGAGAAGAGAACTTGAGATAACGCAAGAAGAGTCAACAAACACTCAGATAACCAAGGGGAGAAGAAATATACTAAAATAATATATAATACATAATATACAGATCAGCTCCCCCTCACAAAAGGCCGTAAGGGCACACAACCCCAAGTTCGCTCCTTAAGGCAACAAACTTAGAGCTATCCAAAGACTTGGTAAAGATATCGACCAACTGGCGGTCACTCTCCACAAACTAAAGCACTATGTCTCCTTTCTCCACATGGTCTCTAAGGAAATGATATCTAACATCAATGTGCTTAGTCCAGGATTGCTGCACTGTGTTCTTGGCAACGCAAATAGCAGAAGTGTTATCACAGAAAAGTGGAACACTATCTATTTTCAACCCAAAGTCCCACAAGGTCGAGCTCATCTAGAGTACCTAGCTATAGCAACTGGCTGCAGCAACATACTCGGCCTCAGCGGTGGATTGTGCGACTCCACACTGCTTCTTAGAAGACCAAGAAACAAGAGAAGTGCTAATGAATTGACAAGTGCCAAAAGTGCTCTTCCTATCTATCCTACAGCCGACAAAGTCTGCATCAAAAAAGGTTCTAAGGGATAGACAAGAAGAAGAGTACTAAATACCATAATCAATGGTAGCTCGGAGGTACTTAAAGATGCGCTTCACCGCCTAGCGATGAGAAGCATGAGAAGCCTGAAAGCGAGCGCACATACACACGGCAAAGTTTATGTCCGGCCGAGTGGCAGTGAGATACAAGAGAGAGCCAATCATACTTCGGAACTCCTTTTGATCAGTAGGCACACCATACTTATCGAGCTCGAGGACAACAGTGGTGGCCATAGGAGTCATCACAGGCTTCCCATCGGACATATCAAACCTCCTCAGGAGGTCCCGAGTGTACTTTCCTTGGTGCAGAAAAGTACCCTCCCGAGTCCGTTTGATTTGGAAGCCAAGAATGTAGCTCAACTCGCCCATCATACTCATCTCAAACTCTGTGTTCATTACCTCAAAAAATTGAGATACGAGAGAATGAGAGGAGCCACCAAAGATAATATCATCCACATAAATCTGGACGAGAAGGAAATGAGAATCTTGGTGCTTGATGAATAGAGTCTTGTCTACAGTACCCATTTTAAAACCATGACTGAGAAGATAGGACTTAAGCCTCTCATACCAAGCTCTAGGGGCTTGTTTAAGTCCATACAAGGCTTTGGAAAGCTTGTAGACATGGTTCGGGTATTTGGGGTTCTCGAATCCTGGAGGTTGCATGACATACACCTCTTCCTCAATGAAGCCATTGAGGAATGCACTCTTGACATCCATTTGATAGAACTTGAAGCCTTGGGATGCAGAGAATGCAAGTATGATTCTAATTGCCTCTAGTCTAGCTACAGGGGTAAAGGTCTCCTCAAAGTCAAGACCCTCAATCTGAGTGAATCTCTGTGCAACTAGCCTAGCCTTATTGCGAATGACAACCCCATCTTCACTCTGCTTGTTTTTGAACACCCACTTGGTCCCAATAACATTATAACCAGATGGGGGCTCTACAAGCTGCCAGACTTTGTTCATCTCAAAATTTTCCAGTTCCTCATGCATAGCATTAATCCATGATTCATCGGACAATGCATGAGTAACATCCCTTGGCTCAAAAGAGGCAACAAAGGTAGAGTGAAGGAAGAAAGAAGATAAGCTTGATTTTGAGCGCATGACACGGTCAAAAAGATCACCGATGATCTGCTTTGGAGGATGAGTGCATGAGTAACATCCCTTGGCTCAAAAGAGGCAACAAAGGCAGAGTGAAAGCAGAAAGAAGATAAGCCTGATTTTGAGCACGTGACACGCTCAAAAAGATCACCGATGATCTGCTTTGGAGGATGAGAACGCTGAATGTGGCGAGGAGGGCCAGAAGCAGAGGTGGTTACTACCTATTGAGCAGAAGAGGATGGAATAGAGCCACTTGCAGATGAGCAGTCGGATGGTAAGGGCTGGTCTTCCTGAGGTGCTGAGATGAAAACAGGGGGCACCTCAAGTGTAGAGGAGACTGGATCAGGTGAAACACCGAAATCTTCATCATCCTCTACGAAGATGGTCTCGGAGGGATAAGAAGAGCCTGAAATATCAGGTCTAGCACCTGGGCTAGCTTCATCAAAGGTCACGTCATAGGTTTCTATGATCCTATTCGCATCACAACTCTAGACCCTATAACTATGAGAAGAAGTCGAGTAACCCAGAAAAATCTCATCAGAAGAACGAGATTCAAACTTGTCCAAGTTACCAGACTTCAAAATAAAATATTTGCAACCAAAAACGCGAAAATGAGAAATACTGGGCTTTCACCCATACCTCAATTCATAAGAAGTGCGATGCAAATGTGCTCTCAAGAAAACGCGATTGGAAACATGAGAAGCAGTAGCTATAACCTCAGCCCAAAACTTTCTAGGAGTACTGTACTCATCTAGCATCATCTTGGCCATCTCAACCAAGGTCCTGTTCTTCCTTTCCACTACGCTATTTTGCTGAGGGGCGTAAGGAGAAGAGAACTGATGCTTTACGCCAGACTCCTCACAGAAATTCCCAAACTAGGGGTTCTTGAACTCAGTGCCATTATCACTTCGTATAGCTCGTAATGCACCTGGGAGCTCAATAGACAACCTACTAACAAATCCCCTGAAGTGAGAAAAAGTCTCATCTTTTGAGGCCATGAAAAATACCCAAGAATACCTCGAGAAATCATCAACAATGACAAGGACATACCACTTCCCTCCTCCGCCGATCAAGACTCTAGCCGACCAACAAGGTCCATATGCAAAAGTGTCCTGGTGCATCAATCATCACAATTGGATCGGAGGATGAGAAGCAAGAACTATCTTACCATGTTGGCAGGGAGAGCAAACTAAGTCTTTGACCATCTTAAGCTTGGGCAAACCACGAATAAGATCGTGGCTGCTAATTCTGGTCAAATGATCAAAGCCAATGTGACCAAGTCTCCTATGCTAAAAGAAAAGATCACGTGACTCAGAAGCAATCAAACACTCTCCCAAATCTACAGATCCCACAAACCAACTCTCCTGATGAATCAAGGATTCTACAAGCATTACTCTTAAAGCTTACCTCAAAAGAGTCATCAATAAGCTGAGAAACAGAAAGCAAGTTATATTGCAGCTTACTTACTAAGGAAACGTCCTTAAGAATAAAATTTTCATTAATACGGATGGTACCTTTGACAATAACTCTACCTGAAGAAGCATCCCCAAAAGTGATCAACTCATCACCAGGAGCTCGAACTAGGGAAGAGAACCAACAAGAGTCTCCGGTCATATGGCAGGAACAGCCGGAGTCAACAATTCAAACATCTCCCTTCCCCTTCCGACAAACCTGATCAAGCCACAAGAGAGAGAGAGAAGATTCGATATTGGGATAAAGGAAGGACCTGGGGACCCAATACTGAATCACACGACGTCCCAAAGTACCAGCCACAGAAGAAGACTGGACTCTAGTATCTTTACGACGCTCGGCTCTCACAAGATCAGTAGAAGCAACTGTAGAAGAAGAAGTAGGAGCTATTACTGGTTTAGCCCACCGTGATGCAAAAGCTGGGCCATCCTAACGAGGCTGCCTAAATCTCCTACCTGAAAATACCACACGCCGCTGATATCTATCTTGATGAGAAAATTGAGAAATATCAAAAGAACGGTGGAAAGACTGACAACAAGTAGCTCCAGAACTAAAACATGACTGACTAGCATGAAAACCGAGTCTGCACGCACGCTTAAAAATGCATTTATTTTCAATTTGTTTAGTAGCGAAGGTGCCTTAGATGCACTCGGGATCCGAGAATGATCCTGAATACACCTAGGAACATGCTTACGTTTCGTGATTTTGGCACGCCTGTAGCAGAAATCTACTAGGTGACCATCCTTCTTACAGAAGGTGCATGAATACCTTGCCTTACTAGAGGCAGGAGTGACAAGAGGAGAACCCTTCTGCTCAGAAGTCCCATGGACAAACCTAGTAGATCTAAACACAGTGGTACTCATCCTAGGAACAACCACAATCTCTCCACTCTTGGATCCACGCACAATGGTAGGAGGATGAGTCCTAGCATGCTCCAAAGAGTCAAATCCTAGACCCCGATTAAATCTGCTAATTTTGATTGGTCTAGAATGAGATTCAACTTCTTCTTGCATCCTACAAATTTTGAAGAGTGCTCATGAGGTACTCACACTCTTGGAAAAAGAGAAGCACAAGAAGAACAAGAGTGAGTGAAAGAAGAAGAACCAGAAAGAGAAGAAGAAACACCAGCTCGTGCATTTTTCTCCCTCAGCACAACTACCTCAATTTTGAGGGCCTCACAAGAAACGCAGGGAGCTTCTCTAATCCTATGGGCTTGGTCTTCTAGTTTCTTCCTAAGTTCGACTTGGATTTTATCCAAATCCCCTTCAACCACAGAACAATGCAAGCAACTCTTAAATTACTTATCTAGTAAGTCCTTATCAAGTTTAGCACACTTGACATTTAAAGCTTCATTGTCAAGTTTTAGTTGCTTACAACCCTCACATAAGCTGATAGGGTCCTTAGAAGCATGCATTTCAAGTTCATCGTTTCTAGAAGAAAGCTTCCTAAGGTGAACGTTCATGGCATCTATTTTAGCAAGCAAATTAGGGCAATTATCACATGAAGGAGTAATATGAGCATGAAGGAAACTAGCATCTAGAAAGGAAGCATCATTAGTCTGTGTGCTAGTATTCTTCGACCTAAGACTTTCAAGTTCAGTTTGCACACTATCATGCAAGGTCCTTAGGTTCTCAAGCTCCACAAGCAGGGCATCACACAAGGAACAGTCATCAGTGACTCGGGAGGGAGAAGATCTAAGAAAAGCTAACTCCTGAGTAAGGATACCAACTTCCTTCTCAAGCTCCATACACCTAGCTCTAGCTCTAGCATGAAATTTTCCTAATTTGCAAAAAGCCTCATTGAGTTGGTCATAGGAAGGTACCTCGTCCGAGTCGCTGTAGAGCTCGGAGTCACTGATGCCATTGGTGTCTGCCATGAAGCACATGCCGGAGAATTTATCGTCGCCTTTCTTCTCTTGCAGATCATCCTCGCTTTTGTCGCTCCATATCTCCGTGTCGGAGAGGTTGATGTCGTCGAGGGCAGCAAGGACGCGGTGGAATAGCTTCTCGTTTTTCGAGAAGTTGCGGTACTTCTTCTCGTGTGCCGGCTCACGGACTGGAGGCTTCTTGTTGCGGTTTTTGTCGGTGTAGTCGTTCTTTCCGAAACCGCCAGAGTCATTTTTGCCCATCTCTAGTTTTGGATAATTTGCTCGAATGTGGTTGGGGTCACCACACTTGAAACAAGTGATCACACCTCCTCATTTCTCTCTCTCATCCTCTTGTAGGTGTGAGAAAATTTGCGAGCTAAAAGAGCAAGTTCAGTTTCTGGAAACTTGTCCAGACGGTCATCGCTTAGCTCACAAAGGGCTGAGAGAGAAAAGATAGCAGAAGAGTCGAAAGAAGAGGAACAAATGGGATCAGTAACCAAGGCCATCGACTGAGATTTCGTCTTGCGAGAGACGACGTCGATCTCATGAATCTTGAGACGGGAATAAAGCCCGTCAAGAGTTAAGGTCGATAAATCAGTTGTGTCCTTGATGGTGGTTACCTTCATTTCCCAAATGCGAAGATCAAGTGCGGTCTAGAAGTGTCGAGCATTATCCGAGTCAGGGTATATACAACCAACTGCCCGGAGATCGCTCAAAATTTTTATAAATCGATCAAACACTCATCAAGACTCTCACCGCGTGTAGGGTGCAATCGGCTCGGATTCGATCGGATATCACTTTTTTCATATCCTAAACCATATTTTTGTCGATTCGAATCGGATTCGATAGTAATCGATACTGGATACTGGCGCAGATAATATCGGTCGCTAATTCGAATCGAATACGAAGGAATCGACATTGAGATCGAATAATTTTTGTCGGATAACGCACAAAAATAGATACCACATAAAGCACACATATAACACTGATTAACCAGTCGATGATAAGTTTCGAAACATAGAATGATACGTAAATAATATTACAATAAGTCGATAAAACGACTATGAGGCCTACAACTCCATGTTTCATAAAGAGACAATACGACAAGTCAATAATATTTGAATTACATCATAAGGAGTACTAAATTAGGCTGGCAACATCTCAAGCACTCAATCATTATCGAGGACTAACTAATTGGGTGCACAATTAACTAACTAATTCGAACTTGAAGGTTAAGAAGTGAAGGTTCTTCGATCTCGTGAAGTTCGGATCCTCGAACTTGCTTGAAGTTTTTAGGCTCAATCGAGGACAAAAACAGAGACTAGATTGATAAGATTGTCAAGTCTAACAAATATGCAAAAACATTATTTGTGCTGCAACTCTTTACATTCAGAACTCTACATCCTTCCTAAACCTGAAATAAAAAGTAACACATCAAGTTTAGATAACAACTAGCATTCTTAATCATCCTCTTTAGCTAATGACAGAAGGATCCATTAGAGTGGGACTTGGTTAGATTAATTTGTATCAAGAATCAGCACCTCCGACCAAAAATTCACTTGGCAACTCGGTTTAACTACCCTCAGATTCAAATGTCAAGGACATAGGATTTAGCAATCCTCGATTAGTTCATGTAGGCTTTCATACCTATGTGCATGTATAAAGTCCTCATATAAGTTTTGTAAGGATAAGTCAGTCAATAGAAAATGGGCAACACCAAGTTATTTCTCTAATCTATACCACTTAAAGGTAATAGCTATCTTAATAAAGACATTGGTTTTCTCGGAGCTGAGTTTGGCAATTAGTTGTCTTCGTGTTAGGCTTTTATGGATAACTAAGAGATGAGTAAGTTTCATTCGCTGAAGACTGGCTTAACCAGGAAAATGGCACCTGAGAATGACTCGGAATGGAAAAAGGTTTTTAGGAAGGTTATGCTCCCGTTTCTACAATCATCTCAGTGTTTCTTGATGGAAATAAGAAACATATTACCATCACCGAAATATTTCATGATGCATGGGGCAAGTTAGTAGCTTCACACAAATCAAGAACCTTGGCCTAAACTCTCCTACCGCTTATAAGCCACAACCTGCAAAGAAAAGAAGCGTGTAGGTGTTTGGCACTTGTCATAAATACTTGGGTTGCAACATTAGAATTTAGAATATGAACACTAGTTTTGATGCCCTGTTCTTAACATGCAAAAACCTTCACAAAACAAGTTGGGGGCATGGGCTCAGCTTGCACACTATTGGTTGAACAATCTAATACAACGATGAGATGATAATCAAGCTTTGCAATCCATTTACTAAATACAAAATGCAATCCCACCAAACAAGTAGGTACAAACAATGCTACTGTCATGAAAATTACTAATGTACAAAAAGCGGTGACCATTTACATGGCAATCTAGCATGCATATTCAGATATTCTAGGCGATTACAATCGAGTCAATGTGAATTTTTTTGCCTTGGCGTATGTACAAAACGACCCAGCAAGTCCTAAATAAATAACAACATGGTCAAGTGGGAGAAAACTACTCGCCATGGTAGCGGCGGCGGGTTCCAATCACGCCGGACCCCCAAACGCGCATAGTGCGGCGACGAGGGCTCTCCGCCTCCTTTCCCTCCGATTTTGTCTGGCCGCCGAATCACGTGCGTCTCCCGCTTGCTCTGGCCAAGAGAAGTAATCGATCGATCTCCACTGCGTCCTCACGCTGATAGGGCCGCTGCCCGCTGGAAGGGAAACCGGGGGCCTGGGGAGCTGGGGGAGCCGGGGCTCGGGGAGGGCGACGACGCGGGGAGCTGGGGGAGCCATAGCTCGGGGAGGGAGGCTGAGTCGCTGTGGCCTCTGGCCTGTGCTGTACTGCTGTGAGACTGTGAGAGAGAGAGCTAGGGTTAACGCGCGTTAGGGTTGGGCCAGGTTCATCTGGATATCCGAATTAATTAATTCGGATAAATCCGAAAATACTCTCGGAATATACCGATTCGACGGATAGTGCTCCCCCGAATCCGAATCCAAAAAAATATCCGAAACCGAATCCGAATCCAAAAATTATCTGAAAAAAATATCCGAATTCGATTCGAAACTGTCCGGTCGGTCGGTCGGACGGAAATTATCCGATCCAATTGCACCCCTACCAGCGTGTTGTTCAAACTTGTTATACTCACGCTTGTGTTGATCCCGCCTCATGGTTTTGATTTGGGTAGTACCTCATGGTAAGCATCGAGGTCACCGGATCTCATGAGCATTGCGATGAGAGATCCTGCATCCTCATCGTGGCTAAGTCCTCAGATGAGAATGTTTCTTGCCTTAGCATTTGCCTCCACATCACCCATATTTCCAAAAGGACGTGTTCATCGGCAGGAACATCATACGGGAGCTTGACCTTCTGCCAAATCAGGAAGCCCTGGGCAGTGATGTATGATTCCATCCTCGACTTCCAAAAAGGAAAATCAATTCCACAGAAAATGGGAAGCTTGATGGAATATTTGTCTGTTGCTATGGCTCTTGAGACCGGTCAACATCTATGAAAAGAGCAGAACCGGCTCTAATACCAATTGAAGGATCGGAATGGCGATCAGAGGGGGGTAAATGGTCGCAATCAAAATTTCCCACACAAAGTATTCAAACACAAACTATTCCAAAAGATTAACACAAAATATCACTAAAAAAAGGTAGAGGTTCTAGAGAAGAAAAAGCTGGTAGTACCCTACAGGAGTAGGTGAGAGTACCAGACTTGAAAGTTTCTCATGAACAGAAGCCTCTACCAGAACAAGAATCAAAAGAACTTTTGATTTTCTCAATAAAACTCGTAGAAAATTGGTAGATGTGATCTTGATTCACCAAGAAACTTGATTCCCGAAAGAATCAACAAGATTGATATCAAATAATCGATCTTTCTGTCCAAGAAGGACGAACACTTTAAGAAAAGTAGAAAGAACAGGGAATGCGGTGTAAAACTTGCCTCTGATGAAAAGATCTGGGAAGTTCAAGTATAGCAAGCTATAGGAGCACAGAAATGAAATACAAGATTAATCAACTCAAGAATGCAAAAGACGCAAGAAAGAATGCAGATGAAAGAATCAACTTGCGTAAAGTAAATTGCAGAAAGTAACTCGTTTAAAGTAAATGATAGAAGGTAAAATGCAAGTATTGAAATCTTTGATATGAATCTTATATTCCTGGAAGGGAGGTTACAAAGCCACACACACAAAAGTAGGCAAAGCTCAACAGAGCACTCAAAACCTCTAAAACCCTTCTAGGATCCCCACCAACCACCACACCGGTTGAGGGAGGCATCCCTCCATATTTATACAACTCTTGAGCCACCTACCACCCTTAGATGCAGCTCTCAACCCTAGAGACTCATCTAAGGGCTAGAAGCGCCCACTCACACAAACTGCAAGGGGAAACCCTAAACCCACTAACAGGGGTTTTTCTTGCACCGCTCTCAAAGCATATTACTAGACCCGCTATTCCTATCAACTAGATCACTCCAACAATCCTCATTGATCCTTGCAGATCTAGCTAGTATCGCTTCTTTTCCTTACCTTCTTGGCTTGCCCGAACTCCATCTCCACCATCTTCCAACGATCTCCCAACCGCTCGACCTCCGACGCACCTCGCCTAGTCCCAATCATCTTCCGCCTCACCATGACCTAGCACCGTCATCCTGCAACCATCAAAGACAAGGAAACCTTTCACATAGCAATGCTCACAATCATATTTGCTGACTATCTCAAAATAGTCAAACACAACTTAACAAAACTAGTCGGCAAACCCATATACTCAAGCCCACTCGGCTGAAACGCTTGGCTAGCCACAAGGCTTAATTTACCCAGCTAACCACCTAGTTAACAACTCGGCTAACCACCTCGCGAACTACTTGGCTAACCACCTGCTGAGTCCTTAGCAACCCCTTGATCACAGCAAGGTATTCAACTCAGAAGGAAACCTGTCGAGAAGCTAAAAAGCACGCAGAAGAAGGTCCGAAGCACTCTAAGACTCACCTTCACCTAAAGGAAGAAAACTACCAAAAAGCTAGACGACTTAGTAAAGATAGGAACCACTTGAACACGTAACTTGGCAAAGAAACCACGGAAAGTCGAAGAACTCAAAGAAAGGCTTTACAAAGACTCGGCTCTTAACAAACCAAGAAAGAGAACCAAATAAGAGCTAGAGAATTTTAGCAAAGAAACACGACTTGGTTGAGAACTTATCAAAATACTTCAAGACCATTCTGACTCAGATCAACCTTTCAATCTAGTCAGCTACTCCTCGGATCAACCTTCAATCTAGTCAATTACTCATCACACAAAGGTATAGACCTCCACATGGTCTTTCAATCATTAAGCTGAAATTTTGTTTGACGTTTTCATCATTGGCTTGTTTGACGTTTCATCGTCTATTTGGAGACTTTGAAAAAAAATAATATCAGTTGAGCAGACAACTGAATTTGGTGTTTCATCACCGTTAATTAGAATTTAGTGTTTCATGACCATTATTTCGGTGTTTTATTCACCGTTTGGATACGTTGACCATTATGAGGTTTTGGCAATGTTCATTTGGAATTTAATGACATCCTGCTGGTAGCATTATATTCTTCGGAGTTTTTCTAGTAAAGGTTTTGCTCCAATATCAGTTTGAGATGAATGTTTGAAATGCAAGGAGTTTGTTTTTGTGTGGATACTATAACGTTGTTTTGTTGTCTTTGCTCGATATGAGAAGTCTACTGTAATTTATACTCCATTGATGGCACGAGAAATTTTTTCTTCATATTGACATTTTTTTAGGAGCGGTTTCAACCATGTTATGGATTTTTAGTAGACAGTTTGCTGAATTTTATATTCGATGTGGAGTATTCCAAAAGTCCATAACTATCTATCCAGCACCTCGGGTGATGTCTAGCTTATGTTATTTGATGCTTGAGTTTTTTTTTCAGAAGGTCAGTTGCACAGACTCAGACTTTACTGGGATTATAAATCCTTAAAGATCCAGATTCTTCGTCTGCTTAGTTATAGCTGTATACTTGGATTGACTGTTCCAGTCTTTCTCTCGACCTACTAGTGGTTTGCTCAATCTTGCTTCAAGAGAAACGTTTGGATAAGATTATTCCAGTCTTTTCATACCCATTGAGGTTTTTCGCACAACAAGTGTTTGGCTTAACTGCTCAATTTTCCTCATTTAGTAGTCCTTGGACTTTTAATGCACTTGTATTCATGTGCTTAATTACCCTTCAAGGTTTTCTCGAAACAAGTTTGTTATAAATTTTAAGTTAAGGGGGTTTATTAGAGATAACTCAATATCTCAACTTACCATATATTTTGATTTTATCCAAATATGTGTTAGTCCAAATCGTCTACAATTAGAACTTTTTGGCTATATAAGCCAACCCCCTATAATTACAATCTTGAAGCATTATAGTGGATTAGCCTCGTAGTTTTTTCCCGCAAGAGTTTTTCCATATTAAATCTTTTCTTCGCTTATTTGTCAGAGTGCTATCGCCAAAGGGCGAGCCAGATCTCTTCAAGCCCCTGCTAAAATACAATGCACTAAAGTATGTACAAATAGCGAAAACTAAGCACACCAAGAAATTAAAAAAGTAGAACACAAATACATGATTGGTACGTGAATTTAACCATATAATCCACTATAACATAAAACATAATAAAACATCGAGTTGAAGGGTGTGATGTTTACCTAAATAATGAAGATTAGGTCCATACTACCATCTAGTTGGTTTTCTGTAGGATTTCAATTTACTTTTGCGCTTTTTAAATTCTAATACAAATATACAATCAAGCTTAGTGTACCAATCTAACCAATGGCGAGAGATTTTTTAGATGAAGGAAGATTTTATTAATTTCAAGAACATTACATCAAGATGATACAAGTCCTTAAAATTTCTCCTACCGCTAACAAGAAGCACACAGCCCTTAAACAAAACAAAAAAGAAAAAGAGAAGCCTTGATTGTTACTACCGATCGCAGAGCTCTCCCCCTTTTCATTGAATTGCTTAGCGAAAACATCATCAGAAATCTTCTTCGCGTAAGCAATCCGGCTATTTGAATCATTGCGCCCCCAAAATCTTGAACGCGATCACGGACTCCATATCGTCCATGACCACCAACTTGAAATCTTGGGGACGAAGACCACCACGCAGCAGATGACGGTGGACCACCATAGCATGCGACCATTAAATCGATCGCCACCAAAGAAGCATTGCTCACCGCCATGACCGCTTTAAATTGATTCTTAAAGCATCACACCCAATATCCTCGCAAGATCCGGTTGCACATCGCCGAGATTGGACTCAGAACAAAGCCAAGATTGCTGCGAAGAGGACTAGAATGAGCACGACCGCCATGGCGCCGCCTCATCCGCATCCTTCCCTCTCCCCCAATTGAAGAAACCAACCGATCTTGCCCGATCCGCACAACCCGCCTAACATGGAGTCACCGCCTCACCGCCATCGCCGCAACGGTGACGACGCATCACAAAGAGAGAGATAGATTCACCGCCACCGATCTGGCATTGCGATCGCGGCCAGATACATGGGCGAGAAGATCATGCATTGAGACTTCAAGGAGCTAGAGATAATACCTCACATCCTTTGGTATTTTTCGTCGTTACCCTTGGAGCCGAACCCTCGTCCTTCAAGGCCGCCGCTTCTCTCGAAGTCAAGCCCACAATTTGACTTTGCACGATCGGATCGCCAATCTAGACATTGTCAAGAACAATAATTCCCCTTCAAGCCGGCCGATCACAGATCCATGAAGCGACACCGGAGACGGACTCGCGATCTCTGCCATGGAAGGCACCAAGCGTGACGCGGCGCAGGAGAGAATCCACGACCTCCCCCGCGCCGCGCTCATTCCAATGGCGAGAGATGATTGTGGTTTTCATTGAAAGACTCAGTCTCGAAAGTAGCTGCATAATCAATCCCTTATACGCGGAAGAATTGAAGCCCAATGAGCCGGTCCACATTGCCGCCTACGCCAATTCGCGAAAAAGCTCTCTATTTCTTCAAATTACTGGATAGGTCCTCAGATGTTTTCCGTGAGACGAAAATATTTTTTTCCCTTTATGCTTAGGTCCTCGACGCGCATTTACTGAGAAGCCTCCCGCTAATTTCAAATCGTGAACAAGCCCTTTTCTAATTTTTTCAGATAGCGAATGTGTCCAAAAAATAACGAATGTGTCCTACTACTTACGCTCGTGTCCTTTCTCCGTTTTTCAGAAAAGATGTTTTAAATCACCAAAAAACCCGGGAAAAATGTTTCGCCTTTAAAAAAACCGAAAACTATTTTACACCCAAAAAGATATTTTCACACCGAAAAAACGGGAAAAATGTTTTCGCCGAAAAAACCCGAAAAAACTATTTTGCCACCCAAAAACCCGAAAAAATGTTTTATATCAAAAACCCTAAAAACTGTTTTCACCACCCAAAAAACCCGGGAAAAATGTTTTCGCCACAAAAAAAACACAGACGACCCATTTTTTTTAACAAACATAAAAAACCAAAAAACGAAAAAAACAGATTCGTCGAAGGTTTATAGCGGTTCATGAATTCGCCCGCGGGTCCGAGCAGCCTTTTAAAAAAGGAAATACATAAAAAATACGTTTTTCCCGGAAATTTTTTTCCGGCACATGGATTCGCTACGGTCCGAAAGCACCTTTTTAAAAAGGAAATACATAAATAACACGTTTTCCCGAAATTTTTTCCGGTTCATGGATTCGCTGGTCCGAAAGCAAATTTTTAAAAAGGAAATACATAAAAGATACGTTTTTCCGGAAATTTTTTTCGCACATGGATTCTTGGTGGGTCCGAAAGCGACCTTTTAAAAAGGAAATACATAAAAGATACGTTTTTCGAAATTTTTTTCAAAGACCAGAGAAATGTGTGCACTCTATGTCTTCATGGATTCGCATGGTCCGGCGATTTTTAAAAAAGGAAATACATAGAAAAAATACGTTTTCCCTGGAAATTTTTTTCCAGCACCAGAGAAATGTGTACAGCCCTATGTCTAGACTTTTTCCCCAACTCGATTTTCCATCTCGATCTATGATATTTTTTTAAACGTGTATTGTTACTTGGTGAACGCGTATAGTGTTAGGCTCGACAAAAGAAGGTTGTAAATCTCTAATAATTTTTCGCCTTTTTCCTCTAGACTATTTTTGACCGGTGGGTGGTTATGCGAATATGTATTGTTACTCGATGAACGCAGAGAGTATTAGGCTTAACAAAAGAAGGTTGTCATCTCTAATAATTTTTCGCTCTTTTCCTCTAGACTATTTTTGACGGCGGGTGGTTTTGCAAAAGATTTAGAGTATTTTAAAATCGTAAATAGGTCGTTCCGCCATTATTTTGAAAAAACCTGCAGTTTCATAAATTGATTTGCAAAAACTCATACCGATTTTCTCTCAAGGGCGCATCGCATGCGATTCTACCTAGTAGTACATACATGCCAACGTTTCTCAATCCTCCGTAACTAAACTACTAAAGAGCAGCCCAAGTATGCAAAACTAAAAGTAACAAATTGCAATAGTTTGAATTGTGTTACCTATCCCAGTTCTTGGAGAGCCGATGCAGGAAAATAACATCAATGTCTTATTTTCTTTTATTCAAGGGGTTCACAACTTCTATAGAAGATAACCATCTCTGTAAACAACAATGCACCATTGCACCTCGTCAACAGAATATATGAAGCGGGAATTACTCATCTCTGGAGCCAACGAACAAAATTAATTTGAACAAGTTCTAGTACAGGAACAATAATCAAGCCATGGACTTACTGCTCTGCAGCACTCACGCCTCGAGGGTCACGGCCTGGACGAGAGACAAGGACGGGTTGACAGCGATCGGCGAGTCGGGGCTATCGACGTAGCTTGCGCCGCCGCATTCACAGAACTCCCTCGCGTCGGCAATGAGGCGCCGAGCGGTCCCAGCAGTCTATGCACTGGATGTATTGTATTTGCATAATGAGCCAAAACGCATATGTACACAGGTACTAAAAACTCCACAACCAAGATGAAGCCCACCCAGCTATGGGCCTAATCTGCCCCCGAGTGTCTACACACAGATGATTTATTGGTCCAGAAGACTCGAGGATTAGGTTACTTTCGCACTTGCTGTTATTGCTGGATGCTCAAAATTGAGATAGATCTTTTCCTTGTAGTATCTAGAATAGTATGCTTCCTTAGAACGTTTTAGATGATTGCCAATGGTTTATTGACTCATGATAGCTACATTAATAATATCTATCTTTATAGAGCTGAGGATTGGAGGCCTCCTAGGCATGCCACATCAGCATATTTGCGAAAAGGTCTTTCGGGAAATACGAAATTACGTTTAGATCCTCCGGTCAGTTTTTTAATAAAATAGACCCAAAAAAAAATTAAAATTATGTTTAGATCCCTCTACGGTTTATATTTAGGTCCTCCTGGTGTTTTTTAGCGGAACGGACCTCGAGAAAAAATAGATTACTTTAGGTCCCTCTACGGTTTACGTTTAGCTCCTCTCAGCGGTTTTTAAAGAAGTGGGCTCAGAAACAAAAATATGTCTCGAAAAAAAAACATAGATTCGTCGAAGGTTTATAGCAGTTCACGGATTCGCCGACGGGTCCTAGCGACCTTTTTTTAAAAAAAGGAAAACCAAAAATACATAAAAAAAGGCAACAAAGAATTTTCTAAAGAGAAACACAGATTCGCCAAAGATCTATAGTAGCCCATAGATTTACCGCAGATCTTAACCGTGGTTTTCACAAAAAATACATATTCGTGATAAGGTTTATAGCAGCCCATTGATTCACCGGGTCCTAACGACCCATTTTTTTAAAAAATACTAAAACCAAAATACGACCAAATTTCCCAAATTACGTTAAAAAACAACCATGGTTTTCTAAAAAACACACAGATTCATCGAAGGTTTATAGCAGCTTATAGATTTGCCGATGGGTCCTAACGAGCTATTTTTTTTAAAAAAATACGAAAACCGAAAATACGACCAAATTTCTCAAATTTTATACGTTGCATCGTCGTGCATGACGCAGCGTAGCGCGTTACCTTGGCTAGTAGTTCTTAAAATAGAAACACACTGAGCAGAATAAATTAATGCATTTTGTTTCTGAAATATTTGATCATTTGAAGAGTTAATATCGAGGTTCCATGGGGTAGGTTAAAATACTACGATTTGTTTAAAACATAAAGCCTTCTTGTGCACACATCGAGGTTCTTAGAGAACCAAGTGCCATGGTGAATGCTTTTTGACATGAGCGCTGTTATGAATGCTGGAAAATAACAGGTACTCTCCTGTCCTAGTTTATGAGATGTATTTCTTTTTGACTTATAAATCAAAAGATATTAAGAATGACTATATTACGTATAATTATTATCACTAAGCATTATTTTCAATGCATTTATGTAGAAAATATAAAGTAAAGATGAATATTTATTAGGGATATAGAGAGAACATCATACTAATTTTGCATTAGAATATGCAATACGCCTTATATTTATAAACAAGATCATTTAAAAATATGTCTTATAAACTTGAATGAAGGAGTAACAACCAAGTGTTTTTAAGATAGGTTGCTGGAGCATCTCTACGATACTTTTACCAGGTATAAGACATTGCACATGTGCATGATAGTAGTGCCTTTAGATGGTTAGAGTGGCAACTGTAAATTAGCAGAGAAACATATGGTTCATCAAAATCACGATCTGATCGCTTGCAGAATATTTTTTTGGGCATCTAACCTTCCATGTTACCTTTAATCGGTGTGTCTGTTATTATATTACATATGCCTTGAAATTCACACAGTATGCTTTTTCTGTTATTGTATAGTTAATCTTTCTAAACAGCTGAACCACTTTTGATCTTTGTTTAAATCTCTTGTTCAACTGAATCATTTGATGGATGTACAGATTTTGTCCGTGGCATTTGCATGGATTTTATTCTTACTTTGTACAACATCCATTGAATATTAAGGGCCAATCTTTATTAACTGAATTTTGCCCTGTGTTCTGTAGCAATTAGTTTTTCTATTTCTCATTTTGTGCGATACAAAAGATATGCTGTCTGCATACCAGTTAGCCTTTTCTGCTTTAGCAAACAAGGCCATCTTTCGCTGCAAAAAATATTCGATCTGTTACTTTATTCGGTGCTGCACACTATGTGTCCTGTCTCCAACAAGTTCACCTTTCTATTTTGGAAAACAAGGCAACCTCTTGAAGTATTCGTTTGCCTTCATTTCATATAAGAAGAGTACACCACCTCTTAATCCCTTGTATAGCGTAGTAGTTGCTATTTTGTCCGGTGGAAAACCAGTCGTAAATGATGTAAATAGGGCAACCATTATCGGACAGTTCTTGATACAGAAATCACCAATTTGCCTCTCATACATTATAGCTCCCAGTTGTTTACAGTCTGCACACAAATTATTTTCACCCCTCGATTAGCTGTTGTCCTGCAAACAAAAGTTACTCCCCTTTTGTCTGCTTGAATCATGGAAGATCATACAACAGCCCAGCTTGCGCTATACCTTCCTAGTGCAGTTGTAGTCTGCTGCAATCAAAGCATGGCTTCTTCATAAACCTTTGCCTTTTTTGAGTGGCATACGGATTAAATCAGTGGAAAGAAGGCTTACCCCAGTTCTGGAATTCTCTCTACTCTGCTCCCCATCCTTTTGATGCGGTTGGCTCAGTTCAAGATTAACAGGGACTTTTGGATTGGAAATGTCAGGAGCTATTGAGCTTCGATTCAAATCAGTGGCACCTCTTATTTCACAGATCTGGATCTTGAATGATGTCAATCAGCTACCTTTCTGATATCATGTGGATTATCTTGTTGAAGTTCCAAAATCAGGCATGACATACCTTTTTGTGTAGTCCCATGTTTTCTTGTGACATGATGTTTATTCTTCTGCAGAGTTCCATATTTTCCTTGTGAATAAGGTTTACCTGATAAGGAATAGCATATAAAGTAAGCACATTTCATGCATGATACTATGATCACTTCTTCACTTATATTGACATGATCAAAGTGCAAACAGAAGCGTTCAACCTTCCGATTTAGTTCTTCAATTTCTTTTGTCAAAAGGTGGCCCTGTGTAGCAGAAGCTTAACTGCATCAATATCTCAAACGAATTGAAAATAAAGCTGCAGAAACCCATGAAGCGCATGCTAAATATGACCTTGTTCATTCTGACACGACGGAGGCTCATTTCAAGTTGGTTCTCTAAACTTTGGAGATCTCTTACACGTAGGCCAGAAAGCTCCTCTCCCGTTAGTTGTCTGTAAGCATAGAACTGAGTTGATGGCTTGGAGAAATGTAATTTGATGAAACATTCTGCACTAGCTTAAGAACAATGTCAGCACAGTTCATCCTATCCTATATAGAAGCCCACTAACTCATTATGGAAGAGAAACTGCTTCAGTTTCCGTTGCTGATGCTCTTCTCAATTGTCATTTCAAAGGTTAGGTGTTTCTCCCTGGCCTGAACGCAGTTTTTCCGGTTTTGTTTGAGACAGTTCTCACGTGGTTTTGTTATGATATTTAGAAAAATATAAGCAGCTTCGTGAAGCATTAGTTCCACATTAATCTGTGATGTTACTCTCTGCAGAATCGATCGGTCATCATACTTTTGACTTCCTTGCAAGTTGTGCATTTGTTGTCTCAAGCTTGCTACCTCCGTTTGCCAGAACTGCAAGTAAAATAGGAAGTTCATTCAGGTTCTTTCTCGTGACCAGTAAAATCAATTTTAAATAAATTAATATAGTAATATGCATACAACTATACTGCCAGTAAAATACGAAGTTCATTTAGGTTCTTTCTGACCAGTAAAATCGATTGTTATTTTTAGTGCTATGCATACAGCTGTACGCTCCTGATCCTGGGGTTCAACGATAGTAACTGCTTAAGCAATGGATATAATGTTGAAGAGCAGAGATCCTGTTTATTAATTAGTTTTGATCACTCTCGGTTAACTGTACGCTGACCTAAGTGAATGCACAGCCATTGAAACAAAGCCCTTTTATTGTACACTAAATTCAATATGAACCGTTCATTCTTTTTTATCTAATTTTCTTTCTACAACATCATTTTTACATTTTCAACAATTTTTGACTTGTACCGGGAGCAAATGCTCAGGACCTCAATACTACTTACTGCTACAGCTGCTTGAGTTGTACTCTATCCCTGCCTCAAGTAAAACTAATCAAATAATCTGTATTTTTTATTTTCTTCTTCCCATGACACCTTTTCAATTGGATATTTGAAATACATAATCTTTGAGTCCTCATTAAATTTCCATGATGTTAAAAGATGAGGTGCCTATTCTGTAGTATACTAGTATATGACTAGATGGAACAATTGTGTATGGCCTTGGTAAGTAGTTTTCGACACATACTGGATTTTATCTTATGTATGCATGACTTGACCTTTTCTCAGTTTTAGAATAAACATTCACTGCATTCTCGAAAAAGGGATAAGTGTTCAATGAATTATATTCCTCAGCCAGAAGGGCTTTATGATTAGTTTGTGTCAGGCTGTCAGCAACTTAGCAGTTAGTATGTGTCCTACATGCATCAACATGGGCACGTTCTTGCATAAGTTATTGTGACGGATTTTCTAGTTGTCACCAATGCTTTACCATGAGATCATCCATTATCAATATCACCTATGCACTGGCAGTATTCTTGAGGAATCCAATTCATAGATTGTAAATTGAAATTATGTGTATCCTATTGGATGCTGCACACTTTAATTATAGAGAAAAGTACAATCGTAATGTAATCAAACTCTATCTCTATCTTTCTAATTTATCTCTAATTCAATCAAATTGTATTTCAAATTCTATCCCAACACTCCCACTCAGGATGAGCTAAAAATATCAATCATGCCCATCTTGTTATATATTATAGCACCCTCGCTAGGACCTAGGTCCTTTGTGAAGCAATCAGTCAATTGTTCTCTAGATTTGACATACTCCAGCTTTTAGAATTCTATCATCCACTTCTCCTTAATAAAGAACCTGTCAATTTCAGCATGCTTGGTATAATAATCCTGTATTGGATTATTAGCTATGTTGGTCGCAAATTTATTAGCACAATGCAATACCAAGGGAGCACTCCCTAATACCCAAAGTTCAGACAATAGTCTCTTCATCCAAATCATCTCACTTAAGCTTAATGCTATTGCTCTATATTTTGCCTCTGCGGTAGATTGAGCCACAGCTCCTACCTTTTACTCGTCCAAGACACAAGGTTACCACATGCAAAGATGCAGTATGCAGATGTAGACCTCTTATGATCTATACTACTTGCCTAATCAGCATCACAATATCCTTTCACATTCAAATGTTGATCCTTTTTGAAACAAAGCACTTTCCTAGGGCTACTCTTCAAATATAGTAGGATCCAAAAGACAGCTTTCACGTGTCCTGTTCTAGGATCATGTATATATTGACTTACTACACTCACTGCCTATGAAATATCAGGTATGGTATGGCACAAATAAATGAGACATCTAACCAATCTTTGATAAGCCTCCTTGTTAACTGGATAACCAGAATCATTACAGAGTTTGTGATTCCTATCAATAGGCGAAGCAATAGGTCAACACTAAAGCATTCCTATCTCTGCTAATAGATCAAGAATATACTTCCTTTGACAGAGAACTATTACTTTTAGAGACCGAGCAATCCAAGAAGTATCGAAGATGTCTAAGATCCTTCACCTCAAATGCTTCTCCTAGTCTCTACTCCAGGCACTTGATTTCTTTACTACCATTTCTAGTTATCACAATATCATCAACATAGAATGCTAGTATAGTGATATGTTAACCTTTATACTTGTAAAACACAGTATAATCTCTATTGCACTGGGAATAGGTCATACTATAAACTGCATGTCTAAATCTATCAAACCATACTCGTGGAGACTTCTTCAGGCCATATAAATTCTTTCAAGCTTACATACCTTTTCGATGATCTGCTTGTTCTCAAAGCCGAGGTATCTCCTATTGTAAATATTCATGAAGAAATGGACTCTTCATATTCAAATGATGAATACACCACCCAAAATTAATAGCACAAGAAATAAACAACCTTACTATGCTCATCTTTGCTAATGGTGCAAAGTCTCATTATAGTCTATCACGAGACATTTGACTATAACTTTTGCAACCAACCTCGCCTTGTATCTATCTACCCACATTACCTTTAAGAGTTTCTTTATCTGTAAAGACCCTTTGCATCCCACTACTTTCTTTCTTGCTAGAAGTGGAACAAAATCCCACATCTTATTCTTCTGAAGTACATCAAGCTCCTCTTTCATAGCATCGTTCTATTTAGGATCTTGCTTTGCAACATACCAATTATTTGGAACATGCACTGTCTAGAGAGATGCAATGAATAGTTTGTATGTAGAAGAGGTATGAGAATATGAGATGAAATTTGTAATACCATGCTCAAAGCTATACCGTGACAGAGGCTTTCCAGCATTAGCTCTAATTACTCTATGTTGTGTAAAAGATAACTCTAAATGAGTGGAATCAAAAGGAACATTACCACTTGCTCTAAGGGGAGACAAGGAACTTGTTGGAGAGACTTGAGGAGAGATTTGGGACTAAGACTTAATCAACTAGACTGGTTGTTTGTTCAGGTCGTGGTTCTTCTGATAAAACTTGCTCAAGTGTTGACAACAACTGTTGTTTCTTCCCCTGTCTCCATGGTCCTTTACTACCTTTGGTAGAACTTGCTTATCTATTGGCATAGTTGTCATGACAATGGATGTTTCTCCTTTATCACCAAAAGCGTCTTCTCTGATACGTCAATTCTTCTGGGATTGTCACATCTCTTGCACATTTTTTATCCGAACTTAGAGAGGGACACAAAATTGTCCCCACAAAACAAGTTCTCCCTCCCGATTATTACTCCCACTCTCCTTGTACTCCCCCTCTCGACTATCACCCTTGGTGAAAGGAGAGAATTTCTCTAAGAATCGATCAAGATCACGACTACTCGTGTAGTATGGCTCAAATTCCCCAAAAGTGACATCTATACTCATGAATAATTTTCTTTCCATTAGGTTCCAACACTTATATCCCTTCTTATTAGATGAATATCCTATGAAGATGCACTTCACAACCTAAGGATTCAGTTTGCCAACTGTTGTCCTGTGATCCCATATAAATTACACATAACCAAACACCTTAGGGGGAACCTTGGACTCTCCTTGACCCAAAAGAAGCTCAGCAAAAGACTTCATCCCAAGTATTCGAGACAGCTACATTGATAAGATATCTGGTAGCCATCACCATCTCACTCCAGAATATCTTTGGCATATTCATCTGAAATATAAGTGAATGTGCTACCTCCAACAAATTGTGTGTATCCTATTGGATCCCGCATCCTTTATATATAGCGAAAATTACAATGAAATGCAATCGAACTCTATCTCTAACTTCCTAATTTATCTCTTATTCAATCAAATTCTATTCCGAATTCTATCCCAACATAGATAAATTGAAATTAGATTTTTTTACCATCCTTAAGAGATATTATGAGATACCATCGAATTACCCTTAAACTTTTGTATCTCCACCCTTTAAAATTTTGGTACCTCTTGGTCTACCTTTATATATATTTTGGTAGCTCCAAGGATGAAAAAAGTCTCAAATTGAAATAACACTAAATATCTCAAGATATGCTAAACGAAACTGACTGAAACTTACTTGTTTTGCTCTTTTTTCGATAATCAGTTTATTTTACTATGGTCTGGCTGTTCTATCTTTCAAGATTTTACTTGGATGGAAGCTAAACCAGGTTTTCACTGTATGTTGGGACGTAATATTTAATCTTGACGCTTCAGCACGCTGCGCTAATTAGAAGACCAGTCTCTGTTTTTTTAGGGAGATTTAGATATTTGCCACTCTTCAATTTCAAACTTTGACGCCATGTACAAATCATGCCATTGGAGTGGCATTTTTTGTATATGGCGTCGAATTTTCACGTTGAAGGGTGGCAAATATCCAATTAATTCTTTTTTGGGGCTATTAACTGTAGAATAAGATGTTGTACTCTTGCTTTGCCTTGTGTAACCTGATCGTCTCTCAGGGCAGCAAAAAGAATGAGGGAAAGTGGCTCGATAAAAGAAGAAGAAGAACTAGAGTAGACTAGCCCACCTAGAACTGAAAAAAGCCGCTATCAATGAATTCCCGAGCAATGCTATAGAAAGGATGTTGTGATGTTGTGTCAACAAGATTCAAAATTTTACCGAGATTTCGTATGTCGGCAGGGAGCAAGATTCCAAATCTTAGTGGAATAAAAATATTAAAATTTTCAAATTGCTACAGTAATTTCAGCGAAATTTTGGTCAATTTTGCCGAGATTGCGTGTATTTTGACTAGATTTTGTTTATTGGACTGGTTTTCATAATTGTTGGACCAGATTTCACACCAATTTTTTTGTGGCGAATTTTAATGCCTTTTCTGAGGAATACACATAAAAATTTTGTGATAAGCTCAGAAACTGACTTTAGCTCAGTTTGCTTGCACTATGCTCACCGTGGGACAACAAAAATACCAAAATTAATTAGACAACAAACACCCACCATGGGGCTCGAACCCACAACCACAAGGTTAAGAGCCTTACCCTCTACCGACTGAGCTAGATGGCCCGATAAGTACTAGTAATGAGTAATTATCTTATTATGTATTGTTTTTTATAGGTTTGAAAAGAGCCGAAATTTCAGTTTTACCGAACTCAAAATTACCGGATTAGAAATTTGGTTTTTGAATTGCAGTCGAAATTATGAAATCTCACTAAAATTTTAGATTTCGACCACCCCGAAATATGGTCTGAAAGTGAAATTTGAAACCTTCTATGTCAAAAGATGTGCCCTAAGTTTTTACTCCTTCGACTGTCTATTGATATACTTTTGTAAATTCAGTTATGGTGCTTATTCACACGCTATGCAAATATCAAATTACTGAAAAACTCCTGCAGAATTTAATTACAGACGGTTTGGCCTCTTCGACCATACACCTGGACATCTGACAACTCTTAGGCCATTCTCAGTGCATAGTTTCATTTTCCAGTTTCCAAGAGTGCCACATTAGATTTTGTCTAGGTATCTGTGTATCTCAGGTTTCATCTAGATGAAACTCTCTCACCTCTTATGAAACTCTCTCTATCTCTCTCTTCATAATTACCATGTCATGTCACCAAACATGATGATGTGTCATGTCATTTAATGAAAATGAAACTTCCATTGAGAATGGCCTTACAGGTCAACAGGAGCATAGCCTGAAATCAGGCTACTCGGGTCATGGTACAAGGCTTAGGACAAAAAAAAACCCACAAAAATCTCTTAAAAATCACTAAAGTCATAAATCAACCTAAAAATAGTTGGTCCAACCCGAGGCTGGGATCTGAGTCGGCTCCGCCCCTGTGGGTCAATTCGGAGTTTGGATGCTAGCTAAACGATCCCTTGATCCATGATTCAAATAAATCATGTACTCTCTCCGTTTTTTTTATAAGACCTATTTTTTGAATGGTCTTATTTACAAATGTAATGCTTATATGTAGATTTAATAAGACCTTTCCTTCTATACCCCTATTTATTTTCTCTCATTCATATGCATTTATTCATTACCACCTACACAAAGTATATCTTTCATCTTCCAAGACAATTAAGTAGGGCATCTAAGTCATTTTCTCTTGTATCTTTCTCAATTTCAATGCAACATTAATCCTTATGCAAAGTCAAAATACGCCTTATTGAAAAAAGGGAGGAAGTATCAATAATTACATCATTTTGTGGGGTGTGGACGACTGTCGATGAGCTGTCATCGAAGTTTCTTGTCAGGAACTGAAATGTGGTGTGAATAGTAAATGTAGCTGTTTTTAATTTCTTTCCCAAAGTTGCTGAGCAAGACACAAGGCTGTACCGATTTGACGGCTTTATAGCCGGTATTGACCGGCATCGAGACTGATACGGTATATAGAACTACTTTATACCAGTTTAGATGATATAATGATACATACTGGCCATACTAGCTGGCACCGATATGGTATTGATAACTATGGCTAGACTTGTGCCAAGAACTTATTTGTATTGATGATATATGTCAAAAATCAAAATTCCATGATGCTCCCTATGATTTCGTTGGAATATATACCCTTGTGAGAACTCGCTTCAAATCGCAATGAATGGTGGGAAGTGACTCTACCAATGCTGAACTTATTGAAGCAGTTGTAAGTGATTAAGTCTTTCTCGAAGAGTTGAATGTACCATAATTTCTGAAGTTGCACTTGCTCTCGGCTGCTCCTCCTTTTCCTTGGTGTATCTCTCTATCACAGCCTTCATACTGAAACGGAATATATAATCACTACATTGGATATGGCTTAAGTAATCGCGAAGATGCTCTCAAGATTGCATCCAAACAACAATTAATGCATAAACTTAGTTCTTCCATTTTTTAAAATCCTAACTGAAATTTCAGCAGATTCTCAAGCAAATGCAGACCTGAATGGTTGTTCTACATCATTTCGTTAATGGTTGATCTACGTCCTCGTCCAAATTCAACGGAGTAGCATATTCCAAAGCAATTTCAAACACCCCTTAGAAACCAAACAATGTATTCCGTGATACTTGAGTTTCATGCACCAAATTAATAGTTTGTGAGACCATGTGGAGGTCATCCCATAGTGTGTGATGAGTATTTGACTTTGCTGTGCAAGTTTTCTTGATGTTTTAAGTTTGATTTTGAGTTTTTGCATTTTTCAATCTTTGTTGTCAAGTGGTAGCGGTCGACCAGCATTTTGGGTGGCGATCGACGGTTTGGAGTGAGATGGGTAGTATGACCGCCTTTGGTTGGAGGTCGACCGGTCCAAGGAAAGGTCACATGATAGCAAAATACTGCTTGTTCCACAATGCATTTGAAGTATTTTGGTATAGGTCTTGTGATAGATTGTGCATCGAGCTAGCTGAGAGGAGATAGATCTTGGAAATTTTGAAGAACCTTTTTGAGCTAAAGGCAACGAGGTGCGTTCTGATGGGTGTTGGCCAAGCAGTCTAACCGCTTCCCCTAATACCGAGGAAAATGCTGAACGGTCAAACCAACCAATGGTTGGTGGTTTGACCATTGAGCGGTCTAACCGCCATGGGGTGAGCAGTCAGACTAGTTGCTAGTGATCAGAGCACATGCGCTTTGTTGAGTTGAGTGATTTGAGTGTATGCATGGCTTGGGAGCCTTTGGTGCATATGAATTGCATGATGCATTTATCGATTAATGTGGGTCAAGTTGTGAATAACTTGTGCCCAGAAATGGTTGCTTGGTCTATTGTTGTGTAGGTGGCTTGAAGTCAATTATGGTCAACAGTGTGAAGGATTGGGACTTGGTTAGGAGAACTAAGATTCAGAATGATCATGGATGACATGTGAGATGGTTGGACTTCAGTAAGATGCAATCACTACTATAGAATGGTACAACACTATCGTTTTATTTAGGTCGGTTCCTAACTTTTCTAGAAAAAAATAGATTGTGATAGATGATTCAATAAGGGTTTAATAATTGGTTGTGAACCATTATAATCGATTCTCAGGTTAGAACCAATTGTGATGTTGTATTAGGCACATCACAATCAGTTCTACCCAGGAACCGACTGTGATGTGCATGGAACATCACAATCAGTTCTCATGTTAGAACCGATTATGATGTACTTTGATTGTGATGTATATTTACATCACAATCAATTCTTAGGTGGAAATCGATTATGACGTGCCTCACTAGGTTATATACTCTCAGGGCTAAACTCTCCTTTTTTGTTGTTCTAGAGCAAATAAAACTGCCGCCTCCCCAAAAAACACAACATACTCTAGTTGGAAGCAATACTTGGGTGAGAAATTATGAAATCCTCGAGGATGAGTGTTAAGAGGGTAATGTTGAAGGCCTAGCTTAAGGAGATTTCTCTCAATTTTTCCTCATTTTGGTTTTCTTCAAAAGGTGAGCATTCCTTCAAATTCCTTTAATTTTGCATTAGGTAATTTGATTTTGATTTAGTGAATATGTTACATGTCATTATTGTTGTTATAATATGATCAACGTTAAAGTTTAGGTTGCATAACCTACGTCTCCTGTTAGAGGGTGTTTGTTTCTAAATATGTTGAAATAGTATATTTATAAACAAACAGTCTTGAATTATCCATATTTTTTGGACAGTTTAAAGATATATAGTTCGAGCAAGTTTCTAAGTTGTTGTACAAGTTTAGAGAAAGTTTTAGCAATATCTCCCTAGTGTTCTCCAAATACACACCCTCTTGACTTGTTGTCGAGACGTACATTTGGAGAATAGCGGGAAGATGCTGCTAAAATTTTCTCCAGAGTTGTACAACAGCTTAGGAATTTACTCGAACCACATATCCTCGAATGGGATTAAGACCTAACTAAATTAGAGATTTGGAGTCATCGTTGGTACGTACTTAGTTGGTGAACAAATAGACATTTCTTTAAGATCATTCAATTCCACAACTTTGTTAATGCTTCCACCTTTATTTTCTTTCATTGAAATCAAAAGAATTGCAAGCTTACTACATTAGGTAATTCGATATCAATATTGATGTTTTAAATGTTTGTCTCCTAACTAGAGAATTGAAAGCTCTTAATTAGAGAATAAGGTATCGAGAGTAAAAATTATATATCTTGGAACCCGTCCTCTATTTTGCAAAGGTAATTAAATAATGTCTCAATATTTGAAATAGCTAGTGGTCACTCCAATTTTTTTAATTTATTGTACGTAGTTTAAATGCAGATGGATCATGAAGAATGGATGTATTAGGAAAGTCGTGTGAGTGCTGAATTTTTAGAGGGGTGTTAAGGAGTTCAAAAAATTATAGAAGAAAATATGGTGAAGAGGGGTGCAAACTTCATATATTGTCCTTAATTTGATTGCACCAATATCAGAAGATTTAACAACTTAGCTCAAATTGAATACCACTTGATTCAATGTGGCTTCATGAGAAATTACATGTTTTTGATCCATTATGGGGAGATAAGTAGTACTCATCTTGTATGCAATAAAGACAAACTGGAATCCGATCATGAGTTACAACATGATATATTTGAGGAGGACAATTTAAAGTAAATGTTGTGGGATGTGGAGGGAAATTACACAGAAAGATAGTTTGAAAAATTTAAAAGCTTGATGGAAGATGATGCCAAACCGTTGTTCTCGGGTTGCAAAGCAGAATAAACTAAGTTGGGTTCGGTCCTTGCATTGTTTTAATTAGAGGCAAAAACACCATTGGGTGGATACAAGTTTCAATACACTTTTAGTTTTTCTATTGGATGCGCTTCTAATGGAAAACGAGTTGGCAATAAGCATTTATAAAGTGAAGAAGCTACTATGTCCCATAGGAATGGAAATAGAAATTGTCGGGGATTGGATAATTTCCATAAGGACCAAAATACCCTAGCAGCCAGCTTTGGCCGACCATACATACCCTTGGATGGTGTCCCCAAGGAGTACCCTCGGATAGTCTGGTTAGTGGATCCGCCCTGACCATGATCAAGGTCGTCCCCGAGCATGTGTCATAAATCCCTGAGCATGCTCGCTCGGGAGTGCACAGCGGTCGATCAGAGCTAAGGGGAATTCCCGAGCATGATCAAAAGATCGTGCTCGGTCCATAATTACGATGTGGCGATAATTACGCCATGGTCTGAGACCATTATGCCACAATCTGGGACCATTATGCCCATGATGGGGCGTGGCGAGAATCAAGGATGCGGTTACAGCCACGGTTAATGCGGTAATGGCGCATTATTCGGCTGCAGTTACTTCGAGCATCTATAAGAACCCCCCGGTAGTCCGGTAGGAGGGGGAGGAGGAAAAAAAGAAAACACGCTATCACACTCAAGCCATTCTGTAAGAGTTCCACAGCTGCAATAGTGAGATCACTGGACATAGAGTTGTTATCTCCATCGGGAAAGGCTCAAACCAGTATAAATCCTTTGTCTATTGTCTTCCGAGCATCAGATCCTAAGAGCATTCTTCGGACGCAAACCCTTCACGGAAATAGGCTTTAGTTGATCCCTCGTTCAACAAATAAGCTCGATGGGGACCTGTTTCCCAATCGTCGCAGAAATGATACATGCAAGTCTGAATGATTGTAAATTGTACCACAACGTGCATAAAGAATTGCACATTTGTCTAGTTTGTGGTATATCCTGGTACAAACAAAAGAAGAAACGTAATGATAAGAAGCGTAAGAGCCGAGCCGACGATAGTGAAGACGTGAACAAAGGAGCACCGGCTAAGGTATTATGGTATTTGCCCATCATTTCTCATTTGGAGCAATTGTTTACAAATCCCAAAGAAGTAAAATTATTGCATTGGCATTATGAATCTCAAAAGAAAGATGGCAAGCTGAGACATCCCACTGATTCAGCTCAATAGAGAAACATCGATTGAAAATATGAGGAGTTTGATGCTGAGATGAGGAACATAAGATTTGGATTGCATACCGATGGAATAATCCGTTTGGTAATATGAGTAGCTGCCATAACACTTGGCCAGTTCTCTTGTGTATCTACAATCTCCCTCCATGGTTGTGCGTAAAGCAAAAGTATATCAGGATATCGTTACTAATCTCGGGACCTAAATAGCTAGGTAATGATATTGATGTGCACCTAGAATCACTTATTAAGGATTTGTAAAATCGTGGAATGAGGGGGTTGCGGTGTAGGATGCATACAAAAGAGAGAACTTCACCCTGTAGGCTATGATATTTTGCACTATAAATGATTTCCTGGTCTTTGATAATTTGATGGGCTATAGTATGAAGAGAGCCAAAGCGTGTCATATCTGTGAAGAGGAGACTCAGAGCTTGTGGCTACTGAATTCGAATAAAACTATGTATATAGGTTACCGTAGGTTTCTACCTAGAAGTCATTAATACCATAAGATGGATGACAAATTTAATGAGAAGAGGAAAATTCGTATGGCCCCATAACCTATGAGTGTAAGGCAAGTATATTCACATGTGGAGGATATCGCTGTTCAGTATGGAAAGAGCCATAAATTTGTTTGTCATAGAACCATTTGGAAGAAGAGTTTGATATTTTAGGACTTGCCATACTGGAAGGAGTTAGATATTTAGTATTGTATTGATGTCATACACGTTGAGAAGAATATTTGTGACAATTTGATTGGCATCCTACTGAACATACCTAAGAGGGCCAAGGATAGTGTGAATGCTCGCTACGACTTGACCTACATGGGAATCAGACCTAAGCTTGCAGTGATAGAGGAGGATGAAAAAGTCCGTACATCCCCACTGCATACTACACCTTATCCAAGAAGGAGAAAAAAGACCTATACAAGTGTATCCAAGGTATTAAAGTTCCATCGGGTTACTTTGCAAACATTAAGAACTTGTGTCCATAGATGATTTGAAGTTAGTTGGTATGAAGTCCCACGACTGTCATTATAACATCCCAATTTTTGAATTATTTGGATTTAATATGGATTTTCTAAATTTATTAGATTTTTGGAATTTATTTATTATTATTGAATATGGCTTATTGTGAAAAGTAATTAAACAATGTGAAAGTTTAAATAAAGTTTTGCCAAAAATATTTTATTTGAGTTCCAAATGTCTCAAAATATTTTTAGAAATTTTTTTATTTTATTACTATTTTATTTGGTTTTAACTATTTTTGAAAATTATTTTAAAGCGAAAAGTTTTAGGCTAGTACTATGCGAACCCAGCCCATCTCTTGTGTCGGCCTAGGTGACTCTAGAAGCGCCGCTGTTAGATCTTGATCGTGTGGCTTGTATTGCGCCACACAGAAGTTGCGCTGTGAGCCGTTGGATCAAGAACAGACGCGGAAGATTGAATCATGCCGGTTCGAGACATTACTTGTTCGCAGCTATTGGATTCCATTTGCATCCTGGATTGAGACACACCACCTCGCATCTTGGCCGCTCATGTTGCCATGTGTTCGGTTGTTCATTGTTGTCTCTGCGAAGGAGTTAGAGCAGAGCTCTACAACCATGGTGGACTCGGTGTCCATGTCGGCTGCAGGAAGGGGTCTCGAGCCTTTATGAGGTGCGCACCAACTACGCAAGAATATCGGTGACAAAAGCCCTAAATCGATTGCAAGATCAAAGCCATAGATTCGCTGCAATCTAGAGTTTTCACCTTGTGGCACCACAAGCTTGACGTCATCAATTCGTCACCGCCGTGGGTCTCCATCGCCAAGACTAGGTACCATTCACTTTGTCGTCACTAGAGACATCTCGTGTGAGAGTATTTGGCCCAAAACCCGCCGGAGCACCATCGCCTGAAGACGTAGCCATCGAAGACGAGCCATCGGTCCATTCAAGCCATCGTCACCATTGCCTCGGTACTTCAATCAAAGAATAGACCACGTCACTAGGTAGGCGAGATCGCTAGTAGTCTGTAGGTGCCCTCCTTGCTCATCGGCGATGACCCTAGGGCCACGCACATCGTCGAGTGATGCGGCAGGTCCGATGACTGCCATCTATTACTAACATGGTGCCATCTGGACGTCAGGTGTCGGTCACATCGGACGAAGGTCTTGCGTGGTAGTCCAGTCATCACACGCGTTAGCATGAGGTGCTGTCTCATGTGTCGGTCAATGTGACCGGTGAACTAGGTCCACCGTGGGCTAGCCGTGCACCATGGATGTGGTCCACAGAATAGTAAGGGCCGTGTGTCAGGCTCTGATTGGCTCGGCTCAGGCTGACATAATAAATCAGGTTTTTTAGTATAAAAATAATTGAAGAAATTAATGATTTTTCTATTTTCTTATTTATCAAAATTTTCAAGAGCATGTTCTCCCTCATATGAGCTCTGATTGAGATAATTCAAATTTCTAAAAATTTATAAAATTAAGATCTATTTAATGTGAATTTTATTTTATTTTTGAAGTTTGTTTGTTCTCTATTTTAGTATTTATTTGGTGTTTCTCTACTTACACATAGACGTCAAAGTGCTCGGAGCATCCGAGGAGGAATTGTTGACTCAAGACCAAGGTACAGAGCAAGAGCAAGAACTTTTCTAAGGCAAGTTGTGGTTTGATCATGTTGAACCCAGTTTTATAAAATTTCTATGTTGATTTACATTATGCATGTTATTTTTGTATAGAATTGGTGTGTCAGGTGTTGTCACACAATAATGTTGAGTTGTTGTGACGGGGGTGTCACGCAACGATGTTGACTTGTTGATGACACATGGTGCTTGGTAATCAATTGGGGTGATAATCATTTAGATTGGGGCAAGTGGCAAGGTAGTGTGCCAAGGTGGGCCAGAAGGGTAGAGGGTTTGTGGAAGTCTTACCTCAGTCGTCCTAAGGATTTAACCTTTGCAAGCATTCAACCTGAGTCAAACATGCAACTACATGTCTGGAATGAGACAGACCTAGTTGATTAATTTGTAATATTTTAGTTTTGGTATTACTAGCGGTGGTGTGAGTCCCGGGTATACGGATCAACTCACATGGTGCAAGATGGGGGCCCTGTTATGGTGGTGTAATCTTTTAGTGTTAAAACCTTAGTGGGTAGTACTGGATTAAGACAGAGCATTGTAAATGTTTTGTCATGTTCTCTCTACGGCACACCAAAAGAAGTGTGCTAATGACATTGCATAAAGAGATGATCATGTCGTGTGGGTAAAGCGTATAACCTCTGTAGAATGTAAAATCTATTTGGATAGCCGTGCTCGCGGCATTGAGCAATGCTCAAGGATTACAGTCAAGGGTAAGATTTTATAAATTGAAAACTTGGATGGGAAGACAGGATGCCATTGGAAGGTTTGGAAATACCTGCAAATTACTTATTATTGCTATTTTTACTTTCTTTTTAATCTACTTATTGTACTCATTCATAAATGCTACTTTATTTCAAAATAACCATGTTAGTTCCATTGGAACAAGTCTTGCATATAGTTATGTTTGAATTACATTCATGCACATCTTGTTGAGTGCTTTAAGTACCCACCCTTGCCAATAACAAACCACCAGTTGAGGAGTCTACACTAGCTTTGGAGTAGTGTGCGAGCCTTGTTAGTTGCCTGTGGTATACTAAAGTGTTATCTACATTTTCAATTCCACAGCAGTTTAGTTTATTAATCTTAGTTTAGCCTTGGGTGGCATAATCTTGTGTGAGATCAAGTGATGAAAAATTGGTTGAATGGTGAAATTGGCATTGTAAAGTGACGTTGGTTATAGCATGTGTGGTGCTTGTGCATGTGCTATGTTGATATGATTATTATCTTTGGTGATAGCATGATGGTTTTGCTTGATGCAATGCACTCGTGTGAGTGGTTGCATGGATTAACCTTGAGTCAAGTCGTGGACTTGTGCTCGGATGGTTGTTGTTTATTCGTGTGCGTGTGTTGCTCGAGGGCTTAACGTGGTCGATGACGGACCGGAACTAGGTTCATGGAGGAACCGAGGTTCGGACTAGGTTCGTGGAGGAATCGAGGTCCCGGTGGTCGAGGATGTCATGCGGGACGTTCGGGCTGAGAACGGTGCACACGACGGCTGGTTAGTCACGTGAGTGCGGCAGCGGCGTCTGACGCTGTGCATGTGTGAATTTTGGGTTGTATGCATATATTGGGCCATGTGTATTGGGCCGTGGATATGCATACATGTGTTAGGGTTTTGAGTTGTATAAAAACCCTGGAAAACCTGATCAATGAAATTGAAGCTTTTTGCGGCGGCTGAGAGGTTCGGCCGTTTTTCATCCGACTATTGTTTTTGTCCGGCAACTAGCAGTCGGCGACTAGAAGTGCTGGAGGATCACCTGGCGTCGATCTCCTGGCGGCTTGATTGTTCTTGGAGTTTATCTGTGCATTGCGGCGACAAAAAAGCGGCGGCTGGAGGGTTGAAGCGTGCAGGCGTGAATTCCTTGCTTGTGCTGGACATGTCCTTGTGAGTAGCGACTAGATAATTTGTTGGCATTTTTCTTGGTGCTCTCGGCGGCCGACGGCGCTGGTCTGCATGCATGAAGTTCTAGGCTGACTAGAAGTGCTATGACTAGAAGATTGATGCATATGCATGCAACTGACGTCTTGCCATGCGTGCGTGAGATTTTCTCTTTGTGATTTTTTTTGGCTGGATTCAACTCCCAGAGTTTCTGGCGACGAGCAGATCGGCGTCATCAAGGGAAGTTGATTAATCTCGTAATTAAGGTTAGATTAATTTTCGTCTCTTTTGATATAGTCAGCTTGCGAAGGTCATAACTCTAGATCCGAATATCCGATTGAGGTGATTCTTGTTGCGTTAGTTTCGGATTTAAATGTAGTTTATACAGTTAAAATTTCACTTTGATCTAATGGTTGGATCTTCGGGAATTACGGTTTTAGTGAACATCTGTTAATCTGTTTTTGCTGAAACCGAGAGCAATATTTCATAATTAATTTAGGGGGTTTTGTGAATCAAGAAAATTTTAATTTTAGCTTCCGCGCAATCATTCACCCCCCCTCTGATTGCTAGTCTAATATATATCGATCCTACATCTTGTAAGTTGACCATAAGGTCAAT
Organism: Guadua angustifolia; assembly: GCA_036346375.1. Lineage (NCBI taxonomy): Eukaryota > Viridiplantae > Streptophyta > Magnoliopsida > Poales > Poaceae > Guadua > Guadua angustifolia. The sequence goes on from CM070505.1 coordinate 32,178,530, forward strand.
CAACATGTTTATATTTAATATATAAAGTCTTTTGTTATGTTTAGCTATGTATGATTGTGATATTCATCTATATTGAGCCTGTGTGCACTAGCGTAATCCTGGACTAGTGAGGTATACACAAAGGGTATAGATTTGCATATTCAGGTCTCGACAATCATTTCTTGATGGCCGAAATGCTCCTTGTTGCAATCAAAAATATTCTGCCAGAGAATGTCAGGTTGGCATTTATGAAGCTATGTTATTTCTTCAATGCGATTTCTTGCAAAGTTATTGATCCTAATGTTCTAGAGAATTTATCGAGTGAGGTGGTGTCGATTCTTTGTCAGCTTGAGATGCATTTCTCCCATCGTTCTTCGACGTCATGGTCCACCTTGTTGTTCACCTTGTTAGAGAGATTAAGATATGTGGATCCACATTTCTACATTATATGTATTTGTTCGAAAGGTACATGGGTATATTAAAGTCATTCATGATGAATCGGTCGAAGCTTAAGGGTAGTATTATTGGAGGCTATAGGACTGAAGAGGTTATTGAGTTCTGCGTGAATTATCTAGGTAAAAGGCAAGCAATTGGTGTTCCTGTATCTCGTCATCTGAGATTTGATGGCAAAGGAACAATTGGGTTGAAACTAATGAGTCCACAATTTGATATGTATTATAAAGGGCATTTGATAGTCTTGCAACATAGCGCAGAAGTTTATCCATACATCCAGTAGCACAAGTTGATATTACAGGAAGAGAATCTACATATGGATGAGCTTTCCATCACGCAAGAATACAACGATCGATTCCTCACATAGTTCAAAGAAAAGGTGAAGGTCTCTGTCAGTGAGGATATCAAATGGTTGGCTGACAGACTAAGATTTAATGTACATACATGGCAGGGGTACGATATTAATGGCTACATCTTTTACACTGAAAGTTAAGATGCAAAGGGTATAGTTCAAAACAGTGGTGTGATCATAGATGCTTTGTCCGATGATCACTCTAAAAGAGGATCCTCAACCTCAATGAACTCCTACTATAGAATGGACGAAGAAATATGCGAGCTCGATTATGGAATATATCAAGTTCCATTGTTTTGATGTAAGTAGGTGATACTTTCACCTAGAGTGAAGGTCAACATGAGAGGTTTTACTCTTGTGGATCTCAATAAACTCACCTACAAAGATGATCTATTCATCCCTATGAAGCAAGCAACTCAAGTCTTGTACATGTGTGATCCAGTCAATCTATGGTTGCACGTCGTCCTTTATAGCAAGAGGTGGATCGTTGGAGTTAAAAATATTGTAGATGAAGAAAAGTACAACCAATTTAATACAATTCCTGTGTTTGCAAATGGAGCATGTCTTAGGCTCTTAGCGGTGATGATAACACACATGAAACAAATTACATGCGTGTAGATCATTAAGAAGGGTTGTATTGTAAATAAAAGGACTACGTCAATATAAATAATGCTATGTGTTTCAAATATTTGTATTATAAATAAAGATACTACCTCAATGTAAATAATGCTGTGGATTTGAATGTTTGGTTGAAATATGAGAGCATTTCGAACCTTAGAACTTTTTATTGAGTGAAAATGCTCGATCATTCAACTAGTATGTCTTTTTCAATATTTGGGTATATCTAGTGATATGCTATATTTCAAAGATTAGAAGTTTCTTAATTTTTAATGAAATAATTAGAGAAATCCTCAGTTTTTAATGATTCTTGCTATTGGTTATTGAATTCTATTTTGTTGAAATCCTCATTTTACAACCAGTAGAAATGATCAGAACAAAGGTTTAAAGGGACAGCTTTAAAAATGATTTTATGATGTTGCACTACAAATGAAGTATAACTATTTGCATATTGTCCAAATAGGAAGTGTAATTAAAGTGTTATGCAACTTTCATAAAAGAACGATAGTAAGATAGACAGAAACTTGCACTGATAAAGTACTAAAATAGCACATTGTATGAAATTGAAAATTCAATTGAAATAGTATGCAACTTTTTAAATGAAAATAGAAAGTGTAATTAAAATCGGAATGGCCATTATATCTATGTTGATTCTGATCGAATAACCGATTTCAATGTATTCTATATTTGTATCGGTTCTTACCAAAAAATTGACTACAATACATGCTATATCAGTGTCGGTTCCTATTGAGAACTGATTGGGATGGCATGTATATTAGTGTCGTTCCAACTGAGAACCGACTGCAATGAACTTTATATATCACTCTCAGTTCCTATTGAGAACTGATTGGGATGGAATCTGTGTCGGTTCTAACCGAGAACCAACTGAAATGAGCTTAATATCAATGTCGGTTCGTATTGAGAACCAATTGAGATAGCATCGTTAGTCTTCTTAAAGCATGAGTCTTCAGTCTTCACCCCCGCAGCCACACACTCGATCCACTCGTCTTCACACCCACAGCTACCCGCCTCATTCCCTGCGTCCACACTACCTCCAAGCCATCAGCTCCCATGCCACTAGAACCCTCCACTTCCTGCCATTGCACCCCTAGCGCGACACCCTCTCCACCCCATGCAAGGCCCTTCCACTCCCCCACCACGGTGCCCTCCACTCCCCGCCTCTAACACCTGGCGCGACGCCCCATCCAACCCTTGGCATGACACCCCCTCCACCCCTGGTGTGACGCCCCTAGCACCCCGGCGCTGACTAGGATTTTGAGCCACTTGTTTGTGGTAACTTTGTGATATATCCATGATCCATTTGTATTTTTGGGTAGGTTCACCAACCAAGTATTGTGAAATTTTTCTTTAATAATAGGAGATTCTTTATATTCAATAATTGATTGTTTTTCTTTTTCCAAAGAAAACTATAGTGTGGGACTACAAGGTATAGTGTGAACCAATCTAGGGTGACAATAGATCATGACATACAAATGACAAAGTAGGGTATAGACCAAAAGGTATATTAACTAAGTCCCAATTTAATTGAAACAATTGTTTGTGTGAAATAATATGCAGTAAAGTAAAACAATATATCAATTTTGCAAAAATGGGTTCAACATGATCAAAGCACAACATGCCATGGCAAAAATCCTGGTTTTGCTTTGGAAAGTGCTCTAGAGTTCATGGATCCTAATCCGATGCATCGCACAACTCAACGTCCACGCGAATCAAAAGAGAAAAGTAAATAAACACCAAAATAGAGAGAAAATAAACTTCAAAAAATCAAATAAAATTCACCATTAAATTGATCTCAATTTTCAAATTTTTAGAAATTTGAATCACCCTAATCGGAGCTCGTATGATAGAGAACGGGCTCGAAGAAGATTAAAAATTTTCAAAAATCAAAAATTGAAAATCAAATAATAAACTGAATTTTTTAATTGAAAAACAGATATTATTGCGTCATCATCCAAAATGGACCGATCAGAGTGTGCCACGTGGTTCGGTACTGTGCCATGGACTTGGACCACCGGCCAGGTCGGTCCACCGTGGACCCACAGTCACTATGCCATATGCTCGCTAATGTAAGCGACGACATTATTGATGACATCATGCTCACGCCAGCACCGCACGGACCAATCACCATGTGCCATGCATCCTGGCGTTTGGATGCGGTCCACCAGCTGGCCTTGGTTCACCATGAGCGCAGCTCATAGTGCTTTGGCCTTCACACCAGCCACGTTTCACACTCCCATTGGTCATGATTCTACCCAAGCCACTGATCTGATCGCCTGATCAAATCTAATGGTTCACGTTACCGGAGTTGTTCATAGATGCGACTACGTGATGCGACTTGATCTCGATCGTCGATTGAAGATCCGACGGCTCCCGAGCTCCTCGACGCTGATGGTAGCATGGTGGCGTACCTCCCACCGGACTTGGAGATGACGACCTCGGTGACGGCGAAGTAATGACCTCCGGTGACCAAGAAGTGAAGGTTCAGATGCGTCCCAACGCGGCGAGTCCGGATCTAGAACCCAAGCAGCGGCTCTCGGCTCGATGGCGGTGGAAGACGAAGAAAATGAGCGGTGGTATTTCTGGGACTTCGGTGAGCTCTAGCGCACGAACGGCGGCAGTGCAGACAAACAAAGCTAGGGCTACAAATGCGCAAACTCATGGCCATCCTCGGGCTACTACCCATCCATTAAATACCCTCACAAAATGCGCACGAATCGGCACCCTAGTTCCATACAGCGGCGGAGACGTGCGGCCGGCGGACTCGAGTCTTGATCGGAGACGACGACTCGCAGCCATTCGATTGACGATCAATGGTCGAGATCCTTCATTGATGCGGCTCAATCGGATCCGCCCGCATCTAACGACAGATACGATTTGCACTTACCTAATCTGACATGACTCACTCCCCACCGTCCGATCTTGATCCAGTGTCCCACAAGTGTTAGGGTTTTCGACCTCATCTTCAAATCACAACCGTTTCTTCCTGATCCAACGGCCGATCTGATACCAGCTACAAGGCTTGAACATAACCTTGCGATGCAAATCCAACAGTCGATGGTATAGGCACTCGAAAATAGGCCTAGCGGGCTACACTGTACTAGACCACATGAGCACAGTATAGGGTTCTGGCCCGATACTGTTCAAACGTTTTTCCCCTGTTTTTCTTTTAAAATAATTCCAAAAATTAGTTTAATTTGTTTTGAGCAATATAAATATTAGTAAAAATCTAAGAAAATTCTTATAAATACTTTGAGACATTTTGAACTCAAACAAAATATTTTTAGCCAAACTTTATATTAACTTTATCTATATTTAATTAGTTTTCACAAAATGCCAATATACTTAATTTAAAATAAATTCCAAAAAAATCCAATGAATTCAAAAAATCACAAAATGCACAAATAGCAATAAAATAATATTATAAGGTAAATTTTGGGATGTTACAAACCTCCCCCTCTTATCAAAATCTCGACCCCAAGATTCAGGGCTAACTAGAGAATAGGTTAGGGAATTTTGACTTCAAACCCTCTTCACGCTCCCATGTAGTTTCACTCTCTGAATAATTGCTCCACTGAATTCTGCAAAAGCGAATAGACTTATTCCTAGTCATGTGCTCCATCACATCCAAAATCTTGATCAGCTGCTCCTTGTAGGTCAAATCCTCCTGCAGGTCGATTACTTCTAACGGCGTCTGCTCTATTGGCACTCTGAGATATTTCTTAATCTGTGACACATGGAACACTTTATATACTACTGCCAATGACTGCGGCAATTCCAACTAATAAGCAACCTCTTCTCGACAGCTCAAAATCTTGAACGGACCAACATATATTAGCGCAAGCTTCCCTTTAGCATGAAACCTTTTGACACCTTTAATAGGGGTAACTCTAAGATAAACAAAATCATCTGGCTCGAAGCTTAATTCACGACGATGATTATCAGCATAGCTCTTATGTCTTGACTGTACTATCTTCAACCTTTCTCTTATCATAGCAACTTGCTCTTCGGCTTCCTTAAGAATATCAAGCTCAAACACCAAATGCTCTCCTGTCTCATTCCAATTCAATGGGGTACGATAGGCATGAATATATAAAGCCTCAAATAGTGATATTTGCAAACTAACCTGATAACTATTATTGTAGCTAAACTCTGCATATGGCAAATACTTATCCCATAATATAGCACAAGCTCTTAGTATATCCTCTAAAATCTAGTTAACCCTCTCAGTCTGACCATCTGTCTGCAGATGATACGCTGTACTAAAGTTTAGACGAGTTCCCATTGCTTCATGCAACTCATTCTAGAACCTCGAGGTAAATTCAGTACCTCTATCTGATACAATCTTCTTAGGCACACTATGCAAACACAGAATCCTTGACATATACAACTCGGCCAAATGATCTCCTAAGTAGGTAATCTTGACTGGAATAAAATGAGCAATCTTACCAAATGGAATCATATCCTCTTTGAGTTCTTAGCAAACCGGAAATAAAATCCATACCGATTTCCTCCCACTTTCATTTTGGAACTCTCAATGGTTGTAACAAACTAGTAGGCCTTTGGTGCATAGCTTTTACTTTTTGGCACACATCACATAAAGCAACATGCTCAGCTACGCCATACTTTATGTTAGGCCACCAAAATTTCTCTTTGAGATCCTGATACATCTTAGCACTTCCTGGATGAATTGAATACTTGGAATCGTGGACTTCCTCAAGAATCAACTGCTTCAGTTCCTTCTTATTCGGTACACAGATTTGGCCTTTAAACCACATAATACCTTGCTCATGCACAGAAAAATCCTTACCTAAACCTTTATTCGTCTTGGACTTGATTTTGTTGATCTTCTCATCATCCTTCTGACTCTCTCTGATCTGGATCTTCTAATGTTGGCTTTACTTCCAAAGCATCTACAAATCCTTACGGAAGAACTTCCAATCAATTTCAGAAACTCTTTACACAACTCCGATTGATCATCCATTAGTAGCATATTTACACTATGGATTTTATAGCTCAAAGCGTCGGCTACCATATTAGCCTTACTAGGATGATAATGGATTCCAACATTATAATCCTTAATTAACTCTAACCATCTTCTTTGCCTCATGTTGAGATCCGACTGAGTAAATATATACTTTAAACTCTTATGGTCCATATATATCTTACATCTGTTTTCAGTGAGATAGTGGCACCATATTTTCAACACATGCACCACGACAGCTACCTCCAAATCATAAGTAGGATAAATTTTCTCATGCGGCCTCAACTGCCTCGTCGCATAGGCAACAACCTTGCCATTTTGCATTAACACACATCCAAGACTTTGCCTTGAAGCATCACAATATATATCAAAACTGTTCTGCGTATCCAGCAACACTAACATAGGTGCCGTCATCGGACGCTTCTTCAACTCCAAAAAACTCCTTTCACACTCTGGTGTCCACGCAAACTTCTTCTCCTTCTGCAACAATTGCGTAAGAGGTCTAGGAATCATTGAGAATCCTTCTATGAATTGACGGTAATATCCTGCCATTCTCACAAAACTACAAATCTGAGTGATAGGCTTCGGTTGCTCCCAATGCAACACTGCTTCTACTTAGCTTGGATCAATAACTGAAAGACCATGTGAAGGTCTACCCATGTGTGTACATTGTTCAAGCTAGTAGTGATTGAGTTTGAAGGAGATTTGAGGTTTAAATCCTAATTTCAGCATTTTCCAAGTAAACCAAGTTTTCAATCTTAAGTCAAGATTCAACCTCCCATGGTAACCTGCCATGCATCCTAAGTTTTATTTTGTAAAAAGTCTAACCTTTGACTGTAATTTCGAGCTATGCTCAATACCGTGAGCATAGCTATCCGAATAGATTTCACACTCCATAGAGGTTATGCACTTTACCCACATGATACAACCAAACACCACAAAGGCGAGTGATCATAACAAAGCCTTTAAAATGCCTAACTTAACCCAGTAATACCTACTGAGATTTCAACACTAAAGGGACTAGTTACCACAACAGGACCCGCCTCTTGCACCATGTGAGTTTATCCGTGAAGGGACTGATAGCAGTACTAAAACTAAGATATTACAAATTAGTCAACTAAGCTGTCCCATACCAGACATGTGGTTGCATAATTGACTCAAGTCAAAGACTTGCAAGGTTAAGTCCTTAAAGTGACTAGGGCAAGACTTCCACACACCTTCTTCCCTTCGGCCCACCTTGGCATACTGCCCCTTGCCACTTGCCCCAATCTAAATCATAACCTTCTAGTTGATTACCAAACACCACGTGCCATCAGCAATTCAATATCGTTGCGTGACATCCCTCGCCACAACAACTCAATCTCATTGTATGACCACACATGACACACAAGTTTATAATCATGTTCTATATTCCATTAGTCAAGATTAATTATTGATGATTCAAGTATATGTGATGACGTGGCATGGCTAAGCATACTAAAGCGATCTAACCATCCCATGTTGATTTTAATATTATCCAACTATAGTGAACCAATCTAGGGTGACAATAGATCATGACATACAAATGACAAAGTAGGGTATAGACCAAAAGGTATATTAACTAAGTCCTAATTTAATTGAAACAATTATATGTGTAAAATAATATACAGTAAAGTAAAACAATATATCAATTTTATAAAAATGGGTTCAACATGATCAAAGCATAACATGCCATGGCAAAAATCCTGGTTTTCCTCTGGAAAGTGCTCTAGAGTTCATGGATCCTAATCAGATGCATCACACAACTCAACGTCCACGCGAATCAAAAGAGAAAAGTAAATAAACACCAAAATAAAGAGAAAATAAACTTCAAAAAATCAAATAAAATTCACCATTAAATTGATCTCAATTTTCAAATTTTAGAAATTTGAATCACCTTAATCGGAGCTCGTATGAGAGAGAATGGGCTTGAAGAAGATTCAAAAATTCTAAAAATAGAAAATTGAAAATCAAATAATAAACTAAATTATTTTTCTATTAAAAAACCATATTATTGCATCGTCATCCGAACCGTACCAATTAGAGTGTGCCACGTGGTTCGGTACTGTGTCGTGGACTTGGTCCACTGATTGGGTCGATCCACTGGGATCCACGTTCTCTGTGCCATGTGCCTGCTGATGTAAGTGGTGACGTTAGCGATGATATCATGCTGATGGCATCGCCACACGGACCAATCATCGTGTGCCATGTGTCTCGGTGTATGGACGCGATTCACCCTAAGCGTGGCTCACGGCGCTTCGGCCTCCGCACCAGCCATGTGTCACGCTCCCATTGGTCACAATGTCACCCAAGCTAGAAGATCTCGATGGCTGACACTTAGCGATGATCCAATGGCTCGATCAAATCCGCTGGTTCACGTTACCAGAGCTGTTCACTGTGGATGTGACTACGCGGCTTGATCCTAATTGTCAATTGAAGATCCGATGGCTCTCAAGCTCCTCAACTCTGATGGCGGCACAGTGGAGCATCTCCCACCGGTCTGGGAGACTATGACCTCGGCAATGGTGAAGCAACTACCTCTAGCAGACAAGAAGTGGTGGTTCAGATGCGTCTCAATGTGGCGAGTCTGGATCTGGAACCCAAGCGGTGGCTCTTAGCTCGATGGTGGCGGAAGATGAAGAAAATGAGCGACGGTGCTTTAGGGACTTCGGTGAGCTCTAGCGCACGAACAGTGATGGCACGGCGATAAAAGTTAGGTCTCAGATGCACAAACTCAGTGATCCTCGGCTACTACCCATCCCTTAAATAACCTGCAAAACACGCACGAATCGGAACCCTAGTTCCTTACAGGTAGCGAGACGCGTGCGTAGGCGGACTCGAATCCCGATTGGAGACAATGACCCAGATCCGCTCGATGGATGATCAACAGTCGAGATCCTTTGTCGACACGGCTCAATCGGATCCGCCTGCATCTAACAATGGATATGATCTGCACTTACCTAAACCGAAACGACTCACTCTTCACTTACCTAAAATAATTCCAGAAATTAGTTTAATTTGTTTTAAGCAATAGAAATATTAGGAAAATCCAAGAAAATTCTCATAAATACTTTGAGATATTTTGAACTCAAATAAAATATTTTTAGCTAAACTTTATATTAGCTTTATATATATTTAATTAGTTTTCACAAAAGGCAATAACTTAATTTAAAATAAATTCCAATAATCCAATAAATTTAGAAAAATCACAAAATGTACAAATAGGAATAAAATAATATTATAAGGTAAATTTTAGGATGTTACAGTCTTGAACACACTAGAGTAAGTTAACAGCACAATCAAACAGACATAACAAAAGAGTGGTATATGGATCAACCATGTTTTGAAAGATTTGTTCAAAGTTAGGGAAGCCGTAAATATAGGAAAAACATCCTAAAAGAGTGCGATTACAGATGGTTCGGAGGAATATGGTGTATGTGCACCTAGTGCCAAGCGTGAGTGGCAAACGCTGATCAAGGCAGCGGTGCCTACTAAATCACATGTCCAGTAGTTTTGTTTGATTTTTTTGGATGAATTAAACATGAAACTGCAATCAAGTGGCATTATCACTTTTCATTGTCTGCCTTGCATTGTCATATAGTTGTAGTGAAGGCCATATAACATCTATCTATTCTTGTCATTTGATTTTCACACAGTTTCTCAGATCACAAATCATCGCTTTTCTTTATCCTTTAAAAGTTGCATGAATATTAAAGTATGGACAAAACATAAATAATGACACTTCTTACTTGCTTTAAAATTCGTGCAACTTGTATTAATTATGTAATTTGCACTTTGTGAACTCCAATATGAATTTAATACTTCAGCACACTGGCAATAATTTCGCACACTACCAAGAATGATTTCATTATTCCAGTATAAAAGCATCATTCCTCATACAATTTATTAGGAATAGGATAACAAAACTATGGGTATGTTCCTTCACTAGCAGATTATTATCAGCCCCAACCTAAAATATGATAAGATTAAATTTCACCATCAAATACTATTAACTAGCCAATAAGGTGGTAGTACCAATCATACAAGCATCAAGAAAAAACCAGTGATACTGTACCCACAATATAAAAACAAAACAGTGGCTTTACTGATACTGTAATATGATTAATGTCCTTACAACAGTTTTTTACTTTGCATGTCATTATTGTTTCTGTAATATGATCAATGTTACAGTTTAGGTTGCGTGACCTATATATCCCGTTTGAGGGTGTTAGTTTATAAATATGCTGAAATGGTATATTTATAAATAAGCAGTCTCGAATTGTTCACATTTTTTGACAGTTCGACGACATATGGTTTGGGCAAGTTTCTAAGTGTTGTACAATTCCCAAGAAAGTTTTGACAGCATCTCTCTGGTGTTCTCCGGATATACACCCTCTTGACTTGTTATAAAGATGTGTATTTGGAGAATAGCGCGAAGATGCTGTCGCAATTTTCTCTGGAGTTGTACAACAGTTTAGAAACTTACCCGAACCACATTTCCTCAAATGGGATTAGGACCTAACCTAACTAGAGATTTGGAGTCATTATTGGTACATAATTTGTTGGTCAACTGATAGACGTTTCTTTAAGATCATCCATTAATCTGTTAATCTATTAATTTACTACAATATGCTAGTACAACAATATGCTATGAATTATCCATTAATCTATTAATTTACATGATTTATTGTCAAGTCGATATAATAGCTATGAATTGCTTTTTCTCATGTGAAACATATGACCATGTCAAATATATGAATTACTTTCTCTTATTAAGTTTAGGTTTGATGTATATATTCAAAATGTGACAAAGAGAGAGCACCGACTCATTGCTAGGTAGAATAGATGGTGATGCTGACGGGCTAAGTAAGGTGACAAATGTTGAGGGGCCAAGTAAGGTGAGAAAGACCCGAGGACTGAATAAAGGGGCCATAGAGAGAATGTCGTAGGTTCTCCACTTTTATGCCATAGGGGTTTGCACAGGTCCTCCCAAGTATAAGGAGCACTTCCGATCTTTTCTCGACCAATTGGTGAGGGAGAGAGTGCTAATCACCATTAAGGACTAGAGGAAAAAAGTCAGCTTCGAGTAGAAGAATCGGTTGTGGAATGAAGTTAAGGGGAAATAGATTATACTAGAGGAAGATAAAAGCGATGTAAGACAGTACGCCTTGAAGAGAATGGGTGTGTCTTTGAGCTACTTCAAGGTTATCATGCATGGTGAGTATGTGCTGAAAGGCGTACTTCCTTTGAAAGGTATTTGTTTGTGACTCCCGATGTTTGGGAGGAGTTCACAAGGATGAACAGTTCGCCTGAGGTGGAGGAGCTAAGAGAGAAGAACATCGCTATCCAGAAGTAGAACACACATGCGCTCCACCTTGGTTCCGCCGGCTATGTAGGAAGAAGGCAAAGGGCGTGTCTAGCCGAGAAAGGGCTACATGAGGGTGCAGGTGGACTATATCGGTAAAGACTTTTTATCTCATGTGCTGGAGTTCCCCCAAATGAAGATATCACCATTCTCAAACAAGCACGGATGTGATTCATCAAGTGGCCCACGACGTGTGTCGTACTGATAAAGGTAACAATCCTTGAGCCTTCTCGATCATTCCAATGTTGCAACACATTACATATACATGTGTTTTGTAGGTTCGTATCATACTTGCATTTGTTCCTACTCCTGCTTCCACCACCATATGACGACTCCTCTGTCTAAGTTGACTCCTACATAGAGTGTAGACCTGGTGCGCAAAAGGACTAGCATGATGACCAAAGAACCACAAGAGACCTCAAAGAATTGTTGAGACCCGGATTTACGAATCCAAAACCCTTTGTGTATACTGCACTAGTCCAGGATCACGCTAGTGCATATAATGGCAACATAGGTGAAATACCATTCCATACAACGAATTAATTAAGAAAGTAGCAAATTATTATTAAATAGAGCAACTGACCTTATGGTCAATAGGGCTTAATAAAAAAATAAACTATTATAGTGGAAATAAAATAACTTGGGCCATTCAACATGTCATAGGCAATCATCTAGGGAATGCCTTCAACTTTCACATAATTTTAATAGTATTCCTCCTTGTAGAACTCTGTATTGTCTGGTCTTTTCTCAACAACTGATCAACAAAGGCGTATAGCCGTGAGTGCAAAAAGTACTCAGTAAGCCATAGGGAAATAATGCAATATATTCATGTAAGGGTTGACAAAGGATAGTCAAATGGTTCTTTTGCAAAAAGCAATAACTTGAATTTAAATACAATAAATAGATTCAAAGCATATTTATGAATAGATAATAAATATCTGGTAAATCAATAGTATACAACATGAACAGATTGGTGAGGCTTCACCCAACACCATCTAAAACCATCATCAAACCACTAAATTCATCAGTGTTATTTTTATATAACAAAAACAATAGTGAACCCCCCTCTTCATTCACATCCCAACAATTTCACCTTTCAACATTTCATGAAACAACCTATACCTCATGTGAAATTCTAGGGTACGTCCATGACTGCAAAGATAGCTATTCAAATAGTTTTACACTCTACAGAGGTTGTAGTGCTTTACCCACAAGACATGATCATCTCCTTTTACCTCTGGATTAACATACTTCCTTTGGTGTGACGATAGAGAGATCACGACAAAGACTTTACAATGTTCTGTCTACACTTGGTATTGCCCACTAAGGTTTCACCCCTTAGAACCCCCTCTTGAGCTATGTGAATCTACCCGTACATCCTAAAACCCACACCAACAGCTGACAGTACTCAAATTTAGACATTACAAATTAATTAGCTAGATTTGTCCCATATTAGACATGTGGTTGTACGATTAAGCTCAGTTTAATGGCACACAAGATTAAGTCCTTAAGTTATCTCAGGCAAGACATCCTCATCCCAAATGTGCTAGCGGCATCCCCTTTATTGCATGATCACTTTCCCAAGGAAAAATTATTTCGTATAACCAAGACCAATGGAACACCCTGCCAAGGTACAACAAATTTTACAACAGTAGCTATCAACCACAATTCAATATCTCATTAAGTCAAGATTAACATTATTTCACATGTGATATGGATCCCATCGTGTACTAAGCATAGCTATAATAACCCAATGTTGGTAATATGGTCATGTCCAACTAATGATGTCCCATTCTAGGGTAACAATGGTTCATGGCATTCCAATAATCAAGGTGGTATAATGACAATTAGGTATATAGCTATTCTCGGTAAATAATTATTGATACACAAATAGCAAGCAATTGTATAAAACAAATTACTTTTGCAAATATAGGTTCAACATGATCAAAGGTTATGACTTGCCTTGTTGATCTACTGTTGAGTCGTGATCTTCAAATCCTTCACTCGCTTCCTCAGGATTAGCGTCTACCAGAAAAGAAAGCAACGGATACAAATAAACAACAAATAGAGACTCTAACAAACTCCAAATTAAAAATAAATAGCTCTAGAATGTAGAGTTTGAATTTTAGAAAAATTTAGAAACTTGAATCGCCTCAATCGGAGTTCATATGAAAGAGAATGGGCATCCGAAAGATTAAATTCAGAAAAATAGAAGAAGAAGATTTTTGGAATTATTTTTCTAAAGAAAAATCCTTTTATTGTGTCATGCTGATGTGACAGCTAGAATTTTGAAAATAAAATAAATCTAAAATTGGGCTTGAGAGGCTGACATGTGGGCCCATGGTCCATAGACCATGTCCACGGTAATGCTACAGTCTACGATAGACTTGGCTCATAGAATAGGACTCAAGGCCAATGTCATCCCTGACGCATTGCTGACATGGCGGCTAATGAGGCAACACGGTGATTATCTAATCTGACGTGATGGTACAAGCGGCACTGACATGGACGCCACGTCAGTGGACACACTGGCTCGGGTGGGCATCCAACTCTGGCAACCGGTTGGCAGCACAAACTCACCGAACCCGGGAAGAAGACATGACCATCAGTGCTACAGGGACGGATCGAGTGCGAGACAAGAGGGATCTAGACGAGGGTGATCAGATGAACCCGATGGGGGCATATGGGAGTAGTAGAAACCAACTGTCGGTGCAGATCAGAGCGAAAGAAGGAGACTTTGGGTGGTTTGAGTGAGCTGGATCTCTCGACAGAGTGACTCAAGCGACGGTGAAGAGAGCGGAGGTGCGATGCGAGCAGAAACCTCAGACGGGTCGGCACCTTCAATAGGGGTCTTGGGAAGTGTGTAAAGTGCAAAACCGAAGGTAGCAAAGATACAAAATCTAGACTCCTATGACGATGTGAGTGTGTAGGCTGGCCAGTAGGTTGAGGCAAGCTAGGGCAGTTGGGTCGAGGTGAAAGCGAAGAGGGCCAGGTGAGAGCGGGCCGCGGAACATGAATAGGTTGAGGCAAGAATAGAAACGGGCTGAGGAGAATCGAACTAAAGATATTTTTGAATTAAAAATTATTTTCCAAATTAATAAATAACTAGAAATTCATATAAATCCAAATAAATTCAAATAAATAGTAAATAAGTTTAGAAAATTCAAACTACAAAAAATTCCTTAAAGCATAATTCAAATTAATAAACTTGATTCCTTAGCCAAAATAAATCTTTTCATTAATGAATAATTCAAATTAAGCTTTATTTTATTTGGAAAAATGCACATGATTCATTTTTATTTTTAAACATTCAAAACTCAAATTTTGAAATGTTACAAGAATCCTTCTGTCAAGAAGGCAAAGTTATTGGAGACCACAGCGCCCCCTCAAATACAATCAAATATATGGAAATCCTCTTGTCCTGATCTCAAAGACTCATTCTGTCTAGAAAGCAAAATTGATAAAGGCCACAGAGCCCCATCGAGATTCTAAGGAGTACATGCATGGAAAGCCCCTTGTCCCTAGCAATGAATTGAATGCTCTAGGTAAGTGCACTCGCTTGCTCTATAGATGATACATTGACAAGGCAAATGAGACTGAGCATCTTGTCGATTTCATTGTGAGGTATCGAGGGGGATATTTCCATCACGAGGAGCATAGGATATTCCTAGAGAGTTTGAGGATCTATTCTGTTTGTTCAGCCTAAAAACCATTGATATTTTTACTATATGATCTTGGACATTGAGAGTATCACACCATATAGCATGAGCCTATGACTATTATAGGATTTTGTATTATATTTTTTAACAATTGACATGAGTTATAGGATAATGAGGTAGTGAGCCGTGATGGGTCAACACCTAGTTGAGTTCCTTGTCAACTACATCAAGCAGGCATTGCAGGCTAAGGCGAACAAGGACTTTATTCTCTTCTTATACCATGAGGAGTAAGTACTAATCTAATAACTTTACCCTTCAATTACTTATACGCACTTAAACCATATATGAACTTATTTGCTTGCATTACATACCATTTAATAAGCAACTATTGGGTTCTACTCTTAGTCGCTCTGAGTGGAAACAAAGCCTACACTTTTAACTCGCTCGAGAAGAGACTAATGGCCTCCGCGACTAGGCAAACAATTAGTGGAAGGGCATCAAGGTACAAGTGCCTAGCACATGATTTTTTTGACATATATTCTCCATCTTCTAATTTGATTTTATTTGTTCACAGTGTCATCAATAGGGATGCGATAACCTGTGGAGCTTCTACGTTATGCATCACATGCTGATCCTAGTAAGCGCACACACCTTTTCCCTAAGGTATATGTACATGCATAATACACTCAGCCTTTTCATACAAATTTTAAACCTTAAATTAGTGCACTACTTCTATTTTGAAAAACCTCAATATCTCCCTTAAGAGCCTAGACAACAAAGATCTCAACAAATTATGAGACCACATATGAAGTGGTACTGGACAGAAGTTATAGCGAGGACAGTGGATTTAGAGATCCGAAAGGCTCCTGCTAGTCCATATATTGTAAATAATATTATATAATATGAATGTAATATGTGTACTATGAATGTGATGTGCTATGTAAACAATATTATGTGCATGTAAACAATATTATGTATTGTGAATGTTATGTGATATGTAATATGTTATGTCATATGTTTGTGTTCTATATATTGTGTTAGATATCATGAATATGATACATGTACTATACAAATTGAACATCAACACCAACATCACAATTGGTTCGACCTAGAACCGATTGATGATGGCCCACATCACTGTCGGCTCTAAGCTAGAATCGACAGATATGTTTATCTATCACTGTCAGTTCTAATTCAGAATCGATCGTGATGATGAGCTCGTAACCAATTGTGATGACTATTTATCACTATCGAGAAAACCGGAAAGTGATAGTGTCTCCTCATCTTTGTCTAACAACTTTGTATTACCACCAAAATAACTATGAGGACAAAAAAGAACTAAACGTGAGGTGCATTCATGTAGTAGTGAAGATAGACAAGAACAATTAATGGATGGCAAAGCTCGAGCAAAGACCCTTGGAGTAAAAAGGTGCACATGACACATTGAGGGCAATGTAATGACTATATGGCTTGTCATGGTGTCAATTGATGATTTTGTGTATTGTGTTGTGCTACATGACGGTTTGCTTGTTGGTGATTGTTTAAGGACTTCAAAGCTACGTCATGGTGAGATGGACAGGACCAGAACTAAGTTAGGAGAGTATAGGTCAAAAGCAGTCAAGGGATCGGGGCTAAGCTAGGAGAGCTTAGGTCCAAAATGATAGATGCCGTCGAAGATGACTGTAGCTAGTGAAGTGGTTAGAACCCATGATGACAATGAACCCAAGCGAGAGTTACTGATGGTGGAGATGACAGGCAATGGCAAGTTCAACTGGGACTATGCTCAGGAGGAGCCAAGGTCTAGAACGGTTAAGGAAGCTAGGTGCCATCATGGTGCAAGGTGATGGGCATGTGGCATGCCAAGTGACTTGCCTCGTTTGCAAGTGAAGATAGTTCGATAGTTCAGGATGCGTTAGAGGCTTTGTGAGGAGTCGTTGGGGCCACATGGAAAGAGATTCTTCATGGAAGGAAATGGAAGAGGTTGGTTGAGGGGCAAATTGGTAATTTCCCTAAAACTGCTAAAGTGGATGGTTTGCAAAAATGTGCCAGAGGTAGTTTGCAAAACTGAGGTGCTAGTCTAAGTGGTTTAGGTTATGAAAATAGGGATATGAGTATGAACTAGGTTATTGGTGCTTCATGATAAAGAGTGCTTTGAGAAGCGTGTGTGTGTGAGCGAAAAACTCGTTATATGTTGTGTTTTTGAGTTTGTCCGTGTGTTAGTGCACGAAATCCACTTTGTATCTAGACCTAGGGTTGTGGAAGAAGTGGTTGGCTTGGCCACCACTATAAAAGGAGAGAAGGAGGTGGATTAAGATGCTAATCCTTTGGAGAGGAAAGTTAGGGTTCTTGGAGAGAATCATTGAGAGATGAGTGATGGCACTTGTGTGTGAACTTTTCGTCATCCTTAAACTTTGTTAGTGGCTAGGGGGTGACTGTATTTATTCATCTACAATCATCAATAGATCTATCAATTTCTATCAATTTTTTCTAAGTTTTTCTTCTATGTGCTCAAGTGGTGATTTCTTTCTGAAAGGTACTTCCATGCTTTTCTTTTTAAAAGTTGCATAAATATTAAAGCATGAATGATGGGTAGACGGTGATTACTTACCCTTTCTCTTGCTTCAAGATTTGTACAACTTGTATTGGGATCTTAATTTGGCTTGGTTTTTGTTGCTTAATTTCCTCACTTCTCTTGATCATGTTGTGTGCCAAGGATATGTAAGTGATGGAGATATTTTTTGGAGATCAAATCCCATCCATCTAGGCACCTTCCATAGCAAGTTCTTGTGATTGCCCAGTTTGGCTCAAGAAAGGGTGATTTCGAGGGTTTTGATCTTGAGGACTTTTGGATTGATTCTTGCTATGATTTGAGGATGCTAGGATGTATGGGGAACCATCTTTAGCCACCTTGGCTTGATTCCTCCACGAGCTCTTCTTTATCATAGTTTTCTGGTTTTGCCCACATTTGGTGCAACCTTCCTTTGAATGGAAAAATATCAGAACTTTGGTAATTATCTTCTTGATATTTGAGTGCAATAGGTTCCTAACATCCTAGAGAAGGTTCATGTCAAGTTTCAAGTAATTTGGAGTCTTAGTTTGAAAGTTGTGCAAGTTTCTTTCTATTGCAGCTATGCTGATTTTCTCGAGAGGTCGCACCGCCCATTTTACACCGGTTAGACTGTCCATGAGTGGTTTAAGTTGCTTTTGGCTTGATTTTTCTTGGAGTTTTTCTTGTGGGTACTTAGTCTCTGTTCTTTAGAGCTTTTCATAGCTATTAGAGTGAAGAGCTTTGATCTCTCTAGTGGAAAAAGATTTGAAAAATGATTTAATAATGTTGGCTCTCCTATTTACCCTCCTCTCTAGTCACCGGTATCAGTCGTACATAGCTCACTCAAAAGATTAAGATGTTGAGAAAAAACGATGAATATACTCATACTTTAACATTCTACTCACATTTATGCTCCTCCAGCCTAAGATATGGAATCAAAGTGGGGATGAAATTATTTTTTTCTTGGAATTGCAATACTCAAGTCCCAAACTCAAAATATTTGGCTCTAGTTTTTTTACTCATACCATATTGAGTTTCACACATCAATCAATTTACATAAAAACTTAAACTATTGAGAAAATGTGGCAATATGCTCGCATACTTCAACACGTACTTTGTCCAAAGAAGACTAAATATAGTCATAGATCCTAAGTAGACAGAGGGAGAAGGATGGTTGTAATATAAGCATCAACCATGTATTATTTCTCTAAAAAGAATTGATATCTCAGCCAAAAGGACGAGAAATGGCATCTGATTCATCTGATTAAGCTATCTTATTTCATCTGATTTACTCTGTTAATTAAGTACGTCATGCCATCTCAATGATTAGTTCCATTTCGTGAGACTCTCAAAAGTTTGTTGTCACGTCTATATCAACAACCAAGAAAGATGCTAACTTTTGCCTCATGCCTCATGCATGACACAGGTGAGTTTGAAGTTGGCTAGTGCAGTGGTACGATGTTTTCATCTATAACTGTTCCCCGCATCTCACGGTGGCACAGGTGTGTCCTGTGTTGGTTGTCCTGCTGCCTTTGCTGTGCGTGCATGGGCAACTACGGCCAATAATACTGGTGTGCACATGCAACTTAACAACGGAGTGTGCACCTAACCTCGTACTCAAATCTTGTTCTCTTCGTTCTTTTCCTTTCCATCTTTTTTTTCTTGTTTGTGTCTTCACTCGGTACCCCTTTCTATTGATTTTTTAAGAGATTTTTTAAGATGTACATGTATTTTAAGATTCAAACATTGTATTTTTTTACCAATAATTAATTCAACAATATATAGGTTATGTATCTCAAAACTGATGCCATTGGGTTCGTTCTGGAAAGGACTTTCTTATGATCGTGATTTTATAGTTATGAACAATATATATATTGTAAAACAAATTAAAGATCAAAGTTTAATCTAGAAGACTGTGTCAAGTAAAACGATTCCTTTTAAAAATCAAGGGAGTGAGTAATTTGTAAGACACACAGGATAAGCTAAAAAGGAACTTTTTACAAAATGTAAGGAAATTAGCAAAAACTAAATGCTTTCTCTAGCTGCTGACTTGTTGTGTAGCTGATGATTAACGTACGGGACTCATAGGATGATATAACCCCTTTTCGGGCACGTGAATTTAATACATCAGTGCATGTGACATTTCCTACAGAAATACTGCGTTTCAAAATGGGTAACATAAAAAAAATGTTAACAATGAAAAAAAATGTTAACAATGAATTAACGATGAATCTACTTGCCGGTTTTGATGAAGGGCGTTTAGTTTAATTAAGCCCTACATCTTTATACCTTTTCCCTATTATTACTTGTGTTTAAAACAAGATGCATGCTCAATGACCCATTTCAAACATAAGAATCTTTAAAAAATCTCATTGGAAAAGAAAATTCCAGACATTCAAACAAAGTTAGTATGTCTTTTCCCCCGAGATTAATGGCCATCAAAGGCCTAACAAAAGAGAAATCAAGAATTTTCAAAGTGCTCAAACTCTAATTCTTAAAGAAATCCTATTCAATTAACCAAGGAGAAGAACAAAACCCAAAATTAAGTGGAAGCCCTAAAAGGGGCGAGTAGCTTCTTTAGCCTACGAGAATTCATGACCGATACTTACTTGGTGCTGGCGAAGTCGTAGAGCCTGCCGGTGCTGGAGAAGACGAGTAGGCCGACCTCGGCGTCGCAGAGGATGGAGAGCTCTCTCGCCTTCTTCAACAACCCGCGCCGCCGCTTCGAGAACGTCACCTGCCGGCTCGTCGCGTTGTCGATCCTCTGGATCACGATCTTACCCCTTCCCATCTCGATCTCTCTCTATCTTCCTTCACTCTCTCGCAAGTAGTCAGATCTCACGCCAAATATCTCTCAACACCACCAAGAACAGCTTAAGCATGAGATGTTGAAGAAGGATGTAAAGAAGAAGTAAAGATAGATAATGCTTCCAACGCTCTGTACCCTGAAGAGATAAGGAAAAGACCAACAAGAGGTTACTTAGTTTTATAGATGAGAAATGGATGTACGCAAGTGGCAATATATTTTGCCCTCTAATTAGCTTCTTTATCAGGCTTCTCTCTCTGTCTCTCTCTCCTGGTTAATTTCTTTATTCTTCGCACAAATGGAAAGCTCCTTTACTCACAGGAATGGAAGCAATCAATTCAGTTCCCTGTAGGTTAGCTGACAATGTCGCCTGATGCGGTGAAGCATCACAAAGATTCGGATGTGAGAGTGAGAGAGATAGCTGTGTGTGCCGCATGCAAAACTCGCGTTCGTTTCTTTTCTGGCCATTGTTGTACCTCGCTTTCATGGTTGCCATGGCGAAGATTGCTGACACGTGGCACGGCCAGCTGGTGCTGTTTCCACACTACTGTAGAAAAGGCAATCACAGATGGTTTAAAAATGCTATCACAGAGTCAGTGATATGAATGATGCATCACAAACGGTTTCTGAACCGTCTGTGAAACACATATTATATGTAGTTCTTTAGACAAACTACCTGAGATAATATGATATCACAGGCAATTTGTATGAAGAACCATCTGTGACAGTCTATTATTACAGACGGTTCATAGCCACGGCCATCTATGACATGATATGTATCATAGACATCGGTTGTTCCTAAGGAACCAGATATGATATGATTTTGTATTGCTAAAACTGTTTATGTTTATTGGTTGCTAGCCTTCAGAAATGCTAGCCATGTGTTCTAAAACAAGCAAATTACAAACATATACACAAGCACACATATACCATTACAAATCAACTCAGATTACATCAGAGCACAAGTAGATTACAAATTACATCATGGCACATTCATTTCAAAAATGAACTTAGATATATTAACCAATTGAATGTAGAATTGACTAATTCAAAAATTCACAATTAACACATATGCCACTATAATTCACAGCACAAGTATCTCTACACATATACCACTACAACTCACTCATCAGGTCAGGCAGAGTAACTCGCCTTTTCATGTATAATATCACGTAGCAAGAAGGAAGCAAGGTGTCTTTGAATTTTCATAAGATCAATTTGTTCCAACATAGCTGTAGCGATTATTGGAACCTGTTGATGGGAAGATTAAAGTAAGCATACATAAAAATTTATAATTATGAAACAATTATGGCATGATTGACAAACCACTATGTCATTGGCCTTTGTTATACCGATGATGAGTTACATGTTGTGGCACAAGTAGAATCCACAAAGGTTTTTTCCCTTTGACTATTGGTAGCATTGCAAAAATAGAATTGGTTACTTTAAGAGGCATTATTACAGATTCTAATATAGGATTATTGTGTACTAGCTAGACACCAGAAACTGGAATTTGTGGTTGAGTTGCGACCCTCACTTGGATGGCCTTCTATGAATTGTGTACACTTTGAACGACCTATGTGATTCAAAAAGCAGCCATTCCACAAGCAACGTACACCTTGAACTACCTGCAGCAGAGTAATCTTTGGAGGCAATTTGATTACCTGTTAAATAATTGTGCAATAGGCCTCAAGTTGTGAGAACCGCCATTTGAGGAATCTATGTAGATTACCAAGTTCTTTCTTGGTAAAAATACAATAAGAACCAAGTGAAACCTACATAGATATGTTGCTATAGTCATTCAAGCTAACTTTAATTGCGTATAAAGTACAAATCAACAAGTATAGCATCTAATGCATGACTTACCCTAGGTTGTAGGGTAAAATTTTGTAGGATTTATCATGTTGAGCGAGCAATGCACTTGTAATGTAATCCTTGACCGCTTGTAAATTTTCGTCTATACTTTGCTTGGGGACCATGTGTGGGTAAGGAGTTATATATATGTCATTTATCAGTATTATATGAATGTAGACTGTGATTGCACAAACTCATAATGTCCAACATCTTAAGAGTGAGGCATCGAGGTCGTTGAGGTTGTCTGATCGAACAAGTCATTGAAATTGACCCCAAAGAAGCCCCCAATGGTGGTTGAACAGATGTTCCTTCTTGAACTTCACAAGGATACTGGATATCCGCTATGCCACTGGCTTGTTGGTTTGTTCCATATACCAACGATGCAATTTAGTGCAAGCCAATATAATAATTTGCAGCTGCTCTATCGATAAGAACGGATGTCCTAGATGTATTTGTGGGCCAACGGATAGTCGGGGGTCACCGTGCTCTACTTTGATTTGCCCTTGTCTCATTTTCTCATATAGGCTGTTTTCACGAAACGAATGAGCATGAAGGGTTGTATAGGCCTATGATGTACCAGGCACTGTAGCTAATTTATTGGCTAGCTTCGATGCAGCAAGTGTCTCCGATAGTGCAGGTAGCTCTGTTCCATCAGGTAGCTCCAGTGTTGGATGATAGTCGTCTAAGAATATATCCCTCTTGGGCCATTAGATAAATATGCCAATGGCATCTCCTATTGTCACGATCTCGTCGTTGGGGGGTATCTCTAGCATGACAGCCTTGCAAATTTCATGTAGACCTTCGACATTCACCTTTATGAAACCCAGTGCTATCAGGCCATCGTGAACAATTGCCCCTCGACCGGATGGATACACGCGCCCTCAAGTAGCCTATAGGGGAACGGAGCTATTTGCAAGCCTCACTTGGAAATTACACTACATGGCCTCCTACATAACAGTACACAATTAGCTAAGACGTCTAATAGGTCTATCTATGGAACATTCCAGATATATATATATTACATGGATGCCATCGACAGGAAATTTGCCGTCATCTACGTCTATCTAAGGGGTGATGCACAGCTACTCCAATGGATAGTGGGGCTAAATTGTGTTGATGCTTTTAGGGCTTGCGTGGTCCATACGTGCCTCACCGCAACCACCCTTTGCCCAATCCTTTCCTCAAGACATCTTAGTTGATCATCAAATTGTGCTCTTAGGCTTTCCTCTACCCTTTCTCAATGATTGCTACTAGTCGTTCTTCGCACTCGGCTTTGGCTCTTTTTCTAATTTGATACATGTCGGAGTCCTATGGGAATCCTATTTTCTAGGGAAAGAAAACACATTTGCCTTGTGTGTGACCCAGGTGCTCCTTATTTCCCAAAGCAGTTAATAGTATACCTTTCTCCTTGTCTGACTGGAAAGAGCCTTGGGAAGATTCTGTATTCAACGCTTCTTGCAAGAGCTCGGCATGTCATCTCACTTATAATTATGAAGTTATTGAGTAATTATAAACTAAGTAGTTCAATATCTTACCAACTGTTGGGATACTTTCTCATCTGCGGGGTTCCTAAAGGACATGGCACCCAAAGATATGGGATTTGACCTCTCTCTTAGCCAATTTCAGGCGTGTGGGTCTACGATCGAAGCAAATGGTGGGAACACCTCCATCAGGATTGCCTCCTCGTCCTCTCTCCTCTATTGAGCGCTTTTACCCATGTTCCCATCGGTGCCAAGTCTGTGAGGGTGGGTGTTCTAGGCCTGGAGAGCCTCGTGCACTTTACTTTGATGCATGAATTCTTCCATCTTCATCTCAACAAATCGTTGCCATACGTCTTCGTAAATGAACCCATACATAGAGAAGGGAGTCATTTCCTTCTTGATGTAATTTGTGACAAGCGTGCTCTTGAAGTTCTTTCACACCTTTGCCACCACTAACAATGCATACAGTCACACTATGTGCACAACGTCTTTTGGTATCTTGAACATTGCAAAAATTTCTATCACTAGGTTATTGCAGTCCTCATCGGTC
Source organism: Guadua angustifolia (assembly GCA_036346375.1). Classification (NCBI taxonomy): domain Eukaryota; kingdom Viridiplantae; phylum Streptophyta; class Magnoliopsida; order Poales; family Poaceae; genus Guadua; species Guadua angustifolia. The sequence continues at coordinate 32,203,215 of CM070505.1, forward strand.
AGTGACTTCCAGGATGGGCGGGTGATGGGGATTCATTCCCATCCAACTATCCCGCACAATTTCTGGAATACTACCACTGCCTTTGGAGGTTGGGTAAGGGCCCTATCCTACGAAATGGCCACTGTGATGGTATACTAGCTCTGGGGCCTTTTATTCGCTCCTATTGGAACACACCTCAGTTTTTCTATCATCGGCTCCTCACATCCAATCGACGATGAAGAATAAGGGGATGACATCTTCTTTTTAACCACAACATGAAGCAAATACAATGTACAACCACTAGCTCATCACATTTTTACCACTAATTTCAACATCAATAGACAATACAACCTCCAAATTGCAACATATGAACACAAGACAAAACAATGTTAAAGAAGCAAAGATTATCCCTTCCAACTAATAACCATGGGAGAAATGTTGCCCAGTATTTTTCCTAAAAATTGTTCTTTTACTACAATTTCGACGAGTATCCCATGAGGAACATATTAGGCATTTTGATCACAACATTTGGTATGAGATGTGTTGATGATTGGAATCGCTGGACCGCAAAAGTGTATGGGGGTTAATCGTGAATACAGGACTAAGAATCGACTTCACTCACTGAAGGGCTAGATTTGCTAATCTGAGGTTGGAGGAAAAAGAAAAAGAGTGAGACACCAAGAATTATATTGGTTCGACACCCTATGACAGGTAATAGCTCTACTCCAGTCTTGCTCAGAGGCGGAGAATTTCACTATGTTTGAGTACAAGGGGCGCTCTCTAGCTTGAGCTTCTGTAGTTTGAGTGTCTGTATGTGTGTTCTGTGTTGTGATGTCTGAGTATGCTCGTCCTAGGGGGGTTTTATGCCCCTCTCAGCCATTACCGGAAATGGCCGGGAGAGATTCCTGGGAGAGTGGCTTCGTGCGCACTGAAGGTGGATCGTAATTGTCCTGGATTTGCCGTCCACGTCTGGCTTAACTTCACTATTTAAGGATCTTGGTAACCGCCAGTTGAATGCACGACTTGGATCCCGAGCTTGACCCCTCCGAGCGAAAGTTGATTCCTTACCCCCTAGCTCGAGGTCGTAAGGGAGCCACACGGTCCACATCGTGGTCAAAGGCCTCATGGCTCGAGCTCGAGCTAAGGACTTGTTGACTTTCCGTTGACTAGGCAGGGATTTTCCAGTCCCCAACAAGATGTATTCCTACTTCTCAATGAGGGAGAGCAAGAAATAATTCTATGATAATTACATAATTCAAAGCTTGCAAAAACAATATAATCAAAAGGATAAAGCAATTCATAATTTTTATATCAACTTGACATTGAATCATTTTTACTTAACAAATTAATGAATAATTGTATGATAGTGTTCGTAGGTGTTAGGCTACTAAAGGTTAGATCTTCAGCCTCCTCGTCACAAGGTATAGGGCTGCTAGAGACTAATCTCTTACCTCCACTACACTAGGGTCATATAATCAAAATTGAACTAGACAATTAACGAAGCAAATAAGGCCTCGAACTCTTACCTTCCTAAATTACGCACAATAAAATATTTAAGGTCAATTTCACTATTCAAACTATCAAAATTAGATTATGAACAGTTTGGCCAAGCAGGTATATCAACAATTGACTAAGCAGAGGCTATAAATAAATCAAGCTAAGCAATCATAATCAGTATATTCAGCAATAATCAAATGAGTATCAAACTAGATACTGAAGATGATATCAAGCTTAAAGACAGTGAAATAAAAGCAATAGTTTGTAGTATTAACAGGAAACAACTTTATAGTTCGAGACCACATTCGCGATTTTAATTGTTTTAGTTCATTAATAGACTCATAGCATTATTGACACTACAGGAATGTACATCACAATCGGTTCTTTTCTATCATCATAGTCAATTTTGGTGGTGATACAAAGTCATTAAACAGTGATGAGGATTCTCTATCATAGTCATTTTTCGCCCGATAGTGATAAATGCTCATAACAATCGGTTTGAGCTCAAAACCGATTATGATGGGGACACATCACAATTGGTTCTGAGCGATAAGGCACATCACAATCGATTCTAGCTTAGAACCGACTGTGATGATGGGGCATATCACAATCGGTTCTGAAGCATCGGTTTTGAGATACAACCAATTGTGATGATGGCATATATCACAATTGGTTCTACATTAGAATCAATTGTGATGTGGACCATCATCATAATCGATTCTAGGTTAGAACCGATTGTGATGTGGGTGTTTTATGTTCAATTTGTACAGTACCTATATCACATTCACAGTATCAAACACAATATATAGAACACAAATATATCACGTAACATTCACAATACATAATATTGTTTATATAGCACATAATATTCACAACAAAGCATATCACATTCACAGTACATATATCACATTCATGTGATATAATATTATTTACAACATATGGACTAGCAGGAGGCTACTAGGTCTCTAAACCAACCGTCCTCTGCTATAACATATGTCTAGTACCACTGGTACATGTGGTCTCATAATTTGTTGAGATCTTTGTTGTCTAGGCTCTTGACTGGGATATTGAGATTCTGCAAAATAAAAAGTAGTGCACTAATTTATGTTTTAAAATTTGTATGAAAAGGTTGAGTGTATAATGCATGTACATATAACTTAGGGAAAAGGTGTGCATTGCTGACCAGGATCAGCATGTGATGCATGATGTAGAAGTTGTGTAAGTCATCGCACCCCTATTGATGACACTGTGAATAAAGAAAATCAAATTAGGAGACAAAAAATATATGTTAGAAAAAATCCTAAGCTAGACACTTATACCTTGAAACGCTTCCACTCTAGCTTGTTGCCTCGTTTGTCATTGTGTCACCCTCCTTCAGCAACGTAAGACAAGAAAACCCTACATACATTGGAGAGATCCCATTGAGGTAAAAAATAAATGTAGTTAAAAAGAGAAAGTGTTAGGTTAGAGGAATGTACTTATACGCAAAGCAGACTTGATCGAATAGGCCATTGGTCTCTTCTCGAGGAGCTAAAAGTGTAGATATTGTTTTCACTCAGAGTGACCAAGAGTAGAACCTGAAGGGATACGGGTAGGCTACACTAGTGCACAATTAAAATTTCTACCTCATAAACCAAGAAGCCACGGAAGTAAATGATCATGGATCATTACCACTAGACGCGCAGTGCTACACAATTAAAATTTCTACCTCATAAACCAGAAAACCACGCAAGTAAATGATCATGGATCATTACTACTAAACGTGCAGTTTAACAAAAAGAAGTTGATACAGCTCGAATCAATGAAGCGTGTGTCCTGTTGTGGTTGTCAATCTTCCTCGTGCGGTGATCGATCCTCCTCGTGAGGGGGTCGATCGTCCCGATCAGTGTCGCAGTAGTAGCAACACCTCTACTGGTGTCCACACGTTCGGAGAAAAGAACGCCATGCATTAGTGTGCCAGCACCAGCGCGCACGGGAAGGCTCAAGTGGTGACGGCTAGTGTTTCAGTGGCTACGCCCTCTGATCTGCACTATTGCAACCGTGAACTCCCTTTAAATAGCCGTCCCCTCCCTTGTGATGGAACCCTACATTAGGGCCCAACTGAAGGACAAAGCCCACTTAGCCCATTAGCGATGGATCCAATCCATACCACTATATTCCAACCCCTTAAGTGTGTGACCCTGTAGGTTCATGTATATTTGGACATGACTTGGAAACATCTTTCCAACCGATAATCGATAGCGGTACCTAATAGTACATATCGATTCCCAAATATCCACAAAGCATCAAATGAACCTACTATAGTGTGATGACGTCATGTTCCCTTTGCTTCACGATATCAGATCGAGCTCAAGGCGAGAGTCGTGTCATCCTATGACAGCTCGATCTCTTCACTCATACCATAGTGGAATAATTTATCTGGATTAACTCTCAATCACATTTGGCATAGTCATGCACTTTCTTAATCCATCTATCTCAAGGGGCCTAGAGATATCTCTCCGTTATATAGGAGGAGCAAATTCTATCTTGATCATTCATGTGCCTCAGCATGTTTCATAGTAAACTCGAAAGCTTCCTTTATAACTACCTAGTTAAAGAGTAGCATTTGGTACCTCCAAAGTAAACCATTTTACATCTAGAAAACCAATGACAATGTCAGGTCTAAGGAACATACATATACTATGCTTGAGACCAACTGATGACACATAAGAATATATAACAATTCTCGTAGTGCCTCATATGGGTCTATCCAACGCATGTTCTCTAACATGTGTCCACATTATTAATTATATATCTCCATATCTCTATGACCCGTGAAACATGGTTATCAATCAATACATGTGCTAATCTACAAAACATAATCATCCTATATTATGATAATCGATCAGGGATAACTTAAATAACATCGATATATAGAAAAAGTTGCACGAACAAGTCACATACTTGTTGATTAATTCAATTGATATTTATTCAAAGGACAAACAATTATACTATTCCACAAACATAAGGCATGATATAATCATCTCTATGATTGCCTCAATAGCATATCACCAATAGAACCCAATGATTGCTTATTAAATGGTATGCAATGCAAACAAATAAATTCATATACGGTTTAAGCGCATACAAGTAATTGAAGGGTAAAGTCATTAGAGTAGTACTTACTCCTCATTGTGCGAGAAGAGAATGAAGCCTTTTTTTGCCTCAGCTTGCATTGTCTACTTGATGTAGTTGATAAGGAATTCTGATTGAAGTGTAGCCATGGTCGCAAACACTATCTCAGGGTTGATGAACCCAACTAGGTGTTGACCCATCACAGCTCACTACCTCATTATCTTGCAACTCGTGTCAATTGTTAAAAAACATAATACAAAATCCTATAATAGTCATAGACTCATGATGTATGGTGTGATACTCAAAGCATCCAGGATCGTACAACAGAAATATTGATGGCTTTTAGGTTGTACAAACGAAACAGATCCTCAAAACTCATTAGGAATATCCTATCCTCCTCACGGGGGAAGTGTCCCCCTCAATACCTCACAATGAAATTAATGTGACGCTCAGTCTCATTCGCCTTGTTAATGTAATATCCGTGGAGCATTCAATCTATTATTAGGGACAAGGGGCTTTCCATGTATATACCCTTTAGAACCTCGAAGAGACTTTGTGGCCTCTGTCAACTTTGTTTTCTAGATAGAAGGAGTCTCCAAGGTCAGAACAAGAGGTTTTCCATGTATTTGAGAGGGCACTGTGACCTCTAACAACTTTGCCTTCTTCACAGAAGGATTATTTGAGTTATCCTGTGGTTCTTTGGTCGTCGTGCTGGTCCTTTTATGCACCAGCTCTACACTTTACATAGGAGCCGACTTGGATGGACGAGCCATCATGGTGGTGGAAGCAGGGGTAGGTTCAGGTGTAGGTACAATAGGAACCTACAAAGCACATGAATATGTAACGTGTAGCAGTATTGGAATGATCGAGAAGATGTGAGGTTTTTACCTTGACCAATACGACACTCGTCGTGGGCCACTTGATGAACGAAATCTTTATTTGCCCAAGAGTGATGATATCTTCGTTTGGGAAGAACTCCAGCACATGAGATACGAAGTTTTTGTGGACATAGTCCATCTGCACCTTCATGTAGCCCTTCCCTAAAGCGTTATCATGCATCATATCAGTCTCTTTGAATGGAAATGTAACTCCGTGTCTAGCCTCAACGAAAATATGAAAGACCATGTGTAGGTCTAACCTTGTTGGTGATGAGTTATTAACTGTGTTTAAGCATGAGGTGTTTGAGTTTGATTTGCATTGGATTTTCAAAATGAAGAAATTTGAGTTTTGCACGCGGTGAGTGGCACTACTAGGCCTCGGGAGGCGATCTTCGCCGCCGAGGATCTTGTGATCTTGGCCGCCAAGGCGGTAGTTATTTTCTAGAGAGAGGTCTTTGTTGGTTTTCTAGGAGAGTGACACTACTAGCCTTGCTGGGGTGGTAGTGCTGGCCAAGCGACACTATCTACCCCAAGAGGCGGTAGTGCTAGCCTATTGAGCAAATGTTGAATTTGAATTTTGAAATTCTTATGAGAGTAATTGCATATCAATTTGGACATTGCTATGTGATGTGTTTCCTTATTTTTGATGGTTACAGGATGACGGTGCTAGGTTATAGTGAGGTGAAGGATAATTAGGACTAGGCGAGGTGCATCGGAGATCTAGACGGTCGAGGATTAGCGGAAGATGATTGAATACTGAGTCATGGCGAAACTAGAAGGCAATGAATGGATGAGATGCTAGCTAGGAGCTGCTCGAATCAGGGGGGGCATTGGATCGCGGTCTAGGTGATAGAGTAGCGGGTCTAGTTAGTTTGCTTTGAGAAGCGTGCAAAACCCGTTATGTTGTTGGGTTTTGGGTTAGCCCATGTATGAGTGAGTAAGTCAATCCTTGCCCTTGATGGTAATCCTTAGGGTTGAAAGAACTCATTTAAGGATAGAGAGTGACTCAAGAGTAGTATAAAAAGAGGGGTAGGGGTAGCCTTCCCCCTCTTTAAGGTTTTGAGGTTTTTGTACTCCTTTGAGTTTTTCCCACTTGTTTGTGAGGCTTTGTAAACCTCCCTTCCAGAAAAAAAAAACTAATTTTCTCTCAATTCTGAATTTATTTTCTGCATTTACATTAAATCTTTAAATTCCGCAATTTAAATTCTTGCAATTTACTTTTCGCATATTTGGATTTTCCTCCCCTCCTCTAAATGCTTGTGGATCTTCTGCCAAGGATGAATGATTGGTGGATGAGTCTTCTTCAGACCATATCCCAATCATCTATAGGCAAGTCTTTTGTTCTTTCTTGCAAGAAACCAATTTTTGTTCTTGAGAGGATCAATTTTAAAAAATTGAGTTTTTGGATGTTCTTGTCTTATGTTCTACATTGCTATGATATATGGGAAGCCATCTAGAATCATCTTGATCATCAAGAACCCACAAGCTAGCTGAGGCCAAGTTTTTTATTTTAAACCCGTTCTTGTACACTCTTCCTCAAAATGGAAAAAGGTCAGAACTTTGACATCAATCGTTGCGATTGAAGGTTGGAATAGGTTCCTCACATGCATAGGAAGGTGTCTACAAAATTTCATTAAGTTTGGATCAGTCGATCAAAAGATTCCTTAATTTTTTATTTTGAACTCATGCTGAAATCATTGTTCATATGCTTATTTTTACTATAGCTACAGTACTCCGATAGTACCGTCCCTACATGGGTGGTAATGCTAGTCTCAAGTTGCAAGTTGTGAAAACTGATTCTTCTGCTTCTATTTGATATCTGAGGCTTTTGGCTTAGTTCCTTTGGGGGATAAAATTTTATTTTGGGATCATTCACCCCTCTGATCGCCATCTCGATCCTTGAAAATCCATTTTCCATCACGATGAGCTGGCACTTGGTAGGCGTTTGCAAGAAGTGTGCAACTTGATCGGAAACATTGTTTAGCTTAATTTTGTACCTTTAAGTCATAAACAATTATTACCTTCAGCTAGAGACTAACCTGATCGTGTTTGGAAGTGCAGCTGCTAGGGCAGGACATAGGCCTTTCTACGAGAGGCAAGGACATATGACACTGACTCTAGGAAATCATTGCCATCATCTTGACCCTTAGAGGTCCTCACGTGTCATCATATTCTCCCTCATCTCCTCCTTTAGCTCCTCCCTCAGCGTGTCCTTGAGGTGTGCCGCACGTGCTTCTCATGATCTTGATATGGCATTGACAGCATCCTTGTCTTAGAAGAAGGACCTCTTCGTATGTCCCGCACCTACGGTAAGCACTCGGCCCTTGTAGTCAGGCTTCCCGATGGCTAAAGACAGGATGTCTTTCAGCCTTTGGCTCTGAAAGGTAACCTGCTTTTTCTGCTAGCTTACCTCCTCCTGCTAGAAGCGAATATAAATTAGTGTCAAAATACAATGGGAAGGGTCAATTACAATGTGCTAGGGTAGGACACAAGCCTTTCTACGAGAGGCAAGGTCATATGACTCTGACTCTAGGAGATCATCGCCATCATCTCGACCCTTAGGCACTCCTCACATGCCATCATCTCCTCCCTCATCTCCTCCTTTAGCTCCTCCCTCAGTGTATCCTTGAGATACGCCGAACGTGCTTCTCATTATCTTGATATGGCATTAATAGCATCCTTGTCTTAGAAGAAGGATCTCTTCGTATGCCCTGCACCTACAGTAAGAACTCGGCCCTTATGGTTGGGCTTCCTGATCGTCGAAGACAGGATGTCCTTCAGCCCTTGGATTTGAAAGGTAACTTGCTCTTTCTGCTGGCTTACCTCCTCTTGCAAGAAGCAAATATAAATTAGTGTTAAAATACAACAGGAAGAGTCAATTGCAATGTACTAAGTTAGATGCCTTCCAATGGTGGAGATGATCTGCACGATCACGGGTATGGAACTACAAGCTGACATCGAAGGTTTTCTTTATCCTTGCTAATACCCAGTCGTGTGCCCGCTCCTCACATATGTGGGAGTAAGGCATCGCTGTCTTGAAATTCGCACACTTCTCGGCTAGTCGCACCCACTCTACCTTCTTACCTACATAGTCAGTGGAATAGAGGTGGTGCGTGTGTATGTTCTGTCTCTAGATAGTGATGTTATTCTCTCTCAGCTCCTCCACCTAAGGTGTACTCTTTATCCTTGTGAATTTCTTCCAAACATCGGGAGTCACAAATGAATAACTCTCAAAGTGAGTATGGCCTTTCAGCACGGACTCACCATGCATGATAATCCTGAAGTACCTCAAAGACACCCATTCTCTTCAAGGCGTACCGTCTCGCATTGCTTTCATCTTCCTCCAGTATAATCCATTTCGCCTTAAGTTCGTCCCACAACCGATTTTTTTGCTCGGTGCTGACTTATTCCCTCCAGTCCTTAACCATGATCGGCACTCTCTCCCTCACCAATTGGCTAAGAAAAAATCGGCAGTGGCTCTTGTACTTGGGAGGACTTGTGCAAACTCCCTATGGCATCAAAGTGGAGAACCTATGGCGTTCTCCCTGTGGCCCCTTTATTTAGTCATCGAGCCTTTCTCACCTTACTCGGCCCCTCAACATTTGTCACTTTACTCTGCCCCTCAGCATCATCTTCTATTCTGTTTGGCAATGAGCCAATGCTCTCTCTCTCTCTTTGTGACATTTTGAATATATATATATCAAACATAAACTTAATGAGAGAAAGCAATTTATATATTTGACATGGTTATGATATATTTCACATGAGAGAAAGCAATTCAGAGTTATTATGTCGAGTTGACAATGAATCATTTGAATTAACAGATTAATAGATAATTCATAGCATGTTATTGTACTATCATATTGTAGTAAATTAACAGATTAATGTACGATCTTAAAGAAACGTTTATCTGTTGACCAACTAAGTATGTACCAACAATGACTCCTAATATCTAATTAGATTAGGTCCTAATCCCATTCGAGGATATGTGATTCGGTCAAGTTCCTAAGCTGTTGTACAACTCTCGAGAATATTTCAGCAGCATCTCTCCGCTGTTATCTAAATACACATCTCGGCAAGTCAAGAGGGTGTGTATTTGAAGAACACTAGGAAGATGTTGTTGAAACTTTCTCTGAAGTTGTACAACAGATTAGAAACTTGTCTAAACCATATATCCTCTAACTGTAAAAAAAGTGGATAATTCGAGATTGTTTGCTTATAAATATGCCATTTTATAAGCACTCTCGAACAGGAGATGTAAGTTACGTAACCTAAACTCTAACATTGATCATATTACAGCAACAATAATGACATATAACACATTCACCAAATCTAAATCGAATTAAGTAGTGCAAAATTGAAGGGATTTGAAGGAATGCTTATGTTTTGAAGAAAACCACAAATGAGAAAAAATTGAGGGGAACTCTTCTCAAGCTAGGCCTACAACTTTACCCTCTTAACACCCATCCTTAAGGATTTCATAATTTCTAGCCCAAATATTGCTTCCAATAAGAGTAAGTTGTGTTTTTTTGGGGCGGTGGTGGTTTTTTTTGCCTCTAGAATAACAACAGAGGAGAGTTCAGCCTGAAGGTTATATAACCTAGCGAGGCACATTACAATCGGTTCTAAGCTCAGAACCGATTGTGATGTACGATGGCACATTACAATCGGGTCTTATGTTAGAATCGATTGTGATGTATCGATATATATCTGTCGGTTTCTAGCAAAGAACTGATTGTAATGTGCATGACACATCACAATCATCTCTTATGTGAGATTGATTATGATGTGCCTAATACTACATCCCAATCGGTTCTAACTTGAGAACCGATTGTGATAATTCCTCATCAATTATTAAACCCTCGTCGAATCATCTATCACAATCGGTTTTTTCCTGAAAAGTTAAGAACCAACCCAGATGAAGTGATAGTATTGTACATTCTGTAGTAGTGTGAGCAAACAACCAGCGGCAATATGTAGATCTAGGAGAGAAACATCCATGTTCTAAATGGGTTCTTGCTAGGAAATAAATGTGGTTCTTGCTAAGAATGTTGTGAAATGTAAATCTAGTGAAAGAAATGTTGTTCTTGCCAGGAAATATGAGGACGACGGTGCACAAACTCGAGGAGGACGATGTGAAGGACAATGGGCTCAAGGACGACAAGCTGGAGGATGACGACAATGGGCTCAGAGATGACATCAACGGGCTGGGAGATGATGAGCTCAAGGACTGCGACGCATGGGCTCGGAGACATTGAGCTTGAGGACGACAGCTCACGGGCTCGGAGACGACGGTGACAGGATCAGAGACAACAGGCTCGAGGAAGGCGGCGCACGGGCTTGATGAGAGGCACAAGGTTGTTTAAGTGATGAGTGCACCATGCGGTTAGAAACCTTAGGTGTATACTTAGGTGTATTTATATCGCCTCATATCACAGATGATTCTATATTAGAATCGTTTGTGATATACATGTATCACAAACAGTTCTAGAACCGTCTGTGATATGAGTTTGGCAATTGTTTCTTTAAAATTTATTTTTGAATTCCTAATCCAATATAAAACCAATTTTGGTCTTAGTATGGATAAGGGATCTTCCAATGTTATACTATTCCACTAACAACCAATAATTGATATGATAAATTTGATATTCATAATATTGATCGAATTGATTACATCCCAAGCTATTGAGAACAAAAATGAGGTTATGGAACTCAATAATAACGTATTTAATGCTAATGCACTGTTCATTCTAGTTCCTACTGCTTTTTACTTAGTATTCATTGACAAATGAGAAAGAAATTAAATAAAATAAAAATCCAAGTCTCAAATGAAAGGATCTAACTGGAATCATAAAGTGTAGTAGAAAGAACTACATATAGTTTTTTTACACATGATAGATAATCATGACAACCTCATCATAACTTCGCTTGCTTATTCTTTTATAAAAAATAGCCATTCATGATGATCGACACATGTGTAGCTAGCTTCCTCAAATTGTTCTTCCTCAACCGTTATGCCATTTTCGATAGGAGGCAACTCGTCAAATTAATTGTATTCTTTCCCATCTACTATATTCTGAACTCTGACAATCCTCCTTTTTCTCTGAAGAACTATGTGGCGCTTCTTGTTGAACAGGTTGGTTACATAGAAGATTTGAATAACTTGGTTAGCGAGTACGAATGGTTCACCTTTATATTTGACATGTTCGAGGTCTATAGTAGTGACGCCTTACTTATCAACTTTCACCTGCTAGAGGTGTACCCAATGGTACCGAAATAAGAGAATCTTGAAAAGTATGTAGTCGAGCTCCCAAATCTCCTCTATGAACCCATAATAGGAGCTCCTCATCGACCTAGCATTATTGGACGCATCTATGCAGACACCACTATTCTAGTTTATACTCTTCATATCCTAATCTCTTGTGTAAAATATGTATTCATTGAAGTTGTATCCTTTCTATGTTATAAATACAAATGTTGACCCTTTTGCCAACCATGCTAGCGTATCGATTGATAAGCTCCTAGTGATGGGTCACACATTTAACCATTTGTTGAACTGAAGGTTGTGATGTCTACTGATCCAAGACTCCTGCCGTGCTGGATTCTCTTATTGTTGCCAGTGCTTGTTCTTGTTGATATATGGAGACACTACAGCTATGTGTTGTAAAACTGTGAAATGAGCTTGACTACACACAACCAAATCAGGCATAATTGCTTTCCTTCCAATGGTCCCGATACCCTCGAGCCTCCCCTCATGGCGAGATCGAGGCACACATATCGGTTCGACCTGAGCTATGTAATCGATGTAGAATTCGATGACTTCTTCACTGCATAACCTTTGACAATTCTACCATCCGGTTGAGATCGATTCCAAGGTTCCAAAAAGCGCTAGGCGGTAGGCGGGCGGAGGCCCACTACCTAGCGCCTAGCCCGCCTAGGCGGCGCCTAGGCGCGCCTAGGCGGAAATTACAAAATGGCAGGCTATAATGAAACAAAAAAGTGAAAGATATACATAAAAGATGGAATATAGTCATAAAACATAGTCTCACACATAATATAGTCACAAAACTAAGTTCACATAATAAAGTCATAAAACATAGTCCAACATATAATTAAGTTCAACAAAAGTTTGAGCCAATGATCCTGAAATAATCAATCCTCTAAAGGATAGAATTTTCGTGGCAACACTTCGTCTTCGTCATCCTCAAACTCAACATCCACCTCTTCCTCCTCATTGCCCTCCTCTTCTTCGTATTGAAATTCATCATCATGAAGCTCTCTCACTCTTGCACTTCTACGAAGTTCAAGTTGTTTAGTAGTACCCATAGCTTCATCAAGTACTCCCCATGGTATACCGGGCACTACCTCTTCCTCATCCTCTTCATCCCTAAAAACAACCAATGCATGATTATCCCCTCCCTCATATAGAAATCCTTGAGCTTCGGTAGCATCACAACATAGGAGGACATCAGTGTTCTTCTTTGCCATGATCCTTTCATTCTTAGCCAACATTCTAGCATTGAATTGTATGTAGACTAGATTGTTGAGACGGGCAGTAGTTAGCCTATTTCTTCTTTTGGTATGTATCTCTAATTGCAAAGTAGATTGAGACATTACATAATATTGAGAATTGAGACTTTAGAGTATTGAATATTGGATTATTGGGACTCAAGAGTAGAGACTAACCGATTCAAAAGTGCTCCAATTTCTTTCACAACCGGAAGAGCTTGAGGTCAATGAGAGGGGTCTTAAGGCCATCTTTTGTAAATCTGGTGTTTGGCCTCCATAGAGCCTCCACCAAGATGCTATGAATAAGAAAAGCAAGAACAATTTAGTATATGTATATCTATATTAGTTGATTAACAAGTTACCATGCATTGGCATTGCAAAATGTATGAATTAAGCACAAGTTTACCTGGATTATAGTCGAAGTTTTGACAACTTGCAAGCTTCTTTCCAAAGGGACCTTCTCTATTTTGAAATTTGATCAACTCTTGATTTACAACCCGATCTTGCTTGTCATCGTCACCATGATAAAAAGTCTCAACACATGACATGAATGATTTCGTAATGTTTGGATCCATGAAGATTGCATTATCAACATAGCTATAGTATGGATTCAACATGTATGCACTCAAGTGTAATGGGGAATCAAGTCTACCTTTCATCTTCTTCTCAACAACGGCTATAACATCTTTGTAGTTCTTCTCTACATTTCCAAAGGCATTCTTGAGTTCCTTCTTTGCCTTAATTAATTCTCCATATAGAAAAGCCATAGATGGCTTGACATCCCCATCAACCAAGCGAAGAACTTGCACCAAAGGCTCAAAACCCTCGCACCAGAGAGCAACACCATTCCAAAAGTCCCTATTTATAGCCGTAAATGTCGTTGCATCCTTGCCCTTTTTGTTTTCACATGACTCAAATTTTCCCCTCTCCATCAACCACCATCTTCTTTAGTTCTTCCTTCTTTTCCATCAAACTTTGCAAAGTAAGAAAAGTGGAAGCAAATCTAGTCACCCCCGGCCTTATGATATCTCTCTTCTTTGTGAATTGCCTCATCAATGCCAACGTCTTGTGGTGTGAATAGATGAAGATAGTGAATGCCTTTGCTTGGTCAAGTGTCTTCTTGAACTTTGGCAAGTTGCCAATTCCTTGGAGCATCAAGTTGATAGTGTGAGTTGCACAAGAGCTCCAAAAGATATTTGGCCTCTTGGCATGCAACAAAGCCTTTGCTCCCATGTCGTTAGAAGCATTGTCTGTCACTACTTGCACCACATGTTTCGGACCTACTTCCTCAATTACTTCATCCACTATGTTGAATATGACTTCACTTGTGTGTGGCACATCCGACATCTCCTTTGATTTTAAAAAACTTGTTCCCATGCTACAATGTGTGCACAAATTCATTATGCTCCTCCTCTTCATGTCCGTCCAAGCATCGGTCATAATAGAGAAACCATTCTTTATCTTTTCCTCCTCACGTTCCTTTAGCAAACTCTTAGTTCTCAATAATTCCTCACTCAACAAATTCTCTCGAAGGTCATATTGGGTAGGAGGTTGAAAACCGGGGCCAAATTGACCAATGGCTTCACACATTTGCTTGAACTCATCGTTGTCAAGAGCGTTGAATGGTACACCTATTAAAATAATACAAACAAGAGATTGGTGAGGTAGCAATGAGCAATCAATGGAAGGTAAAAGATACAAAGATTTACCATGTGTATACACCCATCTAGCAACATATTGCCGCACTTGATGTGTTCTCTCTTTCCAAAGCGCCTCGGTAATATTTTGTTGCCGCTTGGCTTCAGCTGGGCTTACTTTAGGAATAGGACATGCAAATCTGTCCATAGGGCCTAATTTGTTAGGTCCCGAGCTTCCACCGTCCTCCTCTTCTCCAAGCGGCACTTAAACATTCACATATTCTCTAACTTCGTCTTCACGGTCTTGCTTTTGTTTCTTCTTTTGTTTTGCTTCTTCAAGAGATTTCTTGCACTTATCTTGAGCTTCCTCTGAGGCTGCTTTGCATTTAGCAACACTATTGCCAACTTTGCCAATGTGTTGCTTAAGACGATAAATCCCTCCCGAGCTCACATGGCCACAAAAAATGCACTTCACTCTGTCCAAGTTGGATGGATCGACTATAACCCCATAAGCCCATCCTACGTCATCCGACTTCCTCTTAAGAGTCGCCGTGCTTTCATTAGTTGTTGCCACCAATCCCGTTGACGACATTCTGTAAATGAGCAATGTTTAACTCACATATCGTATAGGAACATATATTAAAGATGTTGTTAAGTTGCTTGATGAGTTGGTATAAATCAAATAATATGGTGTGAATTGAGCTTGTACATTGGAAACTTGTACATTGTGAATAAGATGGTATGTGAATACCAAAATTTCAAAACTTAACAACACATCTTTAATAGCTCAAGGCATTTATACCAACTAATCATATTTACATTGTTAATCTACTCTACTATTACTAATCTTCTATACATAAAAACAACTTTCATTAGCTCTGCCTGATCTGCTACAGTATTACTACTACTGCTAATCAAATTCGTCGTAAATCCTAATCCCCCAGTCGGCCTGTGCGGTTCTGCCTCAGTGCTTGTCGCCCTATCCCTGATATTTTCCTCTGCTTGAAGCCGAACGGTGTAGAAAACCTCACCTCAAACTCAAAGATCGAATGCTCCAGCGCTGGTGCAAAGAATGAGCTCCGCACTGGCGGGGAAGACCGAAGACGAGCTTGGAGCGGAATCGGGGAAGACGACCTCGGCCTCGGCGTGGAGTCGACGAACACGACCTCGCGAGGAGTCGGGGAAGAGGACCTCGAGCGCTGGCCACTTCGTCGTGGAAGGACGACCTTTCCCCTCGGATGATGGTGGCACGGGAGGATCTCGGCTCTCGAGTGCTGGAGGCGGGGAGGATCCGGGCGCGGGAGATGGGGAGGATCTCGGGGGTGCCGGCGGCGGACGGGCGGAGCACGATCTTCAGCGACGGAGCACGATCTTCGGCGACTTAGCTTCCCTCTTCCCCTCCCCTCGGCCTGGGACTGGTAAGTAGCTTCCCTCTTCCCCCCTCAGGTTTTCCCCTCTTATCCACCCTGGCACCGCTTAGCTCTGCCTTTTCTCCGCCGAGCGCCGCTTTTCCTCCGCTGAGCTCAGCCTAGTCCCGCCTGTGCGGCCGCCTAATGCCGCCGATCACCGCCTAGGCGTCCCCTCCGCCTAGGGCACGATTTCGTGCCCAAGCGAGGCGGAGGCTGGCCGCGGAGCGCCTAGGCATCGCCTTTCTCCGCGTTTTTGAACACTGATCGATTCTGTACGTATGAGTTGAGAATTTCCATGTACCTCTCAAACATGTACATGCTATGTAGGAACTCGAGCCCACATATCTTTATCTCTCTCACAAGATGAACAATGAGATAGATCATTATATCAAAAAATGACAAAGAAAAATATATCTCAAGATTATATAGAGTCATCACCATCTTATTCTACAAAGCATCTAGTCTATCGAGATCAATGACCTTTTGAGAAATTATGTTAAAGAAATAACACAGCCTCATGATTGTCTTCCAAAACTTGATCGGTAAAATACTTCTAATTGCAACATGGAGCATCTGTGTCATTAGCACATGATAGTCATGAATCTTTATGCCAATTGATTTTAAATCTTGCATCAAAACAAGTTTCTTCATGTTGAAGGAGTAACCGGGCACTAGCTAGTTTAGTTTTCTCAGCCTTGGATAGAGTGTAACAATTAGGTTCATAGTATGTTCGACCTTCTTTTAGTGCTAACTCAGGTCTAATGCCCATATCGACCAAGTCAAGCTATACGTTGATACCATCCTTTGTTTTACCCTTAATGTTCAGTAAGAGATCAATCAAGTTATCACAAACATTCTTCTCTATGTGCACGATGTCGATGCAGTGATGAACTTCTAGGTGCTCACAATAAGGTAGGTCACAAAATATTGATCTCTTCTTCCATGTGCTCTTACCACAGATCCTCGATTTACATCCCTTTGTATGCACAACAAATAAATCCTTAGCCATATTATAGACATCTCTCCCGCTTAAAGGCCTTCGAGGTGAACCATCCTCGTTCCTTCCACCAAATTGTTTCTTCATCTTGTGGTATGGGTGATTCTTTTGAAGAAACCTATGGTAATGCATGTACATGGTTTTGCACAAGTGATTCAGCCACACACTCTCGGTATCATCTAAGCATTGAGTACAGGTTTTGGCTCCTTTTGTACTCTGGCCTGACAGGTTAGTAAGGGCAGGATAATCATTTATGTTGTAGAATAGCAAGTAGTGCAAAGTAAAGTTCTCTTGTTTGTATGCATCTCATACCTGTACCCCACAAACCCACAGTGTTTTTACATCTTCCACCAATTGCGCTAGATACAAATCAATATCGTTCTCAAGTTGCTTCGGGTCTTAGATAAGTATAGACAACAAAATTTACTTCCATTTCATTAACAACTAAGGAAGAAGGAAGGTTGTAGATAAAGAGATTCATGGGCAAAGTGCTAGTCAGCTGCTTATGTTATCGAAGGGATTTATTCTATTTGTACTAAATCTAAACCTTATATAACTCGATTCCGCACCAAATTCTTTAAACATCCTATCAATGTTTCTCCACTAGGTGCAATAAGCATGGTGTCTTAGCATTCCATAATTCTTATGTTTCTTCGAGTGCCAACATAGTAGATTTGCTTCCTTTGGGTTCACAAATAAACACTTTAAATAGGAAATTATAGGCAAATACCACACTACCTTAGCAAGAGGTCCTTTCTTCACCTCAATACCCTTGCATTCATCGTTTGATTAATTCTTACGCATGTACCAGGATGTGTTGCACATCGGACGTATATGCAAGTTTGTGTACTCTTTACGATAGACGATATAGTCATTCGAACATGTATGTATTCTTTCTACTTCCATTCCCAAGGGACAAAGAACTTTCTTGGCTTTGTAGGTGGTTGTTGACAAATCGTTTCTCTCTAAAAACATGTCCGCTAATAGACCAAACAACACCGTGAAACTCTTATCAGACCAACTGTTGCTTACCTTCAATTTCAACAGTCCAAGCATGGATGATAACCTTGTGTATTTTGACTTGTAGTCTGGGAATAAAGGTTTCTCTGAGTTGTCCATCAAGCCCCAAAATTTACCATACTCTCTCATCACAATTCCCTTTAGCATCACACAGCATCTGATCCAGATTATTGTCGTGCAACCTATCATCATCGAAGGCTCAATCGATATCATCCAGCATATCATAACTTCTTTGGTGATGTTAATACTACATGCTTCCTGTATAATATGCTCTTCACATGATTGGTCCAACATATATACCCCCTTTTGAAACCCCTTAGAATTAAGTGTGCATCGATCTACGCTTAGTTTTGAAACATCCTCAGCTTCTCATAGTAAATGCATGGATAAGACATAAATTTCACCTCCTTATTAAACATATTCTCCTCTGCAGCTCTTGTAAAAGTAAAGACACCATTAATATACTCGTCACTCGTACAATTCTGAGTATACATCTAGCTTCAGTCATCTACACTATGCATATAACAATTAATGTTAAATATTAAAGTACACTAGGAGTGCAGATGCACGCATTCTTAAATTGAAGTATAAATTAACTAGCTAAACTCTACCCTAAATCATAAGCCATGCTAGATCTACTATAATTTCCTCTCTATACCAAGCTTGCTAGCTAGATCTAAACCAAACATCTTCAATTATCTCTTTACCAAGCTAGCTACACCTTGAATATAATGCAACTATAACCAATTATTATCTTAGATCACAAATAACAAATGGATCTCGCATGTTAGATCTAAACAATCTTTAGTTCTCTCTTTACCAAGTTAGATTATGAGTATAATGCAATTAGAACCAATTACTAACCTTAGATCACCAAGAACAGATGGATCTACAATCACTCTTCTAAATCTATGGTCTCCTTTCACTAGATCGCCTCACAATAGTAGTCACCTCAAAGAAAGATCTGAAAACTCTAAAAACCCTAAGTGGGTTGAGGCTTTGCATTATATATTAGCAGGATATATCATAGACGATTTTATGAAAAAAAATTGTCTATGATATGTTGCATTTGTGATTGTGATGTATCATAGACGGTTTTATCCAGAAATCATCTGTGATATCTATTTATACCACAAAGAGTTCATGGTAAAAACCATCTATGATATAAGATTATCATAGACGGTTCTTAGCAAATTTAGTAACTTAGATAGTCGTGCTTTGCAAATCGTCTGTGATTACATTTAACACAAACGGCTTTTGAAAACTGTCTATGATGAGTCGTCTAGCATAGTCCTTTCTAAAGTGTGGCATAGGCGCGTATAGTGATGGTGTGCAAGCTACCGGGTTGGGAAAGAGATCCAATGTAGTCCCTCTGTGACTATAACTTTGGCAGTTGCACGTGGACCGTTGGATCAAAAAATAATAGCCCAGATCTTCCAGGAGTACTGTAGCATAGCACCATTGGG
Source organism: Guadua angustifolia (assembly GCA_036346375.1). Classification (NCBI taxonomy): domain Eukaryota; kingdom Viridiplantae; phylum Streptophyta; class Magnoliopsida; order Poales; family Poaceae; genus Guadua; species Guadua angustifolia. The sequence continues at coordinate 32,222,721 of CM070505.1, forward strand.
CAATCCCATCTATTCGTTGTCTCGATCCAATGGTCCAGACGGATGGGGACTTCTTAAATTGCAGTCCCTTAGAAATTGTACAAGAACCCTTTTCACCATGTTGAGACTGATAAGGATGATACGAAATTAATATGAGCAAGTTGGTTTTGGCTTTGCAAATATTTGTTTATTTGTTTTTTCAAGCAATTTTTCCCACCAGTTGTCTTACTAATTACTCAATCTATTTTGCTATATTTGTCCATATACGTATAGACTATGGGAACACTAAATCTAAGAAACATTTAAAGAGAAATGGTCATGCATGCGCCTGTTAAATGACATACTACAACCACTTAACAATCTTGTTCAGAAATATAACGTTTGCATCTACATTTAATGAGGCTTTTCCTACCATATCCCTATTTATTTTCTCTTAATTATATGCATTTATTCATTACCACCGCACACAAAATATTATCTCTCATATTTATTTTAAGACAATTAAGTGGGGGTATCTATGTCATTTTTATTCATACTTTTCTCAATTTTACTCAGCCCTAATCTTAATCCTTACGCAAAGTCAAAATACATCTTATATTTCTAAACGGTGGGAGTAAGTGCAAACTCAATGAATGAATAGAGAAGAAAGATAAACTAAGACAAAAGAAAGAAAAGGTCAGATTCACATGCACGCTCCGTTTTTCTAAGCCACATTGATTTTGAAAACGGAGGGAATTACACTTAATGATATGGCACTTGGTCAATAATGCTAGCAATTGATTGGAGTAGCCTTGCCGTTAAGTTGACTACTCCCGAGTATGAAGCTTCTAGACACGCCATCAATTATTTAAGCTACATGTGCTGGTCCAAAACCCTTGATTTCTCAAACAAGTGCCTAGAGATCACGTACTACACGTGTCGAAGCCCAATTAGGAAAGGGAACCTCGTAGCACACATGCATGTCACATCATCGATCGCCACCAACTACGCACTATAGCTCCTCGTATTGGTCGAGCTCACGTGGCACGGCCGTTGAATGGACCAATTGGGGTTCTTCCCAAAAAAAACCAAAATGAAATCAGCCAATGGGAGTTGCTAGCTTCGCGTAGATGAACGCGAGTGACTACTAGTTTAACATGGAAAAGCCATCGAGCCACCTTGGTCTTTCTTGGGCTAGCAAGTGATTTGGGAGGATGTTTATTTTAAGGTCATGTTGATGGCATCTTAAGCTAACTGCAGTTTTCGAGTTCCAAGATTACTTAATTTTCTAGTTCCAAAATTTACACCCTTGGTCATGAAAACAAGTCATTTCTAAAATTTATAATACGTATTTTTTAAATGATCTTATCGATAAATATATAACGTATTTTGTATTTCAATGCAAAATTACTATGATGTTCCATCTATATCCTTAATAAGTATCTATCCATATTTACTTTATATTTTTTACATGCATGCATTGAGTATACTACTTAGTAATAATAATTAAGGTTAATCTAATTATTTTAAATGTCTTCTTAGTCCATATGTCAAGAAGAAATATGCCTTATAAACTAGGACAAGAGATTCTATTAGAGTTATAGAGGGAACATTATACCATTTTTATATTGGAACACTTCTACAAAAATTTTAAAAATTTTAAACCTTTTTTATTATTAAAGCAAATCTATGTATTGATCATCAGATTTTTATTAGGACGTAGCACTATTAGAATTTTTGAAACTTCTTGAAGTTTGATCATCATATGAACATTTTATAGAAACATTAATGATACATCAGAAACATCTACAAAAATTTTTAAAAATTTCTAACATGGTTTGTATCATTTTTCATTTGGTTGAAGTTTGTTGTATGGTTTTTATTAGGACAGTAACACTGTCTGAATTTTTAAAAATTCATAAACCTTGATAATCATCTAAACATTTTATGGGAGCATTAGTGATGCATCATAACCATGCATAAAAAATTTCAAAATTTTCTAATATGATTTGTTTCATTTTTTATTCGGTTCAAACTTGCCGATAAGCGTTTTATAAGGACAGTTGCAATGTTTGAATTTTTAAAAAGTCCTCAGATTTGAAAATAATCTGAAAATTTTATGGAAATATCATTGATGTGTCATAAACCTCCACAAAATATTTCAAAAATATTTGACATCGTTTAAACTATTTTTTGCTCAGTACAATTTTACCGAGATTTCAGTTTTGTCGGTAGAAAAAAATTCAGGATTTGAATGTTTGTTTTGGTGGTTCGTCTGGAATTCATCTGAAATTTATAAATCTCGCCGAGATTTCGTTCTCCAACCATGTCCGAGATTTCAAGCAAAACGAGATTTCAATCCTAGATCCCACGAAACTCATCAATGCTACTAGAGCGCCAAATTTTTTGGTTGCGACATTTGATTTTGATTTGCCCTCTTTGGCGCCACATTTTTTGCTACCTCATCAATTTGCTTATCTATCCTCCTATTAAACCTTGCAAAGTTCCTGAGACCAGGCCGCTCCACGTCACCCCCTAGGCCATTTTGCGAAAAACCCCCTCCGTTTCTTCAAATTACGAATAGGTCCCTACAAATTACGAATAGATCCTTCGTAATTTTTTGTGAGGGAAAAATTTTCTTTTATTAATCGCGTTTGGGTCCCTCGTGCGCCGTTTTACAGAAAAAACCTTCCGTTAAATTCAAATCGCGAACAAACCCTTTTCTAATTTTTCAGGATAGCGGATAGGTCCAAAAACGTAACATTCAGGTCCTTGCTCTTTACGTTTAGGTCCTTTCTCCGTTTTTCTCAGGAAAAAATATTTTCGTCACCAGAAAAATATGTTCAGCTCTATCTCTAGACTTTTTCCCTCCGTTCTTTTCGGAAAAAATATTTTCGTGCTCCGTTTTTCCTCGTTTTTCCCGGAAAGAATGTTTTCGTGGTCCGTTTTCCCAAAAAAAAATTCGTGGTCCGTTTTTTCTCCGAGAAAAACACAAATTTGTTTTTCGTTCACGCGCGCGACGTGCGTCGCGTTTAGTCCTTTCTCCATTTTTTGCGAAAAAGATATTTTCGTGCTCCGTTTTTCCCGGAAAAAATGTTTTCGTGGTCCGTTTTTCCTCTGAGAAAAACACAAATTTGTTTTTCGTTCACGCACGCGGTAAAATTTGTTTTCATGATCCGTTTTTCTCCGAAAAAACATAAATTTGTTTTCCGTTTACGGGCGCGGCGTGCCGCCGCGCTTCCTTATCTAGTTTTATCTAATACACACACTACTACAGCCTTTCATCTCCTTTGAACCCACGGTAGAGAAAGTATGGCACAACATTCTGGAGGTTGAAGACCACTAGAAGAGATAGATTTGATCGTCAAACCACCAAAAGGAATTTTTCTTAGCCATAGGACATCATCTTCTAATGGTAAACTCCAGCCTGGTAACTAGGAAAAAAGACACCAAAAGATCTTTAAATACGACAACCATCATGGTTCCTTGTTTCAAAAGAATATGGGCATATCATGTTTGTCTAATAACCTTGGCAATTCCATGCGGCTCAAGTGGCAACTCCTCAAAACCATCAGGTCAACATGGTGCTTTTTCACTGTTGCATTTGATACCATGCTCACCATCATATGAGCCTGATATACATTCAATTTCAGGCGAGTCTTGGACAGCTTCAGATTCAGGAAATTCTTGGACAACATTAGGTTCAACAGTCTTGGACAAGTTCAGGTTCAAATGAGTCTTCAACAAAAGCCAGTATAACTTCATCGCTCTCCCACATAATCGACAAAGGTTGTTTTGACGATGCCGGCAACAAGCTCGCGGAGCAGCGAACTGGTGAAGTTACCGTCGTAGGGAAAGGTAACCACGAAGGCGGTAAGCTCATCGATGCTGCTGGAGGATATCCTACTACTGAAATTTTGAATCAAATACAACAAGGGTTATCTACAGTGTTCTCGATGATGATACCATCTTCCCCTTGCTGAAAGTTCTCATTTTCTCGGTTGTTCATTGTACTTCCCAGTCGAGTATTGCTCGTACTAGTCCATAGCCATATAAACTCATGGATCTAACAAGTCCGACAGTCATGCTTTGAGAATGTCAGCGAGTAGATTAATTTCATTAAGAGGAGCATGCATGCAATTGGAGTAATCAGGGCATAAGCGGCCAAATGGCCATCAAACTATCAAGGAGCTATATATTTACCGATCAATTTCGCAGTACGCAGATTTTTCCAAAAAAAAGTCACAAATCTACAGGTTTTAGCGAGACCTTCCGTTGCAACATTTTTGACAAGCATGGCCCACATGCAGGCTCTTGTCACATTCTTCTATGATGTGGCGTTTCCAGAAAAACAAGTTTGAACTAAATGTGTAGTTTCTTAAATATGTAGTTTGCTGATAGTTATGTCACTATATATGGTGCTGTAAAATTTATTACAGTTTTCTAATAGTTAAGTCAAAACACCTGTAGCGCTGTGAAATTTACTCTCAATTTGTCTAATTATATTTAATAAAAAGCTACGAAAACTACAATGCTCCGGAGTGCTTTTGACGACAAATATACTAAAATTGTCTCTATATGATAAATCTAAATACTTTTATGGATGGTAGTGGTCAGAAATTTTAAAGTTACTTTTTGCAAGCAAGGTCTTAAAATTTTAATTGCATGCATTCTAAGACGATGCTTATTTAATTTGGAATGAAGGTGGTACCACTATGTACAACAATACTATTATGTAGTGCGCGCATAGAAAGAAAACGGCGAGCGCGAGAATGTTCTAGCAGCCCAATTGTGCCTGTCATTGTGTGCGACCCAGCAAAAGTGGTTGAAATACTGTGTGAATGGCCGAATAGTGCGGGCTGGTTGGCCCACAAACATGGCCCGTGCGTTTGGACTGCGGCTGTCCTGTGGTGTTCTCCGCCGCCTCGGCTGGGGACACGGCGAATTGGGCTGCCGGTACAACTCGAACCAGACAAGCCCTGTGTTAACGAACGCACTGGTTAAACGAACGACGGCTTTGAGGAACTGTGCTTCGTATCTTTTGATTGCTCACTTAGCATTGTAATCATTTGCATACGGAAGAGGTACTTATAATACTCGAAACTTCACTTAAAAGTCCGTCCAACACTTTAAACTTTAAAAACAGTTATCTATCACCCTGAACTTTTTAATTCTGTTTGTTTAATACACTAAGTTGGTTTTATAGAGGATAACACCCTGAACTTTATTAAAAATCCATCCGACATCACAAATTTTGAAGCCGGTTATCTAGCATCCCAAACTTTTCAATCCCGTTTCGTTTAACACCCTAAGTTTAGGGTATCAGACGGACTTTTGAGCAAAATTCAGGATGTTATCTGAGACTTTCCCCTCTGAAACACCTTAGGGTTTTAAACGAACGGAATTGGAAAAGTTCGGGATGCTAGATTACTGGTTTCAAAGTTTAAGGTGTTAGACAGACTTTTGAGCAAAGTTCAGAGTGTTGTATGGACTTTTTCTTTTGCAAATTGAAATGTTCTTTTGCATTGGTGGTGCTCGGGCTAGGAGAGGAGAAAGCACGCATGTCGTGAGGGCTGTCTTGATTCGACCATTGGTAGGGCACCACAAGTACATTTTGGTTCTTTGTTTAGCTTTAAATTTTTTGATTTATAGTTTAAAGTCAGTTTTGAGCTTAAATAACTTAAAAGCTATCGGCTTTTATACATGGTAAAGGCGTGTAATTTTACCTAATTTTAGTGATATTAGTCAAAATCAACTCTTAATAAGTAAAAAAAACCTCTCCGGTGACTTTTGACTTTTAGTTATATGGAGGCATATGGCATTTAAAAAGGAACCACATTAGGGTGACAAATGAATTATGGTATACAAATGACAAGATGGACATAACTCAAATTGGTTGAATAGCTAATCCCAAATTAATTGAAACAAGTATACATTGAATTAGCATACAATAGTTTAAAATAATATAGCTTTTAAAAACATGGATTCAACATGATAAAAGTACAACTTGCCTTCAAAAAATTCTTGATCTTGTTCTGGACCTTACTCTTGGGTTGGCTCCTCACTCACGAATATCTCGGGTATCTCGACGTCTACGCGAAACAAATATTCAAGCAATAAATACTAAAAATAGAGAGCAAACTCAACTCAAAAATTAAATAAAATTCACAATTCAATAGAGCTCAATTTTTAAAAAATTGAACCTGAAATCACCTCTATCGAAGTTCGTATGATAGAGAGAACAAGCTTTTCAAAGATTAAAATAAAAGAATAAATCAGAATTAAATGAATTATTATACTACTGGAAAATCCGATTTATGATGTCATGCAGACATCAGCAATGAATAACCGAATAAAAATAAATCAGATAAAATCCTATTAGACTTACAAGTGGGTCCGGGGTCCATAGACCGGCCCCTGGCTACCGAGTCCATGATGGACTAGTGCTCTTGTCGATGAACTAGCTGACACGGCGATGACGCAAGCGGCAACACGTAGCAAGACCCAAGGCTAACGTGTAGTGCTACTGTGGTGGCGACACTTGGCGCAATCCTGATCGTCAGTTTCAAATCCAACTGTCATGATAAACCGCAGAGGTTGTTGGAGATGGATAAATGTGGCAAAATTTCGGCCATCAATCCTAGGTCGAACGATGAAGATCTATGGTGACAACCAGCTATGGCATGGCAGCATCGCAACTACCCATATCCGTCGGACAACTAAGGCTTGCGGATGAAGCGGTGACTCTTTGGTCGGGACCTTTGGTGAGATCCAAACTACCTATTCTAGATCGAAGGGTGCGGCTAATTGCGAGCAAATGAAATGACGATCTTGGCATGGCGGCATCTAGAAGTCGATTAAAGATCGAAGGTCATAGAGCTCGGGCCCAGCATCATGGCAATGGTGGTGGAAATCTCATTGGCGAAGAAGACGAAGACGTATGGCACAGCGTAGCGGGCTTCTCCGACGACGTTATCACCTGGAACCGAGGCGTCTCAATGCAATGAACTTGATGACACCAATGGCGAGAACAACTTGGGCAAGCTCGAAATGTGGTGCTAGGGCTCCTCGGCAAGCGTGTTCTAGGGCAAAATGTGTGACACAGGATGAGCTTCCCAACACGGGTGGTGCCACAATAAATAGAGTCTTAGGAAGGCATGTCAGGCGCGAAATCCGTAGTGGGTTCAATGGCAGCAGTGGAATCCAGTTCAGATATGATGAATGTGACGCAGCTTGATCTTGGCCATCCACGTGGGCTTGATCTGATGGCACTCGAGCAAGTGCGACGCGTCGAGCTCCTGCGCATAGGATTTGGATCCAACAGCCCAGATGCGACGTGACTTAGGGTTAGGCAGAGCGGATCTTGGACTAGGCCCGCATGGGTTCAGCCCAACACTATTTACTACAATTTTAAATCATTTTCAAATAAAAATAATTCAAGAAAATAAACAAAGCCAAAATAAATAACAAAAATACCCAAAAATTCCAAAAAATTCTTAAAAATATTTTAGGGTATTTGAAACTCAAATAAATGTTTTCAATAAAATTTTATTTAAAATTTTTGGATTTTCAAATATATTTTAACAAAAGGTTAAATTCAAATAAATTCAAAATAATTTAAATAAATTCCAAAAATTCACAAAAATATAAAATACATATTAAATCTAAGAAATGACATACAAATAACAAGGTATGGTATAATTCAATTGGGGTAAATAACTAGATCCCAAACTAAATTTGAAAATAGATGTACATATTAAATAACATGCATAATTTGAATCAACATAACAACTTTGTAAAAAATTGAAAAATAATTTGGGACATTTTTAACTCAAATAAAATATTTTGGCAAAATTTTATTTAAAATTTCTCATTATTTAAATAATTTTCATAATAGGCCACATTCAATGATAATAAATAAATTACGAAAAATCTCAAAAATTCAAAAAATCCACAAAAACCATATTACATTGAAATAAGCCAAAACAATTGGGATGTTATAGAGAGCTTGACCGTTGTCAACAGGCTTCTGTCACTATTTGAAATGTCAATAGAGAGTATGTTGATATTTGAAATGGCGATAGGCTTTCTATCGTCATTTGAAATGTTGATAGATGAGTATTCTTGTAATTTTTGGATTAGCATAGTAGTTTTATAATTTTTTAATATTATTTTTTAAAAAAAATTCCTCAGTGAAACATATGGCTCCAGCCAACAATCGCTCTACAAGCTAGACTACTTCTCCATCTCTGATGGATGGAATACTCAAACGACCATCCCACCCATTGACCCTCTCGTTGAATTAAGCCCTAGAGGAGAAGGTCGTTTGGGGGGCAGATCTAGGGGTCGATACCTCTAAAAATTTAAGAAACTCTACAAGATCATTTTTTCAATATGTCAAATTTGTTGATTTAGGATTTTTTTTAAGATCTTAAAACTGTTTATATTGCACTTCTAGCTAATTTTACAGTGGCATACATAGACAGAATGGTCAATGGTCACATTGAGGTATCTACTTTTTCGATACCTAAGGTCAAGTGAAGTGAAAGTATTGAAGCACTGCTTTTTTTTTAAACCGGTGCACATCATTTTGCAACTTGATATTTCGACATTATAAAACTTGAGGTTTCATGAAAGTCTCAACTTAAAACATATTGTTTCAGTGATGTGAAACATGTAACCAATTAAGAGCATGTTTAGAACGCAGGAAGTTCTCATACGAATCTGAAAAATTCCTAGCTTTCCACCTGATCGGTCTGAAGAACATCGAATAGCTTACTTGCGTGACTGAAACGCTGGCCCGAAATCGTGCCTCAATTGGCCAGCATGTTTGGATCACAGGATTATCATGAGACTGAGGACCGTTATAAAACGTGACTGTTAATATGCATAAAAGTATTTGGATTTGTCATCAAAAAATATTTTTATATTATTATATTTTTAGTAATTTTTACTAACATATGACTTGAAAAAAACAATGATCAAATGTGTAACTGAAGATTATATCATTGTTCAGAACAATAAGTAAAAAAGAAAGATAGTAGAACATTTATAAGGATTATAATGATCGCCCAGATCTTGGGGTTTTTTTAATAGGATCATGGAATTATCATGAGAAGTCCCAACGCACACCGCATTATGATTTATCAGGAGCTATGCACGACTGCTAAAGCATCGGTAAATTATTAGGGCAGTCCCAATACATATAGTTTCTATAACTTCCATGCCATCTAGACACTACATGTAGAAACTATGCTCCCAATGGATAGTTTCTTCAAAATAAACTCTCATCCAATCTCCTCTTTTCTCTTATTTTCTCACCCAATCCCTTTTTCCCTTTCTTGGTACTTGTGTAGAAATGGTTTCCTGCATGAGAAATGGTTTCCTTCTCTTTCATCATTAACTCTACCTCCACATCACCATTTTGCTTACATGGCAACCTAATTAATGCTATGAAAACTATCCTAGTCATCCCATTGGGATTGCCCATTCGCATTCTGAAGGACCCATAAACTCAGAATGGATTGTTGCAGCATTAATTAGTTCCACCCACATTGCATATTCCCTTAAGTTGTATGCAGAGTTTAACTATTTTTAGATTAAAAAATGGTTAGGGAATAGAGTAAGACATGGAGCCCAGGCATCCGCATCAAGAATCATCCTATACAAATGTACGATCGATGAGAATTTTAGAGTTTGGATATAAAACATTTTATACACTCGATACATTTATGGTAAGTGAGTTTACTCATTTGCCTTAGTTTTGAATTTCCTGCAGCTACGGTGATTGTATATTACGAAACTAGCTCAAACTAGTTTGAATCGAGACGATTTTTTTTCCAGAGTTTCACAACTCAAATACACTTTTATTATGGCTATGTGAAGATAACCGTATCAAATATCACGAATCTCAAAGGCATATCAACGGGTATTAATTTAGGTGACTAGGCTCCAGGGTGCTGAAACACTTGTCCGTTGGATCCTTTCTTTATTTGTTTTCCTACGAAACTAAGACATGGAGCCATCTTTGGGGGCCAAAAAAAAAATCCATGATCCATCCAGGCACTCATATAGAGAAGCCTTAGAAATGTTTTCTCCCCCAAACCAACACTAAGAAACTGTTAGGTACAGTTTCAGATCTTAACTTCATCTAAGATCTGAAACTTATAGGCTAAAATAAAGTGAATTAAGTTTATATTTTTGTCTAAAATGTAAACAAGATAATTTATCTAAACACTTTTGATATACTTATAGCTCTAGTTCCATAGATTTAATGGAGTTAGAAATATCCAGATTCACAGATTTAATGAAACTAAAGTTCTACTAAACACACCTTAACTAGCAAGCTGTGCGTACCGAAAGAAAGAAATACTAGCTAGCTGCTGGCATAATCGAAAGGAGTTGGTGAGCGCGCACACACAACAAATTTTCCACACAATTATTCGAGCGATCGATGTGGCTTTCACGACAGCTGCAGGGCAGATTGCTCATTGCTGCGACATCGTTAGCTGCTCGCATCGCATTGGACCACGGTACGTGCATACCTACAACAATCTCTGGTTCTTTCTCCGTCTGATATATCCATGCTGGAAGTAAGCGCAGAAGGTCTTCCAAACTAATAGCCGCGCAGTCGTCGCCTTTCCCATACGCAATCTGAAAACGAACGAGGCGAAAAAAAAATCTTCTTCCTCCCATGATTAAATGGACAGATTGTATCAATATGTTCCCACCATGGTCGTGGTTGGATAAGGACTCGAGAGGATTTGGATAGGATTTAGTTAAAATTTTTGCTAAATCATGGCCTAATCCCACTTATCAAAACTGCAAACCGAGCTAGCCTACATTACTACCACAAAACACCACATAGTTAATACTCTATTTGTAGTGGTTTTTCTGAAACCATCACAAATAGCATTATCAGTGGTTTTTAAAAAAATGGTGGGAAGACTATTTGTAACGGTTTTTATTTGGAACCATCACAAATAATACATTATCAGTGGCGGTTTTTCAATGGAACCACCATAAATACATCTGTGGCGGTTTTAGCCAAAAACCGCCACTGATAATGTGGGCATCTGTAAACACATCGATAATATTATCTATACGGTTTTAATTTGAAACCATACAAATAATAAAAAATAGAAAATTTAAAATATTACTAATTGTCTCTCTTGCCTTCTAATTTGAAAGAATTAAAATTAAATAATATTACATTTGAAATAATTAGAACTAATATTCTATTTGCAATAATTGAAAAGAACGATCGAAACATATTCAAAACTTCGGGAGCCGTTTTGAGGCCTTAAACGATCTTTTTTTATAAATTTCGTCGCCGCGCACGCACTCACATAAAACATCATGATCCAACCATCTGATTTTGGCACACTTTTCGTTATCTTTCTAACGAGCCAAAAAACGCCCCGATCGGAGTTACGAGTCAAAAGTTATGGCCATTTTAACAAAAGTACTTAAAATTCGTATTTGAAAATTAGAATCGGTGCCTAAAAGAATATAATTGGAAAGCTCATCGTGTGATTTCCGGAAAGCACTAGAACACTAAAATCGAAGATACGAGTCAAAAGTTATGGTGTTTTTACAAGTTTCATTAATAGTAATGGTCACATATATTGCAAGCATAATTAATAGTAAAAAATATGAAAATAAATTTGAAAGTTTTAAATTTTGTTAATTATCTCTATAGTTTGCTAATTTGAAATAATTAAAAATCAGTGTTTGTGTGCTTCGCGGGGTTAAGGGGAGGAGGGATGCATTATATGTCAGATGTGATCATACCACCACTAAAGTACTGGATCTTATAGGAATTCTGAAGTTAAGTGTTTGAACGAGAGTAGTAATAGGATGAGTGACCTCCTAAGAAGGGATGTTAAAATCGTCATGATGCAATTAGAATTCTCAAATTGAGCGTACTTGGGTGAGAGTAGTATTAGGATGGGTGATCTCTTGGGAAGTCTCTTCTAATTTAGTGTTTTTAAACTATCAGCTAGGTAAGAGTAGTATTAGGATAGGTGATCTTCTGAGAAGTTCCCTCTAATTTAGTGTTTTTAAATTATCAGCAAGCCAAAAAATGCTAATGATAATATTATCAGTGACAGTTTTTTACTAGAACCGTCACTGATAATTTTAATTATCAGTAGCGGTTCTAGTTAAAAACCACCACTGATAATCCCCGATTATCAGTGGCACTATATCAATGACGGTTCGAAAACCGTCACTAATAGCAGTCACGAACCACCACTGATGTGTATTTCTCTACTAGTGCGTGTAGAATGGACTTAGATTCTAGTTTTACGTAATCTGCATTAAAAAATAATTCTCTTAACTGAAGACGTGTCATCAGACTTTTATGGTGGCTTGCTCGTGGTTATAGGCCAAACCATGCATGACTGAATGGTGGCTACCTGCCTTATCTGCAGAAAGGTATCATCTACTAATAGTAGCATGCCATAGATTGTCTGCATTTGTTCCACTGAGATACATCCACTCCTATATCATTTTCTTCTACCTACGTCGTCTTTTGTAATCAATTCAAAGAAGTTGTGCGAAGAGAAGAAGTCCATTGCCTGAAAACTCCGCAAATAGGGCCGCAGCCCTTGGCTCTCTTCCCTTCAGTCTAAGCAGTCAGTCCCACAAATGCTAAATTCTGTATTTTTAGACAGGTCACAAAGAATAGAACACAAGTTGCCTGCTGGAGGTCAAAAGCCTTGGACCAATATAATCATGTGACTAGTAATCTTAACATCTCATACCCATGGATTATCTTCTCTCATTTGACAGAGATTTGAGTCCCACAGAAAATTCCAGGTTTTGTCAAAGTCGCATATGCAAAGAACAAGTTTGACAAAACTATACTTATAGAGATAGGCTAGGCGCCTAGGCATGTTTGGGAAGGCTTCAGTTTGAGCTTAGAACTGTATATCCTAAAGAAATTGTATTTAGAAAGGTATTTCTTTAGGGGGTGTTTACAGATCGGGCACCTGATTTTTTGTTAAGGCAAGTCAAATTCCCTCCATCAGATCAACATGAACAGCTGAAGCAAACACAACACTAAGCATATTTAACGGTCAGAAAATTGGAGTTAGGTGCTAAGCTAGGCTTAATTGGTGGAACGGGTGGGTGTACACCCCCACCACTCAAGTTAAATCATCTTATTTTGGTGCCTTTTTTTTCTTAATTAAAAAATAGCTAGTTCCTTCTAAGTATTCTTTTTTTTAGAAAATTTGACTTTCTCTTAAATGATATCAGTTGTATAATAATTATCAAAGGTGCTTTTTAATTAAACCATCTTTCTTGAAGTAGGCCTATAATTTTTTTAAAAAAACATTTTTCTTGTTGAAATTCCTATATTTATTTTTGAATATCGCAAAAAATGTTTAATAAAAATGATGTATTTGGTGTACTAGTGAATAGCCATGTGTTTCGATTTATATCTAGCAATCATCCGAGGAATCTGCACATCAGGTACTCGCCTTGATGGAAACTTAATTGCCTTCCCTAGAAGAGTACTATTGCTTCGTTAGCACCACTGCTAAATCAATGAGGTTCTTTCAGCATAAATGAGGCTGTGACTTTTGCTACAGCTGCTGGGCAAGCTACAATCAGATCATTGGCTTCTTGTATTGGACCTTAGAAGATATTAAAAATAACTAGATTATCTATAATTATTATCACTAAGTACTATATTTAATACATACATGTAGAGAATATGATGTAAAGATGTAATATATGAGGGGTATATAGGTAACATCATATTAATTTTATACTGGAATATAAAATACGTCTTATATTTACAGATAAGACAATTCAAAAATAAGCTTTATAAACTTGGGAGTACCTGCAATTGTCGCCTTCACCACAAGCTAGCTGAAAACTGGCAAGTGAACAAAATCTTCTGCCAAAACCCAACGACATGTTTGGTTACAATCTTATTTTAGTACACCGATGTATTATATGTGCATGTACATATACAAACAACTAGTGACATTCAATCCACCTCGTTTGTTCAGAGGGTAAGACACTCCTAAAATAATCCATAAAGACAAATTATATAAATTCTCTCATTAATCGATAAAAAAGAGAATGATCTACATCACTTATTTTAATGGGTTCAAATTATATCGGTACATATTAAATATATATATATATAGATATTAGAATTATATAATAAAAGCAACTATATCGCAATATCTAGTCGTACAATTATATGGGTAAAATAATTCCACTAATTGAGAAAACACCTTAACAAATGGAACACGCGTCAGAACACTTGGACTTAGTTTATGGTATTAGTGGCTACCTGCTCAGGTGATAGACCAAATCTTTGTTAACCAGTTAACATCCCGCGCATTGCCACAGGCAATGTCTCAATTTTAATTGAGAGATGAGAATTTTTGGAAATAAAATAAAATAATATAAAGAAAATATTGTGCCTTAATTTGAACAGTGAGAGGGAAATTTTTCCAAAAAATAAAATGGAAAAATTGACAAAAAAAATAAATAAAAATATTGTAGTTGGCACTGTAGTTTCTACAATACCGAGTGCCACGGTCAGCGGCTGGCATGCCCATCTGTACATCACCACCAATATATAGTTACTAGTTAGAATCATACGTGTTGCTGTGGACGACCCTCAATTTTAATAGAGAGACTAAAAAAATTCAAAAATACTGTAGCTCATTTTTATAGAGAGGGGAAGTTTTTTCAAAAGGGGAAACAATGTAGCTAAGTTTCTACAGTGCCACAACGCTACACGTCGAGGCCGGCGGTGATCTCTCTACATTATTAATACAGATAGATATATTTTAAAAAATAAAAATGTTATAACTTGGCAATGTAGTTTCTACAGTAGCCAGCACTACGTATCAATTTCCGGCGTAACCGTTGGTACATGACCAACAATGTAGAGTTATATAGATTCGAGGGACCAGATCGCTTTTTCTATTAACCTAATTATGTACAGAATGGTACATGCAGGCATTGGAACTAGGGCCGGAAAAAAAGCTCATTTGTAGGGCTTATTGGCTCGGTTTAAAATTGCGCTAATTACACTCGTTCTTTGGTTAAACATTAAAATAAGTTAATTTCAAATGAAATTGAATTTTGCTCTTGTTTGGCTCAGCTCGACTCGTTAGCTTGATTCTAAAAATAATTCCAAACTATAAATAAAATGATTTTAAATTAAACTATGTCAATTTTGAAAAAAAGCTCGAAAAAACAGGGATTTGGCTTGATTTCCACCTCTCATTGGAACTGATGTCGTCCTATTCAGACTTCTAACAGTAATATTTTTTAATTTTATTCTAACAGCAATATTGTCTGCACTTGTTCCATGGAGATGCTATAAGTGCCGTAGAGCATTTCAGCCATTTATCCTTAATCTTCCGTTTCGGTAATTTGGTCAAATAAGCACACGCGAAGCGGGGTCCTGAACTCTCTCTCTCTCTCTCTCTAGTACGCTAAAATGGGCAATCACAGTGGCTGGATGCCATGATTTTAAATACGCAAATTCTAATCATATTTGGATATATTTTTGAAAATTTTAGTTTTACGATATATACCCATCTATAAAAATTCAAATGAAATACATAAAAAAACGCTAGTTTGAATTTTAGTTCAAATTTTTTTGAACTAGTTAGTAAACTAGTTAAACTCAAAGTATTAGAAATTTCAAAAAAATTCACATACTACATAAGAAAAATACTCGTTTTGGATTATAGTGTCCATGCATGTGTGTGTACATATATACATATATATACACACATATATATACTATTCCTCAGCCATGAGTAGAATAGGCTATTATACTTCCCAGCCATTTATTTAACTCTGACCGAGACATGGTCCAGCATAATACCTATGCCCAATGTAGCTGATCTGTGCCTTGTGTGTATAGTTTTTTATGGGCCTCGAACGTTCTGCTATTATAAAAGACCATGTTGATCCCACATTGTACACGTCACGAGATTATATAGTAAGCGAGCAACTTACACCTTTTACTGTTGTATTCACATCTTTTTTATATAGTAAGTTGCAAATATTTTTTTATATTTTTTTACATCATTATGTTTTTCAGTATGATAAGCCGATTCAAGGTCGTAGCTAATTAAAAAAAAGACTCCTATCCAAATGGACATTGGTCACTAGACAGAGATGTAACAATGTATTAAACAAAAGTTACATAGATAGTAATTGTGCATGTACGCAATTGTAAAAAGTGAACAATCGTATTTATTTGATGTTGTTGCCGTTGTTTTTTCTCAGTAGTTAGACTATGTAATATTTTGTTTAAATAAAACAAACTGATGGGTATTGTTAAGTTGAGTTTTTATGAGATTTGGTCGCACTAGCAATGTTTCGGGTTGTTAATACATATAGTAGTAAGAATAAGTTGTACAAACCGTAATATTACATGAGCCAAATAGTAAATTTTGTGTTTTGGCATACCTGATTGTGTTTTGCAGCATAATGAACTGAATCAATGCCTAGCAAGTTAAAAAATATTCATGCTCAAATGAATGTTTTACATCAGAGAGGTCTCGGAACAATGTAGCAAGCAGAATAATGTAGATAGTAAAGTTGCATTTGCACTATAGTGATAGTAAAGTTGCATTTGCACTATAGTAAAATGTGAACATTCGTATTTATTTGATGTTGTTGCCATTTTTTCTCGATGGTTTGATATTCGTAGTTATTTGTTTAAGTAAAACAAACTGAAGGGTATTGATAAGTTGAGTTTTTTCAATATTTTGGTCGCGTTGGTAAATGATACATGTAGTCCCTACGTATGGTAGTAAAAACAAGTTGTACAGACCACAATGTTACATGGGCAAAATAGTAAATTTTCATAATTATGACTTCTGTTCTCGTCGTTCAAGCTTCGTTTAGTATATATGTAATGTAGTAAATGGATGTTACCTGAAATAGTAATATTGATTTGAACAGAGTAGTGAATTCGTACGTCACTATGTGGCACTTAATGAATCAGCCGTGAAAACAAGTTGTTGAGATAGTAGTACTATATAGACACAATAGTAAATGTCAATAATCCTATTGTTTTATGCGGTTGGTGTTTTTTAATGTTTTTTTAAAATAAATCAAACTGATAAGTATTGCGAAGTTGAGTTTTTACAAGATTTGGCCTCCTTGTCCTAGAGTAACACGATGTCGATGGCGATGTTCTGCAGATAATGATTGGAGCCAGTAGTTCAGTTTTTAAGGGATTTGGCCTTATTGTCCTAGAGTAACGTGATGCCGATGGCGGTGTTCTGCGGATGATGATTGGAGCCAACAAATATTTCAAGAGGCATGTTGTATATGTTGGTCTTGTACATGGTGTCGAACGTGACAATGTCGCCCAAATCAACGTATTCAATATAGTAGCTCACATGGCTCCAGAACACATTTCAGATTATGTTGCTTTCATCGACCTATATGTCATAGTAGAGTTTGTCATTTTGAGAACGGCACTCCTCGAAGAAAGTAATCAAAACAAATCAAAATTATTCAGCCTTCTCGGCCCAGAGTAGCAAGATGCTGAAGACGATGTTCTACAGATGACGATTGGAGCCAATGAAGATCGCAAGATGCGTGTTATATATGTTGAGCTTGTGCGTGGTGTCGAATGTGATAACATCGCTAAAATCAGTGTATTCAACATAGTAGCTCACATGGCTTCAGAACACGTTTCAAACTATATTGTTGTCATTGACTTGTATGTCATGGTAGAATTTATCATTCTAAGAATGACACTCGTTGAAGAAAGCAATTAGTTTGCTAAAATCTTTGTTCCTATCAATTCAAGTGTTAGCCACCTTCATGTTAAATAAAGTAATATCATAGCAATACTATAGTACATAAATAGATAATAATGTGTAAATGTGATATTAGTAATTATATTTTCCAATATATAGTAAAAACCTATTTTGAATGTCATGATCAGTGAACGGTATGTTTTGTCGATCTCCATGTATCTCCGACAATATGGCCATCATCATATTATAAGGTACCATGCCTGTTTGTATGGCGATGACAAGCTCCATTAAAGAAGCATCAAAATTTTTGTGTGCATGCATGAAAGTCACTGAGAACGGTGATCTACACAATGAATGGTTGTGCTCCAAGATAACCCGTTCTATACAAATAGAGTCATCTCTTAAATTTTTCTTTAGTTTTCTAAATGCCCTACAATCTGTCCTCTTAGAGGTTTTATTACATTCGCATTCTTTCTCTAGCATGTAGTACAGATGTTTTCCTCCATGAACGTAGCACAGTTTTCTTACTATTTTTTGTTTTGTTTTTTTACATCGAAACCCACAACTCCTCACGCCTATAGTGTCCATAGCAACCGTTGCTCGCACTCCGATCGCACCACCAGCACCGCCGACCTAGCCTCGCCCACGCCTGCAGCGCCCATGGCCCTGTCATCTCCTATAGTGAAAGACCAAGCGGTGACTAGGGTTTTTAACCTTAGTCACCCACACATTACGGGCCAGCATGGGCCGATATGGGCCTTCTTGGGCCATGTGGCCTAGAGGCCGTACAGCTTGTCGGCTTTTCCAGAAAAAAGAAAAGAGATTTTGCATGTTTCCCCAATAACTTTTGGAAATTGCGAGACTAGTTAAATAAGTTTTGAAAATTTATAGTAAATCCTAGAAATTGATTTTTCTAGATATATGGACTTTTGTAATTTATTGAACCTTAGACTTAGCACATATTGGAAGCTCTGTACCTCTGGATTTATTTTTGTTATCATCACTCTATGTTTATATATGCTGGAATTCATTTTTCTGTTAGTTGGAAATTCTTAAAATTGCTTCATAATTAGCAAAATATATAAAAAATGCTACGAAAATCTTAAGAAATTTTAGATAATTATCTGTTGAATAGATATAAACCAAACTTTACTGATTCAATTATAAGCATGCAAAATAATATTTTACCAGCAATAAAATTCTGATTTTACTTGTGTATAGGATACGTTGGACATCACTTAAAGGGAATTTGTTGAGCTCGTCTTATGAAGGATCGAGATGGCGAACAGAGAGAGGGTGAATGGTCGCAAAAAAAATTTCCTCACAAAATACTCCAACTAAGACATCGAAAAGATCGATGGAGGTAGTTCGTTGAACTTTATCTTCGCAAAAACATTAGAGAATATTGGGATTCCCTGAACAGAGATCAAAGCCAGAACCAAGCCATTCCACTTTCACCATCAATGCCCCTTGGCCAGATCAAGCTGCTCGTCACGTTTGGCACATCAAACAATTTCCACACCAAAATGGTCTTTTTTGACTAGTGGACTTTGAGACTGCCTACAATATGATCCTAGGCCACCTAATGCTAGCCAAGTTCATAGCAGTGGTGTACTATACATACCAGACCGTCAAGATGCCGATGCTAAAGGAG
Source organism: Guadua angustifolia (assembly GCA_036346375.1). NCBI lineage: Eukaryota > Viridiplantae > Streptophyta > Magnoliopsida > Poales > Poaceae > Guadua > Guadua angustifolia. The sequence goes on from CM070505.1 coordinate 32,242,101, forward strand.
TCCTCACAATCAAGGGGGACCAGTGCACGATAGTCAGGCGAGATAAGAAAAGCCTGGAGATTATCGAGCACCTCTATGGATCGGCGGTCAGTGCTGATAGCGAGGGAGCCAAGCGCCAAAAATCCAAGAGCATCAATAAGTCTCCTGCATCCAATAGCGTCACCAAGGACCCAGTCGATGACGACAAGAAGGACCATATTGAACCCAAGTTTATGAAAATATTACTTTTCTTTAAATTATTGCATGCTTATTATTTGCGTATCATACTTTAAATACTGTTTTAATGCTTAGCTATATTCCAACTTGGTTATGCCACATTGATATTCAACTTGACAACCTTTGACACCTTAGGAAAACTAATTCTTGTAATTAATGGTAATCATTTTGTTATGGGACGGTGAAAGATGCTTAGCCATGCTTAATCACGTCGGTACCTTACCATTATGGAAATGCTTTCATATTTGATTCAAAATGAATTGTGGAAATTATGGCAATTGTTGTTGCCGGTATTAATTTGAAAATAAAAATGAAAAAATGGTTTAGGCAAGGCGGATTGGTTGTATGGTGGGTGCGGGATGCACAAAATTCTGGAATGTGATTGTCCGCCCTAGTCAATTAAGGACCGGTCGTGTGTTACCTTGGGCCATGCTATACAGTACAACCACATGTCTATAATGGAGTGCGACACAGCTAAGTAATTTGCATGTATCGTTATTTGACTTCGCCATTTGGATGTGCGGTTTTTGGGAGGGTACTTGCAAGGCGCAAGAGGGGGCTTCTGTACTGGGCGGGTAGCCCTAACAGCGGTGAAACCTTAGCGAGCGGAGTCGGTAGCGGTATATGCATTGTAAAGGCCTTGTCATGATCTCCCTGCCGGCACACCAAAGGAAGTGTGTCAATAGCTTGGCGAAAGGGGTTGATCATGTCGTGTGGGTAAAGTGTACCCACTCTGCAGAGTCAAAACTACTTGAGTAGCCGTGCCCACAGACAAGGGCAAGCGTGGAACGCTTTCACATAGTAGATTTTCTGGTTTTTGGTTTTAAATGGAAAAATGATGATTTGGTTTAAAATGGAAATGTGGTTGAGAATCCGCGAGCGGCTGGAGCTTCCGGATATTAGTTTGGCGGTTGGAGCCAACCGGGTAGATGGAACCTGGAAAATTGTTATACTTCAATTTAATTAATTATGCTATTTACATTTTGTTAAATGCTGCTTTATGAATTTAGTACTTGTATTTAAATTTTAAATTCCTGCTTTATGCAAAATGAATCATATATGCCATCCTTTGTTTAAGCCTTGCATTTAGTTATTTGCATTAAGTTTAGAGACTTCTTGAGTATGTTGCATACTCACCTCGCTTTCATCGCAGTGCCTTATTCCATAAAGCGAGATGAGGAGGACGAGCCACTATCCCGTGCTTGCATTCCTCAGATTCGACATCGTGGTGGAGACTTTGATGAGGAAGACCCGGACTACTAAGGGGCGTACCCCGGTCGGTTGCTGTGGGCACATTGGTAGCTCTTTTGTTGCTACATTTTCATTGTTACTTTCACACTTAAGCCGTAAGGCTCGATACTTATAATAATGTGATGATGTTTACACTCTTTTGCTTTATTGTTGTTATTTACTTTATGATATATACGTGTTATCATCCTTTGTATGACTATGTGTGCTAGTTGTTCTGGACTAGCACGGTTGAAACCTGAGGGGTTGGATTTGGTAAATCCAGTCCCGACAGAGGTGGTATCGAGCCATATCATTTGTGAGGTCGCAACCCTAGTTAGAATGGTCGTTAGAATTTCAAAATTATTTTCTAAATCAAACCAATAGACTGGTAATTAATAGATTGTCTCCTCTTACCTCATTCTTAGGTTTCTATCTCTTCCCTTTGCTGAAACATTATTTTGAGAATTAACTTTGATCTTATCCCCTGAAATTTCTTTAAGCCTTCAGTCGACTACAAGATCGGTGAAAGGACTGCTAGAAGGATCAAGTTGACGGAAGATCGCACAGAAGGACCCTTATGAAGAATAAGTTATTAGTACCCATGTTACCCTTCCTTCGCATAGTAATTGGAGTTTATTGGATTTTGTTGCGTGCTTGTTAGGTGTGTTGGACACTTGCCCCAGGCATGGTGTTGCAGCCACCTTTCGTTGGAGTTTTGTTGCTTGTTCTGCCTTGGAATGGCTACCTCCTCTCTAGTTTCCGTATCTATTGCTTTTTCCTCTAAATGCAGCTAGCATTACCTCGCCTTGATTGCTCGGGACATGGCAGAGAGTTGCCGGCCTTCGGCCATGAGGGAACCTGTAACTGCGCAGAGTCAAGTGCTTTCATTGCCACCGGTGGTCACTATGCCAACAAATTTGTCCTCGAGGCGCCAATGCATTACTCGATACCTTCGGTTTGGGAGCCAGCTCAGCCAAGACTCCAGCTCAGGGATCAGGACGTGGTGCGCCTCACACCCCCAGGACTCAGCAGTCGTTTGGGAGAGGGCGTGTCAACCACGTGACTGCAGAGGAGGTTCAGGATGCGCCAGATGTGGTTTTGGGTATGTTTCTTGTCAATTCCATACCGGCCACAACTTTATTTGACTCTGGAGCATCACATTCTTTCATTTCGAAGAGTTTTGTTGATCGGTTTGGTTTGGAAACCCTTGCTCTTAAGAATCCCATGATTGTTCAATCACCGGGAAAAGAAATGAGAACGGACTTGGTGTGCCCTAGTGCAACTGTAGAGATTAATGGGGTAACATTTCTAGCGAATCTCATTCTCTTGGATTGAAGGGACTAGATGTCATCCTAGGGATGGTGGTTGACCAAGTTCAAGGGTCAAATTGATTGCGCTTGAAGAGAGCCATCACTCTCACCAATCGAAGGCACCCGAGTGGAGTTTAAGCACGATAAGTCGTTGGGTGAGAATTGCATGTTGAACAAGTTGAAGGAAATCACTTTGGAGAGTGTGCAGTGGTGGCGAATACCCGATGTATTCCACGAAAATTTGCGGGCATCTTGCTTTGATCGGAGATCGAGTTCACCATAGAGCTTGTTAGAATGCAGCTCAATTTCAAGAGGCCTTCTGCATGCCGTGAATGAGCTCGCCGAGATGAAGAAGCAGATTGAAGAGCTGCAAGAGAAGGGGTTTGTTAAATGCAGGTTAAATGCGCCTTGGGGAGCGCCGGTGCTCTTTGTGAAGAAGAAGGACAACGACTGCGGATGTCGTCGACTACAGAGCCCTGAATGAGGTCACCATCAAGAACAAGTATCCCTTGCCCAGGATCGACGATCTGTTTGATCAGTTGAAGGGTGATTGCATCTTCTCCAAGATCGATCTGTGATCTGGCTATCATCAACTGAAGATAAGGCCGCAGGACATCCCGAAGACAGCCTTTGCCACTCGGTATGGACTGTATGAGTTCACAGTCATATCCTTTGGTCTGACCAATACCCCAGCATATTTCATGAATCTAATGAACAAGGTGTTCATGGATTATCTGGATAAGTTTGTGGTGGTCTTCATAGATGATATCCTTATTTATTCTCGAGATGAGTTTGAGCATGAAGCACATTTGAGAATGGTTTTAGAGAAGCTCAGAAGTCACCAGCTGTATGCCAAGTTCAGCAAGTGTGAGTTCTGGTTGACAATAGTTGCTTTCTAGGGCCATATTGTCTCTGCTGGAGGTATCTCAGTGGACTCGGAGAAAGTGAAAGGAGTGCTTGATTGGAGGCAGCCCAAGTCAGTGCCGGACATCAGGAGTTTCCTTGGGTTAGCGGGCTACTACAGGAGGTTTATTGAAGGATTCTCGAAGATTGCTAGACCGCTCACTCAGCTGCTGAAGAAAGAGAAGAAGTTTGAGTGGACTGAAGCTTGCGAGCAGAGCTTTCAGGAGTTGAAGAAAAGGTTGACGACAGCACCAGTGCTTGTTTGTCCGGACATCCAGAAAGGATTTGAGATCTATTGTGATGCTTGAGGCGGTGCAGGTTGTGTCTTGATCTGAGAAGGCAAGGTAGTCGCATACGCCTCGCGGCAATTGCGATCACATGAGGAGAATTATCCAACCCATGACTTAGAGTTAGCTGCTGTTGTGCACGCGTTGAAGATTTGGAGGCATTATCTCATTGGAAACCGTTGCGAGATCTTCACGGACCACAAGAGTCTGAAATACATCTTCACCCAAGCCGATCTCAACTTGAGGCAAAGAAGATGGTTAGAGCTGATAAAGGATTATGATGCAGGCATACATTACCATCCTGGTAAGGCGAATGTAGTTGCCGATGCACTGAGCCGAAAGAGTTACTGCAACACTTTGAGGATTAAAGAAGGACAGCCTGCTCTGCATGAGGAATTTCAGCGTCTGAATCTGGGGTTGGTAGAAGAAGGATCTGTTGCTGCTTTGAAAGTTCAACCAACTCTGGTGGATCAAATCAAGAAGATGCAGAAGTCAGACAAGGAAGCCGCGAAAATAAAGGAAAGGATCAAGGAAGGTAAAGCTCCAGGATTCTCAGAGGATGTGGAAGGAACAGTTTGGCTTGGGAAGAGTATCTATGTGCCGAACCAGAAAGAGCTCAAGCAGTTGATACTGAATGAAGCACATGAGTCAGCATACTCGATTCATCCCGGCAACACCAAGATGTATCACGACCTTCGAGGTGTTTATTGGTGGCCGAGAATGAGGAAAGAAATTGCAGAGTTCATAGCCATGTGCGATGTGTGTCAGCGAGTCAAAGCGGAGCATCAGAGGCCAGCAGGTTTGTTGCAGCCATTGAAGGTACCTGAGTGGAAGTGGGAAGAAGTTGGGATGGACTTTATCACAGGACTTCCGAGGACCAGGTCAGGCTATGACTCGATTTGGGTTGTCGTGGATCGACTGACGAAAGTTGCATATTTCATCCCAGTGAAGACAACCTATAAGGGAGATAAGCTTGTAGAGCTGTATATGACTCGGATTGTGTGTATGTATGGCGTGCCCAAGAAGATCGTTTCGGATCGGGGTACCCAGTTCACATCTAGATTTTGGCAAAAGTTACAAGAAGCATTAGGCACCAATCTGAACTTCAGTACAACTTATCATCCCCAGACGGATGGGCCGGTGGCGGGTGAATCAGTTCGGAGGATATGTTGAGAGCACGTGCCTCGCCCAATGCAACTAGTTGGGATCGAGATGTTACCATATGCGGAGTTCTCCTACAACAACAGTTATCAAGCCAGCCTGCAGATGGCACCATTTGAAGCTCTGTATGGAAGGAAGTGCAGGACACCTCTTTGTTGGCATGAGACAGGAGATCGCCAAGTCTTTGGTCGAGATATTCTGCGGCGGTGAGAACAAGTGAAGATGATTCAGGAGAGGTTGAGGACAGTAGCGATCGAGCGTAAGAGTTATCTGAATAATCGCGAGAGAGCCGACCTTTGCTCTGGTGATTATGTGTACCGAAAGTCTCCCCACTCAAAGGTATCGCCGGTTCGGAGTTAAGTAGCAAGTTGGCACCGAGATTCATTGGACCTTTCGGTTCTAGCTAGAAGTGGGGAAGTGGCGTATCGATTGGGCTGCCACCATAGCTGTCGAATGTGCACAATGTCTTCCATGTGTCGCAGTTGAGGAAATGCCTCAGAGTGCCTGATAGTCAGATGCAGTTGGAAAATGTTGAGCTGCATGAAGATCTGACTTATCCTGAGTATCCGTCGAATGCGGAGGAAGCCGAGCGAGACCGGGAACAAGGTGATCAAGTTACGCAAAGTGCGATGGAGCAACCATCCGAAGAGGAAGCCACCGGGAGCGCGAGGAGGATCTTGAGCGGACTACTGACCTTTTTCCTGGTTAGTTCCAAATCTCGGGTCGAGATTCCTTGTTAGGGGAGGTTTGTAACATTCCCATTTTTAATTTCCTGAGATTGAATTTCAAAAATCCGAACCGTTGCAATTTAGTTGAATTTAAATCAGCTTAAATTGAATTTTTAGAATCAAAAAGGATTTAATTTGAATAAACTAAAACTTCAAATTGATTATTTCTTATTTTATTTGGGTTCCTTGTGCTTAATTTGATTTTTCTGTATTTTTGGGATTTTTTTCGAATTTATTTGCTATTTATTTGAATTTTTTTGAGTTTATTCGGATTTTATGAATTTTCTTTAATTTGGAAATTAATTCCTTTTCCTTATTTCCCTTCGGGCCGAATTTCTTCTCTCGACCTACTCCTGTTCACCGCCTCGCAGGCCCATTTCTTCCGCAAGGCCCATCACATGAAAACCCTAACGCCTCCGACCGTCGATCGCCGAATCGACGGCTGAGATTGGCGCCGCCACACAGTAGCCAAATCAAACCCTAACGCAGCCCTTCACCCCGCCCGTCCGATTCTGATCTCACGGCTCCCGTCGTCCCGTCACCTGCGGCATGCCGCCGTGCATCCGTCGTGCTTGGACCAACCTCGCTTTCCTCGCCTTTTCACGCAAACCTAGGCTATTTAAGCCCGCGCCGCACATCTCCCGAGTTTCGCCACCTCGCGCCGCACCCGCCGGCCCTATCCATTCCACCGGAGACGTTGCTGGCTGTGCACACGACCTCGCCGGAGTTCTCAAGCCTTGCTCGAGTCTTCTCCGCCGTTTTCCTCCACCTCCGGTGAGTCTCCAGTGACATCGCTTGTACCTTCGAGTTCCTCGAGTCACCCTCCCTCTTTTCCGCTAGATCCGAAAGCTTCTCGTCGTGTCTTGCGCCGGAACGTCTTCGTCTTCCTCACGTCCGGTCTGTTCCTGCCGCCGCCTCGCCGTCAACCTCCCTCACGCGCGCGTGGCCGTCCGATCTGCAACCAACGCCCGGATCTGCGCCACCCGTCCCCCACAGTAAGCCTCTGAGCCAAACTATTTTGTCATTGCCGAGTAGACGCCAGGTCACAGCCACATCACCGCCACCATATGCCCTAGATCTACGTGTCTGCCACTTGCTAGCCACGTGCGCTCCACGTCACAGCCACAGTATGCTTTAGATCTGCGTGGCGCCACGTGAAAGCCACGTGCTGGCCACATCAGCGCCAGGTCATCGCCACATCACTGCTACTGTGTACCCTAGATCCGTGTGGTGCCATGTGCAAGCCACGTAAGTGCCACCGAGTAGCCACGTCAACACTAAACCGCCACTTGGTGCCGCGTGTCAGACACGTCGATGCCACGTCACCCGAAAACCTGAGTATTAGCCATGTCAACACCATGTCAGCGCTACGTCACCGCCACATGTGCCCTGCTGCCCATGTGTCTACCACGTGTCAGCCACGTCGGTGCCATGTCACACGTGCGCTCTGTCACTGAGCCGAGTCAAGTCACTGATAGGCGGACCCCACATGTCAGCGCCTAATTTTTATTTCTCTTTTAATCCGAATTTCCGAATATTCAACCAATCGTAGCGCTACACGTGTCAACTCTATTTAAATTCCGATTTTCTCTCCATTTAAACTTCGGAAGCTCCGTTCTCCTCCGTTCGAACTCCGATTTGAACGATTCAAATTTCTAAATTCATATAAAATCAAGATCTATCTGTTGGTGTATTTCTTCTGAATTTTTGGATTTTATTTATTTTTGTTTTATTTATTGTTGCCTCGATTTGCGTGTTTCGCGTGTAGACGACGCAGCGGTTGAGCGAGAGGAGCATCCAGCGGAGGTAGCAGCAGTGGGAGAGGTTGAAGGCAAGTCTCCCTTGACCATATTGAACCCAAGTTTATGAAAATATTACTTTTCTTTAAATTATTGCATGCTTATTATTTGCGTATCATACTTTAAATACTGTTTTAATGCTTAGCTATATTCCAACTTGGTTATGCCACATTGATATTCAACTTGACAACCTTTGACACCTTAGGAAAATTAATTACTGTAATTAATGGTAATCATTTTGTTATGGGACGGTAGAAAGATGCTTAGCCATGCTTAATCACGTCGGTACCTTACCATTATGGAAATGCTTTCATATTTGATTCAAAATGAATTGTGGAAATTATGGCAATTGTTGTTGCCGGTATTAATTTGAAAATAAAAGTGAAAAAATGGTTTAGACCGGGGCGGATTGGTTGTATGGTGGGTGCGGGATGCACAAAATTCTGGAATGTGATTGTCCACCCTAGTCAATTAAGGACCGGTCGTGTGTTACCTTGGGCCATGCTATACAGTACAATCACATGTCTATAATGGGTACGACTTGGCTAAGTAATTTGCATGTATCGTTATTTGACTTCGCCATTTGGATGTGCGGTTTGCCGAGAGGGTACTTGCAAGGCGCAAGAGGGGGCTTCTGTACTGGGCGGGTAGCCCTAACAGCGGTGAAACCTTAGCGGGCGGAGTCGGTAGCGGTATATGCATTGTAAAGGCCTTGTCATGATCTCCCTGCCGGCACACCAAAGGAAGTGTGTCAATAGCTTGGCGAAAGGGGTTGATCATGTCGTGTGGGTAAAGTGTACCCACTCTGCAAAGTCAAAACTACTTGAGTAGCCGTGCTTACGGACAAGGCAAGCGTGGGCAGCTTTCACATAGTAGATTTTACGGTTTTAGTTTTAAATGGAAAAATGATGATTTGGTTTAAAATGAAAATGTGGTTGGGAATCATGAGCTACTGGAGCTTCAGGATATTAGTTTGGCGGTTGGAGCCAAGGGTAGATGGAACACGAAAATTGTTATACTTCAATTTAATTAATTATGCTATTTACATTTTGTTAAATCTTTGCTTTATGAATTTAGTACTTGTATTTAAATTTTAAATTCCTGCTTTATGCAAAATGAACCATATATGCCATCCTTTGTTTAAGCCTTGCATTTAGTTATTTGCATTAAGTTTCCGAGACTTGCTGAGTATGTTGCATACTCACCCTCGCTTTTCATCGCGGGGCTGCTTATTCCATAAAGCAGATGAGGAGGACAGAGCCAGCTATCCCCGTGCTTGCATTCCTCCGTTCGACATCTGTGGTGGAGACTTTGATGAGGAAGACCCGGACTACTAGGGAGCGTACCCCAGTCGGTTGCCTGTGGGCACATTGACTGGCTCTTTTTGTTGCTACATTTTCCGCTGTTACTTTCACACTTAAGCCGTAAGGCTCGATACTTGTAATAATGTGATGATGTTTACACTCTTTTGCTTTATTGTTGTTATTTACTTTATGATATGTCTGTGTTATCATCACTGTATGACTATGTGTGCTAGCTGTTCCTGGACTAGCACGGTTGAAACACAAGGGGGGTTCGGATTTGGTAAATCCGGGTCCCTACACCCAAGGTCCCCAAGGAGGTGATCGAGTATTGACTAGCTGTGGAATCGAGCACCAAGCTTGTGGTGCAGAAGCAGCGTAGATTTACGAAAGATAGGAAGCAGGCCATACAAGAGGAAGTCAGTAAACTCCTAAAGGCTAGCTTCATCCGAGAAGTTTGTCACCCAACGTGGCTCGCGAACCCTGTTCTCGTCAAGCAACCCAACGATAAGTGGAGGATATGTGTCGACTACACAGACCTCAACAAGGTTGCTCCAAGGACCCTTTTCCTCTTCCCTGCATCGACCAAATAGTGGACTCTACTGCAGATTACAAACTGCTAAATTTTCTAGATGCCTACTCGGAGTATCACCAAATTAGCATGTCCGTAAAGGATGAGGAGAAAATTGCTTTTACCATTTCCTTTGGTGTATTCTGTTATATTAAGATGCCTTTCATCTTGAAATGTACTGGTGCTACGTATCAACGCTGTATCCAAAATCACTTGAAATCCCAAATTGAGCGCAATGTGGAAGCGTGCGTCGATGATATCGTAGTCAAGTCAAAAACTAGAAGCACCTTAATCAGCAACCTCGAGGAGATATTCAGCAACCTTAGAAAGTATCGAATGATGTTTAACCCTGAGAAGTGCACGTTTGGCATCCCGTTCGGCAAGCTTCTTGGTTTTCTAGTGTCCAATCGAGGCATCGAGACCAACCCACGTAAAATCAAGGCCATTGACTAGATGTGTTCTCTGTGGACACTAAGGGAAGTGCAAAAGCTCACGGGTTGCATCATAGCCCTTAGCCTTATCTCTCGGATGGGCGAGCGGGGGCTACCCTTCTTCAAGTTACTCAAGAAGCAGGACACTTTTGAATGGACCAAGAAGGCAAAAGAAGCTTTTTAGGATTTGAAAAGATACTTATCATCTCTATCAATTTTGACTTCACCTAACGAAAAAGATGAGTTCTTTTTGTACATTACAGCTACGCCTCAAGTAGTAAGCACAGTCCTGGTGAACAAGTAGGATTGCCCTGAGAAAAAGGCCAAGATCCAGAAGCCGGTGTACTAAGTGAGTGAGATCTTGCATGACACTAAGTTACGATACCCTCAAGTGCAGAAGATGTTGTATACCGTCCTGATGACTTCCCGAAAGCTGCAGCACTACTTCCAAGAGCACAAGATTATAGTCATGATGACATATCCACTCAAGGAGGTAATACGCAACTGAGAGGCGACGGGGTGCATTGCATAGTGGGCAGTCGAACTCAGCGAGTTCAAGGTTGATTTCGCGCCACGAACCAGTGTCAAGTCAGGAGCATTGGCGGACTTCATTATAGAACAGACGCATGTTGAAGAAAAAGAGCACAAGACGGTTGATGACCACTGGACTATGTTCTTTAATGGGTCGCTCATACTTTAGGGCTCGGGGTTTGGTATCATGCTCAAATTCCCAATAGGTGAAGAGCTTAAATATGATATCCAACTTGATTTTCAAGCTTTAAACAATGTTGCAGAATACGAGGGACTAGTCAATGGGCTCCACATAGCTGCGTCAGTTAGGATCAGATGACTGCTCATGAAAGGGGACTCACAACTAGTTGTAAACCAAGTGCAGAAGGAGTACCAGTATTTGGATGACAACATAGTAGCATATCTGAATGAGGTTCGCAAACTAGAGTACAAGTTCACAGGACTCGAGGTAAGACATATCAGGCAAAGTGACAACTCCGCTGCCGATGACTTGCCAGGCTCGCTTCGTCCCGTTCACCCACGCCCATAGGAGTCCCGTTCACCCACGCCCATAGGAGTCCCGTTCACCTATGCCTATAGGAGTCTTCGTTCCAGATCTGGGAATTTATAAGCCAACATTTTCTCTCCAGGTGAACGGTTCACTTCCCGCAGCATGACACCTCGATCGGCGGGAAAAGCAGAATGATGGCACTGCACGAATCTTGACATTGCAGAAGAGAGCAATAAATGCTCAACTGCCCAGCGTTTAGATTTTGTGGATTTTTCTAAATCTGCTCAGAGTCGAGTCGATGAGTCGACATCGAGTAACTTATGGCCAACTTAAGGACTCAAGTTGGGCTAATGGCAGGGCGCTCGACCTAGCAACATTCATACTCGATACTTAGCGATTCCCAATCTACTCGAATCATTCGACCACAAGCCGACAGAGCATTGCTTGACCAAGTTAGAATTCGGCAGTAATCGACCAAGCGCTTGAATGGACCCTCCACTGTGCAGAGTTCGGGGGCTACTGTCGAATATCTAAATATGGGGTATGAGTAAGTATTGGAAACATGAAGACTATACCATATATGCTCGAGCAAGCATCTAGAAACTCCAGATATCATGGACCCGATTCTATGGGATAAGATATATGTGGAGGGGATATCTCTATACTAGGAAGGAACCGATCACTTTCCCGTTACGAGGAAACTGACTCGAGTACGCCTGGTATTCAGGGAAGTTTTGATACGCTACGAAGATCGTCACGACGATGGACTCCGCATCAGCTATAATCTGGTATCCCAAGCCAACTACAACTCAACTTGAGGCAGAGCTACCCTGACTATATAATGTCGAGGGTAGATATCCTTAGGAGGAAGAGAGAAGACTTTTGAAAGCTTTTACAAGATGCAGAGCAACTAGGAACTGATGGACCATGCTTCGTCAACCTCATGCCATAGTTTAGCTATAACTTAGATCCGATATTTATTGTAACTAGGGCTAAATGGCTTGTTCTGTACTCGATACACCAGATACATACATCATCCGCACAGGACGTAGAGTGTTACTCTATCTGGGGGCCTGAACCTGTATACATCGTGTGCCACCATCTTCGTGCTTGACTCTGATACCCGAAGGTATCCGCGATCATAAGTTCACTATCAAGTTCTAACCTTCGACAACCATATCCAGAAGTCATGTGGTCTTAATACCATCGATACCTCCACAATTATCTATAAGGATAATGTTGCTTGTGTTGCACAAAGACAAATGAGTTATATTAAAAGCAATATCACGAAGCATATTACTTCTAAACTTTTCTATCCTCACGAACTTCAAAAGAATGGTGAGGTAAATATACTGCAAACTAAATCATGTGAAAATCTGGCAGATTTATTTACTAAATCTTTGCCAAAATCTAGTTTCTAAAGATATGTTAGTAGTATTGAAATGAGACAATTTAGAGATATGCATAGTTCAAGGGGAGTAAATCCTTGAACCGTGACCCTTAGCATAATTATGAAGATCCTACTTTAAATCTAGAAGATTATAAGTTACACTTTTTTCTCTTAGTACATTTTTCTAAAGTGTTTTCATACGAAGGTTTTTAATGAGGCAACTAGTATAACACAATGTATGAGTGTAATATACTCTTTTCTCCATCTCTTTTTTCTCATTGGGATTTTTAGAGGAGTTTTTTATGAGACATGTGCATTACACAGTATTCATCCAAAAGGGAGTGTCGGCATATGGATGGACTCTGAGTTATAGTTGTCTAAATATAGTTGGACTCTATCTCGTGTGGCGAATCCGAATCTATTTCTTATTGACTACTACTATATATTTGGCATCTACTTGTACAAGAGAATCAATTTAATAAAGAGAGAGAACAGTTTTGCATCTCTATATCACGTATGCTCTCAGTTCATACTTGCTATTTTTTTGTCCGCTGTGATTAATTAAGGACGATCGATATTGCTTTATCTCTACTGTATAAAGCAAGCGTTTCTTCCCGCGTCACTTCATCAAAATTACTTATCTTTGCCACTGCTCTTTAAATACCCACTTTTACCATTGTTCTTTAACTACTCACCTTTATCACTGTTAGTGCTTTTTGCAAATAAATTTTTTATCGTAAATTGAGTTTTCATTGTAATGCACAGGTACATGGTTAATACTCCCTCCGTCCCTAAAAGCAAGTCGTTTTACGCTTCATTTTTTGTCCCTAGAAGCAAGTCGTTTTACGCTCTTTGGTCCCCACGCGCGAGTAATGCGGAGGCAAGACGCAGCGGTAATAATCGCACCTTCTCGAGCGGCACGGTTAAAATATCTCGCCAAATCCCCTCTTCCCCAAAGGCCACAGTTAAATTCCCCTCTTCCCCGTCCAAATCCCCTCGTCCCTGTGCCCTCGTCCCCGTCCAAATCCCCTCATCCCCGTCCAAATCCCCAATTCGTCGCTGTGAAGATGAGCGAGGAGGACCGTGAACTGGCGCGCATCGTCGCAGCGCTTCGATGCGCCGACGAGAGGAAGAATAAGCGCGACATCGAGGGGTGCGGCGGCAATGTGATGGCAGAGAGCTCCGGCGATGGGATCTGGAAGAGCGGCCGCTGGAAACGCCGGGCGTTGCCGATCCCGATCCTTCGCAGGCCACCTGCCAGGAGGTGTAGGCAGCGCGGGGCGGTCATCGCGCCTGATGACGAAGACGAAGGGGGAGCGGAGGTGGCAGCTGCCGGCCTGGAGGTGGAGGTGATCGGCGTGGAGGTGGCGCCCACCGTCGTGGAGGTGGAGGCGTCCGGCTCGAAGAAGGTCAAGATCCCAAGTGATGACGAAGAAGAAGGGGGAGTGGAGGTGGCGGCTGCCGGCTTGAAGGTGGAGGTGACTGGCATGGAGGTGGCGCCCAGCGTCGTGGATCAGGACTGATGACGAAGAAGGACACATGACCAGCCGCCGTATGCTTGGTTGGTTTGTGCCGTCTATATGTACTATCCTTTGTCATTAGTATGCACTGTGTGATGTGGATTACAATGATTTTAAGCATGATTAAGAGTTGGACGCCTAAGTACTATTAGCAACCCGTTAATTGCAATATGAGAGCATTCGTTAGTTCAAATACAATGAACTATCTTTTGTCTCTTTGATATATGGTGCGGCATTTACTGATTCCGAACAGAACTGATATGTGGTTCTCTTTGAATATATGGCACGTTACTGTGATGAACAAGCTGAATATCTTCTGTTCTTAACACATCCTTGCATTAGCATACCTAACTGTTAATTTCCTGCTGAGACGCGGAGATTCATATTCTAATTTGGCCGTTTAGGATGAATCATGGCATCCATTTTTCCAGTTGACATTCGAAAATGATCATCTGCTGCTTGGCCTTTTACCTGCTGATTTTAAAGGGTAATTTTCCAGTAGTAGTGACAAATCATGGATGTGGAGGTGCCCGGTGAGAAGGACACATGTGTATAACATGAATATTAGTACAATTAAGCGTTGGACTGCTAAGTACTATTAGTATTTCTCCATGCACTTTTCATTCCAATGATGTCATTAGTAGAATCTGACAGTATGTCTAAGAAGGACACATGTATATAACATGATTATTAGCAGAATCTGAAAGTATTTCTAAGAAGGACACATGTGTATAACATGATTATTAGCAGAATCGAGAGTATTTCTCCATGCACTTACCATTCCAATGATGTCATTAGTTCAAATACAATGGGTAGAAAGCCCTAGTTAAGCTAACGATCGTGAGGACAGACTCATAGAGTCCGACGATCACATTCTAGCTGTTTGGGCATGATCCCAAGTGTCTGCATCCTCTCCTTGTTCATGTGAGGGATCTTGTACCTATTGCCTCCACCATCTTTCATGACCTCAAGCAAGCAACTCTGTAGTGTGAGGAACACCCTACTAAGTGTACTTGGGTTGTATTCTTCGTATTCTTTGCAAACAATTTCTATGAGTTCATCCATATTTCTAGAGGTCTTGGTACTAGCCAAAGATTGGAGAGACGCAAAAAAACCAAGATCTAATGCATTCATGTCAGGGGAGTTTGGTGGCTGAGAGATTAGACGAATGTCAAGCCCAGTTTGTGAAACAGCAAATGCAAATTGGGGATCATCAACTGGCACATGGGATGGTGCATTATCTTGCTGAATCCATATAGTTCTCGTCCGGTCTCCTTGTGGCCAACGTGATACGATGGCTGGAAGCAATTTAGCAATTATGTAAGACCTGACAGTCTGTCTGTCAACCTTGATTGTTTTGGTTACTAGGGTGCCCCTTTCTCGATTGCGACTTGTCCTTTGAGCTGGTTCCTGTTAGAAATAAATCGAAATTAGCAACATCATAGGGACAATTTGCATAACAAAGATTAAAACGGTAACAATTGTGGTACCTTTCTGATAAAAGGCCACAAGCCTATCTTGCCATCAAAAATACAATTACCTTCATCGTCGAACCTTGGTTTTGCAATGACCAAGAACATTACTTTGTCAATTGCATTTTTGTTTTGGGCAGTTCTATGTGGGTCCATCTCTTCAGGAAGCAAGTAGAAAGATCTATCCTTCTTGGTTGCATTAAACCACTTCTCATCAACATGGACAATGTTGTCCATTTCAATAAATTTTGGTTGATCTGCCAAGGAATCAACATCTAACATTGAAAGACACCACTCCAGCCTCTCCTTTTTGTTTCCCTCTCTTAGTGAAGGTTTAAGAGAGTTGGAGTGGCGACGTAGCTTCCCCTCTTTGAAGCACCTGTGCAATGTGCTTTTGTTCACCCCAATCTCCTTTGCTAGGGAACGTATAGTGCTCCTTAGAGGCAAGGGAATGTTTGGAACTTGTGTCAAATCAACCTGGACTTTTTTTTACCACAGTTCTTAGGCTTTTTAGAACCCACATCTACAGGGATTCCTTGCTGTCGACACTTCTTTGCTCTATGCCAAACTCTCTGCACTGTATGATGATGAACTTGAAACATGTTAGCAACAATGGTGGTGTTGTTTTTATTTAGTTCCCCACGAGGGTTGGTTCGCTGTAGCAAAGCTTCATAAGTATCTTGCCTTTCACGGTCAGTCAAATCTTTTAACCTGCTCCCTTCTTCATTTTCATGTGGTGCTTGATGGTTTGAGCCATGCAACTCCTCCTCGTCGAACTCAACATTTACATGGTCTGCGAAGACGTCATAGTCATGCATATCTTCATCCATGCCTGTGGAAAGACAACATTCAATTAGTAAGTTAATGATTCTTCATTTCACAAATTCTTTGCTCAAATTACAATAGTATCATGTTATATAATCCAATGTTCTCGACAAAGCTGTTATTGGTAAAAGGATGCTAGGCTTGCTTTATGTTTTGGATAGAGTGGTGATGAAAACTTACGTGGAGGTTGTGCTACTTAATTTTTCTAATGTAATTTGTCTTGGGTGAGAAGTACTCTCAATTTGGTTGAGTAAAATCTCATTAGCATGGTAGTGCTATCACTTTATTCTTGCGAAGTGAAATGAGTAAAAATCATGCTCCAAGTTGAAGCAGTCCTCCCTATGAAGTGAGATAATTTTATTTTTGAACAAAAGATCTGATTTCTTATTCTTTTGTAAACTTTTTATTTCATCATGAGCCTCTTGTTTTAGTGCTAAATTGCAGTACATTTTTCTTTTATGTTGGTTTGTCTATCATTTGATGTTCTACATACTTATCGTTTTCATTGATCCTGCAATTTTTGTACACCAAATCTATGTCTTACTATTCCAACACTTCAATTTATTAGTCCCTTTGGATGGAATCTTGTGGTTAAAGGACTCTTTTTTAAGAGTGTTTTTTTGTGTTTGCATATGTTTGTCTTTGGATGGAAGCTATTAAGAAGTTGTAGAAGGCGATACTTGAGCCATCAAGCACTCAAAGAAGTTCATCTCCAGGTATCTTGTTTATAACCACGAAGGAGCGACAAACTCGGACAGACGGAGTCTTCAAAAAGCTTAAGAGATGATCCTTCTACCATCAGGTAACATACCCCTTCGTTTCTAGTCTTTCTCTTTCATCTTTTTTGACTGCATGTCTCCATATTCAGAGTTACAGCACTTCATACTGGGCAATAGTGTTCATAAAATGGTTTTCCTACTCTGTAAATTGAATTGGTTAGTTGCATTCATTCTTAGTCCAAAGCCTCTAAAAAAAGCAACTCTAAGCCCAAAGCATGTATTCCCTCCGATCACAAATTCATGTCACCATGGGAAGCATAAGGCCAAACTTTTCTATGGGTTCTTTGGTTATTCGGTCTTTGGAAGGAAAACTTGGATGGATGTGAATTCAAAAATGGGTAGTTGGCTTAGATGGTTTCTGGAAGATAGTTTTAGTTGGTTTCTTTGATGTTTCGGGCGTGCGCTTTTGAAAGGAAGTTTTGTTCCTGTTTGGTTACGAAAATGATCGGTAGTAGTAGTTTGAATGTTCAGGCGTTATGATCAGAAAGTAATGGCTAGCCTCAGGTAGTTTGACAATGTGGAAGGATAGCTTTTGTTTTGGTTAGTTGCATTCCTTCACCAAGTCCTAGTTTGTTTGTTTGTTGATCCTTTAGTCAGTTAACCGGATTGTCTCAATGAAGATAAAGTTTAATCCAAAGATTATCATGGATTGTTCTAGCCTTAATCCTTATTTTAACTCATCAGGATCAAAAAGTTCATTGCATGGAGTACTTACCTGGGTGGTTGATGTTGCCTTCTGCCATAGGATTGCCATTGTGTGCTTCATTGGGTGCACCAGCCTGTTCATCTTCAAAGGCTACGTTTAGATCAAGGTACTCCTGTTCATCTAATATTGGCTGGTTTAGGTCTAGGTTTAGCATGGCTAATTGCTTCCCTATTTGTGAATGACAGGAAGATTGATACTAGTAACAATGGGTCTTGGCACTCTGTAATTTCTCTTTGTAGAGTGAGGGGAGAGATTTTTGGCGCTGAGAAAATTGGCGTCACTGTTTTTTGGCTGCTCTGTAATTTCTCTTGGCACTTTGTAATTCCTCTTTGTAGAATGACGGGAGACGTTTTTGGCGCTGAGAAAATTGGCGCTGAGAAAAATTAGCGCCACTGTTTTGGCAATCTGCATGCGTTCCTCTTTTCTTTGGCGCCACTGTTATGCCAATCTGCATGCGTTCCTCTTTTTTTGGCGCAGCACTTAATGACTTAATAAACCGTTGAAGGCTCCAAGCTCCTTAATGGCATGACACAGGGATACATGCGTCATTTCTTTGCCTTTCTAATACTGGAGTTTGAATGCTACAACGACTTGCTACCGTAGTCCATGTCCTCTCGTTCAGTGCACGCGTCATCGGGTCCGGCGTAGTTCAATTAATATCGCACTTTTCTAATTACTTTTTTAAACCACATAATTAGTGGAGCTCGAATGCATGATTGGAGGTACGCCGCACCCGTAAACCCGATCAAAAGCATGAGTATCTTCAGGACGACACGTGGCAGATACTACAGGAGTAACTGCGTTCAGAAATAGAAAAAAATGTTCTTATATATACACATATATAGAAAAATAGTTCCTCTCTCTATATATAATATATCTTCCAAGTTTCAAGACGCTATTTTTTCTGAAAATATATATGGTCTTGTTTGGCAGCCATAATCCTAACTTACTCACGTGGATCTTGTCAGAGAATAAGGTACTGTTTAGTACAGCTCCAAATCTTAACTTTATCTTAGATCTAAAACTTGTAGGTTAAAATAAAGTGAATTAAGTTTTAACTTTTAGTCTAAAATGTAAATAAGATGATCTACCTAAATGCTTTTATATATCATACTCAAATTTCTGAGATCGATGAAACTAAATATCCAGGATCTAATAGAAATTGTTCGCATCTCAAACACATCCTAAGTCTCTCAAACAAGGTCTAAGTCAGCAGACAATCTAGGCCACAAATGTTAAACTTTTGCGATTCTGCTCGTATAAGGACACGTACAACATCACCAGCCACATGAAAACACAACTCGTATATAACCTTTAACGCTGACGATTCATAAGCCATCACTCAGATCACACACAAAAATTGGTGCGCCACACAGGCATGCCCTCGAGAAGAAAAGCAGACACCAAACAGAAACCGACTGCACAACAAATAATCCGTAGCAGCAGCGGGTATAGCCACTGTTTGGTGCCGCAGACCGGATTAACACAGCGTCTCCTTTGGAGCACGTGAGAATGACCCTGTCTGCCTTAGCTACAGGGCGAAGCAAATTTGCTACTGCTATATGATTTGGCTGCTTGCGTTGCACCCCTGCTTATACCTATAAAAACCTTTGATTCCTGCTGTGTCTGATGTATCATCGATGGGCATGCTGAAGGAGCAGCAGGTTTTCTTAACCAATAACCGCATTTGTCGCCGTTCACATACGTAATCTGAAAACGAGAGAGGAAATAATTCTCTTCCTCCTATCATTGGAGCTGGGAAGGTTGTTTCTATACTGTATGCACAGTAGAATTTTAGAGTCTAATTTTACCCCATTCTCGCATAAAGAAATCTCTGAACTGAACACATGTCATCAGTCTTGTATTGTGGCTACCTGCTCCAGGTTATAGACCAAACCATAGTTGTATTTGGACCTACCTTATTTATAGAAGGTGCGTTGGAACAGTACTATTTGTTTTTCTGACAACTAGCAGTAGCATCCCGTAGACTGTCTCCAGTTGTAGTACAGAGATGCTTAGGAGTCCCATAGAAATTTTTTTGCAATCTCAGATACCTGTATAATATGGTCGGAGAAGCATGTGCCAGGAATAAGTCCTTGTCCGACAAAACTACACTTAGTAAACACAAGTTAGTTCCTTCATTTTTTGAGTTGAAAAATGAGAATCCCGGGAGTGTCAACTACTGTAATTCTGTTTCATGTTATCACAAGCCAATGGTCAAAACCCTTTTTCCGAATAATATCCTGGAAATATATTACCAGTTCTGTTATAAACATTTTAAACCAACTTATTTTATTAATGAAATCACTTGGTCTCCCCTAAGAAAAGATCACAACTGTAGCATCAGTGCCTTACATCAAACCTTAATTTCTAACATAATTAACCTTAACGCCGACAATTAGATGGCACACTGAAATCGCACCCCACCAGATGATGCACTCAGAAAGGAAAAGCGGACGCTGAAACTGAAACTGACTGCACAACAAATCCGTAGCTGCAGGCAGGTAGCTACCTTCTGGTGCCACAGACCCAAATTAGCACCTTTTCTTTTTGCAATCAATCGACCCTCTTCCTGAATGGAATGGCCAAACAAAATTTATCAGGATCATACGGACGATCGATCACGACTGGTGACGCTGAATGAGGCATTTCTGCCTTTATTAGGTGAGAGGTTCAAGCATCAGCATTCAGGAGAAATTATATAAGGGCATCTTCAATGGTGTCACTTCACCAATTTATATAAAGTATCATCTCAAAGATTTTCTTGGGTGGAAGGAAAAAATAAGGAGAGAGATATAGACCCATTTACTAAGGGCATCTCCAATGGTGCCACTTCAAACTAGCTATAAGAGTGCCATCTCAAACATTTTGCTTAGGTGGAAGGAAAAAATAAGGAGAGAGATATAGGACCGGCTACTAATGTATAGCCAGGCTATAACTGATTCCAATGCACTTATTACCTATTACATGTGGTTCAGTATTTAATTTTATAGATAATGCTATAGCTAATCTATTGAAGATGTTGTCTATATGCTATCTATAGATGACATGTACATTTCTTATAGCTAGCACCATTGGAGATGCCCTAATGTATAGCCAGGCTATAACTGATTCCAAGGCACTTATTACCTATTACATGTGGGTCAATATTTAATTTTATAGACAATGCTATAGCTAATCTATTAGAGATGTTGTCTATATGCTATCTATAGATGACATGAATATTTTTTATAGCTAGTACCATTGGAGATACTCTGTGTTGTTGTTTGTGCAACCTTGCGGTCATGCGTCTCCTGAGTTGATTCTGCAGCACTCAAAGGCGCTGAAACCAAGTATGCAGATGGCCAATAATTCTTGATGCTGCCGTCTGAATGTCTGTCTCATATCTATCTCTGGTGCTTGTTTCCTACGAGATTGTCTGCAACGGCATTGTGTGCTAAATACAAATTGGTTGGGCCTTGAAAAGGCTCAGATCAGAGTGGACAGGTTATGGCAAATGTAGCAACTATATATGCGGTTACATAACGTCCTGTAGATCATGGAAGAGATTGCGTGCAGAAGTTACCAGTATCTCAAATCGTTTGTTAGTTCAAATCTGCTGGTACGTGAACTGTTTCAATTTTATAGCCTATTTGAAACCCAACATTTTCACATTAAACAAATCAATTTCTATAGAAATCTTTAAAAATTCTCGAGTTTCAAAGTAGATTTTTATAGGAGGAGCATATATGTTTTCGCGGCTATGGCATGGAGACTTGTAAGGGAACATATCTGGTGCAACCAGAGAGTTGGTGAAACCACGGTGCAACCCAACTAGAAAAAGTTTCAAAAAATTCTAAAAAAAATCATAGATGTACATGTCAGCTTACTCCATCTACATATAAAATTTCATGATCAAATTCGTCCTGTGCTAGAAGTTACAAAAAAAGACAAAGTTGATCATGAACAGTAACTGTTATTGTTCATGATCAAGATTGTCTTTTTTATTACTCTTAGCACAGGATGAATTTGATCATGAAATTTTATATGTAGATGGGGTAAGCTGAAATGTACATCCATGATTTTTTTCAGAATTTTTTGAAACTTTTGTTAGTTGGGTTGCACCAAGATTGCATCAACATGTGTGATTGCACTAGATATTTTTCCGACTTGTAAGGCCAAAAAACAGAAGGATGCAAGAAAGTATGAACGGCGTCTAGCTAACATCCAAAAAATATAGGGTGGCTGCTAACAACGATGGATCCATGGTATCTTGCTTAGGATGCAAATCTTGCACCTTTTTTTTTTTGGGGGATAGAATCACATTTGGGCTGCCAGCATCGCTCCATAAAACTAAGGGCTTGTATGGTAGAGCTCTAGATTCCAATTTCACCTGAAATCTGAAACTTGTAGGCTAAAATAAAGTGAATTAAATTTATATTTTTGGTCTAAAATGTAAACAAGATGATTCATCTAAACACTCTTAATGTACTCACAGCTCCAGCTTCACGAATATGATGAAACTAGAATTTTCAGTTTCACCAGATTCTAAATCCCTGCTAAACACGCCCTAAGCTTACCTTATTTGCACTGGCCTCTTCTGCTGCCAATATTCAAGAAATTAAGTACGTCAATCTAATCATGAAATCAAGCCATTTTGAATTGCGTGCGCTCGCTTTTAATTAGGTGACTAAAAATAAAGCCACACAAGAAATTGCCAAGTTGCAAAACTTTTACTTCTAAGATTGACACATGACATCAACTTCGATCCGACGACAGACTAAATGGTTATGCGATCTGATCCAAGCATCGTAATTCACAGGGCTATGCTCGCCCAGAAAATACAGATATAAATTTCACCTTGTAATAAACTACAGATTTAAACGGACAAAACACCATTATCAAGAACCCTGTGCCACAGACTACATGCCACAGCCGAAGAATGGCCAAGATACAAGCGGCCAAGAAACACCAATAATTAGGACAGGCAGCAACTACGTACATGCGAGAACAATGTTAAAAACAAATCTTTCCTCTCTCTCTCTTTCTAAAAGAAAAAAGAAAGGACGGACGAAAGAAAGGAAGAAACCTTTTCTTCTATAACCAAATTAAAACTTCCATACGAGATCAACAATATTAAAAACAACTCTTTCCTCTCGTAAGGATGATTTATACAGATTTTAATGTCGTCCTTGGAAACGTAGATATAATACAGTTATATCGTTTACATTTTGAGATGTTGTACTGTGCTCGAAAGGCATCTCAAGTAGTAGCATTAAAAAAATATCTGCCATAGATTTGGCAAAAGGTACTTTAGGGATGAGGTTTGCGTAAAAATATGTAACATCGCTTTTTTGGATGATTAGCTGAATGCCTCAGCTCCGCCTCTCTGTTGATCAAACTTCGACAAAGCTGGTGCTACACTTTTAATGACGTGCTCCCTCTCAAGTTTGGTTGTGACTCACGTTACAATCACTACTACAGAAAAAATCATCACAAATAGTTCAAAAACATTATTACATACAGTTTTTTAATCGTCTGTAATTATATGTCTATAATAATATAGTGCAACTGTATGTGAAACATAGGTTCTTGATACAAACTGTCCGTGAATAGTCTATTATATCATTTCGATGGAATGGTACAGGTATAGCAAAATGTTAAGTATCTCATCACATTTGTGAGAACAAATGTTGATGGATTCCGAGGCAAAATCCAATTTCATCCACAATTTGTCCTGAAAGTTGTTATGATCTGATTTATCTTCCACTTCATCTTCATCCCCAAATGATAATATCATAAACAACCTATTTTCACTCGGGTCTTATGCAGAAATATGTCATTTTGATAGTTCTCTATTTTGTCAAATATAGAGTTGATTAAGTTATCATATATATGTTGGTCTACTCATATATGTGTTGGTTCATATAATTAATTAGCTAAAGTGAATAATTAATGATACAAATTGCTTCAGAGCTATGGTACATTGGCGGGTCTTGCTGTAACCTAGCAACACGGTAGGGTGCTTTCGCGGTCGAGGGACGATGTTATTTTCGCAATTATGTTTGGAAGAAATATAAGAGGCTAAAAAAAGCGATAGATTCAAAAATGAATTATACTTCCTTAAAAAAAAGGAACTATACTTAAATTCAGATTATACGCACAGCCTAACTATAAGGCCTTCTTTAAGTAACGTGAAAGATCACAAGAAGTCAACGATAGATGTCGATTTGCACTTCGAGGAAACAATACGCCTGCACGAGCATAAAGGCTCGTACAGCTCGAACCGCAGGGCACGTCCATGACCGCTTTAAAACACATTCTAGGCACGATCACAAGTAGCACTACCAATCATCCATCGGTTGATCAACAGATCAGCACCAGCTACAAACATGCCACAAACCGCGGTGCGGCGGAGATCATACCACGAGCGGCCACGACAGCTCCAACGACAAGGACGGGCAGCAGCAACGTGCATACGGGGGACAACCAGACCAGTCAACGACCCTTTCCAAAGTACAAGTTTCCAGACCGAGGGAAGTCAAAACCAGCGTCTATGGGAATTTGTTTTACAAATCACACCCAGGTCTATATATTCCATGCACGGGGAGCACCGGCGGATCCAGAGGGTGGGCCGCGTGGGCCCTGGCTCACCCAAAAATTCTAAAGCGGTAAGATCAATTTCCGTTATTACTGAGATAGTCATATTGCGAAGGTAATATCTTTAGATCCGTTGATCCGATCGGATTGATTCTTGTTGTGTTAATTTCGAAATTTCATCTAGTTTCCACAGTTAAAATTTCACAACAATCCAACGGTAGGATCTTTGGGAATTATTATTTTGGTGAACGTGAGTTAATCTGTTTTTATTTGGTCAGGCGTTTGATTCAGTAAAATTGCGAACAAAATAACTTTAGATCCGTAGATCCGATCGAGTTGATTTTTGTTGTGTTAGCTTGAAAATTGAGTCTAGTTTCAGTAGTTAAAATTTCACATCGATCTAATGGTGGGATCATCAGAAATTACTGTTTTAGTGAACGTAGGTTAATCTGTTTTTGTCGAATCCGAATCAGTTAATTGGGGTGTTTCAAAAATAATCAAAAATTTAATTTTAGCTTCCGCGCAATCATTCACCCCCCTCTGATTGCTAGTTTAATATATATCGATCCTACATATTGTATTGCAGAATTGTTGAAACATAAAGAGGGATGGAGATATTGCATCTCTTTTTCGAAAACATGCAGCAAAGAAGATTGCTTTAGCAAAGTGAATGAAGAAGATATAATGGACACTTTCATGGCCATTAGAAAGCGTAGAACCAATAAGAAGTAGTACTGTAATCTTCTTCAAATTATTGTAGTCGTGTAAGTTTCTTTAAGTCAAATTTCATACTTAGTTGTTGATTTTAAGATGTTCGTAAGACACCTTATTAATATATCATGATGCACTTTTGGTAAATTCTATACTTGTATTGTATATTGGCATGTTAAATTTACGGTATTTAAAAAATTTATGTCAAGTTGGACCACCCATACCTAAAATCCTAAATACGTCACTGACGGGGAGTATGAAATTATCATGGCGTGACACGTGCGTGAGAAATCATCGCCGTGACACCTGTCAACGACCGCGGATGGTGAGGGGGCGGGGGGGGCAAGGGGGCCATAGGAAACCAGTTTCCGCGTAGTGGGAACACGGGATTCTGCTTTTCCGTGCTTAGGGTGTGGTAATTGCTTTTACTACGGTACGGTGGCGTTGTAATTGCGGGAAACAGTGTTACGCACAGTTACGAATGCTGCACTCTCTGCACCCAGAAATCAAATGTTGCGCTCCCCGCTCGGGATATGTGAGCCTGAGGGCTAGATTTGTAAAAAGAAAGCGCACGGAGGATAATTTTGTAAAAAAAATTAAAGGATTAGAACAGTGAATAATTCCCTGGACGGGGCCTCACTTGCAAGAGGTCCAAACCCGAATAATCTATGATCATTCTCGTTGTCAGCGTACTACACGCTAGGGTACCCTCTCCACCGCATAAAGTACAGTCCATGTGGCGCCCGGCAGCAGTGGCGAAGTACGCCCGCCGCCCGGCGCCCGATCCACATGGCGGCGAGCAATCGAGGCGGCGATCACGGCCGCCGGCCGGGCGTTAGTCCACGTGGCGCCCGGCGGAAAGTGGCGAAACGCCCTTTCGCCGGCGCCCGACCCACGTGGCGGCGAGCAATCGGGCGGCGATCACGGCCGCCGCCGGACGTCGGTCCACGTGGCGCCCGGCAGTGGGCGGCGACGCTCGCTCGCCCGGCGCCACCCACGTGGCGGCGAGCAATCGGCGGCGATCACGGCCACGTCGCGGCGTCGGTCCGCGTGGCGCCGGCGGAAAGTGGCGCGCGGCGACGCTACGCCGCCGGCGCCCGCCCACGTGGCGGCGAGCAATCGGCGGCGATCACGGCCGGCCGGCCGGCGTCGGTCCGCGTGGCGCCCGGCGAAAGCAGTGGCGAAGCACGCCCGCCGCCGGCGCCCGCCCACGTGGCGGATGGCGAGTAATTGGCGAGACGCATCGCCGCGCCGGCCGCAAGGCAAAAGGTGGCGCGAGGTAACCGCCTCGAAGGCTCATTCCGCCGTCTGCATGTCGAACAGCGAGCTGCTATAGCGAGCTTATCGGCTGCAAGGGTTTTCGCAACAAGCCCATTCCTCCGACGCCTCTCACCCACATCACGAAGGGTCCCATCCGCGGACCAAGGCGAAGGCACGCGTAGGCATTTAATGAGGTGAAGGAGCAGGACAACACGGGAAGGAGCATTAAATGTGTTTAGATCGGCATGATGACCCTCCTTGTACCTACCCGTTAGTCCGGTCTATATAAGGGCCCTCGGGTGCATGGGGAAGGGATCGGATCTGGATCAATCGACCAAGCAATACTAGAAAAGGTTAGCGAGAAGAACTACAGACTAGCTCAAGATACTTCATAAGAAATTTAGCGCAGGCGTAAGGTTATTACCCTTCTCACAAGGGGGCACGAACACAGGTAAAATCTCTTGTTCTTCCTAGTTCAGTGAGCCGGAACCCTCCGTGTGGGAGTCCTCTAGGGTTTTCATCCTCTCGATTAGCGGTACCATGAAGACGCCTCCTCACCGAACCAAACCCGGTCTCAGATCACGGGCTGTCGGTGGAATACGCCAAGACAGGCGCGCGCTGTAGGGGCTAGTGGTTGGCTTTTCCGCCAACTCCCTGGTGAAGTTTCCGGTGTTCTTTTGCTCAGAAGCAAGCCTGCGCGTCTGAAGATGGCGGGCCCTCATCGCCAAGATCAAGCGGGGGTGAGTAGTGTTCAGAGCGCCTCCGTGATCTCGCCGTCGGAGATCACTCGACCCGCCGCAGGTGGCGGCCTTGCTCCAGTGGATCCGGCGGGGCCTCCCGTGCGACACCGGCTTGCCATGGAGGCGGCCACTCCGGCTCAGGATTTACATGCTGTCCGTCTCCTCTTGGACCACCCTCCGGTGGAACTTGTAGAGACTCTCCCGCCACTCCGTGGCCCGAGCATCGCCGGTCTCGTGGATCGGCCCGGCCGGTAGGGCTCCCGACCAGCGGGCACTGGTGTGCCATTGCACAGGCGCGTGTTGAGCGCACCCAGGCGTCCAGCCGCCCCGACAAAGGTGGTCGTGGCCAGGCGGGGCGCCGGTCCCGGTTCTGCGGTGAACAAGTGGGGACCTTAGGTCGCACCGATGAAAGCCGCCGGCAGGCGATGACCTCATGCCGCCGCTTGCCGCCGCCGCCCCGAGGCCGCCACGGAAGCGAGATAGTCTCCGACGGTGAGAGTTCCCAAGGCTCTCATTCCCGGACCAAGGAGGAGGTTCACTCCTCCGACTCAACAGGAACCGGGCCCAACGCTCCCGGGGGCGGTCTCCGGACCGGCTCTGGCGGCGATTAGGTTCCCTCTGGCGTCGGTGCGAGCTTTCTCTGCGTTTGCGCCACGTGGTGTGGCCCGACAGATTTCGCCCGGCATCCATGGAGAAGTACGATGGCACCACCAACCCGGAGGAGTTCTTGCAAATATACACGACGGGGGTGCGAGCGGCCGGTGGATCTGAAAAGGTCATGGCCAACTATCTTCCCACGGCCTTGACGGGCTCTGCCCGTTCTTGGCTGTTGAATCTCCCCCGAGGGTCTGTGCACTCGTGGGGAGAGTTGTGCGACCTCTTTGTCGCCAACTTTCAGGGGTCTTTTGCGCAGCCAGGCGTGGAGGATGACCTCCACGCCCTGGAGCAGGAGAAGGGGGAGTCGTTGCGTGACTTCATTCGGCGGTTCTGTCACTGCCGCAACACGATCCCCCATATTTCTGAGCAGTCGGTCGTTATCGCCTTCCGGAGGGGCGTGCGCGACCGCAAGATGAAGGAGAAGATGGCTACCCGCACCATCAGCACCACCTCCGAGCTCTTCTCCCTCGCACACAAGTGCGCGGCGGCATGGAGGCGAGAGGGCGAAGACTGCCCCCAGTGGCCGAGGCAAGGATGAGGCCGAGACCTCGAAGGTTCGGCCGTCTGAGCAGTAAGAAGGCGCGAAGCGTGAGGAGAGAGACCAGCAGTCTTGGCCGCCGCGCGACGAGGAAGATCGCGCCACAAAAGCGCAACCGCCGGATCGGCGTGACGATCGCCGTGGGCGTGATAACCGCCGCGATCGGGCGTGAAGACCGTCGTGACGGCCATGAAGACCGCCGCGGTCGTCGAAACGACCGCCGCGAAAGCGTATGAGGGCGAACTCACCGCCCCATCCACAGGACCAACACGCACGACCTGGACGGATGTCGGGTCGTAAATAGGATGGTGGAGCAGCGGCTCAAGGAGCGCCGCCCTGATGATGATCGAGATGAAGATCCCGCCCCCCTGGCTTTTCAGCAGGCGGATCACACTGTGGCGTACATCTATGGTGGTTCATCCACCATTCCCTCCAACGCCGCTTATAAGCAGCTGAAAAGGGAGGTGTGCGCCACGGCGTCGAGCTCAGGGGCGGGTCGGACACTGAAATGGTCGGAGCAAACGATCACCTTCAGTCGGGCCGACCACCTTGAGGGCACCCTCAGCCTAGGGCCTCTCTCGATCGTGGTAGCGCCCACGGTCCGGAATGTCTTGGTAGGGCGGTCGATGGATGGGAGGTAGCTCCTCAACCTCTGTCTGCGTCGGCATTCATGGCGCCGCAGATCCCGAGACAGATTTGCGCCGACCTGCCGTTCTTTGGTAGCCCCGGATGCGGCCTGCTCCCCTTGGGTCAAGTTGCCTCCCCGTCACTTTCGGGGAGAAGGATAACTACCGCACCGAGATGGTGGACTTCGAGGTCG
The DNA here is from genome assembly GCA_036346375.1 of Guadua angustifolia. Lineage (NCBI taxonomy): Eukaryota > Viridiplantae > Streptophyta > Magnoliopsida > Poales > Poaceae > Guadua > Guadua angustifolia. Next base: position 32,271,056 of record CM070505.1, read on the forward strand.
CCGATTTCGACCTCCCATATAACGCCTTACTTGGCCGACCGGCGTTGGTCAAGTTCATGGCGGTTACCCACTACGCTTACATGGTGGTGAAGATGCCAGGGCCCAGCGGCCCCATCGTCTTCACCGTGGATAGATCGGAGGCCTGCTTGCCACAAGCAAAGCTTGGGATCTGCCGGTGCCACTTGCGTACCGCCGACCGACGCCACTTCTCGAGGGCCCTCACCGGCCGGGTTTCGCTGCCTCGCCCGGTGAGGTTAAGGTGGTCGCCCTGAGTGGGGGCGAACCCCGGAAGACCGTCAACATTGGCGCCAACCTCAGCGCCAAATAGGAAGACGCGCTCGTCACCTTCCTCCAGTCAAACGCAGACGTGTTCGCCTGGCAACCGTCCGACATGACTGGGGTCCCCAGGGAGGTGATCGAGCACCGATTGGCAACGCTCGACGGCGTCCGATCCGTGAAGGTCCGGAGGCGGCGCCGGAGCGCAGGACGCCATTCGAGAGGAGGTGGAGAAGTCAGCCGAGCGGGATAGTCGAAGTCTCTCATCCTGAGTGGCTCGCCAACCCCGTGCTCGTCAAGAAATCCAACGGGAGGTGGCGCATGTGTGTTGATTTCACCGACCTCAACAAGGCCTGCCCGAAGGATCCTTATCCCCTGCCGCGGGTCGACCTCATCGTAGATTCCACGGCCGGGTGTGAATTGCTGTGCTTTTTGGATGCGTACTCCGGGTACCACCAGATTAGCATGGCGCTCGAAGATGAAGAAAAGACTGCTTTTGTAACCCCAATGGGCGTATATTGTTATGTAAGGATGGCTTTTGGTTTAAAGAATGCTGGTTCTACTTATCAGCGTGCCATGCATATTACTTTCCGCCCTCAGATAGGGCGCAATCTTGAGGTATACGTTGATGACTTGGTGGTGAAGATCAAAAAGAGTGAAGAAATGATCCAAGACCTGGAGGAAACCTTTGCTAACCTCCGGATGAATTGCCTGAAGCTCAACCCGGAAAAGTGCGTGTTCGGTGTGCCCTCCGGCAAGCTGTTGGGCTTTCTGGTGTCCAGCCGGGGCATCGAGGCTAATCCTGACAAGATATCGGCCATCGAGCACATGAAGCCGCCAGCGCGACTCAAGCAAGTCCAATGCTTGGCCGGTCGCCTGGCCTCCCTGGGGCGGTTCATTGCTGATTGGGAGAAAAAGCACGCCTGCTCAAGTTTTTGAAAAAGACTAATCACTTGAGTGGACGGATGAGGCGCGAAGGCATTTGAAGACTTGAAGCGGTACCTCTCCTCTCCCGGTCTTTGGTCTCTCGGTGTCGGAAGAGCCGTTGTTCTCAGACATCGCCGCCACCCCGAGGTGGTGAGCGATCTTCAGTGGCGGAGAGGGAAGGTGTCCAAAGGCCAGTCTACTACATCAGCAAGGTATTACATGAGGCAGAAACTCGGTACCCTCAAGCTCAGAAGATGCTGTATGCGGTCCTGGTTAGGTCAGAAGCTGCGCATTATTTCCAAGGCGGAAATTCGTGGGTCACACCTACCCTCTGCGCGAGATTCTCCATAACCGTGAAGCGAGAGGGCGAATTGCCAAATGGTCGGTGGAGCCGGGGAATTCGACATCAAATCGTGCCCCGCACCGCTATCAAGAGTCAAAGTTAGCGGAGTTGCCGCCGAGTGGACTCCGCCACTCTGGCCGAAGAAGCACCCGTGCCTTCCCCACGACGTTATTCTTTGATGGATCCTTCAGCCGAAGGCGCGGGTCGGGTTGTCTGGTCTCCTGACCGGTGACACCCTCCAAAGATGCGTGGTCGCCCTCGAATTCAAGGCCACCAACAACATTGCTGAGTATGAAGGTCTGCTGGCAGGGCTGCGCATCGCTTCGGCGTTGGGCATCAGGCGTCTCCAAGTCAAGGGAGATTCCCTGCTAGTCATTAATCAAGCACGGAAGGAGTTCCAATGTTCCGACCCCACCATGGCGGCGTACCTGGCGGAGGTCCGAAGAATGGAGCGTCATTTTGAAGGTCTGGGGTACATTCATATCCCTCGACGTGACAACCACCTTGCGGACGGGCTGTCCCAGCTTGCGTCCTCAAAGGCTCCTGTCCCGGTCGGGGTCTTCGAAGAAAGACTATCGCGACCGTCCATCGCAGCCCACGATCCAGGTGGGGATGATGTGTGTCGCCGCATGCCCACGTTCAAGTGGGGGACGACGGCAAAATGTCGCGACCTCCGGCCAAAGTGGGGAAGCGGTGCATTGCCACGACCTCCGGTTCGAGGAGGAAGGCACAGGTGCCGCCAAATTTCAGTCCGAGAAGGGAAGACGGCGGTCGCCGAGGCAGCCGCCAGGGAAAAGCTTCGGCCAGCCGAGTACCCGGCGAGCACCGAGTGATCGCCACCCTTGGGCGTGAAGATCGTGGATGGACCCTATCCCGCCTTCTGCGTGACCAAGTGATCCCGACGGTGATGCCTCACCGAGAAGATTGCACGTAAGGCCAAGTGCTATACTCGTAGGTGGGGACCTATATCGCCAGAGCGTAAACGGAGTTCTACCTTGAAGTGCATCACTTTCGGGAAGAGGGAGCACCGCTCTCGATATCCATGGAGGCGTGCGGGAGCCATATGTCCCCGAACTCTAGTCGGCAAGGCGTTCGCCAAGGATTTTATTGGCCTACCGCCTCCGTGATGCTTGCGTAGGTGAGACATCGGCTTGTCGGTTCTTCGCCAGCAAACCCACCGACCAGCCCAAGCTCGCAAACCATCCCACTCTCCTAGCCGTTCATGATGCGGAAATTTGGATATCTGGGTCCGTTCGCATGGCCACGGGGCTTCACCCACCTCTTTGTCGCCATCGACAAGTTCACCAAGTGGGTGGCCGAGGCGATCTTGCGGCCATCACGGCCGCCGCCATTAAGTTCATGCGCTGGATCTTCACCCGCTGGAGTCGCATAATCGCATCATCACCGATAACGGCACCCGATTCACCGGTAACGGCTTTTTTCGGAGTTACGTGAAGAAATGGGCACCAAGGTATGTTTCGCCGGTGGCCCATCCCATGAGCAATGGCTGCGGAACGCCAATGCGCTGCATCTTGAAGGGCCTCAAGACAAGGGCGTTTGATCGACTCCAAGCGGGTGCAAGATGGACGAAGAACTCCCGGCGTGCTATGGTCGCCAGACCACGCCCAAACAGGCGACCGCGAGACACCCTTCTTTTGGTGTACGGCGCCAAGTCGTTTCTCCCCTCCGAAGTGCCGCTCGGCTCGCCCGCGTCTCCGCTTTCAATGAAGAAGACCAAGAAGATCTCCAGCGAGAAGAGGTGAACCTCCTGGAGGAGGTGCGAGATCGGGCCGCCTTGCGCGCCGCCCGTTATCGCAAAGCCTCAGCGATACCACGCCACCCGGTCTCGAGAGAACAACGGCGGTGGGTGACCGGTCTTCTTGCAGACCAGACGCATGCCGGGTTACATAAGTCGTCTCCCGGGGGAGGCCCTTCAAGGTGGTCTCAGATATCTCGGCCCGGGGCGGTCCGGTTAGCCACTGAGGACGGCGAGGAGCTGGCGAACTCCTACAACATCGAGCTGCTTCGAAAGTTCTATCCTTAAGGGAATTGTAAGTATCCAAAGAATGACTTGCTCGGTCGACCGAGGTACGCCACTCCTACGGTGGTCGTGGCTCTTGGCGATCAAGAAGGTCATTGCCAGAAAGCTTCTTGCTTCACCATTATTGTTCCTCTTCGTTATGCTTTGAATGGCAATTATGCGCATGTATGTCGTTGGTTCTGTGCGTTTGCTAATTCCTTCGTGAAATCCATGACGATCCTCGACGTTTGTGTACACTTAGCCCGGCGATCGGGGCGGCTGGTACTGCGCCTTCGACGCTGCTCGCACACCTCGGGTTGGCTCCTGAATCACCGGTCGTCACCGCGAGCGCCGCTGCGCCGTCGACAATACCACCCAAAACTTCCGCTTTGGCACACGGTGTCACTTCGATTCTTGGCAGATTCACAAGGACTTAGGATCCAAACAAGGCGAGCCAGGACATTTCATGCTGGGACTTAGAATGTTTTGAGCTTACCTTGCGTATACCTCTCCAGATGTTTACTCACCTTTCCGGTAGTCGTCTGTACGCGCAGGATAAGCATAAAAATGCTGGCTTACTTTCACGAAAAGCCCTCAGATCTTATTTGGTCGACTGGCTTGGGGCGCCGCTACTTGATGCCCAAAGTTTTGCTGCCTGGCGCTCAAAGTGCTTCGCCCGCCTGATTGGTGGTCGCCCGCGCCAAGGTCGCGCTCACCATGGCTTGGGGGTCTCTTGATGCCTGTCAAGCGCCAACGCTCCAAAGTGCTCGCCCGGCCCCATTGGTGATCGCCCGCGCCAAGCTAGGTCACCCGATGGCTTGAAATGCTTCGCCCAGCCTTCGAAAATTACTCGCCTGCGCCTTGATTGGTACTCGCCGGCGCCAATGATAGCCCGATGGCTTGGGGTCGCCACTTGATGCCCAAGTCGCATGATACAAATTGTCATGACGCTCAAGGTGCTCGCCGGCGCCATTATCGGTCGCCCGGCGCGGCTGTATCGTTTAGTGGCTTGAAATTGCTGCCCGGTTCTAAGTCGCTTTCGCAGCGCTCAAGTTGCTCATCCTGCGGCATATAAAACAAGATAAGCGCCTTATACCGCGTTTTTTGGCCATTTCCTTACGATTATATCCTAAGATGGGTCAAGCTACGCGTGGTTATCGCAAGTATTGGAAACCAGTGACTCCTCATGATAAAAGAAGATGTGCTAAGTGCTAACGTTCGGTGAGACCAAGTCATCGGAGTGTCGATTGAACACGGCGCTCTGCACGGCTCAGACGCCTCGGGTTGGTTTCTAGCAAGCACCATTGTCGTCTCCGCTGAGTGTTCTTGGCCTAAGAACACCGAGAACTTGTCGCCTCGCCGCGTTCGCCAGAGTACATTTTCGAGGCGATCATCGTGGTGCGAGTTCGGAAGGCCGAAACCTGCGATAATCTTGCGCAGAAACTCGACGCTAAGGCCTTACTGTGTCTTGCGTTCCTTGTTCGATTTAAGGCCATTTTCGCCTACACTTTATGTGGTCCGCATAATCTATGCTTACGATCACAGCGGGCACATGAAATCACTTGGCAGGACTTAGAAACGCTACCCTGAATTAGGTGTTTTCAAAAGCGTTTTTGCTAAGTCAAATGACAGCCGTCTAACAAGCAAATGTAGTGAATTCAAGCATGCAAGAATAAGCAAACACATGAATAACGATTAAACATCTAACATTCATCCAAAAGTTGTCCAAGGTTTTTCTGGACGCAGGTTCACCGATAGAAGCAACAAACGAACGAAGCATGCAGGTAATTTTAACTAGAAGATATTCAAAGTTTACTGGTGCACGCAGAACAGATAAAAGTCAAGTGAAGATAAAACAAAAAGAGCAACACGGCAGCCCGGCTCATCAGTCGCCGTCCCCAAAGTCAAGCTCGTCGCCGTCCCCAAAGTCAAGCTCGTCGTCGCCCTCGCCTTCCGCCGCCAGTGGGGTGGAGACGTCCATGATCCATTGGTTCACTTGCAATCCCGCCATGTGTCCGCGCCCGCCTTTGGCAACATCTCCCTCGACGTCGGCCGTCACCACCGCCATTGGATCGAAGGCAGCGTCGTGGCTGGCGCAGCGGGCCAGAATGTGGGTCGCGGTCATGATCGCGACCTCACGTCCTTCTCTGGCGGAGCGAGCGGCCAGGGCTTCGGGCAGCCCCCGGAGCGCCTCTGCGGCCTGGTTGGTCGCGTGGGCAAACTGCAGCGCGGAGTCCTCCAGTGGCGTGTTCAGCGCCACCCCCAAGGGTTCCAGGCACCTCTTGGTGCGCTGGAATGCCTTCTTGAGCATGATGGATAGGTTGCGCCGCAGGCGGAAGGACTCCACTCGAGGTTCTTCGCCGCCGTCTCGGCCCTCTCGCCCGTTCTTCGCCTCTGCGCGCTTTGCATGGCGGTCGATCGTCCTCTCTCGCACTAATGCCGCCTCCGCCGTGTCGCCCTCGTCACAGAAGCCTTCACCTCTCACCGACGCCATGCAGGCGGTCTCGGCTCCGCTCTGGCGGCCGACGAGGGTGTTGCGAATGCGCGCCCTGGCTCGCCGAGCCGGGTGAAGATGTCGACGTGGCGCTGGTGGGGGCATGGCGTGGGAGGCTGGAGCCCGGAGGCGCTGCCTCGGGGTTGGCCTCGCGGTCCTCCAGGCGGCGAGGCGGCAGAGGCGCGCGCCTCCGTCTCGGTGGCGCCTGGGCGCCATTGGCGTGCCTCGAGGGGCCGCCCTTGGCGGCACCCTCAAGCGGAGCCCGGCTATCGGAAGCGTCAGACCACCATGGTGAATGGTGGCCTGGGGTCCCATGGCCGGAGGTGTTGGCGCCGCGATCGACGCGGCGGGGGCCGGGGAGATGGTACCGAGTCGGCGCCATGAGGAAAGATGGCATCGAGGCGAAGTCGTTGACGGGGCGGTTTGCATTGCCGCCCCTTGTGGAGGCGCCGCCGCAGCAGGGCTGGCGGCAGGGGAAGTTTGTTCCGTACCCCGGGCCCTCTTAGGGTCCGAGCCCATGGCATCCGGGGCAATCGGTCGCTTGCCCATGGCCCGGTCGCTGGTAGGAGCCGTGTCCTCGATCACCACAAGCGCATGGTGGCACCGCGGCGACTCCCGTGGAGTCCATTAGCGGAACCGCCGACGTGCTCAGCGTTCGGCAGACGGCAGATCGGGCGAGCGGCGAGCCGTCGGAAAGATGAATCGCTTACGGATAGCGGCATCACCACGAGAGCCATCTGCCAATGACTATATCCTCCAAGTGTCCCGCGCCTGGCGAAAGGTAAAAGAAATTGGCTGTCGGTTGGTAGGGAGCCACAGGAAAGAACATGTGCGCAGAAAAGAAAACTAAGAAAGAATGAAGACTTACGCCCGGGCCACGTGCGCGTGTGCTATCATCGCCGCCGAAATCTAACGCCATCTTTGGCGGTGGCGGCGCAAAAGGGCCGATTCTCCGGATGTGAAGTCCCAGGCCACCATCGCTCCGGTTAATCCGGCGACCCGCAGTCTGTTGATGCGAGCCGCCATGGCAAGGATTTCCGCCGTCTCTTCGACCGGCGAATTCCAGTTCTCAGAGGCCTCCGCCGCTCCGGTGGGCACTCCCAAGGCGTCGACCCATTGCCGTCATTGACGTGACTGACGCCGGCCGCCGCGCCATGTCTTCCAGTTGGATTTGGGTTGGAAGGCGATGTAGTGGGAGGCCATCCCGTCTCGAAGACGAAAGTAGCAACTCCCCACTACCTCATTGTCGGTGGAGGCGCGACAGAGGAAGAAGTGGCGGAAGAGAGGAAGGTTCGGCATTACCCCCATGAACATCTCACAGAGGTATGCGAAGATGGAGAGGAAAACGATGGAGTTGGGGGTAAGGTGAAGATGGTGGATCCCGTAGAAATGGAGTACGGTGAGGAAAAAATCAGAAAAGGGCGGGACCAAACCCGCCATCAGTGCCCAAGTGTGTATGATGATCTCGTTTGAAAGGCACCGTGGCGTGGCGGTCCCCGCCCGGAAGCGGAAGGTGCCCTCCGGCGCTATGACGGCCATTCTCTTCACCGCGAGAGTATCCGCGGTCGAAGCAGGAATGGGCTGCGCCATGGAATCAGAGAAGACGAAGAGCTCTGGGAAAAAGAGGCGAAGGAACAAGAAGGCAAAGTGCGCAAGGAAAACAGAAGGCGTGAACCGCTCGATACGGATGCATCTATATATGCGTCCCCCACGTCGACGGTTCACGAAGGGACAGAGTTATGCGCCGTTTGGTCCCGGCGAAAGCTCGCAGGATACGTGCATGAAGCGAAGCGGTCGATCCTCATGAGTGGTGGCCTCGCCTAAGAGCGCTAAGCATTAAAATGCATTAAATGAAGGTTCTAAAAGGAGTCTTAGGCTCGCGCTTAGGCAGGCCAAATCTTGTCAACAGATTACACGCTAGGGTACCCTCTCCACCGCATAAAGTACAATCCACGTGGCGCCCGGAAGCAAAGGGCGATCTGTATTGCCGCCGCGGCGCCCGACCACGTGGCGGCGAGCAATCGGGCGGCGATCACGCCCCGCCGGCGGCGTCGGTCACGTGGCGCCGCGGCGGCGTGGGCGGTCGCGCCGCCGCCGGCGCCGATCCACGTGGCGGCGAGCAATCGGGCGGCGATCACGGCCACGGCCGGCGTCGGTCACGTGGCGCCGGCGAGCAGTGGCGAAGACGCCTGCCGCCGCGCGACCCACGTGGCGGCGAGCAATCGGGCGGCGATCACGGCCGCCGGGCGTCGCCCACGTGGCGCTTCAGCGGCGGTGGAAGCACGCCGCCGCCGGCGCCCGTCCATGTGGCGATGGCGGTAATGGCGAGGATACCTCGCCGCCGCCGCAAGGCAAAAGGTGGGTAGCGGTGGCTTTACCGAAGGCTCCTTCCGCCGCCGTCTGCGTGTCGAACAGCAGTTCGCTATAGCGAGCTTATCGGTTGCAAGGGTTTACGCAACAAGCCCATTCCTCCGACGCCTCTCACCTACATCACGAAGGGTCCCATCCCGTGACCGGGCGAAGGCACGCAGCGAGGCATTTAATGAGGTCAAGGAACAGGACAACACGGAAGGAGCATTAAATGTGTTTAGATCGGCATGATGACCCTCCTTGTACCTACCCGTTAGTCCGGTCTATATAAGGGCCCTCGGGTGCATGGGGAAGGGATGGGATCTGGATCAATCGACCAAGCAATACTAGAAAAGGTTAGCGAAGAACTCAGACTAGCTCAAGATACTTCATAAGAAATTTAGCAGGACGTAAGGTTATTACCCTTCTCACAAGGGGGCCTGAACCTGGGTAAAAATCTCTTGTTCTTCCTAGTTCGTAGACGCCGGAACCCTCCGTGTGGGAGTCCTCTAGGGTTTTCATCATCTCGATTAGCCAGCCGCGAAGACGCCCTCCTACCGAACCAAACCCGGTCTGTAGATCACGGGTCTGTCAGGTAGAATACGCCGACACTCGTTAATTCTCTAGTGAGGATACATCCACATATTATCATATGGCTAATGTCCGTTCACTTTCCTTATCTTTTTTTCCCCTAATAGTCCTTCCTTCTTTAATAAAAAAAACTTCATTTAAAAACTTTTGCTTTGAATTTTTTATTTAAAAAATTTAATAGAGAACTTTTGTTTCGAAAACTTTCCATTAAAAAACATCTGGTTTGAAAACTTTTAGAAATCGTTAAAAATTACTTTCTATTTAAAAAATAGGGTTTAGAAAAATAACTTTTTTAAGGATTTGTTTGATTTTGGTGTGTATTCTGACTCCAAAAGCTGAATAAAAAACAAATAGCCCATTTCTTAGAATCGATTCTCGTAATCTAGCTAACCCATATATACTCGAATCCATAATTCACTTTGTATGTATATCTGTGGATTCTGAGAAATATAAATATAAGAATGCCACTAAAAGTTCTAAGTAATTACCTATTAAATACCATCTTTGAATCTAGAATCTAAAATTAATTTCTCTATGACTATACTTTAGAATCAACTTTTAAAGAATCTATAAATAAAAACAAACACACCTAACTTTGAGAGTAAACAAACGGGGGAGGAGAGAGAGAGAGAGGGGGGAAAAGGGTACGGAAAAAAAGATTTTTTCTTTTTGAAATTTGGCTAAGAACTCTGACATTCAGTATAGAAGAGAGAACAACAGCCAGCTACAGTCGCACTCACACCTACTCACACACACGCGCACACGTACACACACGCGCAACAGCCGGGTACGGGAAAAAAGTGAGCAAAAAAAATGCGGAAAATAAGTGATAACGTGACACACGGAGAGGACGTGCTCAACGGCATCGGTGAGGAGGCACCGGTATTAGCAATTCCGACTAACCAACTCATCGTGTTCGAAGAGTCGCATGCTCGCATTGCCTTCGGCGACCAGCTCGCTCGCCAGCTAGGCGCCTAGGCCGGCTGCCTTCTCCTCTGATCTCGCCAGAGATGGCCGCCTCGCCGCCACCATCGGAGCAAAGCGCCAAGGAGGAGGAGCCACGGCTGCATGGCGTCGTCGTGATTGCCCTCCCGGACACCGACGGGGTGCCCAAGGGCAAGGCGGTCGCCGCCGCCGTCGCGTGCTACCCCCGCGACGAGGGGGCGCTCGCCGCGGACGACCCGGCGTGGAGGCGGTCACGGCGGGCGCGCTCGCTGCAGCGGGCGGCGGAGGCGCTGCTGGTGCTCGCGGCGCTCGCGGTGGCGGGGCACTACTGCCTGTACCCGGCGGACGTGGCCGTGCGGTTCTTGGGGGAGGGGTGGATGTGGCGAGCAGGTCAGGGCACGTCGTTCTTGCTGCCGCTGTACCGGAAGGCGGGCGGGCGGTCCGGTGGCGTCAAGACGGGAGCCGACGACGGCGCGGGCGCGGGGGAGAATTCGACGGTCGTTCTTCCGGCCAGGGGCAATGTGTTCCCGGACGGGTGCGTGCAGCTGGTGCAAGAATTCGATTCCATTTTGCGAAACCGTACAATTTTGCTCCTGCTTTTTAATTAGGTTTCTAAAGGAAGTAGTTTTCTTGGGTTGGTTATGTGGGGAAAGGTGGGCGTGCTTTTGATGATCGAATGCGCATTGGTTCTTGGGGTTTCTTGGTTCTGAATTTTTTTTTGATGGCTTTGAGTTTGATTAACTTTTTCAGCTTAAACTGCATGGTTTAAAAACTCTTTTGAGTTTCACGGAGTAGTTGATATTTTGATTTCGGCATGTTTGTAACGCAGGAGTTTCACAAGAATAAGTTGAATTCCTACAGGAATTTAGAAAAAAAAAGCCGCTTTGCTAAGGGGGAGTTTCAGACTCGGACTTGCATGTTTGACCGTCATATTGAATTGCATGTCTTTCAAAACCCAGAGGCTAAACTCTAGAAATAGTCTGTGTTTAGATATAGGCTTCCGGTTAGTACAAGTTAAAGAAGCAAGACTTATACTGTGCCGGTTCGTAAGTCGACATTTGATTTTTAGATTACTCTTTTTTATATATGTTTAATCTTTGAAAAGTCCTGTTCTTTGCTGCTGCTACTTTTCAGAATGCAGTGAATTCTAAATACTAACATGGCATTGTTATCCTTCTGGTTGTTCCCTTAATATGCAGGCAGTATTACACCTCTCTATATATCGGCAGTTCTCCAAGACCTTATTTTCTTGATATTGATACCGGGAGCGACTTGACATGGATCCAGTGTGATGCACCATGCACAAACTGCGCAAAAGTATGCACCATTTCCAATTATATATGCCTTTTAGCCGTCAAATAATTACATGCCTTTTTCTCTTTTTTCATTTGGAGAACTCATCTTGATTACAATTCATTACTGTGGACATCTTAGTTTCGGTGTCTCATGATGAGCCTAATTATCTAAACTTCATTGTATTGCTGTAATAAACATTTAATCTTGTTACAGGGACCTCATCCTTTATACAAGCCTGCAAAAGGGAAGATAATCCCCCCCAGAGATTCATTTTGTCAAGAATTGCAAGGCAACCAGAATAACTGCGACACTTGCAAACAATGCGACTATGAGATCACATATGCAGATGGAAGCTCCTCTACGGGTGTCCTTGCAAGGGATAACATGCAACTTATCACTGCAGATGGTGAAAAGGAAAATTTAGACTTTGTATTTGGGTACGACACACTTTTCAATATTCACTGGCATGTGCAAAGATGGATGCTGTTGGATGTACAGTAATGAACTGCCATTTGTGTACCATATGTAGGTGTGCATATGATCAGCAAGGAAAGCTTTTGGCCTCACAAGCAGATACTGATGGGGTCCTTGGCCTTAGCAATGCAGCAATAAGCCTTCCTACTCAGCTAGCCAACCAAGGAATTATTTCCAATGTTTTTGGTCATTGTATCACCACAGATCCCAGGAATGGTGGTTATATGTTTTTTGGTGATGATTACATTCCCAGATGGGGAATGACATGGGTTCCTGTCCGAAATGGTCCAGAGTAAGTCCTCCCCGTTTATTTATGAAAGGTTGATTTCATATATGGCCATCAGTTTTCCTTTGGATACCCATGTATCATTTGTGGCGGATGCGACATGATCTGTTTGCAACAAATCTTCTAAACTCTCAACCAATTCCATTCACACAAGACTTAACTGCAAAGTGAAAATTTGTCCAACTTGAACGATGCTCTAATCTTTCTAGTATTGCACGGATGCTACAAATAAAGTGATTTTTTCTTACACTAGCCATAGCATTCAATACCATCGCAATTCTAGAAATTCCATGAAACTGCTGCGCATCTTAGCGCTCTTCTAACATCACAGAATATTTTGTTATAAAAGATGGCGAGCAAGAATTTTATTTTCAATTGCCTGATCAAACTAGAGTAAATTCGTGTAAAATAATACATGGAACTCTGTTCTTATGACATAGATTTCCCTTGACCATGCAATCATATTGCGCTTTTATGCTACCCCATATGAATTTTCACTTCTGTCAAGTTAGAACTTAGAAGCATACATGCTGCAACTTTGCCTTTTGTGTACTGTCAGGAAGATGTACATCACAGAAGTCCAGAAAGTAAAATACGGAGATCAGGAGCTTAGTGTGCGAGGGCAGGCAGGGAAATTGACACAAGTGATCTTTGATAGTGGGAGCTCATATACATATTTCCCACATGAAGCATACACAAACCTGATTGCTTCGGTGAGTGTTTGCATTAACTCTCCTGCAGACGAAACAAGTTCAGTTCCATGTAATACTGATTGTTTTCTTGTAACTTAACAGCTTGAAGATGTCTACCAGAGTTTTGTACAAGATGACTCAGATCAAACGCTACCTTTCTGCATGAAACCCAATTTTCCAGTGAGGTAATGTTAAGGAAATCTGTTAATACTTAATAGATCATTTGTTTCGCGATCATCAGATCCTCTGTTCTTTTCTTGAATGGCACTGTGTCTGTTCTTGTCTTGAATGGCATTGTGCATTTTCAGGTCTGTGGATGATGTGAGACAGTTGTTCAAACCTTTGCGCCTGCAATTCAGGAAAAGATTGTTTGTCATCCCAAGAACATTTGCCATTCCTCCTGAGAACTACTTGGTCATCAGTGTAAGCTTGCACGCATGCTTTATTAGCTTATGTCACTCTGTCAGGTCTTCAATTAATATCTATGACCTCATTTCCTCCTTGGAGTTCATCATCAAGATTTTCCTGGGATTCATTTTTAGGATAAGGGCAATGTCTGCCTAGGGGTGCTTGATGGATCAGAGATTGATCACAGTTCAACAATAATAATCGGAGGTATCCATTGGTCATTTGCAGGGCACATTACATTTCCATTGTCTCATTCACTATCCCTGCCAAACTTATCTTTCCCTCCTTGCTTCTTGCAGATGTTTCTCTTTCTGGGAAGTTAGTTGTGTATGACAATGATGAAAATCAGATCGGATGGATTCAGTCAGACTGCGCTAAGCCACAGAAGCAAAGTGAAGTTCCTTTCTACCTTTGAGTAGCAGTGCAAAATCAACTTCTGTAAATGTTACACGCCGATCATCACGAGCTTGCCTGACCACGCTTATCTTTTGGACGCGCAATTCCACGTCTGAAGCTGCCATAATCATATGAATTAATGTAATTAAACAGAGGATAGGAAAAATGAAAGGTGAATATACATAGCCAGTATGTTGTACATTGTAATTTTGCTCTGCTGTATATATATACCAAAGAAGCAGAATTCTGTATACCTATATTGTAGAGTATATCCCATCCACTTGTCAGACTTAAGTGGTGAAGCATATCAATGAAAAATGAACAGCAATTATGTCATTTCTGATTGAATTTTTTCAATTTCTGTAAAAAAAAGGATTTTTGGTTGATGGAATACTGTGAGGACTAGACTTCATAGCTTAATTCAATTAAGATAAGTCGCATTTCCAAACAAACCACACCAGTACACCAAAAGCAATACTACAACTTTAGAGGAAAGTACAACAAAGCACATTGAAACCAAGATCACAACTTCGAGCAAAGTACAACAAAAGCACGATGATGACTTATGAGAAAACTACAACACAGCTACTTTTCCATCAAGTAAGTCAAGAAGCATCCCTATTGCGCAAAATATAAAATGAGCAGCCCAGAAAGCTACCAACTAGTCAGAACTAACACACTATTCATCCTCGTAGGATGCTTAAACAAAATACAGGAGATACTTCGATCAACAATTTTACAATTGTGGACCACTTAAGTGGCAGCAAACAGGAGCTCCATTAGCTATACAGCCAATGACCTTCTTCTCGTTGCATATACACACGTTTAGTATTATAGACATTCGTGGTCAATCCTTTTTTAAACCAAACTGGATGATAAAAGAGAACAAGGTTTCAGATGAGGAACCTTACAGAATCATCGTCAATGTCAACTCTTCAGTCCTACACATTTGCATATTTTACCGAGAAACCCACCATCATCACCCGTGCTAGCTGCAACAGGCTCCTCCACAGGCTCTTTGAAGTTAGCCTTCTCACTCAGCTCTTCAAATGCATTAACAACATTCTGTAACCGGGCAACAAACTCAATTAGAAGCGAGGCAAATGTGGCCAAGGACAAAGCACTTGCACTTTCATATGTTTTGGACTCCTCATCTTCAAGTGGCAAGTTTGGATGGAATGATCTTCGAGCAGGCCAGGACAGTAGCGTCTTGAAACTGTCTACAGTTGATGCTGAATCATGTCTGCTCAGAAATGAATTAGCAACAAAGCTCTTAGAATGGTACACTGAAGTTTGATCAACAATGGTAGGCTCCATCACTTCATTCTTGTTTTCTTTTTCCACAACGCCAGTGCCATGCAGGACTTCTTTGATTCCTTCAGCTTGCGTGCTATTGTCCCATCTTTCAGTATTCACCAGAAGATATGACTTCTCATCAATCTTTTTTTGCAAATCTTCGGCAGCCAAGTGAACTACTGATAGAATATCTGAAGAGCTCAACTTGGTCATTGTCTTAACTTTGTTTCCAAGCTCAAGCAAAACTTTAGCACCTTCTTTGCCCACTCTATGAATTTCCGCACCAAAAACTTTTCTGCTTTCTGGTGGTGCCTAAAATCAAATATACAGTTTTTTTAGAAAAAATGAATGCAGAATTTCAACACGTTGTCATTGAAACAATATGAGCAAACCTGAATTTCTGAAAGAATGCAACCATGCAATGCCATGACTGCAAAGGAACAATGCCTCAATGCTCCACCAACTTTAGTGAAACTCTTCCAAGGATAGTTCATCATTTTGTAAGGGCCATGGGGTGGCTCCCATGTAGCAAAACCTAACTGCAAGCACATATGAAAGCACTAAATCAAACTTGACCAAAACAAAATCTTAATAGGACTGTTAAATTTAGAGCAAGCTCAAACCAGGGTTTCCTCTTGTGATGATGCATCAACAGCTGCCCTGTACCCACTGTATAAAGGATCATCAGAAGCTTGATATACAAGTATTTTTGAAGGAATCCTTTCATATTCCATGCATTTCAGATATCCATCAACACAGCCTAGAGTGAATAGCCAAAAAAAAAGAAACAGAATCAAGCATATGAGGACTTGATATCATTAGTTTGGCAAGAAAGGCATAAATAATCGGATGTATATATACTCTATAGCCATTGCAATGATACCGCAAATAATAGTTTTACTTTTTCTAGCAGCACAAAGTTAAATATCGCAACAAGGCAAATACTATGATTCTAAGAATGGATTTTTTAAGGGGGTGGAGGGTTATACCTTCCAAGGATTTTGCAACACCAGTGAAATTCTTTGCAACCAAATTGTGCAAATCCTCTCCAGCCCAGATTGGGTAAATACCTATGTTGATTCCTAGACTGACAGCAGCACCAACAGCAATCAATACAAATCTACTTACAGCCGTATCAGTAAATTTCCCTGTGTTGTACCCAGAGACCATGACATAACAGAATGTCAACAAGAATACACGAAATCCATACTCATACGCCTTCATCTTTGGATGCAGCTTTGTCAAGGTTGTGCAAAAAGCTAACAATAAAAAAAGTAAAAGCAAAAGACTACAAGTTAGATATACTCATAGACCAAAACAATGTAATATTCACCAGGAAATGATCTCAGCATGCCCCAATGCTCACCAACAATAAAGGAGCTCATAATAAGAATCACTTCCTCCAATTTTCCCAGGTGTTTGGACAATTCAGCAACTGCTAAAGCAAGCCCTCCTGCAGTAAGTGTTCCCAATCCCCTATTAAAACCTTTGCTTAATGTTGCACCTATATGAACACTGAACAAAATTAATGAAGGACAATAAATAAGTTTTGCAGGAGTACACACTGTGTAATTTAACATTTTATGAATAAACAGCGGTTTACTTAAGTGAAAGCTAGGTACGGAAATAGTACATATTATTACGTTTGGTATTGTCTAAATCACAATGGTATCATACAGAGCAGCAAATTTACAAAAAAAAAAGGGAAAAAAAAGAAGTGGTTGGTAGATAAGAACTGCAGGTGACCAACAGCACCTTTGATCAATGTTAGCTTTACTTCCAGACAACATTTACATCCTAAGTCAATATGTCTCTGTGTTGTGTGTGTGTGTCTACTGTCACGTGATGCCTTTGATAATTTGTCCAAAATTGATGTGAGTTTGATCATTTGCCCTGTTATGTGTATATGACTTGTGGACCCATGACCCACATGTCATAGGTATCTATAGGGCAAATAATCAAACGCACATCAACTTTGGGTAAATTATCAAAGTCATATCAACTTCGGGGCAAATCATCAAATCCCCCGTTTTTCAACTGGTCCTAAAATAAAGGGGTCCCAACTAAAATCTCCAGAATAAATTTATCATCGTAGCACTTTAAGCTGCCAGATTCGCGTGTTCTTCACTGCAACAGCAACTGCTGATCTGCGAATCAGATCAGAATGGCACGGAAATATTTACCCCTAATTAACCTGTCCATGCTCCACGTACTGATGCATCGGGACATAGGAAAATGGAAGAGGGGATCTTTATCAAGGCACGCAGAAGGTTCAAGAAAGCGAAGAACTTTACCCCGAATCCTCGAGCCAAGAACGCTACAGTAAAAATGGTTAAAAAGCTGACAGCTTTACCACCGGAACTCAAAGAAGCGGAGCAGAAGAAGCAGAGCGGATTAGTACGCACCGATGCTGAACTCGAAGACGACGACGACAGTGAGGATGGCCCAGATGGAGTGGTTGACAATGTCGCGGGGCTCGCGGAGGAAGACGAGCAGCGAGATGAGCGTGAGCGCGAGCCCGACCTTGGCCGCGAACACGGCCTTCCGCGGGTCGGCCCGCGCGAACGTCCACATCTCCGCCGCCGCCGCGCCCAGCGCCACCCATCCCCGCGCCACAGCCGCGCCCAGCGCCTCCACCCCGCGCCACAGGCGCGTCGGCGCGCCGGAGCAGCCCGTCGCCCTCCCCTCGCCGCCCTGGGCGCCCGGCAGGCCCCACGCCGACGAGAGCAGCGGGACGTCCCGCGCCCCCGCTGGTCCTCCAGCGTCGACCACAGCGACGCCAGCTGCGGCGGCGGGAGGCTCCGCCGGCAGCCATGGGTGAACCTGGAAGGTTATAGAACGTTCCGGGATCGCGCGCGGGGCGGATTTGGTCCATGTCTGTCTTTGTTCGGATCGGTCTCTTGGGTAGGAATTGGGATTGGGCGCCTGGGAGTCAAGGACCTAGGACACATATTCCCTGCTATATCATATAGCACGGAAGATGACCGGCGCCATGTCAGGACGAGGGACCGCGGGAACGGCGTCGCGGGCTTGAGTAGCCCGGGCGGAGGGTGCGCCACTGCGCCTTAGCGCGTCCGAATCATACCTGTCATGCTATCGTAGCTTGGTGGCGCTTTTCCGCTGCCAGAGCTCGTCAGCGGCTCAGCGCTCTGGCGTCGCTCCCGCGGTGTCTTTACTCTTTACCGCGCCGGTCACCTTCCAAGGTTTCTGAGCGCGACAGAGAATATATTTTGTTTTTTTGTGGTGAGAGGGAGACTAAATTTATAAATACATGTGAAAGCTAGATTTTAAAAAAAAACATATATAGATTTAGATAAGCGAAAACTCTACAGTGCATGAGCTAAAAAGCGCCTGTCGTGATACACGAGCGCCATAGATGGCATGTTCCTACCCTTTTTTTAATTGTGTTCGTGTGGGCTTAGTTTTGTAAAAGGCACGAGGAGGAAAAATAATCAATTCGTGTATCCTGCAGCTCGTGCGTGCGTTAGCGTACACAATACCGACTCATGACCTTATGACCAGTCCGAATCAGATGCTAATATGGCTGTAGGTCCTGTTTGACATGGCTTCTGCTCTTAGATTCTAATTTGAATAGGTAGGGTCATACCAAATGGTCTAGCTCCTAAAAAAGTCGAATTCGAAATTAGGTAAATCTGGAGTAAGTTGCAGTTCATTTTTATGGAGCATGAGAAAGATTGCTCTCCATATGAAGTTACGATCCTGTTACGAAACTGTCTTTAGAGTTAGGGTAAAATAACCCGCAAAATACCTTGAACAAAAACTCCTGCGTGGCGAGGCTGCTCTCCGTATGAAGCTATAACCTGTTACGAAACTGTTTTTGGAGTTGGGTAAAATTGCCCGCAAAATACCTTGAACAAAAACTCCTGCGTGCCCTCGCCCGAACCCCGCACGCCCTCTCGCCTCCCTCACGCCATCTCGCCCAAAACCTAGCGCGATCTCAGCCGGGGGCGGTGTGCATCCGATGTCCGCAATCGACCTCGCCCCGGCGTCCTCCACGATGACCTCCCCTGGGCTTGGAGGATAAGATCCCCGACGAGGACGAGCTCCCCCAGCGTTGTCAGGTCCAAGAATTTCCGATCCCTTTCTGAATCCGAGTTGGTTTTCCTACGGGCGATTTGCAGGTCGCGTCCTCCCCTATGCATCATCTACGGCGTCTTTTCCCCAGCGTCCTGCCCCCGGCGTGGGTGACCTCGGCCCGGCGACATCCTCTCTCACTACGGCTTGAAGGTCAGGTTCCCTTGCGATTTGCCTCTGCCGCCTTCTAATTTCCTGGGGCAAGTTACTGTGTAGTGGTAGTATCTGAACAAATTTGACCATACAAACCTGAGATCACTGAATAGTTCTGCATCATGTAAACACCATACTTGGACGTCACCCACACAAGATTCCTTAGCTGCAGATATCCAGAATATGGTCAGCACATTTGAACTAGAAACAATTAACAGTGTCTTGTGAGTTTATCCAAAAGAAAAGGAGCACATAGCTGCACTTGTTTAGCAACCAAATGCTGACATTAGTTCTTGACAACCATGCTTATCGCGGCATCGCCTAGGCACCAACTAGGCGTCCAGGCGGCCGGCTGAACTCGCCTTGGCTTGGCGCCTCGCTTGAAGCCAGCCAGGCGGCCGCCTGGGCGCCCTGGCGTCGCGGCGGAGACGCCTAGGCGTCGTCCAGGGTGTCTAGGCGAGCGATGAATTGTTTTTCACTGAAGAATAAAAGCTTCGACCGACTGTGGACCAGAGAGGCGGAGAAGAGACCAAAAGAGACTCACGGGTGAAGTCGAGACCGGACCGAAGAGGCGAAGCACGGAGGAACCCTAACTTCAGCCGCCGCCAAAGAATCGCTTCCGCCTCAGCCGACCACCGAAATCCTCCGCCTCCTGCTCCACCTCCGCCTCCCCTTCTCCTCTGCTCGGCGTCGGCGCTCCGCTCGGCAGCTCGGGAGGGATGCGGCGAATGCGATGCGCTGAGGAGCTCTACTGAGTAGGCGCTAAGGAGCTCTGCTGATGCGCTAAGGGATGTCGAATGGATAAGGATGGGGCGAAGGGCGATGACAGCCGATTAAGTAGTGCTTGACTAAATCTGAATGGGATGAGGATTGAGTAGTGCTAGACCGATTAAGTAGTAGACTAGTAGTAGTACCGAGTACTGACTGAATGGGATGAGGATTGAGTGCTTGAGCTTGACTATGCCAAATGGGATTGAGTATTTGATTGCTTGACTGTGCCGAGTCAAGCTCAAGCCTATGAACCTTTGGTGGCCGACGATCTAGACATCGACGATGATTATGGCCAAATGCCACCTACTTCTCCTCATGAGAGTGAACCAAGTAATGAGAATCATCAAGATGATTTAGACTTAGGCATTGATGTTTGAATGTTCTTATCCTTGGAATATTATATTTATGTTTTAATGTCCTTGCCTTTGGAACATTATATCTATGTTTGAAACTTTCAATATTTTTATCCTTGGAACATTCTCAATTCTATTTTCAAGATATTTTTGTACTTTATGTGAACTCCATGTATCCAACAATCTAATGTTTCATACTTTCATCTTGCTGACATCAAGTAAATCTCCTGTTTGTACCAGGGAAAATCAAGGCAAGCTGCTGGATGGATTGATCACACCAAAGATTCATACAAGGTACTACACACATCACTCCTCACTTCTACTATATTTGAGCTTGAATGATGATTTTTTTACATAGAAAACTTAAACTATAATTGAGATTCAAATTTAAACTATTTGGTCGCCTAATTGTCGCCTAGGCGCCTAAGCGTCCAGGCGCTCCGGAGGCGACTCGCCTCGCCGGGGCACCGTGATAACCATGTTGACAACAGACTAGTGATAATGAAACAGATCACTTATATGGTCTAAAACATTACTGAAATTATTTGGCCAACAAATGCATTAAAATAGAGAAGAAAAAAAGCATAACGTTGGTTGATCAGCTTCTTGCACTGGATTGATATTACGAGAAAAATCATTATGGTTGAGCCAGAGCCATGCATAACGCCATGCCAAAAAAGCATAACGCTGGTTGATCAGTTTCTCCTTTGTTCCTCTTCTCCACTTTCAGTTGAGATTGCCAAGCTATCTTGTGGTTCACTGTAATTTTGTGTTCACAAAGAATCAACCAGATGTGTTCATCAGTGATGGCGGCAAGCTGGGTATTTCAACACAAAAAGGGAAGACAATCTAAGCCGGTTTGCAATGTGAACCATTTGGTGAACTCATTTTGACAGTAAAGGTTATTCAGGCATCATCATGTGCTTCACTATAAAAATCGATATATATCAAGTTGCTTCACTGTTGTCCTTGCCTAAAGGTGTGATTTTGGTTTGTATTCTAGTACCAAAACAAAAAACAGTCGAGGTTAAATCTATACAAAAAACATGTGCTTCACTATAGGTGCATGAGTACCAAAGTATGCATACTGTTTTTCTTTTTGTGGGCATCATAAAGAATTGTCTGGAAACTGTAGAGATTTTCTATAAATGATTTATGTTGAGACATTTGTGGTCCAGTTGTCGATATTATCACTATTTTATTCCATCTCTTCATAATACCTTTTTAAGGTGTCCTCAAATCTTATTTGCTCTATTGGTAATGCAGAATTTGACTCAAGCAGTGGCACTGAAAGCGAATCAGCAAAATTTGTTTAAGATACCGAGTTATCCAATGATCAAGCAAAAGATGATTTTTTGCGGCTACTATGGCGCTCAACAACTTCCATGAGCATGCTAGTGGAGATTGGCATTTTCGTATGTGCGATTGCAATCTAGATTATGTGCCTACCATTCCATATAAGATATCAATGTAGTGTAATTTCTCAACATGTATCCGATGGCTCAACATCACTACCCAGAAAAGTTGGCATTTGTCACATGCGTATACTGGCTAGTTTTTGCCGGTCTTCATGGCACTTGGTGGCCGGTGCTCGAGCTGCCTCCCTAGGCTCCTAGCGGCTAACGCCCAAGAGGTTTGTCCTACGAAGTCCCCTGTTGTCATGGAGGAGCATCCGGCACGACTGTGGGCGCTTCGGTGGGACAATTTCACGGTTTACTGGCTGTTCGATCGTCGGATCGACGGCTTAGGTTTACTGAGGGAGCTAGAATGTTATATCCATGACGTCAATTCCACTAAAGTCTTCATGAATTTTTGTGACTTCCATGTAAATTTATGAGGGTTTTAGGTCTCTATGCGAAAAGCTACTGGTCGATATGGCATTGTTCGAACTGTGGCGCGGATCATAAACAAAAATGCTGTTGTGTGATTCTCTTTTACTGTGCTGATTGACACTGAGGCTCGATTTAGCCTTTACGATGTGTTACACTTGTCTAGTAGGTTACTACATCAGTTTTGTTATATTTGTCCACAGTGTATTGTACATACAGACTAATGAAGCATTAAATCTAATAAATGACTATGCATATATCTATGAAATAGCATGTCACAACAATTTAACGTCTTCCGAAGCTCTTAGGTAGAAGTGTCACAGTAACTACACTTGATATCCTTAATGGACAATTATATTGAAACAGATACAATGAAGCTATAGACAAATATATAGAAATGGATGGAGTACTGGACGTACAGTAGTAGAATATGACACAAAGAATATGACGGTGGTTAGGATCCTATATTCACTTCTCATGTGTATTCTTTTTCTCCTTTGAAAAATACCATTGTGCAAGAGAGGTTGTCAAAAAAAAAAGACGATCTATAAAGATTCTCTTTCTCCTTTGAAAGAATACCATTGTGCAAGAGAGATTGTCGAAAAAAGACGATCTATAAAGATTCTTCATTTATATCCAATTGAGAATAGAAACCTATAATACATATAGACTATATAATGCTATCTAAGATTGTCAGCTGAGAAAAATTTACTGTTTTGGCCTCTTGCGTTTTTAAAATTTCGGAACTGGCCTCCCCGAGTTCAGAATTGTAGAAATGGCCTCCCCGTACATGTATTCCGCTCCTCCAGTGCGCTGCACATTATTTTTCCAATTTTTTTCCTGGCCGGACCCACCTTGCCGCGAGTCCACGGCACTGCTCCGTCAAAATCGCGCTCCCGGATTGCTGCTCACGCGCCAGTCGGTGGGGCCCGCCGTGCCACGCGCCTGGGGCACTGCTTCGCCTGGTGCAGCGCCCCAGGGCCGCTGCATGCTGGCTCCTCCGCACCACAGGCGCTGCACTTTCTGCTTTTTGCTGATCGCGCGTTGCACTTTTCTGCTTTTTGATGACCAACTGATTCCCTCGTGGATGGCTTCTTGCTGGCTCCCTGGGATAGTGGCAGAGACACGAGTAAGGCAGCAGATCACGGGCCAGGTATGGTTTGCGTGAGAGCGAGACACGCGTTGGACGCTTGAGAAAATGGCCCCGGGTGAAGTTCTGTCGTGTTGTGATTTACATCATTTCGTGATCTCTCGTTGATGTGCCGGAAGCATGGACAAGAGGGTGATTTTATCGTGCATGCTCTCGGGAAGGCGCTATAAATGACGAGCCTGCTGTTTGAGAACATTCAAGAGTTCTTACTTCCTGCGAACTTCAGAGCGAGTTCATATTTTCCGAGAGCTCTGTGAGAAGCGCAAGCTAGAATATAGTGGACAGAAGATAAGAGAGGGAAATAGGAGGTGGAAAAAGAAACATAGAATCGTAGTTCTGGAGGAATATAATCAGTGTTCATGTTTTGTAGAAATTTATTCGGGCTATCTTCATTTTTTTGCATTAATTGATTCGGGTTCTCTATTGTGTGGGTTGCTCTCTAGGATGGTTATTTTGCACGCTTGTTGAGATTTTTTTATCTTCACTCTAGCTTCACACAGGTTAGTATTCTATCTTTATGAACATTAGTATGATATTTTTTTGTAATATTAGTATAATTACTAGAATATTAGTACAAGTAGCATGATATAAAACCATGCTATTAGTCCACCGAGCAGTACATAAAATGCAATGTTGGAATAATGTGTAGGTCATGGAAAAATATTTCGTACTTAATGAACAGTAAATATGTACAGTAATAGTGCGAACGTAGAGCTCACGAAGAGTACAAATAATGGCATTTTTTACTGAATAGTTCCTAAAATAAGGATAAAATGCAGCAAAAATGGTGTGTACGTAACGTAATTTTAGTGCTAATAATTGTAAATGAAACAATGGTCTTAGTACACATAGTATTTGATTCGGAGTTCTTATTTTGCAGGTATTGTTTACGAAGATTATTTTGTACGCTATTCGGGCTTTAGTGATCTATAGTACAACTTCAGAAAGGATAGTATAAAATCTTTGAGAATATTAGTATGATAAGTGTAATATTAGCAATAATTAATGTAAGTAGTAGTATATGGAATCGCTTTATTATCACAACGAGTAGTATATGAAATGATGGTAATGGTATAAATAGTATTATATGATATGACAGTATTAGAGTAATGAGTTATATAGCAGATGATCTAGGACATAATCGGTGTAATGTTAGTTGAAGTAGTAGTATGATAAATGACTGTATTGATGTAATGAGTAATTCATGAAATAATGATAGAAGGCATAAATATTGGTGTGAACTTAGCATGATTTTATTGGAATTAATAGTAGATGAAATAATGGTATTTGTATATGTGATGACAATAATAGTGTATATAGCAACATGTAAAACAATTATACATGGCGTAAATAATGGTGTAATATTAGCGAAATATTGTTATGAATGTTGTAATGTTAGTGGAGTACTAGTAAGATATGAAAGATTTAGTACTGCATACAATGGTAGTAATATCTTGCACAATGCATGTAGAATCTGTAACAATATTTGGATAATGTTACAAGAATAATCCTGTGATTGCTATAATAATAGTACAATTAGAAGTGCATGATTTGATGTTATTAATACATTATGTAGCAAGGATTGAAATTTTGTTTTCAGAAAAAATCTGGCCTGAGACCGAAATCTAAAATTTTGGTGAAATGTCGGTATTTCAGACAAATCTTTGCCAAAATTCAAAAACCAAAATTCAAAGCCGGTCTGTTTGCAATGGAAGGAAACCCGAAATTTGGTGAAAAACCCAAAATTTTGTCAAAATTGAACTGAACAAACAATAATTCTAACGGTGTCAAAAAAAATTGAAATTTATTTGGGAGGCTCGTGGCAGCTATATTATATTACCATAAAAATTTCAGATTATTATCAAGACTGAGGAATTTTAAAAAATTCTAACATTGTTGCTGCCCCGAGAAAACATTGACCGGCAAGTTTGATCCGAATGAAAAATGGTCCAAACCATGTTGAAAAATTTAGAAAATTTGTTTTGCACGGTTATGATGCATTACTAATATTTTCATAAAATTTTCAGATGATAATTAAACTTGTTTAATTTTTAAAAATTTGGAGAGTGCTATTATCCTGTTAAAAATTTTAAAACATGATCACACTTGAGCAATGTATAAAATTCTGACAAAGTTACTATCCCAATTATGTTCATTCTGTTTTTAATTTTTTAAAGATAACAAAAGAAGTTCAATTATTTTGAACCTTTTTTTGTATAATCCTACAATACTAAAGACAGTACCACAAATTTTTAAGATCATTATCGAGCTTATACAATTTTATAATGCGCATGCGTTATTTGCTATGTTAGGTAGTACATGGCTGATATCCTAGATTTGTTCGTGTGTTATGGCGATGGCATTGTTCGAGAGGGTCCATATGGGGTGGACCTTTTGAACTGCAAACGGAAGGTGATCCGAGCTCCGGGTCTGACAAAGATGGGCCTGGGCGAGCTTCATAAGTGCATGCGGAGCGCATTTGATGGGGAGATCATCCGAAAGAAGCTTGTAATTGAGGCCGTACATGCCAGAGCTATGGGAGGATCGACCGACTATTCATGGGCGTTGTGCAAGATTGTGGGAAGCGCACAATGGAGGGAATACATGCAAATTGTGATGAACCCTCAGACGCATATACACCGTCGCCCGATGGTTTATGTGCACTTCTTGGAGAGAGAAGAAACCTAAAGTCCACGTGGTGACGGTGGCGGTGGCGCCGCCGTCGAAGCATCATCTACGGGCATTCGGGAGGACACTGCTGCGGATGAATTTTAGCAAAATGAAGACGTTGGGCGATGGTGGTCCGCTTCGCATTGATTGTCACGAGCTCTCGAAGACTGGAGGATGTAGCAACATCCGATGATGATGAGGATGTTGGCTCGAGATAGCGTGGAGATGAAGATGCGCCCCATCGGTGGCATTGTGTCCATCGATGTAGAGTACGTGTCTTCACGCCGATGATCCGCAATGTCTTCCTTGTGTTGTTGCACGGCGCGCCATGGTTGGGCCTTCGATCAAGACACTCTTCTAGTAGGGCAACGTTTCCCTACGAAAAGTGTCGCCTAGCAGGCAATTGCGACATATGCAGTGCACATCAGCCGCACGTACCGGGTGTACAAGTCCAACCCAGATACGTACATTGTGAAGTGCCTCGATGCTGATTGTCCTGGCAAGATCTGTGCCCAGAAATTCAAGGGCACAAGTTCGGGTTTCAGGATTACCGTCCTGATGAATCACAATTGTGTGCTTGCTGAGCCACTACAGAAGCACAGAAATGTGATGTCCTTATATGTGTGTCGGTGTACTTTGCACCGAGGTACCCTCTCCGCTGCAGATTAGTGGGCCCAAAAAAGCGACCCAGCCCACGTGGCGGCCTGGAGAGCAGGTGGGCGATCATGCCCTACTCGCCGGGCGGTAAGTCCGCGTGGCGGCCTAGCGGCGATGGCGATCATGCTCGCGCCACGGCGGAAGCCCACGTGGCGGCTCGGCGGCGGTGGGCGATCATGCCCCGCCTCACGAAGCGGTAAGTTCGCGTGGCGGCTGGCGGCGGTGGGCGATCAAGCCCCGCCACGCAAAGGGAAGCCCATGTAATGGCCTAGCAAGTAGGTGGGCGATCATGCCTCGCCCGGGCAAGAAGTCCACGTGGCGGCTGGTGGCGGTGGGCAATCATGCCTCGCCACGGGCGGAAGCCCACGGACGGCCGGGCGGCAGTGGGCGAGCATACCTCGCCGTCAGCGGTAAGTCGCGTGGCGGCTCGTGGGCGGTGGGCGATCATGCCGCCGCCGGGCAGAAGCCCACGTGGCGGCTCGGGCGAGTAGGTGGGCGACCATGCCCTGCTTGCCGGGCGGTAAGTCCGCGTGGCGGCCTGGCGGGCAGGTGGGCGATCATGCCCTGCCCACCGGGAGGGGAGTCCCCGTGGCGGCCTGGTGAGCAGGTGGGCGATCATGCCCTACTCGCCGGGCGATAAGCCCACGTGGCGGCCTGGCAAGTGGGCAGGTGATCGGGCCTCACACATCAGGTCACGAAGGCAACCAAAGGAATGAGGAGAAGGTTTCGCCTCGAAGTCTCCCTCCCTTGGCACCCTGTGTCAGGGTCATTGATTGCAAAGCATTCTACTATCGACACGTCGACGGCTCATCCCTCTAACGCCTCTCACCAAACCCGTCGCAGGAGCGTCATATCCCGGATGGACCGGGCGAAGCCACTCAGCGGCATTAAATGAGGTTTGAAGGATAAGGCTATAGTGACGGGTGTAATAAATGAGTCGTGGGTCGATGTAAGGCTCGAATGATGGGTGTAATTAATGAGTGGTAGATCAGTATAGCATCATCTTCTCACTTGCCTGAGCCAGTCCCGTCTATATAAGGGCGCGCTGGTGCATGGAGAAGGGGGCCGGCCGAAGGAAGGAAGGGAGGAAGGAGAGAACTGACTCAAACTCAAGAACCATTGTAATCGCCTTCACATTTCCTCAACAAAGATCTAGCAGGACGTAGGGCTATTACCCGTGCTGGGGGCCTGAATTTGGGCACATCACCGTGTCCATTGATCTGTTGATCCCCGGGATCCATCGTGTGAGAGTCATTAGGGTTTCTAGCCACGAAGACGCCCTCTACCAAACCATACCCTCCATCCTGGGAGTAGTCAACCCTGTTCGTTGACGGGGTCCTATCCGGCGAAATACGCCGACAATGTGGCCAGCCTGATTTCTCACTTGGTCACGGCGGACGTGACCATTTCGCCGAAGCTACTTATGGCTGATGTGGTTAATATGGTGGGATATCCTGTAAGCTACGGCAAGGTGGCGAGCGAAGAATAAAGTCATAGAGATGATGTACGGCTCTTACGAAAAGGCGTACAACCTTGTTCCACGGATGCTTCACCAGGTTGCTGAAGCTAATCAGGGGACCTACATCAACAAGATGGACAGACCCCACCCCACGAAGGGTCCAAACTGTTTCATCCTGGACCATGTGTTCTGGGCCTTCGGACCAGCCATCCAGGACTTCAAGTACTGTCGGCCAGTGCTGACCATGGACGGCACTTTCCTTTTTAGCAAGTACAAGGGCACCATACTGATGGCGGTCACCGCCAATGCGAACAACTAGCTACTCCCGGTGGCCTACGCTATCGTGGAAAACGAAAACACAGAGAGCTACTTGTGGTTTCTAGCAGGCAATTGTCCAAGACAGTTTGAACGTGTGCCTGATCATAGACAGGCATGCTAGGTTAATATCCGCCATCAGCACCATGCAAGGAGATACATAGCCACCGTACCAATAGAATGACGTCGTCAATCGATAGTGCATGAGGCATCTTGATGCGAACTTACATAGGTGGTTCCGCAGCAAGGAGGTAATGAAGACATTCAAGAAGCTCTGCATGCAAAACCAGAGGCGAAAGTTCGAAGCAATTTGGAGAGTGCTGGACGAGGAGACCTCAAAGCACACGATGGAGCCAGCAGAGGCCCAGATCCACAACTTCTCATAGTGGGTGCAAATCCATGCTCCAGAGCTTAAGAAGTGGTCCCTACTCCATGACACTGACGGCGCAAGGTACGGCATAATGACAACCAACATGTCAGAGGTTTACAATGGAGTTCTGAAGGGAGTCCAGTCCCTCCCAATAAGTGCCATCGTGGAGGAGACTTGGAATAAAACCATCGGATACTTTGTGAACAGGAGAATGAATGCTAGGAGGCACCTGGATGAGGGGAAGTAGTTCTCGGAACGTATGCATACATACATCGAGAAGAAAATAGAGAAAGCTAGGTCGCACGTTGCGTACACCATGGATGGAGTTAGACGAAAGTTCGAAGTATATCTAAGGGAGAAGTTCGTCGATGGCCACTACAGGGGCTATCGTAAACAAGTATGCACAATACGCGATGTAGCGACATGCACATGCAACAAACCGAAATTGCTGCACAAACCATGCTCCCATGTATATGTTGCGTGCGTCGTTCTCTGTTAGTCGTTCGCACCCTACATCTCTGAATACTTCAACTCCTAAGAATTGAAATTCCCCCTCTGGTTGGCCCATCTCTACCACAAAAAGTGCATAGGTAAGTGAAAATTTCAATTCTTCACTTTTCTACTAGCATACCATGATGTAATTCGAATTCGTAACTTACAAATTTCTTTCCTTGCAGGCAATCTCGGAAGGGCCAACAGAGCAACAACTGGTGCCTAATACAGTTTCCGTGGACCATTGCGTGGGAGCAGTCGGCCATAGAGCAGGTAGTGGTTAAGCATCGACCGTACAACCCAGAGTCGTACGTCGCCTACTTGGAGTGGTATGTGCCACGTACACATGCTAGACTTTCGGGAACTGCTCCATAGAGACTCGAGGAGGTCACGCACACTGACCGGTTGGGTTTAGGCCACCCTCTACACCGTGCAGCACACCAAGATGACATGGTACGAGCACAACGAACGTTTCATTCATATTTCTATTCACGTCTAACAAACTTTTCGTATTGTTCGTGCAGTTCGTCCGTGCAACCTGTATCGTTGATGAGGCTTCTAGTGCGCTACGTCAAGGGAAGTGCAACACTGTCATAGGCCTGCTTGGGGTACTACGTTCCGTCGTGGATGATGCGAAGGGCATCATCAAGATTGTTACGTGCAGATGTCATAGTGACGTCGCCGCATCGGGTGCTCGCGGAGGTGCCCAACCCCTCTCTCCTAGGTCGTCCCGACCAAGCGCGGCCGGCAGACGATAGAGCTTCGCTCGCTCGTCTTCAACTCAGCTTGGCCTTCAGGAGACGCAGGTATGACATATATATTATGTTCGGAAACGGCGTAATACTTACGCAATATAATTTTGTTGGCCATGCCATGTTCTTTTGCACTGCACACGGAGGGATCGCTCTCTCCTGCCATCATCATCTAGGCGCCAAGATGAATCATCCACTCCGTCGCCCGCATATAGATATTCTGAGGTGAACATAGACTCGGACCCGAACTCGCCCGAACGGGATGTGCCTCCTACTAGTTCTGAGCTGGGTACATCCGCACCGCAGACGCTACCGCAGATTTCACCGAGGCGACCTACACCCCCACGGCATGCACGGTTTGGGTGCAGGGACATCATCTACACAGGTGCCGCTTCAAGTATGTTCTCTTTAATTGAAGTTATTACGTGATATTCAACATACCTTTATCCGACATGCCTAATATTTTCGTTCAAGCCATGTTCTTTTGCAGGACATGCTCCATCAGGACTTGCCACCAGGAAGTTCGGCTTGGGGTGCATTCACGCCCCCACGTTTACCGCAGCACCCACCGCAACAGACTTGGCTTGGCCAGATCTACACCCTGTACTCCACGCATGATTATGGTATAGTGTCATCATCTGTGCGTGCGCCATGACAGGTATGTATGTCCAGTTGCAATGATTACCAATGTAGAGACATGCTAAGATTATGTGGTCACAGGTTTCTAGGGACGAGTTCTCCCAGTGGGCACAGGAATCCACGACCCCGCAGTAGGCATCGGTGAATGTTTCGTGTATTGTACGTTACTGGTTGCACTCACTTTTGGCCATGACACTAACAGTACGTACCAATGCAGCCTATTGGGTGGGTGACAAACTTGTTTGGTGCCCAACATCTAGGACCCAACCAGCTTGACGACGCCCCTCGCGCAACACAGGATACACAATACGATTTGCGTAGCACGACGCACGCACCTGACTGGTTTACATACCCAGAAGACCAAGTCCGATGTACGAGAAAGCGGCGACCAGATCAGAGTTGAGGTTTCCAGCATGCGGGCCAGTTGTATTATTGTAATGAAGTTTGTATGTGTAATTCATGTATGCCTTCAGCCCATTCGTAGTAGTTTAATAATGATAATCCTTATTACTATGTCGGTATGGTATGTTGCTTTTATAATATATGACCTGTTGCGATTCCTTGAAAAAGCGATGGTTTTTTCAAGGTGATTAGACAACTCACGGGCGTGTAGCTTTGTCAGGCCGATTACACAAGTCACCAGTAGCAGCTTTATCAGGCCGAGTTTAGGAAAAGGAAACACTGGAAATCGTACGGAAGTATTCACTCTAATAAAGTTCGTATGTGTAATTCATGTATGCCTTCGGTCCATTCATAGTAGTTTAATAATGATAATCCTTATTACTACGTAGGTATGGTATGTTGCTTTTATAATATATGACCTGTTGCGATTCCCTGAAAAAGTGATGGTTTTTTCAAGGTGATTAGACAACTCACGGGTGTGTAGCTTTGTCAAGCCGATTATACAAGTCACTGGTAGTAGCTTTGTGCCGAGTTTAGGAAAAGGAAACACTGGAAATCGTACGGAAGTATTCACTTTAATGAAGTTCGTATGTGTAATTCATGTTTGCCTTCAGCCCATTCGTAGTAGTTTAATAATGATAATCCTTATTACTATGTCAGTATGGTATGTTGCTTTTATAATATATGACCTGTTGCGATTCCCTGAAAAAGCGATGGTTTTTTTAAGGTGATTAGATAACTCACGGGGCGTGTAGCTTTGTCAGGCCGATTATACAAATCACCGGTAGTAGTTTTGTTAGGCCGAGTTTAGGAAAAGGAAACACTGGAAATCGTACGGAAGTATTCACTCTAATGAAGTTCGTATGTGTAATTCATGATGCCTTCAGCCCATTCGTAGTAGTTTAATAATGATAATCCTTATTACTTTGTCGGTATGGTATGTTGCTTTTATAATATATGACCTGTTGCGATTTCCTGAAAAAGCGATGGTTTTTTCAAGGTGATTAGACAACTCACGGGCATGTAGTTTTGTCAGGCCGATTATACAAGTCACCGGTAGCAGCTTTGTCAAGCCGAGTTTAGGCACTTCCTCTATAAATAGGCCTTCGTACCAGCTCTACTACCATATATCCTCGTTTTCATCCCATTCCTTCCTTTGAAAGGCCATATCTCAAATAGCGAGTTCAGGAAATCTGAGGGCTCGTGCGCTTGCCAATGCAAGGCAGGTTGATTGTCCTAACTGTCATATGCAAGCTAATGTGTTCTACACTAACACTCACGAAAATAACGGCCGGGTGTTCTACAAATGCTCTTTTTTCTCTGTAAGTGAAAAGTTAGTTTGCTTCCTTCTTGTAAATAATTTCTGTTCAAGTTGTGTAGTTGTTCGAAGATATCTCCTTTTTTCGCACGGCCTAAAAGCTTGTTCACCTCATCACGTAGGCTGCAGGGTGCCAATATTTTCAATGGGCGGACACCATGGACACCTCGATGGAGCATCTTACAACCATTGTACCATAAAGGATGCAGCTTTCTATAGAGGAGAGGATGGACCCTATGCTTGAGCAGAGGCTGAACATGCTGATGTTTAAGATGTAGCGTATTTTAGATCATATCAAGTGGTTAGAAAAGATTGTGTATGTGGTTATCCTTCTTATATTGTACGCTATTTTTGCGAAGTAGTTCATTTCCTATAGAGGGGACAGAGTTGGTTATGGATGTCTTTTAAAGTGATTTTCAGATATCATATTTTCTTATATTAACTTATGTATGCTTCGATTACCTCCTATCGCTTTCGGCTTTTTCGGCCTGATTTAACTTACGTATTCTGTAATTAGCTCCTCATATTTTAAATCATGATCAAACTCGACAAAATTTATAAAATTCTAACACTACTACCTCATTTATGCTCATTCTGCTTTTTATTTTTAAAGATAACAAATGAAGTTCAAATATTTTGATTTTTTTTGCATGATTCTAGACTTCTTAAGATAGTACCAAAATTTTTTTATAGAATGATAAAGTTTTTAAAATTTTATTCAATAGTGTTTCTGTCATAATTTTAAAATGTCTTATAAAACCGTCTTTTCAACAAATTCTCGTAGAAGATCACTTTGTTAAGGATTATCAATGCAATTCCAGCCAATTTCGGTCATAAAATCCGAAATCCGATCATAAAATCCGAAATTTCGGTGAGATTGGAAGAAATCTTGCCAAAATTAATGAAATAACCGTAGCATTTTTAATTTTTTTTATCCAACTAGAAATCTAGATCCCATCCTCGGTCGGAATCCAAAATCTCCACGGAAATTTCGGCTATTTTTTGAACCTGGGGCAAAATGTGTTCATAGTCTTCCCCAACATTCCCCCTCAAATCAAATTTGGCACTTCTCAAGGACCTCACATAAAGATCATCTTCCTCGCTTTCTATCGAATACCACCAAAGTATGAGGACGTAATAAAATTATGATGTGGCTAATTCTTTAGTATAGATTAATAATTTTATGTGAAATCAAAGTTATTCATACACCGATAAGAATGAACAAAACTAGTTTGCAAAATAGATTGATCACAATATTATAAAGCATAAAGATGCAAAAGGAAGACAAAAACGCGACCAAGAAAATACTAGTTCGTCTAGGCGGATCGAGGCAATTGCATTTGACGAGTTTTCATCTTCTGAAAATGCTTCTTAATTTCATCAATATGAAGTCCTTTAAATATGTCTCGCTCGATGTTCGAAAATGCTTTAATTTCAACAAAGAACCATGAAGCGTGCAGGAACACCGCAATGTTTACAACGGAAACAACAGGACAAAAGCTCAACTGTAGCATAGAATATGCTCAAAGACTAGAAGAGGATGGAAACATTCAAAAATCATACCTTGGAGGTTCTCTTGATGGAACAGCCGTGCCTAAACTACAAGAAGCCTTATGTTTCCGTGCAGATTTACCAGAGCACTCTGCAGGGTATATTGGCTGTCGCCTGTCGGCGGTTGCAGTCGGCAGAGGAAATGAGGAATAGATGTGCTCCGTGCTTGACTGCTCGCAGTGCTCCTTCCCTTGAAGTTGAACAGACGTGCAGATGGATGTGCAGTCG